>VDFB02105785.1:381624124-381916042 GCA_007258455.2 Sequoia sempervirens | reverse complement strand
GAGTGAGAGAGAGTGTAAGAGGGTGGGAGAGAGTGGGAGAGGTTGGGAGAGGGTACGAGAGAGTGGGAGAGAGTAAGAGAGAGTGAGAGAGGGTAGGAGAGAGGGTGGCTAAGGGTGCGCAAGAGTGTGAGTGAGTATAGACAAAGAGACAAAATAAATCTATAAAAAATCCAACTTTCTCATAACGTGAGCACATTTTGAAGAATTATAGACGAACGTTTTAGCAAGAATGAATGAGTTTCAATTTTTTTTTAACATGTAATAACACGAGCACGTTATAACGCACTCGCATTATGGGCTCATTGTGGTCGAACCCCAGGCTCAGCACACAAAGCCATAATGCGAGCACGTTATAATGTGCTTGCGTTATGGGCTTGTTGTGGCCGAGCCCCAGGCTCGACCACAAAGCTATAACGCGAGCGCGTTATAGCTTTTCAAAACTTTTTTTTTGAAAGTGGCTACAAAATTGCTACCCATCTCCATGCACCTGCCCCTAGGTAGAATATTCAACACCTATTTCCATTATGTATAATTCTAGTGCAATTAATATCTCTAAAAATCCAGTCATGCACTCACGAACCAAGCACATAGCTATTAAGTAGCATTTCTTGAGAGAAAAAGTGATTGAAAAATAAGTTCAACTTGAGTATGTGAATACTGGTGAGAAAATGGATGATATACTTACCAAACCATTGCCTAAAGAGACATTTGAGTATTTGAGAAAGAGATTGGGAGTTGTATCTCCCTCTTCCAACACTTAGTTGGATATGGAAGTTTATGTTTCAAGGGGAGCTTATTGTATTTAATCTTACATAGCTGAGTTTGTTCTACTCCAAGGGGGTAGAAGTGATATGTTTGAAGTTGAAGGAGAGATGGTTGTTTCTCCAATAGTCATGTCTAATGTTTTGTTGCCCTTTACATGTTTCTTCAGCAAGAAGATTATTGTTGTCCAAGCTTATTGCTGCTCTTTCTGCTAGTAGATGCATTCTTTTTTTTTTGTTTCAATGCAACATGTAATGTTCATGAAAGGGGGAGAAAATCTAGAAGTGGTGTGTTCAGTGATATTAGTGGTACATTCAACTATTTATTCTATTTTATCACACAGAAGTATTTGATCTGCAAGTGATATTTATGGCACCCTTTGTCATTGTTGTCAAAGGGGGAGAAAGTATCTTGAAAGGGGGAGAAATAAGGGAGAAAGAATCTTGTAGGTGATGTTGTGAAGTTTTATCTAGAGGATGTGGAGATCAAACTTCAGTTGGTAGCATAGAGATTCGATTGGTTGACATCAATGCCAAAGGGGGAGATTGTTGGCATTAGATGAAGATTTTTGGCACTTGAGTTTTGATTGGTTGGCATTATATTTCCATTGATGTCAACTCAATGAATACAATGTTTGTATACAGCTACAAGAATAGGTATAGCTACAAAAACATCTTAGTTTGCAGTTACAGTTGAGTATAGTTCAAGTGATAGGAAGTTCATTGCCTAGCGACAAGAGCTTCACAGTGATGGGTTCAACAAAGTCAAAATGAATTTAAAAGCTAGTTATGATTTTAATATGCAAAAATCCAACTTTGCAGCTTGGACCAATGAGAAAGCTGATGTGGCTAAAGGAGATTGGAAGAATGACAACTTAGTGATATGAAAAGTTTATCCTGCTAGGGTTTGTGGATACGTAAAAAAAAAATTGTGTGTAGCTTTAGAAGATTAGATTTTCTTCTATCAGTGATCAAATATTTTGACAACTACAGGATAACGTGGTGTTGGTTGAACCCTAAAGTTTAAATCTTTTATTTGGAATTTTTTACAACTCAAGGTATGGCGGTTGTCTTTTGATCATGCCTATCATATTTTTACCTATTTTTGAGCTACTTTGAGCTGGGGTCAAATAAAATATGATTTTATTCCTTACTTGATGGCAAAGCTTCTGTAGAAATTGATTGAATGAAAATATGTTTAAATCTTTTATCTAGGTTTTCCATTTATTACAAATTTGTTATCAAATTTGTCTGGGAAAAGAAAACCTTCGATGCATATCATATTTTATTGAGTGATTCCTTACTTAGCAATGAAGTTTCTGCAACAACACTCAATGAAAATATTATTCAAATATTTTATTTGGGTTTCATTCATCTTGCAGTTTCTAGGGATACCCTAGATAAAATTATTTATAGTAGATTAGACATTGCAATTAGATTTGCAAGCTGCAGATAATACTAGGCAGATTGAAGCTACAGGGATTTTATTTTGTTTTAATTAAAAAACAAAATAAGAATCTTTTTATTTAATGACAACCGGTTTAAAGAGGAGAAGCAACATCGAATATTTCAGCTGCTTAAGAAGAGCATTATATATGTGCAGATGGAATAACATAAGAAGAATGAGATTTGAGTTTTTAATATTCTACAAACTACTATAGGAATATGCAGAAAGTATGCTATAGGAGAATATCAAAAATCTGCAGTCAGACTGCTACATAAAAGCCTAAAAGCTATTGAAAGAAAATTGCAGAATTATTTATTTAAAGACTAGGGCTATGAATTTTGTTTTTTCTTGATCTACAACAGTTATATAAAAAGATTGATTATTATTCATTTGAAGTATGCCTGTGTGTGAGTGTTCTTCTCTAGTGTGTGTAGAGAAGAATGGTATGAGAAGTGATTAGATGACTCTGTAAAAATAGAGTATGTACTTTTGAGTGAATAGTGTTCTTATTTTCTGTAGAAGTGTGTGAAGGCATGACATAGTTTTGTAGAGACTTATTGTATGAATGTGGATCATAAAGTCGTGTAGAGTAAGTGCATGAATGCTTGCAGAGTGAGTTGAGACTGGAAGTTTTTTGAGGAAAACAAATAAATCAAACACTTCATAAGTTTAGAAATTTATATGAGTTACAAAATCTCATTTGTAACATGATACTGAAATTGTAATAAGACATTTCTTATTTTGTAATCATCTGAGTTGATGCTTAGATTAGGGGTAGAAGATCCTTTGAGTTGGTGCTCATAAACTTGGGATAGGTGTTCCTTTGAGTTGGTGCTCATAAATCAGGAATTGGTGTTCCTTTGGGTTGGTGCCCATACTTTGTAACAAAAGAACTTTTTCATTGTGAGGCTGGATTGGAGCATTAGCCTCCAACAACTATTCTCACAGAGGTTTTTTCCCATCTTGTGTTTTTCCTCATACATCTTGTGTTGTGGGATGCACTTTGTGTGATTGGTTTTGTTGCCTCTCCTTTTCTTCCTTTTTATGTTTTTAGATTTTGTTGTTACATTGCTTAGAAAGTTAAAATTTGTAGCCCAATGATTCACCCCCCCTCTTAGTGGTCTTTGTGTTCCTTCAAATTGAAGCATGCAAAGATGAGTATTGGATCAAGGCTATGGAAGAAGGACTAATGAAAATTGAGAAGAATCAGACTTGGGAACTTTTCCCAAGTCCAAAAAACAAGAATGTGATTGAAACTAAGTGGGTATTCAAGAGCAAAATAAATGAGAGTAGGGAAGTGGTAAGAAACAAGTCAAGGATTGTGTGTAAAGGCTACTCAGAAGTAGAAGGAATAAACTTTGAGAAACATTTTCTTTTATGGAAAGAATGGAAGATATCAAAATGTTTTTGGATTTTGCAACACATAAGGATTTCAAAGTTTATCAAATGGATGTGAAGTCCACTTTCTTGAATGGAGAATTGGAAGAAGAGGTATACATAGAACAACCGGAAGGATTTTAGTTATCAGATAAACCAAATATGGTCTACAAATTAAAGAAGGCATTATATAGATTGAAGCAAGATCCCATAGCTTGGTGTGTAAGGTTAAAAATATACTTGTTACAACAAGGATTCAATAAAGGTACCACAAATAGAAATCTCTACTTCAAATTTAAAAAAGATCAAATCTTGATTGTGGTTGTGTATGTTGGTTACATAATTTTTGGAGGAAATGAAGCGATGTGTAAGAAATTTACAGAAGTGATGTAGATAGAATTTGAAATGTCAATATTTGGGGAGATGAATTTCTTCCTTGGGCTACAAATCAATCATACAGATAAAGGTATTTTCATTTCACAATCAAAGTATGTTAAGGAAATTTTGAAGAAGTTTGGAATGGAAGATTCTAAATTAGTATGTACCCCTATGGTTACTAGTTGAAAACTGAGCCAAATTGATGAATCTCCTAAGGTTGATGTGAGCAATTATAGATAAATGATTAGAGGACTACTATATCTAACTGCTACTAGATTGGATATCATGCATGTAGTTTTTCAAGTGTGGCCATATTTCAAGAAGATCCTAGAGAGTCACATGTTGCAGCAGTGAAGAGGATATTTAGATATTTGAAGGGCACTCTAGATCATGGCATGTGGTATCGAAAGGATATTGATGTTACTCTGAGTGCTAACATAGATGCAAATTGGGATGGTTGTGTAGATATCAGGAAAATTACAAGTGGTAGTGCATTCTTTCTTGGATGTAGATTGGTGTCATGGCTATGCAAGAAACAAGATTTAGTGTCTTTGTTTACTGTAGAGGAAGAATACATTGTAGTAGCATCTTGTTGCACACAAGTCTTTCCGATGAGAAAAAAATTCAAGGATAATATAAAGGTATATGATGAACCAATTTCTATCTTATGTGGTAATACAAGTGCTATTAATATATCAAAGAATCCAATAATGCATTCAAGGAAAATGCATATCTCAATCTGATATCACTTTTTGAGAGGAAAAGTTGTAGGGAGTGAAGCTTGAATATGTGCCTACAAAGGATCGGGTTGTTGATATATTCACTAAGGATACTTTTGAGTATCTTTAGAAGAAGTTGGGGGTTATTTCCCCTCCTCTAAACTGGATGCATAAGGAGATACATTAGTCTAGTGGATCTCAAGATTCATTCTTTGGTCTAGAATGATGTTGGTGGCTACCTCTTAGGGGGAGTAGGTAGTGGAATTATTGGTTGTGGCAGTCAGGATGAGTGAGTGTTGTCATTTTCCAGTGGTTGTTGATTGGTGTAGTTTGGTGTGTGCTCCTAAGGGGGAGTATGCAAAGAAGTAAAGGAAGTTGCAAAGCAGTGGTGAACATTATGATTAATGTCAAAGGGGGAGAATGAGTGATGAAACTGTGTTTCCCTTTTCCATTGATGTTAAAGGGGGGGAGAGTAATATGGAAAAATAAAAGGGATGGAAAGTCACGTGAAGAATATATTAAGGGAGAGAGTAATGAGCTAGTTGTGTAAGGGGGATAAAGAAAAAGAAAAGAGAAGAAGAGTTAGTATAGAGCAAGAGTATTAATGATCAAAGTTATGTTTATTGTGGATGGTTTTTCACATCATGTATTTCCATCAATGAAAAAGGGGGATATTGTTGCAAGTATGTGTAGTTGGTGTTGTCATTGATGTCAACAACATTATGTGTTGTCATTGGTGTCAACAATATGAGGATTTTTTTGTAAAGATGTGCAATTGGTATTGAGTTGATGTTATCTTTGATGATGCTTTGATTAGTTACATTATGTTTTCATTAGTAATCTATTGGTGTCAACCTCTAATATTGCTTTGCTAAATTTCTACCTATATATGTATGGTTGAGTTGCTATGTTGTAGTTGGATTGGTGGTGATGAAGGAGTGCTGAAGATGTTGAAGATGTGTCTTTGGTTCTTGGTTTCCAAGTTCTTTTAAGAAAATTTGAATAAAAAGAGGAAACAATGTGTTGTAGTGGTGTTTTGTATTGTAGAGTAGTGTTTTGTTTTTGCTTTGCATTTCTTCTATGTTGAAGAAATTCTTGTGTGGTTTGGATATGTTGATAAGAGGTTTCCAGAGATATTGCATCCAAAATTTGGTGTGCTAGATCATTGCGTAGAGGAAGGCATGTTCACAAGGGTTTGAACTATGTATTGCAAAGGTGTCTAGGAGAAATGTTTTTGCTCCACATTTCTTTGTCGAGTGGTTTTAGGTCTTGTAGATCTAGAAGGGTGTTGATACTATTTGCACCTTTCTTTAGTTGAATTTGTTTGAGGTTTGGTACTTTTTAATTTGGTTTCTTGAGTTGTATTGTATGGAAGAACTATTTGAGTGTATTAGGTGTGTACATTCTTCAAGTGAAAGTTGTTGTGAAGGAATTTTTTGGTTTCTAGGATGTTTGTGGAATATTCTAGATCGTGTTCAAGCATGGTGTGTGGTCCATAAGTAATCTTTGTATTTTAAGAAGTGTGTACTTAAATGATAATGGTTTTAACAAAGGTTCTACTGACCTTGGGTTTTTACACTAATTATGGAGTTGCTTTGGTGTTTGTGGAAGTGTGGAGTGGCATGTATAAGTGGATTTAGGTCCTGGCTAAGGTATTTTTTGGTCTACCTTCATTCCTTTCTACCACGAGAAATTTTTGGTGCTAACCTAATTTGAATTTGCATAGTTAAGGTGCATAGCCAACCTTGGAGAATGTTTTCAAGGTTGAAGATGATATAAGGGTGAGTACAAGATCATGGGGGTCCAAAAAGTGGTGATATGACCCAAATGTGGTTGATGGCATTTTTTTATCTGCATTTAATGAAATGAAAAGGGTTTATTGATAAATTTTTTAGCTTCGCACCAATATAAGATATGACTTATTTGGAATTAAATAGATAATTATTATGTATTTTCTACATGCATTCTAACTAAACTCCTGATTGATATGCTGATTGAAAAAAATCTATAATTCTCAAATGATTTCTCATTTTTTGAATCTTAAAGATGTGGCACATTCTATGCTTCCCATACTATAGGATAAAAATAAAAGAAAAGTAGAATTTCATTAATTCTTGACCAAGTTATGGTGGTTAGACAAACAATTTTTAATATTTTTTAAAAATTCTCATAAAAAATTCATAAAAAATTATTTACTTGCAATTCTTTTTTTTTTAAATGTGGCACATCCAAGAATGCTTCCTCTACTTATATTGAAAGTTTTAAAAAATTATATTATTTTTTTCTTGTACTTAGGTTGGTCAAACATGCACCTTCTTTTTATTTATTTTTAAAATTTTTGTACTATTGTATTGAAATTTAAAAATTTCACCAAATAGATTTACTTTTTTCCAAAAGGGAATAGTATATTAGAAAATACATTCAATTTTCTACAAATTTAGTTTTTACATATTTTTCAAATTATGTTAATAACCTATTCAAATTTTTATGTCAAGCTGTCTAACTCTATTTTTTTGAATTTTTATTACCACTTAATGGTTTATTTTGGACCCGTATGATCTTGCACTAATCCATAAGTATGTGTTGAGTTGTTGAGGGATGATAATATAGATGTGTGTGATGTGAATGATGGAAATTGAGGAGTTGTAAGGTGCAATTTTTTACAATGCAGTGCAAGATTTCATGTGTTAGATTATTGGATGTAGTGAGCAAAAGGTGTCTACAATCTTCACTAAGACTCTGAAGGTGTTGGTGATATTGTGTTGGGATTTTATGTTGCATTGAGATGGATTTATTATTGTAACACTCTTCTCTATCTTCTTTTCTATTCTAGTAGTGGGCTTACTTTTTGGCCAGTAAGCCCTTTGGCAGTGTGCCCTCTGGCAATGAGCTCTTTGTAATTAGTATTGATATTACCTTATATTGTGAGCTAATCCTCACTGTTTTTTTTCTCTTCTTGGGTTTTCCACAAATTTGGTGTTTCCTTATGCATAGTGTTGTGTTGGTTCTTTTTATGTTATTTTATTTCATGATAAATCATTATAACATATTAAGGGTTAATTAAATTAATGTGGATCTAAATGTTTGTGAGGGTTTTAAAATTTTAAGGTACAACTGATTCACCCCCCTCTCAGTTGTCTTGTGCATTCAACATGAATGGATTGATATAATGTGGATGTGTGTGCTCAATATTGTGAACTAGGTAAAACAATACAAGAGAAGAAAACTATCACATATTCTAAGAAAAACATAACAAAACTATAGAAATAGACATCAAGAATGAAGAGTGTAGAGAAGAGTGTACGATAATTAGTCTTTCCTTGTGTTTGAAAGCTTGATTTAGGGTTTTATGCTCTGAGATCTTCAATCTTCTTCAATCCAATTTATACTTGTAACATGCAAGGAATACAAGGGGCAAAGGGTTGTGTCATATAAGAGATTGCCTTGGTCAAATCCCTTTTTAATGTTTCCAACTCTTCAAACGATTATGATGATAATGATAAAAAGTGCTTACCCTAGGTTGGGTAGAGGAAAATGGATAAAATTCAATGATAAATTACAATGATGTAACTTACCACTAAAATCTACATTCCTTGTTGGACTGAGGTCAATTAGATCATCTAATACAAGGATAAATTGATAGTTTCTTCAAGATCTTGCAAATTTTAGTGCTCACACTAATAAAAAACATGGAACATCATACTATTTATAAACATGAATTTGTTGGTGTGTTGTGGACATGATCTTGATTGATAAAGTGTTGTAGATATATTTCTTATCCTGCTCTTGAAATTTATTTTATTTCCTTTTGAATTTTCTTGATAGATAAAAATTTCATTAGGTGTTCAAATGGAGGGAAAGAATTATATTTATATGATTTTCAACATATTTCACATTAATATTTTTGATAATCCAAAAAATAATTTTGAATTTGCAAACATATTGAGGCTAATGATAAATTTTGATATTTTGGGCTAAAATAGGGAGACAAGGGCAAGGATGCCCTAGTATAGCTCTACTTTGAATTTTAGGTGCTCATTAAATAAATATTTAATTTAATTTCCCAAAAATGGTAATAGAATGAATTATTAATAAGCATAATTTGGCTCAGGCACTTAGGGATGAGCCAAAACATAGTGTGAAATTATCAAGGGTGACAATTTATGATGCTACATTTAGTCCCCACTTTAGTGAGGGTATGAACTTATGCTTAGGCTGGCACTAAATTATGGAGAAGCCAAAAAGCTTCTATTTGTCAAAACATTGAAGAGGTAAGATGACACTAAACTAGGGGATACACTATTCCCCAGACTTGAGATCCTACCAAACAACAACATCAAGGTAAAAGAATGCACGCACATGTAAGACACAATGCAACAAAAGACATGTGATAATAAAATACAAGGCATAGACAATGAAGGCATGGAGCAAACATGAAGCAAGAATGATGAAAACATGAAAAATGACAAACATAAATCAAACATGATGCAAACACAAAGTGAACATGATGTAAACATGAAGCAAGAATGATACAAACATGAAGAGAAAAGTGACACAAACACAAAGAAAACATGATCCAAACATGAAGATAACAAAAGATACACGAAGAGTATGACATCATGAACTAGAAAGATTCACATATTCTTACTAAGATCCATAATCAATGACCATCCATAAATCATAGGATACCAAATTTTGATATTTTTTATGTGAATCATGTGTCAACATATACAAAAGCTTTTCCACAAACTAGTGAATTATGGTATTCACTAGGTGAGCTCAATAAGAAACAACATAGGCCAAAGAAGTATGATATTCGCTAGGTGATTTTTAAAAGGGTATAAAATGAAAACACATATACTAGTGAGATCACATGTCAACCATATCAAGAATTATAAGAAAAAATGTTTTAAATAAATTTGATAAAATGCTACATGGGTGATCCCACAATAGTGGTTTACACTTTCTGGGAGATCCTGATTTTTGTTGAAATCATTATATTTTCTAGAAAATATAATGATTTAAGCCTTGAAAAGTTCCATTTAAAGTATTCCAATTGAAGAGGTTTTGATCAAACCACCTTAGATCAAACCCCCTTGGATAGAACCCCACTAGTTTTAAACCATACCTATAACGGACTCTCATTTACACCTATCAAAATACTGATAAAAAATAACTTTTGATTTACCTTTTGGGGGATCAAATGAATTCATATAAAATTTATTTTTTGTAATTATGTAGTCATTATTATAAGCTTCCCAAAAAGTATAATTTTAAATAAATTTAATTTGATTATTATATTTATTTTTTATTTCTTGTGAATGTAGGTTTTTCACTGAAAATCAAGCTCTCTATTCTTCATTGTGGAAAAATAGAAGATTATAAAAAAAAAATTGAAAAATATCTATGCACTAGATATTGATGTCCTTGATCCAACATAAAAAAAATTAATTTCGATACATATAAAAAAATTTATGTTTTAGCTAGTAAATCATGTCTAAATTATAACTGGTTTGACTTTGAAACTTAATTAAGAAAAAAATATTCAATGAAATGCTATTAAACCAATTCCATGCACTAGATATCATAGTTACAAAGATCTATATTAAAAAAAATATAGAATTTTATCCTTCATAGAAAAAAATTTATGTGTTACCGAGTAATGTCACTCCTTAAAAATAATGTTTATTGTTAAAAACTAGTTTTTGAAGGAGATGGAAAAAGAAGTGCAATATAATTCCAAAAAATTAGAAAAAAATATATTTAGAATCTATAGAAAAAATTTCATAAATCACTAGTTTGCATCATCTCTAAATTCCTCACGATTTAGCCGCTATCAGTGCCCGAAAGAGAAGATTTAGTTAAAAAAATTCAATTCAATGTCCAGTTTGGCCAAATCTTGTAAACCAGTATTGTGGGATCACCAACATAAATTACCAATATGCCATGATAGTGTGTGAAAATAGTGAACGACATAGTGGAATGTATGCACCCACCTTAAAGTAATTGCTAACACCAACAATGGACAATTTCCTTTAAGGTAGAAAGATATGGATATTTGCAAAAGGATGGGCATGAGATCTTAGTGGGAAGCTACATGCCCAATGATATGTTCCCAAAAACTCATGACAAGGCATTTCCCCTAAATTAATTCCATATAATTAATATCATAAAATAACACACGAGGGATCCAAATATGTAGGTTTAGTATGAATGATAGATAATATATCATAATAATAATCATGTTTTGAGTTTACAACATTTCCTAAATACTTGTGTAACTATGAACACAAGGGAGGAATATCACATGAAGACAAAGTAAAATTATTTTTGGATCAACATGGAAGAGACCAAAGTGTCCCAACACTTTGCGTCATTCCTAAAAGGAATAAAAATGAATTTATGAAAAAAGGAGAATGAATATACACATAAAGGAATTTCATGACATATTTATTCTCTTTGTATACTTGTGCTAGCCAACAATATCATCAAGGGTCATACAAAGAGAAATAAAAAACACAAATACATGCCATGAAACACATTACAGGGAGATTACATTACATGTAAGAAAATCACAAAGGGTACCACACATGTGATCTAGTTTATAGAAAATAATTTGCGTCCTAGTCTTTCTCATTGTAAATGGAAGGTAGACAATATGTTAAAGGAACCAAGTTCAAAAGTGGTGGGTCACTCGTTGAAGTAGGACCATCATAGTTTTCCCCACTCAAATTCATTGATTGTGCAAACATATGAGATAATTCACAATTATCTTATTTTTGTTCATTCATGTTGTTATCTAGATCAATTTAAAAATATACCACAATGGGTGTTATGCTAGTGCACCTAGTGTGATCGTGATCACAATAAACCATGTGAATATATGTTTTACTCAATGATGAGGAAGGTGGTGACTTTTATTCTTTGTCTTCGTTGGGAAAGATAAGGTTTAGCTTCATTTTTTGATGAAAAAGGTAGAGTGGAGTCTAGTGATGGAAAAGATGGATGGGTGGGAAGGATCTCATTATCATTTGGTTGTGTGGGTGAAAGGTTATTATGTGAGGATTTATTTCCTTCAACAAGCTAACGAGCCATAGCACAATGTATCCTCTTCAATTCCTTTACATTTTAATTTTTTTGAGCATAAGCTTGAGCTTGTGGAGGGGAAATTGGAGTGTTTTCCAATATTGGTTTCTTTTCTTCCTTGGTTGGAGGAACTAAAGAAACCGTTGTAGGTTAGGAAACAATAGGCAGAGGAGAGATTTGCACAATGATTTTTTTCTCTTTAGGAGAGAAAAATATAATCCCCAAAGAATTTGACAAGTTTGTTTTTGTGGTCCTAGATAGGATGACAAAGGAGGAAACAAAACATAGATGCTAGATGATTGGGGTCAAGAATGGATACCCAACTCAAGATGAGGTCCATTTAATAATTGTGGAGTAGGAGGAACAACCATTGTAGCAACTACAGATCGAGGAGCCTCAAGTGGGATATTTCTAAGCCATAATTGAGAAATATGATTAGCTTTGAATTTTTGATATGATTAAAAAAAAATCTTCATGAGATTGGGTGGGTTAGGTTGGTTGTGGCCAAAAGTAACCAAGGGAAAATTTTCCATGAAGAGACAAAGGTTTAAATCCACTATGATAAATATTATGTATTTTTCCTTAAAACATGGGAATTTAATATATTTATGGATAATGGAGGTAACTACATTCATGAAAGCAAGCCATGGATGGCCTAAATTCACATGAAATTGATCTGAGATAGGGATTATGGTAAAAATAACATACAACTTCTTAGGTATGCGGAGGGTTAAGGAACCAATTGTAGGATGGGTAAACCATCATGAGCTCTCATCGAGACTTTTTATTTTTCAAACTTATCTTGGTATAGTTCATGCACATAGATAAATTATTTTTTGATCACATTCATTGAGCATACTAAATCAATGAGTATTCCTTGTGTGGGTTTATCATTAATTATACTAGTATTATATAGAGGACCATGAGTTGAATGCATAGATCATCAATATGATGAATGCGATATCAGGAAATGGTTTTGGTTGGTCTTGATGAGGATGGACATCTATCATGTTGACTGTATTAGGTTTTGGTATATTCTCATTATCAAAATCACCATCAGTTTGGTCTAAGAGGTTAGTGAAGTGGCTCTATAATAGGTTGGTAAAAAATTGCAAGACGAGGAGGCACAACTAATTCACTCCCTTTATCATTCACACTAGATATTTGGATGAAATTAGAGTCAACGAGGTCTTTCACTTGGTGCTTAAGATGCATACAACACTCAGTATAATGTCCATGTGTACAATAATACTGATAAGATGATTTTGCATTAAAATGAGAGGGAAAATGTTTGGTGGTATCTATTTGATCAATGGGAGGAAGTTGAATCATATTTTTACTAAGAAATTGTATCATAATTGAATGAAGAGAGTTAGGAAATTATGAAAATTACTAATCCATTGGTTTGAATTGATAAGGTGTTGTAGGTGAGGATGCTGCAACAACTTGTGTTTGGATGCTATTGGAAGATGTAGGGGAGTTTATATTGATGATTTTTTTCTTTTTGAATGATTGATAATTATATTGAGGAATAAATTTTGATTGATTACTAGGATTTGATGAAGGTGAACCCTCATATTGGCTAACTAATATTTGATAATCACAAAGAGTTGATAATAGATGTGTGAATGGAGGATATTTCATTAATAAAATATTATCTTGAATTTTTGGTTGTGAATTTCCAATAAATACCCTTTGCACATTGGCATTTGAGAGGGAATATGAGGTTTGAGAGTAGAGGGCTTGTTATCACATTATAAAATTGGTTAATTTTTCTTTAGCTCCTTATTTACAATGAGCCAAGTCAATTAACATGACTTGAGGTCCATTTGTTTTCTTAGAATTGTTGAAGGAATTCATTAGCAAGTTGTGAAAAATAAGTGATTGAATTATTAAGTAATGATTCAAGGCCATGCCTTTAAATGGTTGAGGGAACATTTTAGCTAAGAGAGAGTCCTAAAAAATGAAATCACCACATAAAGTAGGGAAGCTAATGATGACATAAGAATCATATATTATTATCAAAGATAGAAGAAAAACTTAGATAAAAGCCATAGAGATGGAACTATCACTGAAAACTAGGAAAAAAATGGTGGGACAAGGGCAAGGATTCCTTAATCTAGAAATGTGAAATTTGAATGTCTAAAAAGTCTAGATAAGTGAGGTAGTTTGTGTGGGTCTCAAATTTTGAACTCCTAGGTCTAAGATTAGATAAAATTTTGTAAATGTAAGGTGCCCTAAATTGTTTATAAGGAGTACATGCATGCATAAATTTAATTTCTTAAAGCATATAAATGAGAATAATAAGTTCAATTCAGTTTACTAATAAATATTTATATAATGCAAAATATGATAACTAATTGAATCTATTTCTAAAATTCTAAAAATTTAGTGATTTAAGTTTATGCAAGGAATAATGAATTGAAATGCTTTAATTTTTCAATGTTTTAATAATAACATGAATTCACTTTCAACAACAAAACTTTCATATAGCCTATCATTCAATCATATTTTAGAATAATAGCTATGTAATTAAAAAAATTGTAAATATAAGCCTATTAAGGGGCCAAATTGGGTTAAACCAACTGCAAAGGTGTCAATCATAGTTGCATGGGAAAATTCAAGGGAAGGCTAGTGGAAAGTTAACTTTGATGGCACATCAAAAGGGAATCCTGGACCATCAGGTGTAGGATTCATCATCCAAGACTGGGAAGGGAATGTAGTGGCATTTGGAGCGAAGAAGCTGATGGAAGGAACAAATAACATAGCTGAAGCCTCAGCAACATTGCTAGTGGTTAAACTTGGTAAGAAACTGAGAGCCTCAAGAATACATTTAAAAGGTGATTCACTCATCATTTTTGAAGCAATAATGAAAGGGGAAATAGGTGCATGGCACATTCAAAATAAAATTGTAAAAATTAGAGAAGAATTAAACTCATGTGAAGATTTTGTAGTAAGCCACATAAGGAGAGCTGGTAATTTAGAGACTGACATCTTGTCAAATTGGGCAATAACTTTTAGAGAGGTTGGCGAACTAAGAATTGAAGATTTAAGAAATGCGATTTTAATGGATTAAGATAAAAAGGATGGCAAGGATATAACATTAATGAAGTGAGATCGAGGGAAGATTGAAGTAAGTGGACATGACTGGAGGAATGATGTGGGAGCTAGCAGTGGCATCCTCAGTACAAGGGGTATTTAAGATCGGTGTGTGTGGTATTAAGAAATTTATTACCTCTTGGCCCTCGATTATTGAAGAAATAAAAAATATTGGCGTGTTGAAGAAGGCACAAAGAAAGTGTGGTTGTGGTGGCGGCGTTATTGCAGTAGAATTCAAATGGAGGCCAATTTCACTCTGTGATCGAGAAGGAAATTGAATCCATTCTATGGTGATGCCTCTGATAAGAGATTAATGGGAATGTTCCTATTCACTGATGGGAGGTTGGTGCAGAGTGTGCGGAAGATTTTGGGGAAATCCTTTGGAAATTTAAGGCGTCGATACAGGATGAACATGGATGTATACATCTTGATCATAGCATGGGGTTTGGACTTGGGAGAATCGATAAGCATAGTAAGAGAATTGATGGAAATGATAGTGCATAGATATTTTTTGGAAGGATTGGAATCAATTCTAGAATGGGTAGTTCTAGGTGAAGGTTTGGACATCTGGGAAGGTATTGAGAATGAGGAACTGGAAGGGGCAGAAGGATGCTTTCCTTTTGTGTGTTGGCTAGAGGATGAAATTAAAATCAATGCAGAGAAGAGGCAAGGCTAGGGTGGCAAGCTCTGAAGCTCTTTGTAGAGTTGATGAAGGTGGAAGCCATTATTTCCTAGGAGAAAGTAGAAGCAAAGCGCATGGAAGCTGAAGGACAGAAAGTGAGGAAGCGAAGGGTGAAAACAACAAGAAAATGTTGCCCTGTAATGGGTATCACAAGTTAAATTATGTAGTTTATTAAGTTTTTTGTAGAAGTAACGCATGAATATTACATTATTTTTTAGCTTATTGGGGGTTGAAACCTATTGAGGATGTTTAGAGATTATAGTGCAAAGTGTAAAAGACTGAATGAAAATTATGAGGATGCATGTAAGGTAGTTACAGATAGATGGTGAATTGGTAGTAGATAGGTAGGGTTACAGTCTATGTTTTTAAGCATGTTAAAATTCTTTTTGGAAAAAAAAAAGTTTAGTTGTAGGAGCTTTTTGGATGGTGGATGAAGTATATGAGGCAAACAATGTAATCTTTCTTTTTAAAAGCAATATAAAATCCTATTACTGACCAAAAAAAAATTGTAAATATAAAAGACATTGGTTTCACCAAAATGTGAGATGGTGAAATAGGATCTAAGGCTAATGGCTGACCTAAATCACACATTTCACATTTGATATTGAGGGACATAAAAATAACCAAAATAAACTATTAAGCTACTATCCTCAAGGTAGAGCCTAAATAATTTGTCAGGGTTTTGGTCCCCATTTTTATGGAATGGATGGATGGATATGATGTGGATTTGGGTGTTTAATAATGTGAACTAGGTAAAATAGTACAAGAATAGAAAGTTGTCACATAATTTGATAAAAACAAAATAAAAGTGTAGAAATATACAATAAGAATGAAGAGTGCAAAAAAGATGGAACTTGGCATTAAAATTTGAGGTAGAAATGACTAGAAAAGGGCAAGGTTACCTCAATCTAGAAATGGTGCTTTTCAAAGTTTCAAATTCTATAAAGGAGCATCACAATTTGTATATCCTTCCCTATCAAAGTCAACTTTTGAATTTTGTCATTTTGCAAATAATCAATATAATTTGATGAAAGGAATTTCTTGAATGCTTGTTCTAGAGTTTGATTCTTTTATATCTTCAATATTCTTCAATCTACTTTAGACCAGTAACCTATAAGAAAGACAAGGGAAGAATTAATGTGCCATATAGGGGCTTTCCTTGGTCAAACCCCATTTTTTTTGTTTCCACCTCCATAAACATCTACAATGATAATGATAAAGAGTTTTTATCCTAGGTTAGGAAGAGGAAAATGGATAAAAATAAATGATAAATGATAATTTTATAACTTACCATTTAGATTTGCATTCCTTGTTGGACTGAGGTCAATTGGCTCATCTCATACAAAGAGAAATTGATATTTTCTTGAAGATCCTACAATTGTTAGTATTCACAATAATAAAAAATCATAAAACATGAAACATCTTACTATGTATAAACATGATTTTATTGATATAATGTAGACATGATCTTGATTGATAAATTGTTTTATATATGCTTCTAATCCTACTATTAAAATTTCTTTTATTGTCTTTCAAAAAATTTTGATAGATCAAAATTTCATTAGGTGTTCAAATGGAGGGAAATAATTATATTTATACGACTTTCAATATATTTCACATTAATATTTTTGTTAAGTCAACAAATAATTTTGAATTTACAAACATATTGAGGCAGACAATAAATCTTTCAATATTTTGGGCCAAAATAGGGGAGACAAGGGTGACGGCTCCCTAATCTAGCCCTATTTTTAATATAAGGTGCTCATCAAATAAATATTTAATTTAGTTTCCCAAATTTAATTTAATTTCTTGAAACAACAATAAAATAGATGATTAATAAGCATAATTGGGCTTAAGCACTTAGGGGTGTTAAAAAAACCTAAAGACTAAGAGGTGGGGTGAATCAATCTACTCAAAAAATTAAGCCCTTTTAGAACTTAAATCTTTCAACATAATCTGACCATCTTTATCAAATAATTTTTAAAAAAAAAAATAGTAATAGTGAAGGATGTAGTTTGAATCTTCAACAAATTCAACAATCCTTAGCAATGAAAGATATAGGTGTTCTCCTATGCATGTAAAAACCATATTTACATGTAAAACCCAATAAGGGAAAAACCACGGTAAGATTTAACTCATAATATAAAGGCTCACTACCAAAAAGGACTTGTAGACCAAGGTGCACAACTTCGGCACAAGACAAAAATGACTTGTTGAACTAAAGCAAACAAAACTCTAGGAGCAAGATACAACAACTTGATGAGATTCACTATCTCAGATTACGATACAAATATTTAGAGAAAGATTACAATGTTTTTCAACATAACACTCCACTGATTGAGGCATTATAGCACATATGATTCTATCTTTCACACTTTCCCACTTCTTCTATGAGATCTTCAAAGACAATCCAAACTTTCTTGTTCACACATGTGTACACTTTTCTGTGCTTTGTCGCATCTGAAAAGATCTTGCATTTATATCCATTGCAACACTTCAAAACTTGAGTTGTCAACCAAGAAGAAGATAAACAATGAATTCAACAAGTCAGCCACCAAAGCATAATGCAGTCCTATCCCAAGGATAGAGAGGACCAAAAAAAACTTATTACATCTTCCAATATGATCCAAATCAATTCACAAATTGTTGTGCATATATCTAAGTTGACATCAAGGGAATGTGTAGATGAAATGTGAAGCACATAACCAGTCGACTCAAAAAATATTCCTATTGAATTTACACAAGGAAATTCTAACCAAGATAGGTTAGGACCCAAATCTAAAATAACACATCTTCAATTGTTGGAGTAGACCCCAAACGCATAGTGCAAGAAAAAGAACAAGCCTTGTTGGCTAGATATCCATAAATAACCCAAAAAACCAACTCAAAACACAATGTAGCACTGAAGAAGCCAATCAACAACATGTGAATCACATGGGTATGTTCCATGAACATCCAAAAAAATTATAGAAACTTCTTTCATACTGTTTGTTGGTTTCTTTTTAAGAACCAAGCTAGTCTTCAATGAAGCATATGGAATTTCCAATTCCAATCCTTAGCAACCTAAATGGATTGGCCAATGAATGAGTGAAAGCAACAATGCTTTCCTCCTACACCTTGGGCTCTATGAACCTAAGAGGGTGATCCCACAATGTACCTAATAACTTATACACTCCATGACCAGATACATTGCAAATAATAGATGAATCCTCATATAATGGCTCAAATAAATGGAATATTTCAAGAAGTTGGCTACTCCTTTACAAAATTCTAACATTTAGAGCATGAGAATGAAAGAACTTAACATGAAATAATAACAATTGTAGTTCATTTGAAAGTTTGTTTATAAATTTTATTTGTTGTTGAATGACCAAGAAGATATATCATGAATACAAAACTCAGATCAATGCCTTAACCTAGGAAATAGAGTCAATATCAACACAGATATAATTTGACAAAAAATTAATACAAAGCAACATAAAGCTTTGAAAACACTACATTACAAAATCACATCATTGCATCCCAAACCATAACTTCTTGTAAAGATCCTTATACTTGAATTACATGAACCTGTAGCTTCATCCAAGAAATTTCATTAATTCTTTGAATTAAAAATAAGGAAAAAACCACACATCCATTCAAAATCAATGAAGACTAACAAAACAACCCTTCATCATTTTATTAATAGTTCATGAAATGAATACACCAGGAGATAAATGGCTTTAAATTTGCACCATTTTCTTTTCAATTTCTATTACTATTATCAAAAATTACATATGCATATCAACTAAACTCAAAACCTAAGAAAAACTCTAAACTATTCTTTGTATTCTCATTACAAAATTTTCTCTATGATCAATCAACAACTTGTACATCTAGCCGTGAATTCAGAAATGAAGGAGAAAACAAGCTTTGGGCCAAAATGTACACTTGTCCAATTCCTATTTGACCAATACAATAGATATTCCCCAATGTAGCTATAAATTCAAATGGAGGGAAATATCACATGGGACAAAAACCGTTTACATTTATCGATGAAGATCTTGTCCCACCTTCCAAAAGGCACCTTTTATTCTTTGTAGCAATATATCCACATGCTTTCAAAATTATGTCCACGTACACCAAGATTGAAGGAAGAAAAGCATGAAATGAAGAAAGAGAAAAAGGGACAAAATACCTCCACGTCTGCATCCTTGTCAACAGTTTCAAATTGGAGAGAATACAATATTTTATTATTACTTTATCAAAGGCCTAATTTGTACTAGTTCCAGGCCATGAATTGTATTCTCCCAACCATTACTCTCTATTGTTGTAGAATTGAGACCAAAATTGCACTAACCATCCCCCACAACAGCTGCCTAATCCTTCAAGACATCAAGATATTTTTCCTTCCATGATTGAAATTCCTCTTCTGAGGGCCAATTGAATGCAATAACACTGTCAACCTTTGCTCTATATGGAGCATAATTTGTTACCACCTAGTTGGATTCCTTATCAAATTCTTCCAAGGAAATTCCTACTTGGGTAAGCATATCCATATTATTCTTTAGCATTCTCATATCAATTCCTTCACAAATTAGGGCTACCTGATTTGCAATTATATCATTTTCTTTCCCTTTTCAATCTTGCAAATATTTGATCTCACCATTCTCCTTCAAGATGTCAGGAAGGAGACCAAAATTCATCTCCTCAAACCCTTTAACCAACTCCCTTATCTTTGCCTCCAAAGGCTCAATCTTTCCTTGGAATTCCTAAATTTCATTCACTAGTCTAAGGGTAGGTTGGATGTTATTTGACTTGCTCACATCATGCTTGGAACCCACAACCATTAGCCTCAAATATTAGAGTCTATGGATCTATTTAGCCATAAGTGGAATTTCCACTTCCTTATCTCTATCAAAATTCTTCACAACATCAAACATGGAAGAGAAATTAGCATGAATGCTAATCAACCTCTTATCAATTCCCTTGTTTAAATTCTCTAGCACTGATGTCACAATCTTTATATTGCTAACTAGGATCATTCTATCATGCTGGTTGCACCTCTCTTCATATGTCTTCAGCTTCTCAAGAAGATCATCTTTGTTGATTTCTTTTGTTTGCTATGCCTCTGATGTAGTTGTCTCTTCAACTTAAATAGGCACAATTTCCATTGAAGTATCTATGGGAAGAGTAGGGGTAGAAGGTGCTTGTGCTTGTGGTGAGGAAGGAGAAGTAGAATCTATTTGCATTGGCACACTTGATTGCATATTTTACATTTTCTCTTTCAATAGTGCTTTATCTATCTATAATTCCATTATCTTATGTTGGCCTTGCTATACTCATCCAGCGGATCATTGTACATCTTTTTGAATTTTTATTTTTTTGTTGTCACAGATTCCACTGTTGCCTTTGTGAATTGAGCAACCTTTACTGACATGGTGGTAGCTTCAATGGAAGAGGTATCAAATACCCTCTTTATAATCAGGGCCCCCTCTATAGTCTGTAGATGGCTCTACAACTTTTGGATTTCTTGTGTTTGGGGCTAAAGCCCAAATTTCCAAAGTGTACCATTTCTCCCTAAAAGTAGACCCTTATAGTGTGATTTTTGCTTCCTCTTCAGAGTTGTATAAAGGCCTATCATATCTCCTTATTGTGTCAAAGGCTACTGCAAAAGCTAGATCCTATTTTGGCAGTAGGAGAAGACCACTTTTTTGACAGGTTCTCTTCCCTCCTGTGCAGTTATACCCTAGAAATTTTCTTTCATTTCCTTCATGTGACTTGAGCTTGTATGACTTCATTAGGAAGCTCTGGGTGTAGGATCCTCTTCTTTGCAATGTTATTAACAATTCATCTTTCTTTTCTCTCTAAGAAAATTCCATGAAGGTTGAGGACTTGAAAAATGAGTCATCATCCATGAATTATTTATAGGCCTCCTCTCTAAAATCATTAGTTTTGTTCATGCCTGTGACGTCTACCTTGCTTAATCAAAGGCATATTGGTTTTGGTACCATCTCCCTAGGGGAAGAAGGAATACCCTATTGCATCTCTTCCTTAGTAACCAATATTTCATCTATAGAGTCTTCAGCATAATCCACTAAGCCACTTGATTCAACCTTTTGTCTCTTTGGGGGTGGTTACCTTGGAAGTGATGATTTCCTTGGTGGTGAGTCAGTGTCAACAATCATAGGACCAATTGACCTTGGGGGAGACAATGGTGGAATTTCATGCACCGGTGAAGGGATTTTTGGCTTCTCTTATTCAGAAGAGGTAGTCACTATTTTCTTTTCCTTCACCATGTCCTTCCTTTTGAATATTATTACTCTCTTTGGGGGCTAGGAGGTTGGTCTTTCTTCCATTACAGGGGTTTCCCCTTCACTTGGTTCTTCTCCCACAATAGCTTTCCCCTTATCCTGAATTAACCTTTCACCTTTGAATTGCCCTACCACTTGCTCAAAATTCTAAAAAACATGAATTTCACCCTTTATGTTGCCAAGAGACAAGAATTGTGGGTCCTTAGATTGCATCTCCATTTCTAATTTTTTAAAAGAAATCCATTTCATCTTTCGATCATCTTGTTTCTAGAAGTAAAAAATATTCCTTATTACATCCTCTAGAAAATAGAAGTTGTGGGTGAATTTGGAGCTTTTGATTCTTGCTTTTAGCCATGTCATGAATCCCTTAGTATCATGGTTTCTTGCTCTCACCCTCTTCATCCCAAATGGTTTGAGTACATCAAAAAGATTACTCCATCCTCCTTTTGTCATGACAAAATCATAGTAACAATTGTATGTAGGAAAAAATGTTCATTTACCCTGATCCTTCAAATGGTTATCCTCCACATCTCCTAGCTGCCACATTACTTCTAAGAAGCCAACTCTTAGTTGCACATCTCTTGGCAGTATGTGAAGTTCAACCCTTGTGCCATACACCCTTAGAATTTTATAGCTTGGGTAAGGGATAACATCTCCCCAATTGTGCTCAATATTCATATTAGGCCTCCCATCTTTAGGCCTCAAAAATTCATGCAAAGCTGCAAGGATTCTTGGAATGTTCAAATTCAAAACTCTCCTCGGTTTGGAAGCAAAAATATTCTCAAACACCACAAAACTAGATTTTTTGTCATCCCTATCAAGGATTGTGGTCCAACATTGGATAGGTAGATCCATATCACCTTCCTTTTTTCCTAATTTCATATCCTTTCCAAAGTATGTAGCTCCTTTGAATAGAAACATATGCATGAATAAAGAACACCAGTAGAACCTTACCTCATATTCATCTTTCTTCAGTGCAACTAGCCTCTCATGTATCTTTTCAGCTATGGATGACCCAAATCATAGAGTGTATTGTATGTTGGGTGTTGAATGTGTGCAGCCATATACATTTCAGCCATGGGCATACCTACAACTAGGTCATAACCCATGATTTGGCACAAGGAATATAATGTCCTTTGAAAATAGGTCACAAAATAATTGATGGGGAATAGATCCTTATCTGATTGACCTAGAATAATTTTCCCTTGAACTTTAATAGATTCCAAGAAATGTTACAATACTAAGATTTTGAAAGTATGTCTCACCTTCTCATATATGGACCTAAGTGCTTTTGTATAAACGTTTACCATGTCTTCACTCCACTCAGTCAATTTGAAGATCTCAACAATCTCAGCCCTAGTAACCTTAACCATTTCAATTCCATCATATGTTCTAAAAATTTTGGAGATTGGGTCATAGTTTGTTGCTATTGCCCTCAGTAAGTCAACATCCATATAGACATTTGGCACTACCACCTTCCCCATGTCTAATCTCCAGGAGTTTCCAATAAGGATGCCATAGTTTTGGTTGCCAAACCAATAGTTAAATTGTTCCCACCCAGTGTATGGTACTGAGGCATGTTTAATAGTGTATTGTTTATCTATAAGCCCCTCTACAATTTTTGTGCCCTGGAATAACACTTGACCCTTGGGTTTATCAGATGTGGAGAGTTTTAATTGCTCAGTCAAATCCTGAACTAGAGGTTTGACTACAGGTATAGACCCAGAAGGTTGGTCTTTTGATGCAGATGCTTTGACTTTAGGTGACATAGTTATAGGGTTTGTTCAAACCATGGTTTACTTCTCATCAAATTATAAGCTTACAACTAGGGTATAGGTTTGATGCATGGCAACAATAGGACTAAACAAACTAATTGTTTGAACTGAACATCAAACCTATAAAGAAATGCAAGCAAACCAAAAACCATACTGATAGAATGATAGAGCAAGTGAATTTATCAAATTTTAAGACTATTACAAAGTAGGGTATTGATTTCACTTACTGGTTTATAGTCACTTTCATAAACCTAATTCTGGTCATCGAACAAGCTTTAAATTTGTAGTGATAACTCCTTAGACACATTGAATGCTTTAACAATCTACAATTGTGCTTTAAAATGAGTTTTTATGGCTTTAAAGAAGATCAATTTAGTATTCCAGTGTCATATCCGCCATTACTGCTCACTCATGTGAACCATAATGGCTCACTTGACCTTAATCTCTACTTTGAATTTTAGTTGTCAATCTTGTAGTGAGATGGCTCAATGAATGGACTAGATGTAGTCAGACAAGTTTGACTACATGACTATCATTTCCATTGACCAACCAAAATATGCCATATGGATTTTCCTACAATTCATCCCATGGGCTCCACCATCTCCATAAGCCATGAAAATGGCTATGTGTTAGCTTCCCTACTTCCTTATTGGGTTCAACCTGTGTGCATATTTTAGCAACGGGGAGGTGGGGAGCAGCCCAAATTAAATTTGTTTCCTTCAACTTGTGTGCTCTTTACATCTCAATCCTTCTACCTTAGTGCATAACCTCTGGACTTGACGAACAACCTAGATTAAAACATCTTGTCTACCTTAAGAGCATGTGCTTAAAATATCATTTTAGTAGCATGGGAATTAATGCCTCCTAACCTTATTCCAAAATATTTCCATAATATTTCATACCTCATTATAGTTCAACTGACAATTCAGATCATCCCAAGTGGCACCTCCCCACTTCCCCATTGAGGGATGGGAGATGATGGTGGGTCCCTTGTGGGCTAGCAGGCAATGGTCAAGGTCAACTCAGACCATTTCATCTCAACCATCAGTCACATAAAGCTTGATGTTTTCTGCCTTTGAGGGAGGATGGGCCCCACTAACTTGATGGGACACATGACACCCACCTACTAGCCTGTTAAAACATTTTAATGAATATTAAAACCAAACGGTGGAGTGAGGAGCGGTTAGGATTAAGCCAAATGATCAGACTGCTACAAATAAAGGCCTTAATCTGCACGTGTACAAAGATAATCCTTAAAACGAGACCCAACTAGGTTGATGAGTGATGGGGGGCATAATTTTAAGACCTAGAGACATTAGACCAATGCTGAAAAAGTAAAACTTAGACTTCGGAACATATGTAAATATTAAAAGGCTTGCGACTTGCATAACATGAAGCAATATTTAAATTGATTCGATGGGTAACAATCGGGAACATTAGGCTCAAGTGGCTTGTTATTCCTTAAAAACACTGGTTGGAAAACCTCAAGAGGTTGCCAAGCTCTTGGTACGTTTTAGGCTAATGAACAAGGCCACTTGGTGTATTTGAACCTTCTCTTCAGGCTCTGCTAGACCTAGGTAGGTGTACCTATGCAAATGATGCAGACTTAAACTATGTGTTTCCTACTTGAGAAATCTATCCACAATGGCAATTGGGAGTGGAGAGATGCAAGCCTAATTTGGTATAAATTGTATAAGCAATATCAAGGTGAAGTTTATTAATATATTCAGTTAATAGTTATAAGGTTTTGAAAACAAATTTGATAAAATTAAATGATGAAATGGGTAAGACCAGTTCCTTGTTGGGTAAATGGAGTCAAATGAAGATCTAGAATGTATGACTTGTATTGGCTATAACTCAAACTGTTTGGCACACTTATGTTGGTTTATATCTTGTATAAACGTGCAGGAAAGTGATTGAAAAACTCTACTTATGGATCCAACTGACACAACTAGGTTACTTATGATTTATCAAAAGGATTTTAATCTTTACTTGAAATAACCAATTGAATAAATCACATAGGAACAAAAAATGATACCAAATTGTAGATTGAATGGCAATCTTAATTATATGGCTCTTCTTACTGATCAAAATAACATTTCCAGATTACTATGATTGATTAGAAGGGTTTTTAATTCTTTTAAAGAAACCAATTAATCACACAACACAAGAACAACAAATATGTTTTGATAAATTGAATATCTCTTTGATACACCAATTTAAATAACAAGGAAATATTAAGTTGGAGACAACCAAATAACTATATATTTTCAACAAACAATTGATACCAATATGAAGCCACAAAATCAAAGATCTCTCATTGATTTCCTCAAAATTATACTTGCAACATAGTCTTTTGAAATACAAACATTATGGAAGCCTTTTGTTGTTTATCTATCCATATTTGTCTATATCTTCCTATCACTATGTAACTGATTTATATATCAAAACTTTGAAGAGGATGCACCCCTTTGTGAATGTCTTTTTGAAACTAACAATAATTAAACATGAACAATTAGGCTCTAGCAAGACACAAATGGACTCTGTTAATATGATCTAAATAATCCTATCTTAAGTGAGTTTTGGCATCTTCTATGTCATTTCTCACAGCGATCTCCATAGTTACCATTTTCTCCAAGTGCTCGAATGATTCATCCAGTGTTGATTCTTCACTTTTGGCTACTTCCAAGGCTTTGTGCAATATCATCTTGCAATCTCTTATCCACTTTTCCTAACCCTTCAACTCTCGATTATCTTCTAACAATGTAGGGACTCCATATTTTGTAGCATTAATTAATCCTTTCACATCTACTTGGATTTCCTCATAATAGCCCTTGTGTTTTTTCATTATATCTTCTGCATTTGTGGTAGCCCCACTATCAGAAACACCTTTCTTTTGCATTTCTTGAATTTTCTCCCGTATTCGGTCATTTAACCTTTTGTGTTCCTAAACTGTAGCATGATTCTTGGAATGGATTGACCATAGCTTATTCATCCAAATCATTAAATAACCATGCCTTTTATGAATTGTTGTAGAGATTGTATCAAACTTGGCTTTATTTACTTGATCATGTACATATGATCCTTCACCCTTATCCTTTAATTGTAAACTCTCCCCTTGAGTTAATAGCTTAGGAGATTCGTTCAATGTAATTTTAACCATATCCTTCAAGAAATCATTCTCTTTGAGTATCCTCTCATTATTAATTTTGTACATGTCCTTTTCCTTAATCAATATCTAGATCTAAGCTTTGTTTAACTTAGCAACATTGATTCCAATCTTAGCTATAGGAACATGATCAACCTCTCCTACTTTTAAGCTCATGATATGGCCAAATGCTTTTTCATTTTCAATAATTAGAGACTTCTTGTGCAGAGGATATAGGGCCTAGATCATGAGAGAACCTTCATCAGGATTATACTTTGATCCTGTATACACCTCTGTAACTCCTTCAGGACTAAGCTTATGTGTAGCATTGTTATCTTGCAAGAAGCTATAAAAAAGAGAGTAGAATTTAGGTCTAAAATTGGAAAAATCATTACACTAGACTACTCCAATAATTTCCTTCCTCGCTCTAGAGTCATATCCTTCATCTCATTTTCTACACTTAACATCAAAGTATTCAACAATTGATCCTCATTGTTTGGTGGTATGTTTGCAATAGACTCTCTTATTGACTTCCCTTTCTATTTGTACAAGAATGATCTAAATTCTAGGGACTTTATAAACTCATCATCAGCAACAAAGGATCTATATGCCAACTTCCTTGCGTCTATATCAAATCCTTCTTCAATTTATTGCTCTATAAGGGGAGACTTATAATCCTCAATCCTCAATTTGGAAATTTTATTAGTTGGGCCCTAGATTCTTTATCATCAGATCACTCCTCACCAGAGGATAATAGCTCTCCTTGCATTTCTTTTATCCTTTGTTTTACACCCTTGTTATATTCATCAATAGCCCATTCAACTTCCCTCTCTTGCATGTTCCTGATCAAGTCAGCATATGGATAGGATATATGATCATACCCACCCAAGTTCACCTTTTTTGAGCAAAGTCAATGTATCCTTCTAGATCAAACCCTTTCCTTGGTGGAGCCCTTTTCAAATTAAAATGCAATAGTTTATCCAAAATCAAATCATATCCCTCTTTTGACAGTACAATGAAATCTCTGAAGCACAAAGTGCTTGGCATGAATGCCTGCTTCCCAAAGGTACCTAGATTCATGACACTTGAGTAGTCCATCTATCTAACAATCTCCAAGTAAGTAATTCTATCAAGTACCATCCTTGGAAAAATAAATGGTGTATCCTCAAAACCATAAACTCTGATCATGGTGGCATCCACAAAACAATACCAATCACCCCAATTGTGACCAACAGTTACATGCCCATTGAAATTCCTAGGCCTAAGGAACTTTTTAATATCATCAGATAATGAGTGATCACAAGTATAGTTGAAAAATTTGTACAATGTCTTGAAAAAATGCTCCTCAAAATGAAAATAACATGAATTGAAAAATATACTATCCCAAATATCATTCCATAACTGTATTGGTAGTGGTTTACCCTCTTTTTCAAATTCTGAAATCCTTAATTCGTTCGACCACAACCCTATTTCTTGCCCGAAATACATTATTATATGCATGAAAATAGAATAATGCCTGAAATGTAGAATAGGGGATCCATTTTTAATTTCCATTAGTCCCAAATAAATTCCTTTGAAAATATATGAAGCATATTCTAATGGCTTGGCATTATGGTGTTGAACATCGACAACAATCACCATTGGTACAATTGACATAAACTCAGGAGCCTTAGTCCCTAACACCTAACACATTTGAAAGTATGTGTATTTTAAATAGGGCTCAAATAAGTCGACATGAAAAGGGGTCCCATCATTGTCATCAAGTGGAACTAGACTTCCATCTTCTTGGGCCTATGCAATGGTAATATTCACCCTCTATAGGTTGTATCCATTCTCCAATATTCTTTCTCTAAAGCTTCATGTACAATAGCTTCATCACATGTGTCATTTAGGTCAAAAATTTCACAAATTGCAGCTTTAGACACATGTATAAAAGGTTTTCCTAGAAAATTGAAGATAGCCTTGAGGTCTAGATTGTAGTGGGTAGCCAGGAGTTTTACTAGTTCCACATTTACAAATATGTTAAGGACAATCAATTTTCCCAGGTTAAAGTTCCAGGGATTGCATACTGGCTCAAACCTATCTCTCTGATGATAATGAAACATAAATAGCTCATATCCTCAAATAGGGGTCCATACATCCCCTATATGCCTGCACTTGTCTCAAATCTTTCCACATCAGCCCTAAGTTATCCAGAATGCCTGGCTTTTGGTCTGAACAGGTAGTTGATAATGAGATCCTAGTTCAATTTCTCTCATTTGTTTTTGGCTCATCTCCTATTTCATTTTTATTTTTACCCTAAGCTGGCTACCCTCACTCTATTGTTTTCTACTCTTCAATTTCCCAAAGCTTGAACCCTTCATTTTATCTTCTCAAGGTGACAGAATTGCAAATATAATTACAAGGAAATCACAAGCTGACTTGAAAAATTTCAGCTGCAATGATTTTTTTGGCCTTTGCCCGCTTTCAAGTTCCTTTCGCTGTCAATCATGAAAATTCTCCTTAATTATTCTTCTTTCAATCAGAGAATTATCTATACAATGTACATCTATGTGACCATTAATGTCTAGCTCTAAACATGAATGTAACATGTTTTTTGAATCTGTCAATGTCAGATCAAATGATTATATCGGTGAGACTTATTGAAACTCTGGCTGATATATGTATGTGAACCAAGCCGAACATTCATTAGATAGAGATCATCTTTCATGGTTAGGAAGATCAAATAGTTTTCCTACCAATGCTAAATAATTGGTTTTTCATTTGTCTTTAATCCATATCACCTTCCAGAAGATATTTGTGAAGCTACTTAGATATCAAAGTTGTCCCCAAGTGTCACTTTGATGAACTTTGATCCATTCATATTACCATTGGCATGAGAATGAGCACCGCTAAGGGATTTGAAAAGTTACTCTGATGTTATTAGTCTCCCTAATGTATTTCTTTTATTTCCTTCCTCCTTCAGATAAATCGGCAAGACTCTTGTCAAAATTACTTTCATTGGTGTAACATATGAAGTCAGAAGGAGAAAAAAACTCACCCCGATGTGTTTCCTTTTGTTTCATTGGTGAGACAATGTGAGTTTCTTATCGATGAGGGTCTATCAACATGACATGCATGCTCGGGATGACTTGAGGATTTCACTCTGATAGTACTATTCTTGCCGATAACCTTTTTGTTGGTGGGATGACAAACCTTGTCTTCCTGAATATGTATCCTTTAAAGTTGTTGATCACTGTGATATGGTTGACCTTTTTCTGATATGCAATAAATGCTCAAATTGAGAAGCTATGACTTATGGATTGGAGAGACATGTACCTAGTTAGGTCGATATGAACTATTTTCTTAGAAGCTCTTACTCAATTATGACGAGGAATTTTTGGATTATCAAAAGGCCAAGACTAATGTGATCATTGATGAATATGGTATGTGGAATGGGTTATAACAATTTGGGTTGTTCTTTGCACTTAGAATGTGGCTACCTTGTGGGCTTCATGAATGTAAGATATTGAAAGTGTGAAAATGTTTTTACAATCACAATAGGGCCAGTGAGTAAATGGATTCAATGGCATAAGACATGACTTAAGAGACCTAGAATGGGTAATCACTAGTCAACAATGAATTAGAATGCTTGCATAAGGATTAACACTTAGGGTTTTTAGAGGTTTTAAGGCATACACATAAACCCTAGAACATGAGATGTCTGAAACCCTAAGCCTTAAGACACATTCCAAACCAAGACAATAGCTAGATGTTGCAACAATTACCAGTGGAACATAAAAATTTTGAGGGGTTCCACCATTCTCATGTCATCAATAACTACCATAGACAAAATAGGAACAAAATACTTTATTTAGGAAGCACAAGATACATAACTTGAGGATAAAACATTAACATACTAACTTACAAGAAACTACATAGATGTTGATAACATATTCACCAAGCTACAAGAGTATAGACATCTGAGCAGATAAATGTGGAGCATTTATTAGACTGTCCAAACAACCAACAACACTACTAACATTTTGCAATTCATAGAAACCTCCTCTACAACACTGGTGACCTAAAAAGATAGGAGTACAACATCCACAAAACACTAAATTTGAATCCCAAACCATGAAACAATATCTTGAATAGTGGAGGAATGTGAAGCATTCTCTCAAGTAGACTTCAATGTAGCTTCCAAGAATAGAATCACTTAAGCAACTTGTGGAGGTTAAAAATTTATTTCAAAAAAAAATGCTTCATTAGGAACATCAAGAGAGAGCATAAGACATATTGTCGACATTCAACAACATCTCTCCACTATCATCAATACTTATAATGCTTCTAATCCTCATCTTAATATATCATTATGAAACCAAATCTGCTAAAAGAAACTATGCCAATACTTCTTTGAATACTATCATACTAGGCATGAAGTCCAATCATGAACTTTGGAAAAAATATTAGATAAGGCATGATGTCTAAACATGAAATTTGGTAAGGAATGACATCCAACCATGAACTTCAATGAGGCATGACATCCAATCATGAAATTCAACAAACATCAGATAAGGCATGACATCCAACCATGAACTTTAGCAAGGTATGATATCCAATCATGAACTTCAACAAGCATCTCCATTTAATCCAATCACTACAATAATCTTCCTTACTTCTCAAGTGCTAACATAAAACTCATCAATAACAACCACTATCAAACATAGAAGAATCTTCATCAAGTGTTGACATCAAAAAATACCATCAATCTCACAAAAATATGACAACCAACCAATGTTGACATCAATGACAACCATTTCCAACCATGTTACACAATTCTCCTCAAGTGTTGACATCAATGACAACAATTGCTAACAATCTCCCCCTTTGGCATTGATGGCAACACACCTGCTCACTCTCCCCCTTTGACATCAAGAAAAAAGGGAAACGAATATCTACATATAGAGGCCAAAAACATATTCTCTAACTTTAGGACACATGAGAAAAGATATTCATATGGAAATAGCAACAAAAAAACTCCCCTTTGACCAATAACAATTCTTCTCAATACTTGCACAATATTCGTACATCTCCTTCAGAAAATCATACTAGCTCCCCTAAGAATCACATTCTCTCTTTTCTCCCCATTTGATGTACATACATTCATTCTTGAAGTAGCTAATAGGCTCCCCCTATCAACAACATCCATTACTAGCTCCCCCTGAGAGGAATCCACCATCAATTCAAGGATAAATATATATCTTGAGCTACTCTCCTTGGATAGATGCACCATATATGCATCTTAGTTAGAACAAGGAGGGGAAATAACCCTTAGCTTCTTCTAGAGATACTCAAAATTATTCTTTGAAAGTGCCTTTTTGAAGATATTTGCAATTTGATTCTTGGTAGGAACATACTGCATTCTGACTTTATGCTCTACAACATTCTCTCTCAAAAAGTGATACTGGATAGAGATGTGTTTAGTCCTTGAATGCATTATAGGATCCTCAGAAATATTAATTACACTTGTATTTTGACACAATATAGGAATAGGTTCATCATAAATTACCTTCACATCCTTCAAATTTTGCTTCATCCAGAGCACATAGGTGCATCAAGATGCTACAACAATGTATTCAACTTTTGTTGTGAATAAAGACACCGAGTCTTTCTTTTTATGAATCAAGATTCCAATATATATCCCAAAAAAAATTCACTTCCACTTGTAATTCTCTAGTCATCCCCACAACCTACCCAATCAGCATCAGTATAGACATTGAGATAAATTTTATTGTCCTTTTAATACCACATGTCATGATGTTTCCTTCAAATATCTGAATATTATTTTCATAGCTTTTTCATGAGATTGCTTAAGATTGGCTTGAAAATTGGCAACCAAACATCAATCTTGAAACACACTGAGACATGTAGAATGTCCACATAGGATCATATAGTTGAACTTATATATACACCAACCAACACAAGTACCCAAACATATGTTTTGAAGATTATCTAGGTATGTGAAACTATCTGTAGTGCACTACCATTTTAAATTATACTTTCAGACCTTAAAAACATCTAATACAATAATGTAGCATGTATTTAACATCCCTAAACATGTCCACAAGACTACATGGACAATATTATTTTCTTGAGGCATGTAGAGCATTCCAACAAGCCATCATCATCTATTTATTTTGCTAGAGCACAAACTATAACACTATCACTTACAAATTTAACTTCAAAACGTGTAAAGACCTAAAAAATAGGATATAACACCTTCACCCCTTGACCAAATTATCTTCTAAACTGTGAGAGAAAATATTTCTCTTTGAAGAGGCTCAAACCAAAATACCATGACTTTGCCTCAGAGCATACACTGTAAATACTTTGGCAAACATCTAAAACTCATGTTCAAGTTTGGTACACCAAACTAGGGTAATACAAATTAGAAAATGTGTACCTACGTCCACACATCTTCTACTTGCATTGGAACCTTTATCAAAAGATTCATTCTTCCACAACAAATATGTACACCAAAAGGTTCGATCCAACTCCTCTTCCATGCTGAGGTCTTAAACATCTTACTCTCTTCAGGGGGACTAAAAACTTTTGCAAATAAAATATCCCCCTAAGATAATGCTCTATCTTTTCAATTACCAAAAGACTCATCTACACCATATTGAGGTACAGATTCATCCTTTACTTCACTTTCTTCCTTCTTCTTCCATACTTTGTTCATTTCCTTCTTTTTTTGATTAGTGTCAATATTCTTTTGTAGAGCAAAAGGTCTTGCATTCTTTCAGTTATAGAACCTTACAATGTGTCTTGGCTTATTGCAATTGTAGCAGGTGATACTTGCAAAGCATAATAACTTCTTCTCACATTAGATCTAAAATCAATATCCCTATGACCAAACATGTTACATGTGTAGCAGTAACCATAGAAGGATTGAGAAGTTGTAGCATTACTATTCCTCATCATTTTAATTTTACATTCATTAGCCTTATGACCAAATTTATTGTAAGCATAATAGTAGCCATGAAATCATTGTGAGTTCATAGAATTGTACCTTTGAGGCCTAAATGAGTTCTAACTCATCTTGCTTCTACACTTAGCTTCCTTATGACCAAATGTATTGCAAGAATATAAGTTACCTTTAATGGGAGCAATTTTCTTAGGGGCAGGGATTCTAAAGTTCCTTTCCTTTTTTGGATGGGAATGAATCCTCCTTCTTTCTTGTTGTCTTGATTTTTTTTTGCATTTGTCTCTTTTAATTTTTCCAACATACACTCATATTTGAAATATTACAATCTTGGTTCATCTAGATCTTCAAGAGTGGACTAAATTTCTCCATCAAAATAATCTAGATTGAAGTCCCAATGTTTAGGTTCCATTGACTCTAGATCCAGTTTAGAAGAAAACATATCTTCATCACACAAGGAGCTAGACTTCTTACAATTTTCAACATCACACTTTTTCTCACCAACTTCCAAAGCCATAAAAATCTTTTCATCATCTAAATCATTATCCTCATCTTTTGAGGAATAGTTTCTTTCCATGGAATAGAAGCTCTTTCTAATCTTATAATTTTTGTTACTATTTTCAAATACTCATAAGTACATTTAGATGCTAAATGACCAATTCTTCCACAATTGAAACACTTGAAAGGTAACTTACCTTTGTATTTGTTGGTATCTTTTTTCAATCTTCTCACAAAGTTTTCTTCAACCTCATAAAAGTCATCATCCTAATCAGTTGTTTCATCTTCTATATTTTTACTAGTTTTGAATGTTGCTTCCTTCTCTGTAAAATGTTTGTCATATTCTCCCATTTCAAAAGTTGTGATGGCACCAAACATTTCATCTACAGAGTACTTATCTGTATTTGTGGATTCTTCAATAGAATACACTTATGATTGTAATCTTTAGGAAGTGATCTTGGAACCTTGTTTACAACCTCATCTTCTTTTACTACACCACCAAGACCAGAGATGCTAGAGAAAACTTATTGTACCTAGAATAAGTTGTAATGTCTTCATCTTTTGTCATCATTAGAGTCTTAAATATTTTTTTAAAGATTTGCATCTTGGATTGCTTTAATTTTACATCACCTTCATAGATTCTACTAAGCTTTTCCTAGACATCTTTAGCAGAACTACAATTCATCACTTGCAAAAGCTTTGAATCAGCCAATCCACACAAGAGAGAATTCTTATCTTTGGCATTGCATTCATATAATCTAATTTTAGTTGGATCTATTGGAGGATTAGTAGGAGCAACATATTCATCCTTGACTAATTACCAAACACCAAACCCTAGGGAGTTTAGATGTCCTTCCAATCTTAATTTCCAGAAGGCATAATTAGTCCCATCAAACCTAGGACCCTTGTATGAACCATCATGTGCCATCCTAGATCTTTTCCTCAAGTAGTTAAGCTTCTTTAGAGGAGCTTGGTTCTAATACCAATTTTTTAACACACCCGAAGGCTGTGAGGTGGGGGTGAATCAGTCTACACAAAAACTTAAGACCTTTTGAAACTTAAATCTTTCAACATAATCCAACCTTCTTTATCAGATCAAAATTTTTAAATAGAACACTATAGTGAAGGATATAATAGTTCAAATCTTCAACAACTTCAACAATCCTTAGCAATGAAAGATATAACATTTCTACTTCTAACTAGATCAACAACAAAGAAATATGAAGCAAATAACACACATGCATAGGAGAACACCGGATTTACATAGAAAACCCAATAAGGTAAAAACCACGGTGATAGTTAACTCACAATATAAAGGCTCATTGCCAAAAAGGGCTTGTAGACCAAGGCGCACAACCTCAACACAAGATACAAAGGAATTGCTAAACTAAAGCAAACACAACTCTAGGAGTAAGATACAATGACCCGATGAGATTCACTATCTTAGAGCAGGATACAAAGATTTAGAGAAATATTACAATTTTTGTCAACATAACACTCTGCTAACTGAGGTATTATAGCACATTTGATTCTATCTTTCATACTTTCACACTTCTTTTGTGAGATCTTCAAATACAATCCAAAATTTATTGTTCACAAGCTTGTACACTTTTCCAATTTGTTGCTTCCAAAATATATTGCATTTATATCCACCACAACACTTCAAAACTTCAATTAGGTTGACCAGAAGAAGATAAATAATGAATTCAACAAGTTAGAAACTAGAGCATAATGCAGTCATATCCTAAGGATAGAGAGGACCAAAAGAAAACATAGTACATCCTCCAATGTGATCCAAAGTAATTCATGCACTAGCGTACGTTAATCTAAGTTATCATCAAGGAAATGTGTAGATGAAACATGAAGCACATAACCAGTCATCTCAAAAACATTCTTCCAATTGAATTTACTCAAGGTAGTTAGATAACCAAGATAATTCAAGACCAAAATATAACATAACACATCTTTAGTTGCTATCATAGACCTTCAAACATATAGTGCAAGAAAAAGAACAAGCCTTGTCAAGCACATATCCACAAATAACCCAAATGGCCAACTTAAGACATAATGTAACACCAAAGAAGCTAATCAACAACATGCACACCACATTGGTATGTTTCATGAAAATACAACAATATTTCTAGAAACTTCTTTCATATTGTCATGCCATCAAAAATTGTCATAGACAAAACAAGAACAAAATATTTTATTCAGGAAGCACAAGATACATAACCAAAGGATATAATATTAACATATTAATGTGTGGGTCACTTCAACACATGAAATTGCAACTGAGATATTGCACAAATACTAAGAATAAATTCACCAAGTTGTAGGAGTAGAGACTGCGGAGAAAGGTAGAGTATTTCCCAAACTAGTCCAAAAAACCAACACTCCCAACCTTTTTTAATTCATAAAAACCTCCTTGACAACACTGGTGGCCTGAAAACATAGGAGTGTAACATCCATAGAACACAAAATTTGAATCCCAAACCATAGAACCATATCTTCAATAGTGGAGTATTGTGGAGCATTCTCCCAAGTAGACTTCAATGCAGCTTCTAGGAATAGAACCACTTAAGAAACTTACAAAGGCAAGAACTTTCTTTTAGAAACACATGCTTCATTAAGAACATCAAGATAGAGAATAATACATACTGTAGACCTTTAGCAACATCTCTTCACTAGTCAAAATACTTCTAATTCTTCTAATCTGCATCTTAATATACCATTATGAAACCAACTTAGCTAACAAAAAATATGCTCAATACGTCTTTGAATACTATCAGACTAGGCATGGCATCTAATCATGAACTTCAATAATAACATCAGATAAGGCATGACATCCGACCATGAACTTCAACAGGGCATGACATCTAATCATGAACTCCAGAAAACATTAGATAAGGCATGACATCCAGCCATGAACTTCAACAAAGCATGACATCTAATCATGAACTTTAGCAAGAATCTCCATACATCAATGTTGACCCAACTTGAATGTTGTCAGCAATGACAACCAATGTCAAGAAACAATCATTGCAACAATATTCCTTACTTCTCAAGTGTTGACATCAAGCTCATCGATGGAAACCATTGTCAAACATGTAACCATATTCATCAAGTGTTGACATCAATAATTGTCATCAATCTCACAAACATATGACAACCAACAACTAGTGTTAACATCAATGACAACAATTTCCAGCCATATTACATAATTCTCCTCAAGTGTTGACATCAATGACAACAATTTCCAACAAGGGGCAGGCCAAACATAGTTTGACATTGTCAAAGGTGGAAATTTATGATATTATAGGAGGAAAACATGTATTTTATGTGGTGATACCAACAATGATATGCTCATCTATTTGAGGGCTCAATAGTACTTCAAGAATATCCCACTACAAAGAAATGGTGAATTATCAAGACAAAATGTAGGTGAAGGAGCCAAAAAAAATGATGGTTCCTTAAAAAAATTAATTGGCAAGGAGATGTGTAAAATAAAAAATAGATATTGAAATGAACCAATTATCACTCACAGAGGAAGAAAACCTAAAAAAGAGTCTTGAGATATGAAATGAGAATTAAAAAGGAAATTTACTAATAAATATAAAGGAAGAATAAAGTTGCACTAGTAACCAAAGGAAGAACTAACACCATAAAAATAAAATCATCAAGTAACAAGCTAGAAGAGTTAGAAGAAGAATAAACAAACTATTTCCTACCAAATCAAAACATCATTTAATATCAAGAGATATTAGGAAGTTCATCATGGAAGAAAAGAAAAAATAGGACTACAATGAGGTCGACTTTTCAAAATGGGAAGCCCAACTCTTAGAGGAATTAGAAAACTTTGTAGAAGAAGAAAGTTTCCTATAAAATAGAAAAATTAAAATACTAGAGCAAGAATAGAAATACAAATCTACGACCACAAGTTAGGACTATAATCCAAACACCCATGATATGGACAAAGAATCTATTCAAGATAGAATATAGAGTCAATAATATAAACTTAAAAATTGTACTAATCAAAGAGTAGATGTTAGCATTACCTCTAAAAGAGTTTTAGGAAGAATTTGGGAGACCCACACTATATGGAGCATGTAATAACATTACCCTTATTAATGGAACTACAATTAGCATAATTATAACCTAGGTGAATGTGGGTTTTGACCTCTTAGGGATGAAAATGATGGTTGACTTTGATTTAATGAGATGAAGGAACCATTTGATAATTTAACATCTTACTAAATTTAGAATGGTTTTTGAGTTTCAATGAAATAGTTGATTCAAATAAGGAAGTGTCATCATTATTTTACAAGGATGAGATAATAAACATCCCTTTCAATGTAAATAATAAAAAATCATACATAGAGGAGATGAATCAAGAAGAAAGAAAACATTTGTCTAAGATTTAAGGGTCTTTACATCCCATAAATCTCGAATAGGTTCTCGTAATCATCCAGACAACTAACTACCTTATCTTCAAAATTCACTACTGACTTATGCTTAGTTAACCAATTTATTCCCAGAATTACATTGTATGAGCCTAAGGGTGCCACATGTAGGTTGACCTAAATTTGGAAGGTTGGAAGCTCTAACTCGCTACAAAAGAGACAAGTATCTACCCTCTGCTTGATTGCCATACTAGACCGTCCATTAGTTTTCCATGTATCCAAGTCTAATAGGTATCTTGGATATTACTCTAGGATCTATGAAACATTCAGTAGCTCTGGTATCAATTAAAATAGATATAGTTCAACCATAGAGCTTACCCGTCAACTATATTGGTGAAGCCTGATACTCTACCTGCTTTTTATCCACTACAATGTGGATATGATGATGCTGAGACTACTAATAGTTTCCTTCCCTTCATGACTTCAACCGTTGTGGAAAATTTGAGGCATAATTATTGCCTCCACAAGTATAGCACCCGTCATGAGGCCCCTTGCGACCTACTAGCTTGTCCTCTCTGAGACCCTTATGCTTTTGGTCATATTTTCCTTTATTATTATTTACCTTCTTACTCTTTCCACCATTACCACCTTCACCTTTCTCTTGTGACTCACTTCCCCTCTTGAGATTATGGATCTAATGGTTCTTGTCTCCTTTATGAAAATTCTTGTTCCCAAACTATGACTTAGGATTTGAATTGTTACGGAGGTTGGATAACTATTGCAATTTCTACTCCTGTTTGGTGTCATGTAGGAAAAATTTGTTCATGGTGAGAGGATCATGCATATCCACTTCTACTCCAATATGGGGTCTAAGTCTAATATGAACTTCTAGATACGAAAACAATCATCTCTCTGATATTGGAGCACATACTTCAATAGGTTGGTGAACTTTTCCTAGTAGTGGGTCACATTCATGCTCCCTTGAGTTAGGTTTTGGAATTATGTCAACTTCTTGTCAAAAAAGAGTTGTGGTAATCATCTCTTCCTAAAGGATTGGAGGAAGATTTCCCAAGTAATCTCAGTAAGTTGCAAACTCCTTTCTAAATTTTCATTGTCCCATCAAGTAGTTGCTTCACCTGAAAGTTGATACATAACACATACCACTTTAGTCTATTTGGATAGGTTACAGATTCCAAAGTATTTCTCCATCTTAATGATCCATGCCTCAAATCTTGCTCTAATAACCTTACCATCAAAATTAGGTGGTGCTACTCTTTTGAAATCTTTTCCAAGTTCTTCCTCAATTCAACCTCATGGGCCTTTTCCTAGACCACCATCCCTCTGATTCTCCTTGATTTACTTTTTCATTCTTGTGAACTCGGTCCTCACGTGCCACTCAAACCTCATGTTCTATGTGGTCCATATGAGACTCATGCCTATTTAGAAGCTCTAGAATTTGTTCTAGCCTCTTGTTTGGTCCATTGTTTGAACCACTACCACCTATCTCTTACCTGGTGGTCACCATGCTAACTCACACTTGACTTGTATCACATTTCATGTCTATGGTAACTTAGCACAGGGATCTATGAATAAACATTCTTATTCTACATAACATTACATACACATGCATATATCCCTTATTCATGAAATACATGCACATTCATGCACAATAAACATATTTTGGAGTTCTTCATTTGAACACACCAAAAATAACATCTTGCTTTATTTATATTAAGTGTGAGTCAATAGACCCTTATTTACAAAAGCTTCTTGTTACATTAGTCAATTTTCTCATTCTCAGAGAGAGGACACTTCTCTGGGTCCTCTTTAGAATTTACAACATTTTTCTTGGAAGAGAAGGGCTCAGTACGCAGGCTCTCCTTTTCCTCTTTAGTTAGCAAGGGTGTGTTTGGTCCAAACCCTAGAGGCCAATCTCTGATTGTGGAAAACTTCTTAATCTTAGGATTTCATTTCAAATCCTCAAATCTTCTTTGTTCTCTCCAACTTTATTCATTTGAGGGCTTGAGCTAGAGTCTCATCATCTGGAATCTCAGGTTGAACCTTGGTCTTGGTGTTTTCTTCCAATACAACTTTCTTGTTCGAGGTCCTAACGGTTTTCCCTTTCTTTCGTCCTAACTTAGACCTTCCCATAGCTGCATTCAATCCAAGTTCAGCCAATACTCAGAACAACTCAATTTGGTCAAGGGTCAACTATCCCCTAGTCAAGGCTATTATGGACTCCAAAATTCCTGGAGTTGAACCCTAAGCTCTGATACCAAATGTAATAAACCATTCTAATTATTACTTAACTATATTATTGCAAATGACATTATGAATATTTAATTTTAAAAAGACATAACTAAGTAGCTATTTTCAATCATAGCAACACATGTCTAATTAAAATGATTCAAATATATATATATATATATATATATTCAATTTCAATGTCAATTACAATATCAAAGTTGACTTGGCTCATAAGGCCAAAAAGTCAATAAAATATACAAATTTTACATTAAGGTTGCATTATTGACCATGATAGTCATGAAAAATCCAAGGTTTCCTCTTGAATCTTACCTCCACTAGTGGATGACAACATGGTTGAAGTGCTTTACCACCCAACCACAAAGCTTATGCTTCCCTATAATTCTTCCAACTTGAAGAATACTCGACCCTGCATGGAAATTTTAGCAAGAGAAAAATCTGCAAGGTGGAATCTAGTGCATGCCCAAACATCAACATGCATCTTTATCTATTAATTAGAAAAATGCAAGATCTATGCTAGGAATGGTAGAGAGTGTTATCACAAAGTACATACATACATAATAGGCCAATTGCTTGACCAAGCATAAAAATTAAGTTGCAACAACAAACAATATATTTTAGATAAAGCAAAAACCTATACTCTTTGAACTCCATTTTGGCACCTGCCCAGAAGGTAACTTTCAAAAACACAGTTATTCCATAATAGCTATCTACCCTCTAGCAACATCTACCCTAAGGTGCTCTAGTCTACTTAGGTGTTGCTTTCTTGCTCAATAAAGAGAATATTCTTTACACACACATCTATGGAAGAGTGATTCAATCAACTTATTTTCTCATTTAATAACGAATCAGAAAAATTATTCAAACGGAACTGATCATAACATTATCCATTCCATTCAAACACATGTCACATGATTACATTCACATAATTTTGTATTCATTTAAGAATAAATAGATAAGTAACAAAAGAAGGTATGTCACAAGTATGTGTATGTATGTAGACGAAGGTCTATGTGCATACACATATATGTGCCAACTTAAGTTATTAATTTGAGCATACATTCTGAAATAAGACCATTATATCATATTTGCTTCTATTCCAAATAATGTTACAGATTGTCATATGATTTTTCAGAAATAAAAGAAGTAAAAGAATTGAGATTAGGTCTATTTGAATAGTTTCCATGTACTGATATGATGTTTGTAACAAAACAAAGCTATTTGTAGCTAAACAATGTTGTTTGTAGCAAAACATATATTTTTTATAACAAAACGATGTTGTTTGCAGCATAACAATGTTGTTTATAACAAAATGATGTTGTTTGGAGACAAATGAATACAATTTATAATAGAACGATGTTGTTTGTAGCTAAACAAATATTGTTTATAACATAATGATGTTGGTTGCAACTAAACAAATACTGCTTAAAGGAGTTTACAAGTTTTTGTACCATTAAGTTTCGTTAATAGATTCAGGCTATACACTACTACATACAAAGAAATAGAATTTCCATCATTTTGGTATTCAACATATAAATGATACTGGTGTCCTCTATGCAATGAATTTATAGAACGACACACTTGTCATTTTAAGACCAAAATAATCATAAGAGTTTTTGGAACAATGTCAATTCACTGGTTGACTGTTCAGTTTTACCATAAACAATAACATTGACTGATCTTGATGAATTCTCTTTAATGGAATATATAGCTTGATGTGCAAGATTTAACCTATGATCAATAGCATGTAGCTAGTCAATCTTATAGATCAATTCAACAAATGCAAGGATTGGAACGATGCTCTGACTTAGTAAACAATAGTGATAGTTTTGTATTCCTCTGAGATTCTAATCAAATCTATACACCCAAAGGGTGTGGCATCATTCTTTCAACCTAGTTGAATGAGATAGCAAATACTATTAAAAGGAGTAACATTCTTAATGATGGCAAAACTACAATCATTTCCCTAAAGGTAACAATAAACAATTTTACTTTACATTGTTTCAAATAATACAATTTCTGCTATTTGGATTTAATTCGAATAGCCATAAAATGGCTAGATAAACTCAAATGAAATAAAATACAAAAACAAGTGAAAAATATATGGAAATCTTAGCTCGACCAAGCTCGGCCAGCATGTCGATAGGATGAAAAATACACAAGCTAAGAGCATGCATGGATGGTCAATAAGGCCCTAGTTTCATAGAACAAGGAATGAACGATTTTACATTAAATTGACCCAACTCTAAGCCGAATACATTTGTAGACGCTTATTATCTTATCACTAATTCTAATAGAATAGACAAACTCAAAAAATACTGCAAGATTTTTTAATAGAGTTGCTGAGAAATCAAGCATATTTTCAAACATAGTATCGATTTACCTCAAATTCAAAGCTTTTTCCTAAGCTTTTTCTTTTGTTTTTCCTCACAACCGAGTCACTTTCCTTCTTTCTCTTGGATACCTATCGCCACTAGGGTGATCCCACAATAGTGGTTTACAATTTTTGGCCAAACTGGACATTGAAATAATTTTTTTTAACTAAATCTTCACTTTTGGGCACCTATAGCGGCTAAACCATGAGGAATTTGAAGATGATACAAACTAGAGTTTCATGAAATTTTGTCGTAGATTCTAAATATATTTTTTCAAAATTTTTGGAATTATATTGCACTCTTTTTCCATCTCCCTCAAAAACTAGTTTTTGAGAAAACAACATTTTTAAGAAGTGGCGCTTCTGTATAGCATAACTTTTTTCCATGAAGGATAAAATTCTAATTATTTCAAATTTAGATTTTTAACTCTAATATCTAGTGCTTCCATTGGTTAGATATTTTTTTATTGAATATTTTTTCTTTAATCAAGTTTTGAAGTCAAACCAATTACAATTTAGAAATAGCGACCGTGTAACGCGTAACTTTTTTTGTATGTATCAAAATTCCATTTATTCTTTTTGTTGGATCAAGGACTTCAATATCTGGTGCACTCATATTTTAAAAACAAAGTTGACAATCTTCTATTTTTCCACATGTGTAGAACAAAGAGTTTGATTTTCGGTGAAAAACCTACATTCACAAGAAATAAAAATAAATATAATAATAAAATTAAATTTATTTAAAATTATACTTTTTGGGAAGCTTATAATAAGGGCTACATTGTTACAATTTTTTTTTTTAATGAATTCATTTGATCACCCAAAAATTAAATCAAAAGTTGTTTTTTATTAGCATTTTGATAGGTGTAAAGGAGACTCTGTTATAGGTATGGTTTAAAACTAGCGGTGTTCTATCCAAGGGGGTTTGATCTAAGGTAGTTTGATCAAACCCTCTTCAATTGGAATGCTTTAAATGAAAATTTTAAAGGCTTAAATATTATATTTTCTAAAAATATGTGATTTCAGCAAAAATAAAAATCTCCCATAAATTGTAAACTAGCTTTGTGGGATCACCCAAGTACTCAATGTTTTTTCTAGTGATATCTTTCCAAAACGGAAAGATTTCTCATTCTTACTTGTTCACATGAATATGGGGTTGTTTATGTCAGAATGGGCATTAATTTTCTGCCCCTTTTTGGATTTAATTAACTTGGCCATAATTTGAATTCAGGAAACTTTGTCCAATATGTCCTGATTCAATTTTATTTGAAATCAGCAGTATAAAATTAATAAATTGAATCCAATTTGATTTTCATATGGAATATAAATATATATATATATATGCATATTATATATATATATATAATATGCATTTACACACATTTTTACATTCTTATAAATATGTGTGTATGTGTGTATATACATATATACATATATTTATTTTTGTATATATATGTTTATATGTTCATATATCACTATAAAAAAGAGTAGACTTATTTTATTCATATAATATCATCTAAATGAAATTACTATCCTTTTAATCATAACTTTTGAATACTTACATGTGTGTTTAGTCATACTATTGTTTTCTTTTAAATTCAAACACATACAAGATCAAAATAGAACAATTTGAATATGAAATCATATGTTTAACATTTCACAAGCCTTTTTTGTTTTCAATCATTGGATCACTTTGAATCAAGTAAATAAGTTCTTCTTTATGCAATTTCAAATGCAAACATCATGTCATTTGTGGTGTGTGCACCTAGATTCCATCAAGCTTACCGTTTGATCTAGTTAAATGATCCTACTTCAATCGTGTTCTCGTCCTTCAACCTATTATCCTACAATTTCACAAAATTACACTTACATAGTTCATCAGTAACATTCAATATTGATAAAATATAAGATAGTTCAAAATATCACATAGTCAAGGACAATCAACTTCTTTCAATATTTTCAAAAATACCAAAATTTTCATTCAACACATTGAATTTCCTCAATAATTCAATTTATCATATTATAATTTAAATGCAATAAAAATTGGGTTATGATAGGAACTTCTAAAATCTGGAAAAATCAATGTACTAGGACTCATACACCACAAGTGTCATATCAATCTTGTTTTGCTTTTTTGAAAATTCAAAGTCTAAATTTGTTCTTCTATCTCTGCTCTTTATTCCTAATCTAATTTCTGGATTCGAACCTATAAAAAGACCTCCAAAACATAATATAGTGTTGATTTCCTTATGGGGGGTTTGCCTTGGTCAAACCCCTAGTTTGGTAGTTAAAGCTTGATAGAAATAGTGAATCTTGAAATTAAATGTGAATTCAAGCCCTAATCTTAAGTGCTTCTATGATTAGGAAATCTAAAATTTAATGCAACCCTATTCTAATGTGCTAGAATGAGATGCATGAATGAAGCATGAAGATGAATGAATCACTTTGGGAGATCTCTAATCACCATAATAAGTCATAATGATGTATGTACCTTCCTTTAGGCTGAAATTAGAGTGATAATGGAGGATGGAACCACTTAGGAAACAATTCATTAGGCTTGGCTTGATGGCTAGTTGCATTTCCACAACCTAGAATCCTTCATGATTCATCATAGGTGACTATCATCAATCCTTTAAAATGCTAGATTTCTAATGAAAGTGAGTTTGAGGATGTACAAAAACACTATAATGTTGCTCCAAGACTTCACATTTGCTTGCTAATTGCTCTTGAATGCTCTTGTAAAAGTATGCTTAAGTTCTAGTGAATGCTTAGATCTTGAAATCACTCTTCTAGATGAAAATAATGACTTGAAAGCTTGTTTATATAGGAACTTCATCTAATTTACCGTTATTTAGATCTCAAATATTGACATCAACCAAAAATTTGAATTAAAAACCTTAAATTCTCACTCAAACCCTAAAAATGGGCAACACAAGACTCATACGCCACTTGTGGCATATGGGTTCCACCTAGGGGGACTCATACGCCCAAGGTGGCATATGAGTCCCACCCTAGTTTTTCAGGGTGGGCCAATGTTGGGTTATTAGAAAATTTAATGCTTTTGTTGACTTTGTCAGGATTTAAACTGAAATAAGCCTTGAGATCTGAAATAAAGGGTTTTAGAGGCCTATTAATGATGATTTAAAGAGTTATGAATGTAAGGATACTAAAATAGGTCTAAATTAAGTGTGAAATTGTACCATCTCCAAGAAGGGAGTATAATTTTCTACACTACATTTATCCCCCACTTTAGTGCCCATATGGCACTACGTGCATATGAAAGCTAAAGGAATCCAAACAATAAACTTCATTTCATAAAAGGATACTCATATGGATTCATTCACAAACATGGAAGAATGAAGCCCCCACTATAGCTATCTACAAAACCACAATGTTAGGAGCCGCATCTTGCAAAACCGATTTGTTAGTTGTTCAAAAATCCACTTATCTAACTTCTTCACGAAATCAAATTCAAGGGTAGATGTATGCCCCCCTTGATTCCGCTTTCTTTATGAAGATGGAATCAAGGTAGTAGTCTAACCACATCAAATTGAATAATCCATATCATAGGGTATTTCCAAGTACCATACCACATAATGATACAAATTTGATGAGAACAGGAGTGGGATCACGAATCCAATGCAACGAATGGCATCGAAAACAAAGTCCTTTAGCCCCCAGTATGCTATTTTGAATGAAAAGCACTTTTAACCCTAATATGCAAATGACCTAATTTAAACATATATAATAGTAAAAAGTGAAGTAATTTGTAATCATTTTGTCTTTTACCTTCTTGAATCTTGACTTCGTTGGAGAGTGAGTGAAAATGCCGAGCATTTGAGAGTACCTTCCCCTGAGACTCAATAGCCTACATGAGGAGGTTGCATGAGGTAACCTTTACCATTAGGTGAGTGAATTCTTCTATGCCTTAGCTTTGTTTTTGCACATTTATTTTATGTTTTTATGCATTTCTAGATAGATTTAGGACCTAGGAAGAAAAATTTGCAATGCGTCCCTTTTTTTGCAAAGTGTCCCCTTTTTTCATAGAGTGTCCCACTTTTTTGCAGAGTGACTTGTTTCTTCACAAAGTGTCCCAAATAGGGAATAAAGTATCTAGGACCCTTAGAAAAGTACCCTAGAGCAAATTTTTAGCGCACTTTTTGACTGTTGATGTATAGGTTTAAGATTTTAGAATGCTTATAGGACAAATTTTTCTTTTTTGTTAGATTCCACCTCGGTTGTGAAAACATCTCGGTGACATATTATTTTGTCATCTATAGGACCTCGTCTTGACACTATCAAAGGGAGAGACTCAGATTCTTCAAGCTATAGGGATTACTGGGCATACCTCATGCCTCCCATGAGGTACCATGATGCCATGTTAATGGCACTAGCAGAGAGATGGGATGTAGACACCTATACATTTCATCTACATATAGGTGAGATGACGATCACTCTGGAGGATGTGCATCACATCCTTCGAGTTCCTATTCAAGGCAATATATTCTATTTCACATGGGATCATTCATATGGGTAGATGCGAGCATACATAGGGTACTACCTTGGAGGACTAGTTTGAGAGGAGATCGTAGGGCCACATATTGAGTTATTTTGGCTACTTTATGTGCGATCGCCACTTTTTGAGATGGATCATGATGTTCATTATAGCACTAGTATTAGTTCCTAATGGTCGGGGAGCACACCTAGATGAAGGCCTTGTTCACATGATCAGGGGGATGGAGTGCCATAGGACAATCTATGCATAGGGTCATAGCATACTTGCACATCTATATTATGATTTATAGAAATTTGCATATCGCGAGGTCGATAGCATGGTACATTGTACACTATTGCAGGTTTGGTGTATCGAGCATATCACATGCACTAGGCTGACAGGATTTCCATCTATATTTGTCCTAGGATATCCACATGCATTTAGCTACCCATTGAGATGAGCATGGCAGCATGGGGATTTACTTTTTTAAAGAGTTTAATTTGATTGACTAGATTAGGAGGAGGTTCTTTAGAGACCTTACTAGCTGATACCACAATGGCCAAATGAGACCCAATATCTAAGGAGGATGTAAAGGGACCTATTTCTTCTAGGGAGGCACGATTACATAATAAAACCATTCTACTACGATCGTGTCATGTGATAGTTTGGGTAGATATAGGTACCACCAATAGCACAACCTTTTTACATGTGATCAGTGCAGAGTTTTTGGAGGCCAAGAGATATGAGATGATTGACAATGGATGATGTTAGATCTAGTGATTCAAATGATGATATCGATGTTCCCCTAGTCTTTGACACTGATGACATTGGTGCTACAGATGCATTTGAGGAGTGGTACGAAGCAACATGACTAGCTCTTGTATTTCCTATGGATCATCCTATAGGTTTTGCTGGGGCATCCAAAAATATCAGAATTTTTTTTAATTTTGATCTTGGCAAGGTTATTCTTTGAACCAACACAGTAGGTACATGGCTTCAAAGAGGGGAAAAATGTAAACACAAATTATTATGATTGATATCATGCACTCGACTTTGATTCACTAACATTGATTCTTCCTTAATCATTCCTTTACTAACCAATTAATTAAATAATCTTTATTTAATTAATTCATCAAAATTTCTCTTTAAATCAACTTTATTTAATTAAATTCTAATGTTTCCTCTTTGATTAAATAAATCAATTTTTATTTAATCAAATCCTAATGTCCTCTTTGTGATTAAATAAATTAACTTTATTTAATCCTAATGTTCTTCATTTAATTGAATAAATCATTTTATTTAATTAAAATCTCTCAACTATCTTCTCATTTGATTTAAATAAATCTAAATATCTAAATAAAATGTCAAATCAACTAACTTCATCTAAGTTAATTAATCCTAATTAACTCCTAACACTAATCCTCCATTCCTCTAGCTTTTGCAAGTTGCACATGTAAATCAACTTATTTGATTTATTAATTCCTCGTATTTCCATTCAAATATGGCATATTCTTGGAATATTTCACTTATTTAAATTCTCCCTCCTAAAGGACTTTTGTCCTCCAACTTGGCATTAAAGGCTCTTACATGTCCTCTCCTTGAGCCAACTTGGCATTAACTCCTCTTACAACTCTTCTTACACAATCCATCTTTTGAATTTCAAATTCCACCTACATGCATTTAACATGCACATTGTTCAAAATGTGTTCCACTCTCCTTCATTAGCATGTTGACAAGTGGCACAATGCCATTGGTCCAAGTTTAATCCCACATTCTTCCTATTCTTCAATCCCCCATCCTTATTCCTTATAAATAGAGTCATTATCTATTGATTTGAGGGAGAGAGGTTTATGCAAGTTTATGATCCATAATTTCATCCAAGTTAGCATAGAATTTCTCTGTCATAGCTAGGTTATTGGCATTTTGCATCAAAGTCATCTTGTTCATCACACATCCATCATCAAGTTTATCAAGGGATTGGGAAAGGGCTTCTTTCCACATCAAAGAAGCACTAATTCCCCTATGGGATGTTGGTTTGAACATTAGAATAGAGTTTCATTTGTGATTTATTTGCATAGTTTAAGATATTTTTCTTTGTTTCCATATTCATATGTTCAAAGAATTTTATAGGGAATGTTTGGTTTACACTTGTTTATTGACTAATGATCACTTGTTTTTTCATATTTGAGCAAGTCTAAGCTAAGCATTCACATAAATAGAAAACATTTGGATTAAATCAAGTTAATTTATTTAATCAGAAAGAGGACATTAGGATTTGATTAAATAAAAATTGATTTATTTAATCAAAGAGGAAACATTAGAATTTAATTAAATAAAGTTGATTTAAAGAGGAAATTTGATGAATTAATTAAATAAAGATTATTTAATTAATTGGTTAGTAAATGAATGATTAAGGAAGAATCGGTGTTAGTGAATCAAAGTCGAGTGCATGATATCAATCAGGATAATTTATGTGTCTACATTTTTCCCCTCTTTGAAGAAATGTACCTGTTGCGTTGGTTCAAAGAATAACCTTGTCGAGATCAAAATTCAAAAAATTTCTAATTTTTTCAGATGCCCTAGCGGAAAGAAGTATACTGGTACACTGCCCCCTTGAGAGATCGAGCAAAAAATTCAATTTGAGGGTCGATCTCATGACAAAGAGGTTTAATATGGACGTATGGATGGTTATAATGATGATGTAAATGAGATGGTTTATGAGATGCTTAGAATAACCAATCTATATTATGGTGCAATGATGGAAATGCAATGCATGTGAAATGATATGAATGATATGCAACATGCTGATAGTTTGTGGATGTAGGATGGATTAGCATGAAAGAAGATAAAAGAATGAGAGGGATCAACCCTTGATTCTGAGAAGATGCAGAAGTCCAACAAGTCTATGAGTCATTGAGACTTTATTAGATATGATGATGAATGATGATGTTTTGCTTATTAGGGATTGGGGATGTAAAGAGCTTGCTTTCCTTATGTTTGATAACACACATCGATATGATGCATCAAGGTATACAGAACTAGGATGGAATTGTACCTAGTGAGATGGATTTTGAATTGCCAATTAGATAGGAGTATCGTTGTTCACACCTGACATACGAAAACCTTACTAAGATGTGCTTCAGATATTTTGAACATCTCGGACCAAAACACAGAAAGGTGTAAGCTATCAATGCAATAGTCAACAAGGTGCCCAAAACACCCTCCATACATACCTAACAAAGCAAGTGTTCACCAAGTTATATTACAAGAACATCCAACAAACACAACAAATAAAAGATAATGATCAATTCCCCATTCCTTTCTCTCTAAATAGTTTTGATTATCCATCATCGAGAGGTCATTGGAATGAGCGAAATAGGATAAATCAACAAGACAAAGATCAAGTAAACAAACAAGCCAATGTTCTTCATACCTCTAGCCAAGACTAAACTATGGTGATGCCTGATGTTGATGTCCATTATTGGAAGGATGCATCCTAGGACATGATGTTATCAAATGATGGTGAGATTGACTGGATGATAGGCTATTGATATGAATATTTGACCAACTTGTTTACCTACTAACCTAGACTTGAGACCCTAACGTTTTGAGTTTTCACTTGTAGCCTGCTAGACTTATTTTTTATTATCATACCAAAGGGTGAAGGTGGTGATTGATTTATTGTGAGTGGAAGTTTATTGCGGGTGAAAGTGAAATGAGATGGACAATTTTTTGGGGTTTTTTGAACATTTTTGGTATTTTTGAAATTTTTTTGAGGTTTTTTTTGGTATTTTCAATATTTTTTACAAATGTTTTGATTTTTAAATTTTTTAATGTTTTTGTGTTTTATGAGATTTTATGAATGTTTTTTGATTTTTTGTTTATTGAATGTTTTTATGTTTTTGTGTCTCAGGGGATGATCAAATATTATCCTTTCCTACATTTAAGCTCAGAGACAACATAGTTTGAATAACATGTTTTTTACATTTTTCTGACTTTTTAGCCTGTTTTGGGTTTTTGATATGTTTTGGATGTTTTTCAATTTTCACATGATTTTGACGATTTGGATATGGATATGTGTGATGATATCAATGATCTATTTTGGAATTTTGTTGAAAACCAAGCTAGGGTTGATTGATCTGATTGATGATGATAACATTGTTGAGGATACACAACAATGCAAGGATAGTGTTAAGCAACACACGGATTGGGATGGATATCTCGAGATGATGATGGATTGATTGGATTTGATTGATCAAGATTGTTGAGGATATCCAAGAATTTCCAAGAAGATGGATTGAGAATGAAAGATATGCATTTGAAGAAGATTTAGGAGGAAAAGATCCGTTCACAGGTTGGTAGGAAGGCGTAGATGTGTTATGCTTTATCGCCAATGGAGAACATAATGTCTTTGTGGATTCCAGAGGCAAGAATCTATTAAGGATGGTAGTGCATCATGTAGATGTATGTGTGCCACACATGTGTCCCCGATAGAAATTCCATGATACAAAGCATAAGTGCCAAGTGGATGCACTACAGATAGGTGATTTGGAATTTCTTAGTTGGGTTTGATTTTTCTAAAGTATGAGGTGTAAAAGGGGAATTTGTGAGAGGGGTGCCCATTCACTCCTATAAAATTTTCCCCCACTTTAGCAAGCATGAGGGCCAATAAATGTTCAATAAAGTAGATAGAAGAGTTTAGAAATGTATACTTGAACCGTCGAGGAAGCAAACTACAATCTGGCGAGCTCAAAAACACATGGCAGGAAAATGGCTCCACAAGTACTCTCTTGAGGAGGATTGAACAAAGGAATTTGTAGATCCTCAAAACTATGGATTTGATCAAAGTGCACCAAATCCCCATAGACCAATGATGGACAAATATCATAGGATGCAAGAACTTCATAGATCCTTAGACCTACAAAGAATGAACCCCTAGGCACTCTCTCTTGAAGGAAGGCTGATGTGAGGGGACTCTACAGAGTCGGATTGGAAAGAAACTTCACAGGAACACCTACAAAGCAACATGTTAATCTATAGACAAAACATGTTAGAAAACAAAAATCAACCACTTAGGTAAGCAAGCAGACAATCAAAAATTGAAGGAAGAGATTTCAAAGGGGTCCCTCGAGAACCTTTCAAAAGAAAAGGGGTCCACTCAAGGGACACTCAATTTGAAAGTGTAAGAGTATTTTTTGTAAATAAATTCAAATCCTTTTGAAAGATGTTCACTTCATCAAGGAATTTTAAAGGGAGAAGGTCCCCTCACAAAGGGAAGGTCAGAACTTTTCCTATAGGACAAGGTGCTTCCTCCTCCGAGGAAGGTTTTTCAAATTATTTCTTTATGAATCCATGATGAAGGAAAAATATTCTGCTAGGCGCCTTTATGAGGAATGCGATTTTTGAAAATATTTTCAAGAAAATATTTGTTAGCTATTGAATGCATTTTCTAAAAATCAAAGTGACATGATAGCCCCCCCTTAGGATGGTGTGTGTTGAATGTAGAGGCATGTAGCATCCTAAGGAGAGAAAATCAAGAATGAAAAAGTGATGTTGTGGCCCACAGAACATAATGAGATGTAACCATGGTAATGTTGTCACACATGTGAGGGACAACACATAAGCACCACAACATCATGAAACAAGCACGAAAGATAAGAGAACAAAAATGCAAGAAGGGAAACAACAACATTACGAACAAGGGACATAGGGGCAATCTGATATTTAAGGGTCAGAGCTACTCATAAATATGGATAAGTGTAATAATAGTATATAAATGAATTGTCATCAACCCCTACTATATCAAACCATATGATAAATGCACGAGAAGAAAAAATAAAAAATAAAAAATTAGGTCAACATGGAAGGGAAGCCTAAATTCCCCCAACACTTTGCATCATCCCCAAGTGTCAAAAATCAATACACAACAAAGGAAGAATGATGTAACAAATAGAGAAAGTTTTATGAAACAAAAAAAAAATTGTATCCAAGCACCTACAAGGGTGAAAAGGGTCATCCAAGAACATATAACACAAGCATAGGGGAACACAAACACACACACAATCTAATCTACAGATAAATAAGAGGTGCCCTCTAGTCCTCATCAACCAAGAGGTCATCAGCCTCCCAATCTAGATCATTGTATGGGGAGGGTGGATGAGCCTACAAGGGTAGAATATCAAGGGGGAACCCTTCGACCCCCTCACAACAAGAGCCAAGGAAGGATACCCCTCGAGGCCTTCTCTGCTAGTAAGGTCGAGACCTCATCCTGAGAATTAAACATGCACTTCACAGGAGTGTCATGCATTAACTTAATGGATGAGGGAGGTGGCACTCGAGATTCACTGCTAGGCTCACCGAGAGACTCAGGAGTAGTGACAAAATCCAAGGATGTCAAGACTTCTTTCATCACAAGGATGGCACAAGCTAATGCAGAACCACCCTTCGAAGAATTTGGACCCCTCTTTTGACCCCCATCATTGGAAGGGTCATCCTCCATCTTTTTCTTTGACAAAGGATGCAAGATCCCCACAAACAAGGTAGAAGGCACGAAGGAGGAGGATAAAACCATAGCGGACACCACCAAGGTATTCGACATGTCCATGAGCTTTAAAAATGGTGGGATGTCCGAGAGGGACATTAGAAGGGGTGGCTCAACCAAGGGAGAAATAAACACCCGCACCCTCTTCGGGTGAGAGTTGTTTATGCTCACAACATGAGCTAGAAGAATAATTGAAGATAGAGGAATTTAAGTAGAGGGGACAAGAGAGGAGGATACAATAGGAGGTGTCAAGGAAAAAATTGTTGACTCCCCCTCCTTCCTCTACAAGGCAGCTTGCTTAGCAGCCAAAGCCTTTATTCAACACTTGCACTCATGCACAAGGCGGTTCTTGTGACTCTGGGAGCTAGAGGTCGAAAGATGAGATGGAATGGAGGACTCTTGTTTGACCATTAGAGTGTCCATCATAGTTGTTGTCAGTGGAGGGAGGGGCTCCTAAATGGTAACAGGAGGGAGAGGTTGAGAAGAGGTTGGAACAATAGCAAAGGGAGTTGGCTCTAACGCCTTAGTGACAAGCCTCTTCCCATTCACTACCTTAGGGGCAGGAATGGTAGGAGGTTGTGGAGGTTGAGACATAGAGGAATTCCCATGGGGAACCTTCCCCTTACCATATCGAATAGGCCGAAGCTTCATGGGTAAGATGGGAAGCTCAAATATCAGACACTTGGTCTTTCACCAAGTAGGCACCATTGGGTTCTCCGACAAACACATAGAATTAGAAGACAATGGAATCACAATAGGGTGAGAGGAAGTGATAGGCAGGGAAACATCAGTAGAAGAAGTGTTGAGCGCACTTCTCCTCTTCTCATTTTTGAGCCAATGCAGCCTGATTGTCCACCTTGAGACAAGCCCTATGCGAAATAACATAGGGAGAAGGGGGAATCTCAGCTTAGGCATTATTTCCCCGCTTTTGTACTTCACATAGGTTTGATAAAAGAGATCCATCCTAAGAGGAAGAGAACCAATGGGCGTAGGCCAAAAATGATCCAACGAGTAGCATCCATGTGCAATTGGTAGTTTCTAGCCAGTGTCATGGACTACATGCATTGTACCCTAATGGATGAATTTCAGACACTTATGCACCACTAAGGGAACTGCATTCATAGCGACCAACCAAGGGATACCTAGTTTCACCCTAAAGAGTTTAGACCTTGGGATTATGTCAAAAAGTGCATTTACATATTTATATCCAACTAAGACAGATAAGGTGATGCAACTGATGGGAAGTAAAAAAATCTCATCATGTGTATGAATGGTACTCCTAGATTCTTCATACCCATATTTGTGCAAGAATTTAATCAACATAATCTCCTTAGTGATGACATTCACCTGACACATCGGGTCAACAAGAACACCTATTACAATGTTTCCATTGATTCATGCAAGGATGTATTTAGGGAGATGGATCTCTATTATAGTTCATCGACAAGTACTACGAGGTGAAGGTTATTCCAAGGGGTCCACTCACAAGTTGTGCAGATGGGATGGGAAGATGTAAAAAGGAGGCCATTACGTATAGTAGAAAGAACTTTCACAAAGCCCTCAAGGGTTTTGCAACTAGACAATAACCCAACTAAGGTTTCATTTTACAATGCTTATGAAACCTTCTAGCTATGCCACTAGGGGTCATAGGTTGGGTTGCAAGGCTAGGTACCTCACAATACTCACACCCACAATACTCCTAGGATATGAAGAAAGGGCCTTTTAGCGCTACTAAATGAAACCAAAATGGTTCATGTTGGGTTCACCAAGATGTAGAAGAGGGGAACCTATTGGCCCCACAATTTTCATTGCAACAAAAGATTGACCTGTTAATGCCTAATAAAATTGCCAAAGTTAATGGATCCATGGGAGGCAGTTAGTCCATGTCATGAATCTTGAGGGGAGAACTAACCATCTTCCAACAAACTCCCCCTCAACATTACCTTGGGGGATTCAAACCTGACACCTTTGGCTCTGATACCAATTATTGGTCCCACAGTTGTCTTTACACAAAAAAATCAACCTGTTAATGCCCAATACAACTTCCAAAGTTAACGAATCCATAGGAGATAGTTATTCCATGTCATGAATCCTGAGGGGAGTGTTGACCATCTTCCAACAGGACCAACCACACCAAGGCTCCAAGTCATGGAGCGCTAAGAGCGAAGGGATTCCCTAATCTACCTCAAATTGGATTTGAGCTTTTAGGTAAAGGATAGAGAATGAAGAGCACCTCAAGTGCTTCTACCACTCTACTAACCCAAGAGATTTGATGGGGATAAATGAGCAAGTTTATGGAACCTGAACTGTACCTCAAATAACTCTATGCCAAAGGATAAAAGTGTAGGTCAGGGATGATAATGCGACACACTAAGTCTCTCTAGGGTGTTGGTGTCCATACAAATAGAAAGTGTAAAAGTATAGTGAAGGGTACAAGAACCTACTAACTACTTAGCATTTGATATTTAAAGCACTAATTGAGATGATAATAAATAGAATAAAAAGGATAATTGGAAAAATGATATAGAAGATGATAAAAGTGAAGGTGATGGAGATCAACTCACAAAAATTCTAGCTCACTGGAAATCTCCACCTGAATGTGTACCTACACACAACCAAGAGAGGAAAAATGTTGGGGTTGTATAGCGGTTTTCCATAGCCAAACCCCCACTTTGGTGTTTCCACCTCCATAGAGAGCCAAAAAATCCACGAGATAGAAAATATGATAAAGAGCATAATAGAAAGGATATCGAACAATAAAAAATCAAGTGACAATGCTATGGAGGTAGAGAAATGAAACAATATCACCTTCTCAATCGAGGTTCCCTCAAGCATGTAGATGAGGGTGCAAGCTTGGTAAGGTCTACGCTACTGCCACAATGAAGAAGCAGTCCCACAGGACACCAAGTCACAACTCCAACGGTGGAAAAATTATTGCATGATGTAGAGAAGTTGCATAGAAGCTCAAGAATTGTCCAAGAAGATCAAGCTAGCACATGAAATTGTGAAGAGGATATCCAAGAATTGCCAAGAAGATGGATCAAGAATGAAATATATGCATTTGAAGGATTTAGGAGGGAAAGAGTTGTTCTTGGGTTAGTAGGAAGGCGCAGAGGCATTACGCTTCATCACCAATGGAGAATGTAACATTGTCTCTGCGGATTCTAGAGGCAGGAAGCTATCAAGGATGGTATTGCACCGTACACATGTCCTCGACATAAACTCCCCCACAGACACAAAGGACAAGCACTAAGTGGATGTACTATAGATAGGTGATGTGGAATTTCTTAGTTGGGTTTGATTTTTCTATAGTGGGTGTAAAAGGGGAATTTGCGAGAGGGGTGCAAATTCACTCCTATATAGTGCCAAGTGGCATGATGTGAGGGCTTGAGAGAATGAATAACTTGAGGGTACTAGGGAAGATATACCATAAATACATTCCTTGTCCTCACACTCTAAGAGGACAAGTAGGAAATTTTAAATGCCCTTTTATGAAAAATAGGTATGAGAAAAGGAATTGAAAATTCCTTTTGGATCCTTTTGGAAGAAAGACCAAGTGGGGGAAAAATTAATGTCATAACCCAATTTTAATGCATATTTATTAAAATATGGTAAATTGAACTATTGAAGAAATTCAATAAATATTAAATGGAAATTTTAGAATTTTAAAAAATTGAATGAAAGAAGTTGACTGATGTTGACTTTGTGAACTTTTGGAAATATCTTATGGGTGTGTGCAAGAAGTTGAGTCCACTTTTTGGCCAAAAAGTGGAAATGTTTTCCTGATTTTCAATTTGACACATTTGACCTTAAAATTTGAAGTACTTAAAGATGAAATCTTTAAAAAAGTCACTAATCATAAAATGTAGTTCTCGAAGTCTAGTTTCCAAATATGTAATTTATTTCAATACCTAGATTGTACAAATTGAGTTTCAATAGGCATTTCTAAAAACCACTGTTTAAAAGTCACTTTTTTTTTACCATACCATGCACGTGTATGACATCCATATTTTGACTTAAATTATCATATTTTCTAAATCCTTTTGGGAAAATATTTGTGACTCACTGTAGCTTGTTCTTGATATTTTTGTAATTTTTTATTGAATATATTTTTTTTGTTAAATTTTTATTAGGCAGATATGTCGTTTTGAAAAAACGTTGTGTACGAGATGCATAAGATGACCTAAACTTATCATTTTTTATTTTTATTTTTTAAATTGAAAATAATTGTCTGAAGTTTGTTCTCATGCAATTCATTTTTCAAAATGCTTTGTTGATCAAAAGTTATTAAAATAGTAAAAAAACCTTGATATTTAAAGTTTATGGACCAATTTTATTAGAAATTAATTGAAAAATAGAAAAAATAATCCAATTGTAAAAATTTTTACATATTTAGAATCTGCATTGTCTCATCTAAAATGGGTTTTAATTTCGTCAAAAAATTCTGCAAAAAATGTCGTCAGCCATATGTCCAAAGTCAGTATTTTTCTCTGACATTGTTAGGACCTTCAACTTATAGGTCAAACCAACTTGAAGGCCTAGGTTCGGATTTCCAATGCTTTTCCTGAACCAAAATCCTAGGCAAAAACCTGACCACAAAGCTAATAGAAATTCAAATTTTAAAAAATGGGATCACGCTTTATAAAACGGGATCTCGTTTATTAAAAGCGGGATCCCATTTTATAATCAAGATCCCATTCTTTAATTTATAATATTCAGACTATTGGAAGGGAAACGAGATCTCATTTTATAAACGAGATCTCGTTTTCCTTCCAACAGTCCCCACATTGAATATCGGGGAATAGGATCCCGATTATAGAACGAGATCTCAGTTTTTATAAAAGGGATCCCATTTCTTTTATTTAAATTTACTGCCAAAAAATACTATGAAGTCTGCAACTTCACATGTACAGTCAAGAGCAGTAAAATTAAACTATTTTTCATGAACTATTGTATTTACAGGTGGTGAACTTGATTTTTAGTTTATTTTTTCAAATGGGGCATCATCTACACCATTTTTGAAGTGGAATTGTGTTATTTTTGTGCTTGTTTGGAGGAACAAAAGGTCTTCAACTTGCAATATGGATTGAATTTTTCAAAGGAGGCATGAAGAAAACAATTTTTAAAATGGAATTGTGCTAGTTTTCTACTTGTTTTGAGGAACACAAGAGGAAGAATTTTTTCCTAATAGGTATTCAACTTCTAATTTGGATTGAATATTTTGAAGAATTTCACTATTAACATTCATTTGTGCTTGAGAATTTTATAATCATGGGAGATAAAGCTCGTAATAAGAGAAGGAAGACATTGAATCCTCAAGAATTTGAAGAATAGAGAGGAGAGACAAAGACAAAGAGAAAGAAGAATGAGAATGAAATCAATGAATGATGGTGGAGCATCCAATTCCACAACTATTGAAGATGAAAACATTGAGGATACAATGTTGTAGATGAAGCTAATTTGCAAGGAGTCAATTTGGAGAAGAATATGATTATAAACAAGTCCTACTATGTCTTCAAATCCCTCTTTGAATGCTATGGAGAATGTTTCAATATGCACAAATCCAGGTACGTCTTCAAATCCACATGTTAGTGAAATGGTAAATTTGTATGTAGAAGTTTTACAAGATGGGACTTAATGATGTTGACATTGATGATATTCGGAGAGATGAAACTTTTATAGAATTTGTTGAAAATGAAAAAGAAAAATATTTTGTTGCAAATGAAAATCAAAATGATCATTTTCTTGAAAATGAAAACAAAACTTGTATTTTGATGAAAATGAAAATAAAATGAAAATGAAATGAAAATGAAAACCATTTTTTTTGATGAAAATGATGAAAATGTAAATGAAAATGAAGATGAAGATGAAAATGAAGATGAAAATCTAGAATGTGATGTTGAATTTAATGAAAATACTTTTTTTTAAAAATTGGAAGTGGTGTTTTCGATAATCTTCCTAGTCAAATTTCTTGGAGGAAAATAAGAACACATGCGAATAAAATATACACCAAATTCTTTTATCATAAAAAATTTGCATTTCAATGTCAACTAATGATGCAATTGATGAGAATGCAAAAAATGATGAAAGTAATGAAAAGGTTAGGCTTTTATGTTAAACCAAAAAGAAAAGATCAATCATTAAAACATGTGATGTCTATTGTTGCTAGTGTCATTCAATCTATTGGGAAAAATAGTCGATCTAAAGATAAAAACGCAGCAAGAAGAGCTATAACAATTGCTATAGTTAATAAAGAAACTTTGAATAAAAGAATGGTAATCAATATTAGTGAAGTTCTAAAAATACATCCTAAAAAATTGCTAAGAGTGGCAAAAAGAAGAGAAAGTATAGAAAATGATCCTATCAATCAATGTTGGAGTTTCAGTGGACGACTACCGAGGTTTGATATAAAATTGAATGTTGAAATTAAATCTTTGATCAAAAAATATTGGCATGATAATACTAGGGTTTCATCTAATTCTAGAGATGTTTTAAAATTAAGGGTGGGGTCCAAAGTTCGCAATCCTCACCCAAAACAACTATTAGATACAACACAAACTAAATTTTATAGTTCAAATTTTGTAGTGATTCAGTGTTACCTGGTAATATTAAAATAATTCAAAGGTATTTTGAAAAATGTAAACCCTAGTATGTAAAAATTAATAAGCAACAAATATCTTGTTGTAAAATACATGTTCAATTTCGTTATTTTTATGATGTTTTTTGATATATACATTGTACCTTGCATACTAACATGATTATATAGGAGTGTGGTATTGATATGCCACTTGAAGCAATAAGAGAGTTTATTTCAGGTTTGTTTTGTGAAAAATCTAATGATAAATTATTTTATTTAAGTTCTTGTATTTCTGGACAATGAATTAACTGTGGAAATCTTTCATTTTTAAGAATTTGTTTGCATGAAAGTGTTGATCATGATTTTGGAAAACAATTAGTAGATGTCAAAAGATTTAAGAATGTTCACTATTCTTTAAAAGATGGAAAAATAGGAAATCGTTGTGATTTAGTTACATAAAAAGTTAGTGTGCATGCATTCATGAGTGAATTTAAGAATAAAATTGTACCAAAATATGTCATGCACTCTGAACATGCTCAATGGCTTGATGGCCAATTTTGTGCATGTAGAAACACATTTCCAATTGGTACTATACTTTCAGTGGTTGATTTTGCAGAGAATTATACTCTTGCTCTGCAAGAGGAAATTCAATCTCAATATTATAATTCAATGCAAGTAGCTATGTTTGTCCATATTGTTTATAGACATGCAAATGATAGCACTGAGGATGATAGAAAAGTTTTGAGGGAGTATCATTTTTATTTGAGTGACAATCGGTTACACTCGTCAGAGTTTGTTCAATACTGTTTCAGTATATTTTATAGAAATTTAAGAGAGAGGAATCTAGATGAAAGAACACCTCATATGGTCAGATAATTGTACGGGGCAGTTCAAGAATGCTCGAATGTTCTATTGGTTAATTAAGGTTCACAAGGAACTTAATGTCCAACATATATGGAGTTTTTTTGAAGTTGGGCATGGTAAAGGAGAACATGATGGAGCTGGTGCGTGTGTCAAAATAATTCTTGCTAGAGAAAAATTAAAATTTGAGGATTCAATAAAATTTAAAGATGCACGTGAGATTGTGTATTGGTGTAATAGAAGATTATTTGTGTAACTCCCCGTCGTGCAAACCCCAAAGGACAACTAAACAATAATTACTGCACAATTTTTTTTTTAAATAAATTTAAACATACATGAGATGCACATTGAGTCGTAAGTCGTAAAACTCAATTAAACAAATCCAATAACACTTACAACCCTTGGGGTACACGAGGAGTCATTACGAAACTTAAATCCATACCACATCAATAACGAATGTAATCCAAAGATATAATCCAAAATAAAGTAAACCTTTACGAATGTAACACATACATGAAAAAACATTAATAAGAAACCATCCACGTATGTCAATACATCATATACATGATTAACTCAAAACTCATAATGATAAACTCTCTATCATCATATAAACTCAAGGAACATACTGGCACAGATACAACATATTGAATAACATTTGCCATGGATCAATATTTACACAACGTTTATCAAGAATAGAATACTACATTGCATCCATTTCAATCACAATACAATGTTCAATAATTACAAAGATATGAAAGTGTTCCCCAACATGGACGGGAATTAGATAACGAGATAGAATGATACAACTAAGCAGCGAAATACAAAATATTATAGCTAGTTCCAAAACAGATACACTCAAGAGTCACCACAACTGGTACCAATCTGCACCTCTTGATCCTCAGCTGGGGACCCAATGGGATGCTTAGCACATTCCACCCGACCATGTGAGTCAGAAGATCCACCCCCCATGCTAGGGAGCTGACAAGAAAGAAACCTCAACCAAGATCATCCACAAAGAACCACAAGACTCAACATCATACAAGAGTGGTGAAAAACTCAAGGATAATCCCAATGTCAATAAACCTCGACTAGAAACATGACATCAATAAATTACTTCAAAACAATGATAAACCACTTCCAAAACAAAGCAACAATAAATCGTAACATCAATAAATTGCATCCAAAACATAACAACAGTAAACCACTTTCGAACATAACAACAATAAATCACTTTTCAGAGGCTTGCAAAGGTAACAATCATAAGGGGTACTAGGGGAGAGTGTCATTACATAGTCCTACATGGGTTATCCTGGCCCTTCCTCCAAGCATCGACTTCTCTTGGCTACCTGAGGCGTCGGCCCCCATCTATGGTTATCTTGGCCCTTCCTCCTACCTAAGGCGTCGGCCCCATAGGGTGACTCATGTAGAGCTGTTAACCTCTCATGAGGCTAAGGTAACGACCTTGCCAACCATGGCCTTCTCAGTCCACCATTAGTCTGTGAAAGCCCTAATGGATAGATGAGGTATCCGTATTTATCATATTATGTTATTACTACCCATTCCCCTAAGTTCAATTATTAGGTTTTCACTTGTTAAGCTAACTCTTACATGGGTTATCCTGTGCTCTTCCTCCTATTTGAGGCGTTGGCCCCCACGCAGAGCCACTCTCCCTAGAGACCCAAAACATAAACCAAAATCCAAGGGCTTTACTACATAAAATGAACATTAGATCTCAATAGAAAACCATGCGAGGCATTACCCATCTCACCCATAGCCATAAACATAGTTGCCCATAAAACCGAGTACAACCCATGCATAAATTTAAAATCACAACACAAAATTTTCATTTACATAGTACAACCCTTCCAAAACCACGATGCTAATCAACTTGCCACAATAAGAATAGATAAAAGGTAAAACATCATTCAACAATTGTCTCATGCCTCTGGGAGTCTAAGAAAAGAACGGATACAAAAAGGGCTCGCAACAAGAGTAAGTCAACGATATGGGGTTTCAAGCCAATTTCAACACCAACCCAATGAATTAAAGCTCCTCAAATTAAGATAAGCTAAGAAGGTCATACACATTAGGACATTCAAGACTTCAAGATATACAAAAGAATCTCAAACAAAGTCAACTTAAGAGAAAGTCACGTCAAGATGAAAACATCAAATCAAATATTAAACAACATGAACAAGTGATTACACATCCATGAAATTCACTTTTCCAAGCAACCTCCCATTATCAACCAAATAGTAAGACATTCCTTCCACATATAAACTACTAAGTCATCTCCAATAACTTAAAGTATTTAAAGTTAAGTAATCTATCAATTTCTTAACTTACTTTAATTAAGGGGCTATATATCACAATTAACAATTAACATTTACTTATCCAAACATCAACTAACATTTTAAGCTTCCTTTCCATTTTTTCTTTTCACTTGCTGAGGAATCACATAAACAATTGTAGAAATTAATTCTATATTTATCTCATTACAAGTTTAATTTAGCTTCCCTATACCTCCTCACATTTTATATTTATTTAACTTCCATATAATCCATATTTCAAACAATTCCTTAACTATTCAATAAATTGTCTAATTTTATTTACATAACCAAATAATTATAAACCAAATCTATTTCTTCCAAACTAGATATGTAACTACTACAAAATATCATTAAAAGTATCTAATTCAATCATTTAAACAATTCTTTTAATTATAACTGAATCAAACATTGCCTTAATAATCCCCTCTTCAATTATCAACACGTTCATATAAATTGTACCACAAAAGTATTCCAAATAATTGAATCCCAAATAACTTACCAATATAATCAATATATACATACATATATAGTAGATTAAATTGCAATTTTAATAGTATAAAATAAGATATTAAAAGGATAAGACCTCACAAGCAAAAAGGAAAACATTGAGTTGGATGTTTCAGTCCTTGAGGGCTCAGTACAAAGAATAAGAGGGGAATGTCTCCTTCATCGAATGGCCCTACTCCTGACCATTGAAGGAAAAGTTACCAAAATCCGTGTAAAGAATAGTGGCACAAAGAAATCCGAATAAAATCAATGTCGAATGATTTCTTCTAGTTGAGTGTAATTTTCTGAATAAAAGAAAATAGAAGAGATCCTTAATGGTAGTCCATTTTAACAGACAAGGTAGGGTTTAAGTGGTAAGGAGATTGATGAAACGAAGAGGAATTAAAAAGGATATCTGAATGTAGTTGGATTGAAGGCCATAAAATGGTACATGTTTTCTATGTATGAGACATAACAAATTCACAACCATAGAAAACCTATGCAAAGTTGGAGAAATCAGTTTGACAGGTGAAGTCGACAGGGTATTATCTAATTTCAAGGAATTTACTTAATGTTGTGGAAGATTCAGAGAAAGAATTATTTATCTGCCACCATAGTGAGAAGTAGGAAATTGAAAATTGCTTTGTTAAAGCTACTCCAAAACTATTCGAGTTGCTAAGAACCTTTGAGTATGCTCTAACAGCCACATTGCACCTAGTTGTACCTCGAATAATGCTGCAAGAGAAATTTTTCTAAGAGATGTGAATCTTTACCACTGTTTTTAAAATCTTCACCAAAATTCATCGCCATTTTAAGCAGGGAAGAGACAGTGTTCTTGCAGAGATTATTTAAGTCTTTAAACTTCCTAATATGTACAAGTGTCGCAGCAGAGACAGGTTGATAATGAAACCAGAGAGATTATATAAACTTTTAAAATTTCCTGTTATGTTCAAGCGTCGTAGCTGAGATAGGTTGAAAATGAAATCAGAGAGATTATTTAAACCTTTAAACTTCCTATTATGTTCAGGTGCGACGGCTGAGACAGGTTGTCAATGAAATCAAAGATTTTATTTAAATCTATACACCCTACCATATTCAAGTGCGCTGCTGTGACAAGTTGCAAATAGAATCAGAGAGTTTATTTAAATCTATACGCCCTACCATGTTCAAGTGTGCCACTGTGATAGGCTGCAAAGGAATCAGGGAGCTCATTTAAGCATCGGTACCCTTCTATGTTTGAGTGTTGCAGCTGGGACATCCATCGAGCATACAACACGAGAATATTTTTCAAGCGCCCCACTAGACATACAAGGAAAAGTGGAAGCATAGACAAGTCATGCACACCATTTGACAAAATCTTCAGAGAGATATTAACCCCCAAACTGTAACAATTGCAAGGTATGTAATTGATGAAAAAACTTTAGAAACTTTTAAGCAATGCCACTGGCACGGGCAAAGCCCAATTCCAATCCCTTGCTTCCCTCCCTGCTCGTGTCCAGACTAAAGGTTTAAAGTTGCAGCTCATTTACGACATAACCTATTACCTTGATGAAGACTACTAAGGCCGATAGATGCTTAGAAGGCGATTTCATCGAATTTAAAAAAGAAATTCAAGGTATGATATGTGAAGATTAGAAGACAGGATACAATGCAAATTATTAACTATAATTTGTAAATATGCATATTATGTTCGAATACAAAAAGTAATCCAAAAATGCCTATCCAAACTCAAACTATATCTTTTGAATTTGAGGGGACATATTCAAAGTATTGAATGACATTTAAACCATCAAAATAAAACCCAACAAGGTACATAATGCAGACAATATTCTAATTCATAATAGGATGAAATTGAGAATTTGAAAAATACCAGATGCAAGACCTTATGATTGTCTGGAAACTTGTACGAAAACCCTCAGATCTACCAACATTGTTTGGTCACTAATGAACCCCCTACTCCAACTGCAAACCTCCCCTAAAATTATCCTGTTAAAACCAAATCTCGTCTTCTTCTTCTTTTTTTGAAACCCTCATCGACTTCCCCCCCAATTCTCAAAAAATCCCATACATAAAGCCCAAGATAGGATAACTTTTTGAAAGAAAAAATAAGCCAAAAATCAACAAATTTCCTATTCAACGCTTTCTTTGAAGTCGTGCATGTGTGCGCGCTTTAACCTTTTTCCGTCTTTTCTATTTTTGCCAGTTTTAACTTTAGTTTTAAATCTTATCTTCAAGATTTTTTTTTTGAAATCAGATTATTTTCTCTTTTAATTTCTTTACTTGCCTTTTTCCATATAGAGAAAATCTTATCCCTTTATTTAATTTAATTGTTTAATTAAATCCGTACACATAATATTTATAACCTTGACTTATTACTTATAATTTTGATTCTAATTTTATTCAAATTATTTCACACTCAAATTTCATTAATTTGCAAATTACTCCACCCATAAAATATTAATTTCACCTCAATATCAATAATACGAAAAAATACAATATCACTCTAAAATCAATTTATTTAATTCATCCCTAAGTGACAACTTCACAACCAATCAATTTCAATACCCCCAACAATATTAAATTCAAACCACCTGAACAAAATTTATCAAATACCAAAGAGGAGCTAGTCATAGAGGGGCACTACAATCTGCACCTGGTTCAAGTGATTACTTTACAGTTCATCGATTCTTTTGGTTGGTGGAAGAAGAGAACATTTTACCTAGAGTTGATTGTGAGACAATAAGTGGATCTACTAAATGGCATTCATTTAGGAGTGCGACAACAAGCACGTGGACTATTTGGACAAGGGAGCTTGCATGTTTTTTCCAATTTTGTATCTCAGGAGATTGGGAAGCATGTGAAAATACAAAATGGGTTGAACAGTGGGAGAAAAGATCATTGACACCTGCAGAAGCACATAATCAATATGAAAGAACTATTGAAGAAAATGATCAAGTGTTTGCATCTGAAGATTATGACCATGTTTCAGACCTTGTACAAGAAGGTAATTTTAATTCAATTTATTTCATTTTATTTCACTTTATTAAGTTATTTTGTAATACTAAATTATTTATATGGATATGCACAAGTTATTAAATCAAATTTTGTTGGCAGGACATGTGTATGTTGTTATTACACCTGAGGGGAATGAAGAACAAACATAATATTGGTTGGCTCATTGTGTGGAAACTAAACATAAGTTAATAACACCTCGAGAAGATGATGATGGCTTTCATTATCCAATAGGTACAGTGATCCCCTTAAGAAACCCCCTTAAGCAAATTTTGATAACAAGTTTTAGATCCCCTTAAGCAATTTTTAAGAGCAAGTCTTTGATCCCCTTAAGAAAATTTTGAGAACTTATTTGATGATGGTTTTTGAACATGTTTTCCAATAGGATCAGTGGTGGTTGTTGGCACTTGGCTACAAAAATACTTGAGTATATATAATCACTAAATAATCACTTTGAAACTTTATGTCTAATTGTATAATCACTAAATATCATGCATACATTATTGTTAAATCAATTATATCCTTAAGACATTGTATTATGACCCCTTAATACATCCCCTTAATAAATTCTATTATGATAGGCCCTTAAGACATCCCCTTAAGACCCCCTAAGACATCCCCTTAAGACGTATTATAACCCCTTAAGACATCCCCTTAAGATGTTCTATTATGACCCCTTTAGACATCCCCTTAAGACCCCTTAAGACCCCTTAAGACATCCCCTTAAGATGTCATTATTTGTTTTGACAACTTATAAATTAGTGTTAGATGTTATTATTTGTATAATTTATTAATGCTTTTATTCTCTAATCTTCTATGGTATTGTTTATTTCTTAAAATTTTATCCTTTCTGGTATATAAATATATTTCTTTTGTTTGTAAATTATGATTTATTGACTAATTATTGATTAACGTGAATTGAATAAGTTCATTGAGTAATTATCGCTAATTATTGAATGTACATATCATGTATATCATGTATGAGATCCCTAAATTTGTAAAGTATAAATATTAAAATGTCCTATATTAATATCATGTACATTTGAGATCACTAAATTTCACATTAATGTCATATATTAATGTATTGACTATGAACATAAAATGCATAAATGTACATATGTAAATTAAAATTTCAAACAATAATAAATTCCATAATTTATGTAACATATTAAGTGCATGAAACCAATATATTAAGTGCATGAAATGAAGTCTAGAGTACAACCCGTGAACTAAAGTCCAACTAAGTACTTGAGCCATGAAATATAAAGTCCAATAGAGTACATGAGAAACCAGAAATATAGTCCATGAAATAAACAAATATAACACATAAAATCACATGTTTCTAGGTCATGTACTGTCTCTATAATCAAGAGACCTCTTCACACCATGTAGACTATGTGGATGACCTGAACACTCTATACAAGAGAAAGATGAAATCAGATGTAAGACAATGAAAAATGATTTAATGACAATTTAATTTATAATCCATCATAAAATTAAGTTACTGTCATATCTGCGTCTGGATGCTCTGGTGCACCTAAAGCAACCTCTAAATTCTCTAAATCAATCTACATAAACAAGACAAAAAAATTTGAAATTAGATGTACAACTCTACAATTAATTTTTTTTAATTCAATTTAATTTATAATTTATCATATTTTAATTGTACCATATTCTGAGGTTGTACACTAGGATCTTCTCCAAGACCTATCTGTACATGCTCAACTACAAGATGTGTCTCATGCTATAAAACAAAAAGAATATGTAACAAATCTCATATTATGTATGTATTCAATTTAAAATTTAAAATTTAAGTTATATTCAGAATATGTAATTTATAATTGACTTTAAATATAATAAAAAAATTAAATTACCATTTGATCTGGAGCCTGCTCTGCATGTCCTCCTGGTGGTGTAACTATGTCTGGGTTAGGGCTGAAAGTTGCACTAACAAAGTCCTACAAGATCAAAATTAAAGCATGTACAATTGAATTAGGTTAATATATATATATATATATATATATATAGATATTCAAGTTTGCACATTTTGTGTAGAAAGTTTTGTTAACAACCTGGAAATCAGTGGCCTCACAAGTAGTTGCAACATCAAATTTTTGCTCGATGCCCATTCTTATTGTGGTATCAACCTAGACATACATGTACATAGACATTTAACGCTTATAATATTTACAAGTGTACATGCATGTATTTCATATATCTAGTGAACTCAAAATTCATAAAATTGTAACTATACTAATGTAAACTTTAAACAAATTTACATTATGAATGTACTTGCCCCTGATCTATGATGCTCGATAGTGGAGGAGTGGTTGACAATCCCTCAGGAGAAATTGACATGGATGCCAATTGACTCGCCTAAACCAACATAAATATTTCAAACATATATGTGATTCAATTATAAATTTAAAACCCAAGTTAAATTTATGATTTCATATATAATTTTAAAAATTGAAATCAAAATACCCCATAAGGGTTTCTGAGTATGACCGGTGTCGATGTATGTACTCATGGAATAGATGATTTCCCCATCGTTAGTGTCATTTGTACACCAAACAATTTGATTGTTAAAATGTATTACAAACTTTTCTTTGATATATACATCCATCAAAATTCTTATAAAATGAATGTACATCTAGATGCATATTTATACTTGTGTCGCAGTGTCCTTAGGGTGATGGTTTGTTGTAAGAAACTCTACAAATGAGCTGATGTGACCGGATGAACCACCAGAATCTCCTCGTCCACCTGAACTAGGTGTGGCTTGATCAGGTCCATAGCATACTTGATGAAAACTAGTACATATATGGGGGATGGGCCTCGACCCTCCTAGAGTGGTACTTAGACCAACTCCATAAAAAACTCCTCCATCATCATCATCTCTATGCTCTCCACCCGCTATCGCAAAAGCATGCTAATCAAGGTCTCATGTGAGTGTACTAAGGGAACCTAATGTTGAGACAAGAGCTCGATGATGTACAGGTGCGGGAATGGGAGGACCAGAAGCAACAACAATGGGATGCATGGGGCATTGGGGATCAACCATTTCCCCTAACCTTTGTTGTGGCATGCCACCACCAACACCCTAAAATGATCTAAAATCAAAATAATTGGGCTTTTGCCCCAAAAAAAACTCTACATACAGTTTTCTCAAAAAATACAATGGGCACTCCCAATTAGCATGTGGGGGACTATCAAAAACCATATACCATTGATCCCAAAATGTTCACTCATCTCATGGATGTGTGCACCACCTCATGGATATTCTAGATTTGTTGGGTGGAATGGGTTGTCGGCAACAGTGGTCAAGAAAGTAGGGGGCTAGATGGGCTTTTGTTATTTTAAGGTCTAATATTTGTTTGTAAGAGAGACCCGCCAATAAAATTGTCTCATTTGTTCTCTCTCTCGTCGATGCCTATCAAGATCAGAATTGATCATCCTGATGGCATCAACAACATTTTGCATCATAAATGTAAAACGTCTCACATGTGGTGGAATCAATGCTTGACTCTGCATAGCATTGATTTGATTTTGTAAGGATGCAACTTTATCATTTATACGTGCTCTCAAGCGAGCCTCGTCAGATGCGATAGGTGTTGGATGTGGCATATTAGGGGGAGGGGGAGGGGGAGGTGGAGGTGGATGTGGTTGTGGTTGAGGTGGTGGATTGATGATATCATCAATGTTAAAATCATCCATGATATGAGATATAAATGTGCAGTTGCATTAAATCATACAAAATAGGATGTGCATACATATATTAAGATCATATATTTAATTGAAATGTGCATATATATACATTGATTGAACTTGAGCATGTCCATACAAAATTCAAAATTTAACATGTACATACATTTAAAATAAAAAATATGTGCATAATTTGCATGCGTACAGATCATTAAACTAAACTATGTGCATACATACAAATTTCAAAATTTAAGAACTATATATGAAAATTTTTAATACATGCACATACATACTAAACAATAAACTTGAAACATTCACAAAAGATCATTTTACATCTAACACACACACACACATATATATTACAATTTTTTAGAAGGAGAAATCATGATATAGTAGATAGTCATAAAATATATACTATTATATATTATTCATTATAAGTTCATAAATTCCACCAAATTCATAAATCCATGTCACTAAAAATATCCATCTAGAACCAAAATCATAAATTCATGTCACTAAAAATATCCATCCAACCAAATTTATAAATTTATCACACAAAATATCCATCGTTCCCCAAATTCATAAATTCATAACTATTTAAGATCATTGTCTTAATTTAGAAACTATTGTGGCTCTCTACTGCATCTCTTCATTTCTTTGTGTTTTCCTTTTCAGAATCGGAAGTTCTCCTCTCCTCTAGCCATTGTCGATGCTCATCTAAGATCCCATCCATAGCCCTAACAACATCAACAAGGGTTTGCATCCTAGATGCAAACATCCTCACAAGAGGTGCGACACATTCTTCATTTTGAATCATGTTGATTTGATCTTGGATGTTTCTAACATTGGCATTGATTTGTGCTTACAAACAAGCATGTACATTGATTTCAGGTGGTGGAGGTGAGGGGTTACAAGGTGGAGGTGAAGGTGGTGGAGATGGATGGCTTGGAGGTGGATTGCAAATATTATTGAATGGATCCATGTGATCTTTAAGATATGAGTGAACCTGCATTAGATTTGTAATTTCAAGATGTAAGATGCATGTTTAGGAAATACCTTTAAACCATTCAATATAAATGGCCTTAAATAATTGAATACAAATGATAAAATATGTAAGCCTCATTTATGTCTAAGGCACATGTTACTTGAATGAAAATACAAAACTATTAATATTATATAATCTTGCATGATCGTATTATTGTTAAATCTGGTTTCCTTGGGAAACTGTGATCACCAAATTTTAAGAACTTCTTTGATCCCCTTAAGAAATGTCATATTGGGACCCCTTAAGAAATCGAATTATGATTTAGGGTGATAGGATGGCTTAAGGGGATCTACGTCTAGTGAGGTCCTAGGAGAAAATGACATGGCTCAAGTGAATAAAATTCGGTGAAATTCCCCAAGGAAACTAAATTTTATTAAGAGCCTTTAAAGAAAAAATGATGGATTTAGGGTTTAGGGTTTAGACTTTAGAGTTTAGGGTTTAGGGTAATAGGATAGCTTAAGGGGATCTACATGTAGTAAGATCCTAGGACAAAATTACATGGCATAAGGGAATGATATTTGGTGGAGTTGCCTAAGGCAACCAAATTTCATTAAGAGCCTAAGAAAAAATGATGGCTTTAGGGTTTGGGGTTTAGAGTTTAGAGTTTATGGTTTAGGGTAATAGGATAACTTAATGGGATATATGTAGTAAGATCCTATGAAAAAATTACATGGCATAAGGAAATGAAATTTGGTGGATTTTCCTAAGACAACCAAATTTCACTTTAAGGTCAGGTAGGACAAAATGAATGGTTTAGTGTTTACAGTTTATATTTTAGAGTTAAGGGTTTAGGGTTTACATAACTTAGGGTGAATTTTTGGTGCCTCTTGGAATATAATGAACTTTCAAGTTAGTGAAGAACATTTTCTTGTGGAATAGTTGATTGAGATCTACTCTTGTTTCAACTGACCAACCTAGATCATGAAATCTCATTCATATTATAATCTTGCACGATCTTATTATTGTTAAATTTGGTTTCCTTGGGCAACTTCACCAAATTTTAAGAACTTCTTTGATCCCCTTAAGAAATGTCATATTGGGACCCCTTATGAAATTTATTTATGATTTAGGGTGATAGGATGGCTTAAGGGGATCTAGATGTCTAGTGAGATCCAAATTTAGTCATACTATGACCTCATTGGTTCCATCTAGCTTTGGGTCAAAAGTGTTTACCCCTCTAATAAAAAAAAGTATCATGTTAAAAATGAATCAATCTATACATATCACAAAAATAACATACATCTATCAAAACAAGTAAAAATTTCCTCCTAAATTAGAGGATATCAAAATAAATATGAAATATTTTAATAATTATACTTGTAATCACTTATTAATAAGTTATATCATACATAATTTTAATCACATAATAAAGGAATAAATATACATATGTAGAAGATACAAAAATAAAAAGAGGCTATTCACATGGATCTTGATCCTTCTAGGAAGTGCCTAGATTGGTGTATTTTGTGTAGGAATCTATGTAGGTGTTGGTACCTTCACCTCTCTCCTTGTATATTTCCAACAATCCCACTCACTCCCTCTATAGAATTATTTCCTTTTTTATTACCTAGTTCTTTTAATCTTCTAAATTGACCTCTTATTTATAGGAGCATAATATGAATCCCCCTCCTCTCTCTATTGTAATAATAGCCTAGTTCCTCCAACCTATCATCATGTACCTCCTTTTCCCATGTAATAGGTGTACCTTAGGTGTTAAATGATTCCATCTTGGTCTCCTTATTGATGCATTTCTATCCTTCCAAATAAATCTATATAGTATCAAAATATAGGTAATTTTATGGTTATTGAATCTCTCTTAATTGCTAAAGAATCCATTATGCTTGAGGATGGGTGGATTATTATCTAGGATCACATCTTAAAAATCCTATAGAGGTCATGGTATGTGTTTCTTAATACATATATTCCCATACAAACCTCTTTCCATGTATTATCAACTCTCCTATATAATAGACACCTTATTGGATTTAAATTTCATATGATATATACCCAAGTGTTTCCAATTGGAATCACTATAATTATACTTTTATGGTATTCTAGATATTCATAATAGTTTTCATAAATCTACCAAATAGACCCATTCTTGACATTCAACCTACATAATTTTAGGTATATCCAATGAAAGAAACTTTACCCATAGCACTCTCACTTGCGCTCTCCTAACTTGTGGATATAATAGAATAAAGTTTTCTTCCAATTATTTAGATCCCTAATGATCATGTCTAAGTGTCATAGAGAGTGATCATCCACTCTTCATAAAATTTTAGAAACTAAAAGGTTTTATATTATGTGTTCAAATAAGTGAAAACATTACTAAAAGCTCTACTGAATGGTGACAACAGGGGGTTTTTTAAGGCAACCAAATTTCATTTTAAGGTCCTAAGACAAAATTCAAATGTGCTTTAGTGTTGAGGGTTTAGATTTTGCTCCAGGGTCTAGGGTTTAGCAAACTTAGGGTGAAGTTTGGGTGGCCCTTGGAATAATTTAGACTTGCAAGTTAGTGCCAAAACTCCATTGTACGCGGTTTGGATTTATGAGTTTTCCAACTAAATTTGGAAAACAAACATTGATAAACTTTATGAATTTTAACTATTCTTTAACATATTGTTTTCTAATCTAATTATAATTTAACATTGAAACTAAAGTTTAACATATCATTTTTCCATACAATGCAAATAAAATTTAAAACATTTAAGCAATGCAAATGAATTTTTTTGAGCTCAAAATTGCCTAGTTTTCAAATCAAAATGATTTGTCGATTTCAATTTAGGGTTTCAATTTCTAAGCAATTATGGTTTTTAATGCAATTTTTTCGTTTCAGTTCAAACTAGAGTTTTCAAATTCATTTTTTTTCGTTTGATTTGAATTCAGGGTTTCAAAAATCTTGATTAGGGTTTCTAAATGCAATTGTTTTATTTCATTTCGATTTCTAGGGTTTTGAAATGCAATTTTTTTTTGTTTTGTTTCAATTAGGGTTTTCAAATTCAATTTTTTTTGGTTTAATCGAACAATTTAGGTTTCAAAAGTTAAATTTTATTTGTAAAACACAATTCAAGGTTCAATTTTTCATTTCTATTAAAAAATATTTAGGTTTCATTGCATTTTTTGATCTTTTTTTTACCATTACTCATTTCTACTATAACAGGAAAAAAATGCTCAAAACGTGAAATAAATTAAAAAAAACATGCTAAATTCACTTATTTTCTTCACAATTTCAATAAGAAATGGAAAAATGCAAAAAAAAGGGGCATGGGCGGGTACCTGGAGCTGTTTGTGGAGGTCGTTGTCACCTATACTCAGGATCCCATCCACTGCAAAATGAAATTTGTTTGTTTTAAAAAAAAATAGTATTATAAACGGGATACCGATTTCTACAAAATGGGATCTCAATTTTTATAAATCGGGATCTCGTTTCATAGTAATCGGGATCTCGTTTCATAGTAATTGGGATCTCGTTCCTTGTCCATTGGTTTGGGATCCTTTAGGAAATGGGATCCCGATTTTTAAAAAGTGGGATCCCATTTTGTATTTAGGCTCGGGATCCTGAAGCTAAACGGGATCCCGATTTTTAAAAATCGGGATCCCGTTTATTAAAATCGGGATCCCATTTTTGCAAAACCAATTTCAATTTTTTGGCTAAGGCAAAAAATTCCACATTTCATGGACTCAACTTTGTGCACTTACCCTTATATGTTATCAAAATTGAACGTTACTGACAAATTGGCAAGTGCAAGTGTGCACAGTTGTAGGGTGACAGATTGAAGGATGAGAACATGGTTGAAGTAGGATTGTTTACGGTATGTGTAGGTGTGGAAAAATATTTTGGCACCCCAATACTCTCTCACATTTTTAGGGCTTTTCACTTAGAAGGAGAAAGATGGGCCAAAATGGGCAATGTCTACACTCAAGATTAATGTAAATAAAATGTAATATGTCTAATTATGATGTCTAAGTGCAATAAACTGAAAGAAAGATGACTTATTGATGCTAACTTTAAGAAATATGAAGGGCTGGAAAACTCATTTTGATATGCAAAAATGCCTAAAAATGCAAGTAAATGATGAAATAATTGAACAGAATTGGAGATGTGCACCTGGAATCTGAAATATGATGTGGATAGATTCTGGAATCCTAAAAAATTGAATGAAAATGCTGACTGGGACATTTACACCAGGTTGGGTGACTTAGTCCCAGTTTCAAGAAAACTTGTCGAAACAAGAATATACCAAATGGGTATCCAAAAAAGCATAAACCACTTTTTAGGCCTTGTAGTGGGAATAATCCACTACTAGTGGTGACTTAGTCCACTTCTGAATTTCTGAAGATTTGAAAGTAGAAATGGAAGCCCTCGGTCTGTACCTCGGATCCTAATAGGTGACCACTTCTGAAACTGATTTTCGGGCCTAAAAGTGACTTTTTGTTTATATTTTGGCTTGTTCAACAAGGAGATGTCTTCAACAAGTCTTCAACCTAGTCATCAATGATCTTCAAACCCTCAAAGTTTCTAAATATGCAAACACACAATGAAAGAGAAAGAAATGGTGAATGTTAGGGCATGGGGGTTTGCCTTTGTCAAACCTCCTTTTTTTAGGTAATTAAACCAAATGAAGAAATAATGTAATGAAGCATGAAAAAATGGAGTTAATACCTTGCCATGATGTTTGATCTTGAATTTCTACAGAAAAATATGAAGAATCTACCCTTGAATGTCCTTGGGAAGCTATCTTGATGACTTGCAATGATAAACCCTAGTTTTCTTGACTTGAGAACATGATGAATGATGGATGAATGATGATGAGTTATGAATTTAGGATGAGATAGGTCAAATGAGAGGGAAAACCCTATATTTGTACATAATTATGCCCAAATTCTTGAAAATACATCATCGTAGGTTGACCTTAGGTTTTAAGGAATAAAAACCCGAAAGAAATTTAAATTTATTTTGACTTTTGAGCCAAATGGGACTAAGTCACCACCAGTGGTGACTTAGTCCACTTGGGCATTTTTAAGTGGATTTTGGGAATTGTGATAATTTAAATAATGTTTATTGGGTTCTTCAACAAGACACTTAATTAAGGCCTATAAGTGCATAAAGGGGCCATTTAAAGCATAAGAAAGGTGTAAATATTGATGAAAAGCCTATGAAAGTGTGAAAGTTTGTTACAAGACTTTACAACACTTTGAAATAGGTCTTGGTAAGGTTATTTAGGTGAATTATGATATTATGGTCTTAGAAAAGTGTGAAGATATGTTACAACACCTTACAACACCTTTACAAGACATTAATAAATGCATTTTATTCAGTTTACAAGGGTCCAAGACCTAGTGTGGATGTGTAAAAAACCTCACAACACCAAATCAAGGCCTCATTAAGTCCAATTTGTCATCAATTATTCCCATATCAAACAAAGTATACACTTTTTGGTAACACATTAAGTCCCCACTTTAGTGAGAGGATGAACTTGCTTCAAACTCATTCTAAAGTAGCCATTCAAGAGGAGTTCAATCGTACCAATGTGGATGACAAAGAATGGAAAAGATCAAAGGAGGTTGCACAAGCCCCTAGGATTCAAGATACTAATCCAAACCAACATAAGCACAAGAAGACATGCAAGGTGTATAACATGCAGCAAGACAAGATATATGATCATACAATGGAAAGAATGAAAAGGGAATGAAAATGGGGTGGATCAAGCTTCAACCATCTATCCAACACATTGTGGATTAGATCTAGGCTTGTTTGTTCAGAAAGAGAAATGTATACTCACTCTAGGGCAACAGAACTCATGGTTGTTCGTAGGGTGAGAAGGCCCAAGTATACTCACTCTGGGGACATGAAACTTTTGGTTGTCGGTGGGGTGAGAAATCCACATGGTGGCTATGGGGAAAAGTCATACCTCAGAATGGGCTTCCCACTCAACCATACCAAATTTATACCTCCTGATAACTTTGATAAGGTGCCACAATGAAAATAATTTTTGAGCTCTATGAGGTAAGAAAAACTTCACATGCTTGACACTCATAGACAAACAAGATGGCACCACAGGCATGCAAGCTGTATTATGCAAGGTGGACATATGCAAAAATAGTGTAAGGTGTGCTCAAAGGGATTTTTCTTAGTTTGTACAAGGTCTCATTTTAGGGAACATTGTGCCTAATGTTTCCAAGAGAGGATGTGCCAAAGGAGTATCACACTCTTGGAGGGAATCAAGCCAAGTGACACCACCAAGAAGAGGATGCATCGAAAGAAGAAATAAATTGCACAATGAAATGTGAGTGTCGATGTATGCCTCCACTTTAAATTGGTTGTGAACACCAGTACTGTGAGTAGTTGCCTTAAAGTAGAAGAAGTAGGACATGAGAGCTTACTCAGAAAGCCCTATGCCAAGTCATACGTTTTTGATAAGCTACGTCATGAAAGAGGGGTAGTATGTCACGTACAAGTCAAATTAAGGCATGTTGTCCACATGCTAAGCTTGCTCTTATATGTTCATGAAAGGTTAACGACTAGCCAAAGGAGGCAATGACAAGTGACATACAAGGAAAATGCTACAGAATCCCTTGCCCCCACTTAGTGCAAGATAAGGGTGAGCCGAATTGATTAATGAAATGCATGTTAGAGTGAAAATCAGCATCAATTAGAGGAATTAGGTGCCCACACATGAGGAAGAATACCAAACTCCTGAAAATGTTGGATTTTACTACTCAAAGCTTACATTCATTAGTAGAATGACCATGAACTCTATGGTAGGCACAAAATTAAGTCTTATAATAGAATTTTTTTCAAGTTCGTGGAGGGAGAGATATCTAGTGATCTTGGAGGAGTCTTGACAAGATACCCTCTTGATTAATGGTGGAAGGTGGTCATGTAGTTTGCAACAAAGATACCTCTTGCTTATTATTAGTAGTCATACCTATGTAAGACTCTTGAAATTGTGATATTTTGTTCTCTCCTTTATAGGAGGGTGTAAAATCTAACGAATGAAATTCATTAGTATTTTGTTGGAAACAAGCAACACTGAGAGGGGGGGTGAATCAGTGTTCTGCAAAAATTAAATTTATTATTCTAATCTTTAACCCAGTTAAAGCATTCAACTAAAATAAATATACATGAACAAAAAGCAAACAAGCACAACACCATAACACAAGGATTTTTACATGGAAGCCCTATTAGGGGAAAAACAATGGTGGATGGCCAATCCACAATATGATCTAAGTATACTAAAAAAGAAGAGTACAATGTGGGAATGCACTTGCATTCAAGTGAACTGCCTAGAGCTCACTGCTCAAAATAGAAAGGCACATTGCCTTACAAAGATTTGGATTAGATCCAAAATAATGAAGTGAGGGAGTAGCATCTACAAATGCATGATTATAGTTCTGGTTAGGCTCAATAATCGATCTTCTATCCTTCTGACTGATTATGCACTTCTACTCTACTCTGCTCTAACTTGCATCACAAAATCTTTAATGCACAAGTGAAACTATGCATAATCACTCAATCACCCTTTTGATATTTGCAACACACATTGACACACCTTATTCACACACCAAAATGATATAATTGATCATTTATATATATTTGCAACTAAGAATTTAATCACAACATGTCGACTTCAATAAAACTTAAAAATATTTACAATTGACGGCTCAAATCATGAATAATATTCAATGCACATCCACAACAGTCGGCCACAACTTAGCTTAGACCCAAATCAAAATGCTCAAACATAAAAACATTTGAGTAAATACTCCTTGAATATCTGTGACACGTTATATCAACTGGGTCGGCCACCAAACACTGATGAACAAAAAGATATCCAACTGGATCTCCAGACTCACACACAACTTGATACGAGTCACTGATATTTTCAGATAACATAAGACATACATTGATCAACCTCCCATGAGATCCACAACTCAAAATAACAAAAGAAAATATGCATGTGAATCGATGAACACAAAACTATCGAATGCTTTGTCCTTCCTTGACTGTCTTCAATCTGTTTGTTGGTATGAGAAAATGATGACATGTAGATCCAATCACCGACTAGGGTTGCCATAAATGAAAACACCAGAAAACATTTGCAGTGTCTATTTCCAACAATCTCCCCCTTTGGCATTGATGGCAACACTTAGTGAAAAATGACTAAGTGTTGGATTAGTACCAACATGAATTACATTGCCACTTCAAAACGTCAAAAAGAATCTTCAATCTTAGCTCAGAAATGAAACTCCCCCTAACATGAATATACATTTTTCACTGTACAACTCTCCCACTTTGACATCAATGGAAAAAATGGGGAAACCATAAAAAAAAATCAAAATTTCAAACTATACAAGCATGATCTTATAACTTACACAAATTTGAAAACATCTGCAAAATATCTCTTCAACACGCTTAAATTTGTGTCCCAAACCCTTTTGAGACTCTCCAGAATTGTTATGTGACCACAAACTAAATAAGATTGTGTTTCTCTAGACTCAAGATTCATTGGGTCACTAACTACTATAGCATCTTTGGATTCCTTTAATGCACTCACCATTATTTCAATCTTTGGACCAATTAGTCCTCTGAGCTCACATGCTCTTCCTACAATCCTTTCATTTTCTTGCTTCAAACTGTTAGATCGAGTGAAAATGACTTTTTGTTGATGTTTTGACTTGAATGAAGATACGAATACTTGAATGAATTTTCAACTTGATTTACGATGATTTCCAAGCTTCCAAAGGACCTAAATCTACAAACACACAACACAAGAAGAGACATTGTTGATTGTTAAGGTATGGGGGTTTGCCTTGGTCAAACCCCGTTTAGGTAACTAAACCAAATTGATGAAATAATGAAATGAAGCATGAAAAAATGGAATAGATTACCTTGCCATGATGATTGATCTTGAAATTTTGTAACATAACATGTAAAATCTTCCCTTGAAAGTCTGAAAATTGATCTTTAAATGCCTTGAAACCTAAGTTGCTTGATAGAAGATTGAATGATTTGAAGATGAGAGATGTAATAATGAGTTGTTGGATCCCCCTAAAATGAGGTGAAAAATGCCTATTTATACAATTCTTGTGCCTTACTATCCATTCTTACCTCATCGCAGGCTGACATCAAGTGATTTTTAAATAAAAACCTGAAAGAAATTTAAAATATTTTGAAATTAGAGCCAAGAAGGACTCATTCGCCACCCATGGGAAATGGGTTCCACCTTGGACTCAAAAGTGGGTGTCAGGAATAATCTTGCATTTAATATTGTTTTCCAGGTTTACATTCAAAGATACACTTAATTAAGACATGTGAAGACATAAAGGGTCCAAATAAGTCATAAGAAAGGTGTAAATAAGGAGATGTGCCTAGGAGAGCATGAAAGTTTGTTGTAAGACTTTACAACACCTCAAAATAGGACTTAATAATGAATAGAAAGGAATATTTATATGAATTGTAATAAAAAGAGTCTAGAAGAGTGTAGAAATGTGTTACAATAGTTCACAACACCTTCACAAGACGTCGTCAAATTTATTTTATTTTATTTGCAAGGGTCTAAGATTTAGTGTGGATGCATAAAATACCTCACAACACTAGATTAAGACCTTGTTTTAGTCAATTTAATCATGAAATAATCCATATCAAGTAAAGGGTCCATTTTTCTATGACACACACTTCTTCAACATTGATCTTGTTCTTTGACAGAAATGCTTCCAGGAATTTCTTGGTTTCATCAATAACAACATCAGTTTCACCGATCATAAGTTTGTTCACCCTTGTTTTTCTTTTAAATTCCTTCTTGGATTTGTTCAGGAGTGACTTCATCTCCTCAATAGAAATTTCCAGACATAAGTTTGCAAGAATTCTCTTTCTCATATGCTCTTATTTTGTCCTAGCATTTACTCTTTTAATCTCCAAAACCTCATACAAACTCTTAGGTAAGCTAGACATAATTTCAACAAGAACTTTATTGAAAATATTCAGATGTTTTATTGTTGCCTCCTCAAGAATTCTTTGTCTTGATTCATCAAAAATTTCATACCATTTGCAGAGGGGCTTGAGGTTTCCATCCTTGACAACAACATTCTCAACTTCTTCAACTGTCATACCTGGTTTGTCAAAATTTTCCTTCTTTGCCTTTTCTTCTTCGCCGAAAGATTTTCTCTTGGTTACTTTTGTAGCATGAGTGTTGGTAGCCTTTATTTATTTCACACCTTCATCTGACTCAGTCTCCTCATCTTCTGAGATGGCTTCATAGGTTCTTGTGCTCTTATTCTTCTTCCTCTTACCAGAAGCCTTGTCTTGAGTTTGCACAAGAATTGGCTTGGCTGTAGGACTGAATAGGGATGGAGAACTCCTTGTTCATCTAGTACAAGCTGAGGATGCTTCCAGACTAGCAGATTCGGTTCTTGTTGGCTCTTTTCCTGCTTTAGCTTCATCTCTCATCCTTTTGGCTTCTTTCAATGCTTCTATGGATATAGCCATTCTTTCTGCAATGACTTCCACTTCTTTTCTTACTCTTCTGACAAGCTTAGGCTTGTTCAACTATTCATACACTTTCATATCTTTTTTAGAATAGGTTCCAAACCTCTCTTATGCCGGATCCAAAGGCTTACTCAACAAATGTTCTGCATACGTCTCCAAGATGTTCTCCTCGACATCATATCCCATAGGCATAATCCATATCATTTTGGGATCAATGACTTCCATTAGGCATTCATCAATATCTACCATGAAACAGATTGTATCTTTGTAAAAGTATCTATAATTGAAGTAGGAATTATTTCTCTTGCATGCATCATACTCTAATTTTTTTTGAAGTACCCCTAGAGGGTAGTTTTTTTGGTTCGACTATCACCAATTTCATCCAATATATCTCTTATTTGAACATCTACAGGCTTATTACTTTTCCAATGAACTTTCCCAACACTCGAAACCTAACTCATGAAATAAAAGAATGTACATAGCAGAAAATCACCATATTTAAAAGAGTTATTTTTGTCTTTCTTAATCTTACCCAAATTCTCAATAAGTTGACTTCTAAGCAGCTCACACAAGTCATTTATGCATTTTCTTTTACCATCTAATAGGCTGCATAAATGACCATACCAATTACTAAATTATCCTGGTTGGAGTGGTAGACCTTGTAGCCAATGACCATTGATGCAAATTTCACATCCACTTCAACAATATCTTCAATTGGCATTTCCCTTATATCAATTTTTTCACCTATTACATCAATAACCATCTAATTCTTTACAGATTTCAAGATTGGCAGCCCACCGAAGAAATTTAGACCTGTGACAGTGCTTATAGCCTCTTTCGTAATCTTAAAAGGTATATTCAACCACATGAACTCAACATGAACTCGACTCAAAATATATCGCACCCATTTGCTTTCCTCAAAGATGGGGAATTTCACAAACTGTGTGAACTTCTCTTCTAGGCTTTTGTATTTCGGCTTAACAGTGAAGTCCTCTCCAATTATATGGCTGGAATACAAGTTTAGCATTTGTGAGCTCCCTAACTCTTCAATATTAGCATGAATGTAAGCCCTAATGTCTTCAGTATGCAAGACACCGTACGATATAGAAAAAATGGACCTAGGGGCTTGGTCTCAATAGACTTAAAAGGATGCCACTTAAACTTTGGATGGGGTGTATCCCCGACTTCAACTACCAATGGAGTAGCCATTTTTACAAATTCACAAATTCATAGGTTTTTCGATAAATACCTTTTCGTTGGATCAAATTTTGATCGTTGAATCTTCTTCACACTTAAATCTTTCCACAATTCAACAAAGTTCACCCCAGAGCTCTCCAAACTTCTAGAATGCAAAGTGACAAATGAAGGATAAAAATGACCTTTTATCATTCGCACACCTAACCCTTTTTGTCGCAATAAATTCTTTTACCGGAACTCATCCGGTTACCCTATTACCATGCATTGTGATAGATAATTCTTCTATGGATCTCCAATACTATATAATATTTTCTCCAATTGGTTGAACAACATTTGAAAAGAATCTATGCACTTACTAGACTTATCCACATTCCAGTTTCAGTTACCGACAGGGGGTTAAGATATTTTCTTGACATATCCCCCTAGGCCAAAGGCCTAAAACTAATTCCTAGAGGAATTACCAGAAGTATATTCTAGTGCTGGCACATTTCCTTCAACAGAGGGATTCTTCCATACCCATTTCTTTTTCATTTTCCTCCTGATCACATCTGTGGCGACTTTACCTTTTCCATTAACATCCTGCTACATGTTTTTTTTACCGGACCTCTTCTGCTCCAACAAAATCTAGCAATGTGGCCAAATTTGTTGCATTTGTAACACACAAAATTTCTCTATCTAGACCTAATGTTCCACTGATTTTTCCTTGATCTGCATTAGTTAGCAATATGCCCAAGTCTATTGCATGCATAGCACCTGACATCTCTATGAAATTTGTTCATCACATTTCAGCATTCATTTGACGTATGACCAAACTTATTACAATTAAAGCACTGACCTAAGAATGATGGTCCACTTGGATTCATCCTACTTCTACACTAAGAAGCCATATGACCAAATTTATTGCAAGTAAAATAGTAACCATTGAATCTTTGAACATTCAGTTATCTAATTACCAGATTCCTTCTAGCTCCATTCATCTGATTTCCTTCCCTGAATCTCCCTTGTCCAGATTTGGAACTTTCTCCTTCTTCATAGCCAAGACCTTTCTTGTCACCATCAGTCCTTTTACCTTTAATCAGTTCATCAAGCTTGGTTGAGCTAGCTTTGAATTTCTCCTTGTACTCATTTACAGCAGTAAGTTCATTTCTAAGATCATCAAGTTGTTTTTCAAGCACTTCCTCATTGTTTTTAGATTGTTCCAATTCATTGTCCAATCGACTGCATTCTTCAAATTTTTCTTTCAAGGATTGAGCAAGCTTTTCTTCATTATTCCTTCTATCATCAATATCCTTGTTCATTCTCATCATGATAGATTCCATCTCACGCTTCAAGGTAGCATTTTATCTGGACAACTTTTCACATTCTTCTATTGTCTCCTTCAAGGCATGACTCAGTTGTTCATCTTCCATGCTTCTATTCTTCTACTTAAGCTAATCACATATTTCCTTTCTTTTCTCCCTTGATTCATTGATTTTGTCTTTCAATGACTGAATGAATTTCTCTGCATTCTCAAGACTTTTGTGCAGTTTCCAGTTCTCAAATTTTGACTAGTCAAGATAATCCAAGGCCACCAAAAGTTGTGGTTGAAGACTTCTTGTATCCAATGAAAACACTTTCTAAGATCTCCCCAAGTTGTTAGACTTCTTTCGAGGAACTATCTCTGATACCAATTATTGGAAATAGGCAACACTAAGAGGGGGGGTGAATTAGTGTTCTGCAAAAATTAAATTTATTATTCTAATTTTTAACCCACTTAAAACATTCAACCAAAAGAAATATGCATGAACAGAAAGAAAAAAACCACAACACCATAACACAAGATTTTTTTATGTGGAAACCTTGTTAGGGGAAAAACTACGGTGGATGACCAATCCACAATATTATTTGAGTATACTCAAAAAGAAGATTACAATGTGGGAATGCACTTGCATTCAGGCGCACTGCCTAGATCTCACTACTCAAAATAGAAAGGAACACTTCCTTACAAAGATTTGGATTAGATCCAAAAGAATGAACTGAGAGAGTAGCATCTACAAATGCTTGATTACAGTTCTGGTTAGGCTTAGTAGTCGATATTTTTTCCTTCTGACTGATTATGCACTTCTCCTTTGCTTTGCTCTAACTCGCATCACAAAATATTTAATACACAAGTGAAATTGTGCATAATCGCTCAATCACCCTTTTGATATTCGCAACACACATCAACACACCTTAATGACACACCAAAATGATATAATTGATCATTTATATATATCCACGACTAAGAATTTAATTGCAACATGTCGGCTTCAATAAAACTTAAAAATATTTACAACTGACGGATCAAATCATGAATAATATTCAATGCGCATCCACAATGGTCGGCCACAACTTAGCTCGGACCCAAATCAAAATGCTCAAATGCAAAAACATTTGAGTAAACACTCCTTGAATATCTGCGACATGTTATATCAACTAGGTCGGCCACCAAACACTGATGAACAGAAAGATATCCAATCGAATCTCCAGACTTGCACACAACTTGATACGAGGCACTGAGATTTTTGGATAACACAATACATACATTGATCAACCTCCCATGAGATCCACAACTCAAAATAACAACAAAAAATCTACATGTGAATTGATGAACACAAAACCGTCAGATGCTCTGTCCTTGACTATCTTTAATTTTTCTGCTGGTATGAGCAAATGATGATGTGCGAATCCAATCATCGACTAGGGTTTCCATCAATGACAACACCAAAAAACATTTTTAGTTTCTCTTTCCAACATATTTTGCATGATGACATTGACATTAAGCGAAGTGTTCATTGTTTATTTCATGCTTTGGAAAGGAGAACTAGTGTCTATCAATTCAGAGTGTATGATGGTTAAAGTTGTCTTAGAAGGATGTGTTGTGATATTATTGATGTTAGGGGAAGGATTGATTACTTCTATCAAAGGAAAATAACCAAGGCCATGAGTTGTTCCTTGTGTGTTAGGATCAATGGGGACATGGATACCTTGCTCTCTAGCACCACATCCTTTTGCACTATAGCCAAGTTGTTTCATAAGTTCATAACCTTTTCCATAAATCTTTTTCATTGCATTTGAATTGAGTGGTTGTTCATTGTTTTTTTCATCAAAGGTCATTGTATAATTTGTTATGTTTTTCTCTAAATTGGTTGAGGTGGATGCTTTCGAAGGGTCGTCCAAGTTTTTTGTTGACATGACAGTTTTTGTTTCCTATATTTGAATCTTTGTTTATGATCTGGTACTCGTCCATGAGTGTTGGTGTGAATTCTAAAGAACCCCAATCATTGTCTAATAGCTTTGAGTGTTGTTCTCTATTTTTGGGTTGTACGGGTTCCATGTGTGTAGTGGATATTGATGTGTTTAAATGATGTGCATTGTTTTGCTCAATTTTCAAATGACTATTGGGATCAAGATCAACTTCAAGAATGTGCACTTTGTTGTTGTAGATGTATTTCATTTTTTGATGAAGATTGGAAGGCACACCATTCATTGCATGAATCCATGGTCTACCTAAGATAAGATTACATAAAACGTTATGAGGCATAACATGGATTGGTGTATCCAATGTGGCCACTCTAGTTGTAAGAGGTATAATGATCACCCCAAGCAGTTTCATTTTGACATTGTCAAATCCCTTAATAGATAAAGAATCAGTTTAAATGCTCGATTGATCAATGCCAAGCCTATCTAGAAGGCTCACACTACACACATTAACCCCTGAGCCAGTGTCAACAAGGGTTCGCGTTATCCATTTTGTTTTGTATTGAGATATGAACATGAAAGCATCATTTTGTTTTTGCACTTCCAAAGGGGGGAGTTCACTTTGGTGGAAAACAATGTCAGCATTCAATCCATGAATTATGGTTGCTATGTCATTTGGTTGCACATTAGAAGGGATAGGAACTTGTTGTAAGGCTGTTTGAAGCATAGTGTGATAGGTAGGTGAATTTTGAAGAAGGTTCCAAAGGAATATCTTTGTGGGAGTGCTCTTAAGTTGTTCAACGAGATCGTACTCCCTTAATTGAGGAGCAGGAGGCAAATTAGGCAAAGGTATGGAAGTCAGGGTTGGTTGTTGTGGGGATGGATTGTTTTGATTGTTGTATGTATGAACAACGGTAGTATGACTCAGTTGTTGTGACACATGTATCTGAGGTGGGTAGAGGGTGAATTCAGGTTTAGGTGGAGTTTTATGTGATGGCGGGTAAAAGATGAGTTCAGGTTGTCATGGATTTTTTTGTTTGTGTGAAGGTGGGTAGAGAATTAGAGGGTTCTTAGGATGTCCCATGGGGTATGTATGAGGTCCATTGATTGAGGGGGATCTAATGGACACTTGCACATTCATAACCTCATCGGTCTTGGTTTGATGTATCTCTAATAAGGGGAAATCTAGAATCACATGTTTATCTAAGGAAGACACATTACTATGGTTTTTGTTTGTGAGAACCATGATATTCTCCCTAGGAGGAGAGTTTTTAGGAGAAATACTAATCAGATTTTCTTGAAATTCATGAATTGGTTCTTCTAAAATGACTTCATTGCATGTAGGGGAATTATCAATGGTTGAATTTTCATTTTGATCGGGAATGGGAAGATGGGGGTAAGATTCTATGTGATTATCATTTTTTTGTAAGGTCGCATTCGCTTGTTCCATATTATCTACCCTAATAAGAGAGCTTGAAAGATGATCATCCAAGGTTGAAGTTTGCAAAGTGGCTTCATCACAAGTGGGGTAAGCATCAAGAGAAGGACCACTATGATTTTCAAATAGATTTTCCCAAATGGTTGGAGCATTAGGGAACAAAGGTTCAAGATTCTCATGACTCTTAATAGGTATATCGTCTAACACCAACCTATCCTATTTTCATCGAGGAGGGAGATTAGAAGAAGGGAAATGTTGATTGTTATGGTTAGGGAGATTGTTGAGGAATGTTTCTATGATCTCATGTTCTTGTTGTTCAACATATTCCAAAGGGGGATGAGGAGATGGACAATCAAGACCCTCAATACCTTTGTTACTAATAGGAGAGGTATTGGGAGAAGAACAAGTATGAATGCCATGATCAATGATAAGTTCATTCCTTTATTCCCAAATGTCTTCCGAAATAGGAAGAGTAGGCGAAGGATCATAAAGAGGGTTATCATAGATCTTGAAAGTTTGCTTATCTAACACCAATATAATCTCATCACTATCACAAGGGGAGAAGATGCTAGGAGATGAACATAGGTAGGTTTCAATGATGTCTTGTTGTGATGTGTGATCATCGTGATTACTTATCATTATGTCCTCTTGTTTAGTAATTTTTTGTCTAATAGGAGAGGTAAGAGGAGAGAAACAACTCGGATTTTCAAAACGCTCATCAATTGGTTCTTCTAACACTATAATATCTTTTTCACAAGTAGGAGAGATAATAGGAGAAGAAAAAATGTTATTGTGATGATTACCCAAGGTTTCTTTCACTAGACTAACCTCATCCACAAAATGGAAACTAGGAGAGGGATCTATAACGAACAAAAAGAGAGGGGAAAGGACCTCATATTCATATGCCCTTAACAAAACTTTCTTACAACATGTATTAAGATCCAAAAATAGAACATGAAAGATGATAACTATAGATTTTTTAATGAAAACATGATTTAATGACTATTCTACAAAGTTTAAATGTAACCATTCAAAAGCAAATATGCAAAAGAGGACTGCAATTTTTTCAGAGTGTAAGGATGACAATTGACTGATTATACGATGTAACAATATGAAAATGCAAACTTGAAATTTAAACCATGCATGAAATGAGTTAATTTAAGCGAGATCTAATGAAATGCATGTTATAGAAACTTAGACAACTGATACAGGTAGTTGATAGCAGCAAACAAAAGCTTAAAAATAAGGTTTTTAGCTCTATAAAAGGTTGCTTCAGGGGTGAACAGGGACTAAGTCACCCAAGGTGGAAACTTAGTCTTAGTAGGGATTTTTTTGAGATTTTTATGATATTTTTTATGGATTTTGACAGTATATGTACTATATAATGTAGACTTAAGATGTAAATTAAAAATTTCAGATATTTTCAATGATTTAAGATGCAAAAATGCTCGTAATTGAAAATGATTTAAAAAATGACTACTCTTAAATGATGTTTTTGACCTAGAGGCATAAAACAAATGTTCCCAAAACTATCCAAACTTATAGTATATGATACTAGGAGGCTTAGGAAGCACATAAATGAGGTTTCTGACGCTATAACAAATAGTTAAAAATCTAGACTAGGACTAAGTTGCCTAGAGTGGCAGATTAGTCCCAGTTAGATATTTTTTCAAAATTTCCAAAAAAAATCAATGGATTTTGATGCTTTTTAGTTTGTATGTTGCAGACCTAAAATGGAGATACAAAATTTCAAAAATTCTCAATGAAATTATATCCAATTATGCAAGCTAAATGAGCTTTTCACTAATGCAAATTTTTGAAACCCTAGAATGCAAAACAATGCAAAACCTAATGCAATGTTGATGCAAGCTATATCTAGGATGATAAAGGAATCCAAATTAGAAAATAAAAGTATTCAAAAGTAAGGTTCACTAAAATGTGGACAAAGATTTTGGCACACCAATACTCTCTCACATTTCTAGGATTTTTCACTTAGAAGGAGAAAGATGGGCCAAAATGGAAAATGTCTACACTCAAGATTAATGTAAATAAAATGTAATATGTCTAATTATGATGTCTAAGTGCAATAAACTGAAAGAAAGATGACTTAATGATGCTAAATTTAAGAAATATGAAGTGCTGGAAAACATATTGTGATATGCAAAAACACCTAAAAATGCAAGTAAATGATGAAATAACTGGACAAAATTGGAGATGTGCACCTGGAATCTGAAATATGATGTGGAGAGATTCTAGAATCCTGAAAAATTGACTAAAAATGTTGATTGGGACATTGATGTTGGGCTGGGCGACTTAGTCCCAATTTCAGGAAAACTTGCCATAATAGGAATCTACCAATTGGGTATCCAAAAATGCAGAAGCCACCTTTTAGGCTTAGCAATGGGACTAATCTGCCACTATTTGTGACTTATTCTACTTCTATTTTTTTTTTAAATTTGAAAGTGGAAATAGAAGCCCTCGGTCTGTACTCTGGATCTTGATAGGTGTTCGCTTTTGAAACTCTAATTTTTAGGCCTGAAAGTGACTTCTTGTTGATATTTTGGCTTGGTCAACAAGGAGATGTCTTCAACAAGTATTCAACCCAGTCATCAATGATCCTCAAACCCTCAAAGTGTCTAAATATGCAAACACACAATGAAAGAGAAAGAAATGGTGAATGTTAGGGCATGGTAGTTTGCCTTGGTCAAACCCCTTGTTTTTAGGTAATTAAACCAAATGAAGAAATAATTTAATGAAGCATGCAACAATGGAGTTAATAAATTTCCATGATGTTTGATCTTGAATTTCTACAACAAAATATGAAGAATCTTCCCTTGAATGTCCTTGGGAAGCTATTTTTATGACTTGCAATGATAAACCCTAGTTTGCTTGACTTGAGAACATGATGAATGATGGATGAATGATGATGAGTTATGAATTTAGGATGAGTTAGGTCAAATGAGAGGGAAAACCCTATATTTATGCACAATTATGCCCAAAGTATTGAAAATACATCATCGCAGGCCGACTTTAGGTCTTAAGGAATAAAAAACCAAAAGAAATTTAAATTTATTTTGACTTTTGAGCCAAATGGGACTAAGTCACCACTAGTGGCAACTTAGTCCCCTTAGGAATTTTTAAGTAGATGTTGGTAATTGTGATAATTTAAATAATGTTTATTGGGTTCTTCTTCAACAAGACACTTAATTAAGGCCTATAAGCGCATAAAGGGGCCATTTAAAGCATAAGAAAGGTGTAAATATTGATGACAAGCCTAGGAAAGTGTGAAATTTTGTTACAAGACTTTACAACACTTTGAAATAGGTCTTGGTAAGGTTATTTAGGTGAATTATGATTTTATGGTCTTAGAAAAGTGTGAAGATGTGTTACAACACCTTACAACACCTTTACAAGACATCAATAAATGCATTTTATTCAGTTTACAAGGTCCAAGACCTAGTGTGGATGTGTGAAACACCTCATAACACCAAATCAAGGCCTCATTAATTCCAATTTGTCATCAATTATTCCCATATCAAGAAAAGTATACACTTTTTGGTGACACAACAAGATCATTATTAAAAATATAGGCCCTTAAGTGGTGAAAAATTCAGGAAAATCAGAGTTAGCCAACTTGACGTAAAAAAAAAAGTTATCTATATTATTTCAAAATAATGTAAGAATAGAATTTGGAGCAAACTGAATGTAATTTCTAAACTACTAGGTTTATTTAAAAAAATAAAATCTATTTGGTGAAAATTTGAAATTTCAATGCAATAGTACTCAAATTTGGGAAAAAATAGAAGTAGGTGTCTGCTGACCACCCTAACCACAATAAAATGATAATATTTTTTTATAATATTTTAGATATAATTAGAGGACTCATGTCCCTATGTGATGCATATTTTTTTGTAATTTGTTTCCAAGTAAATAATTAATTATGAATTTTTTATTACAACTTTTAAAAAATATAAAAACCCGTATGTCTGACCACCTTAACTTCGTCAAAACTTCATGAAATTCATTTTTTTTTAATCCTATAGTACATGCAAAGCATAAAATGTGACACATGTTTCAGATTCAAAAAATGTGATATTGTTTGAAAGCTTTAGATGTTTTTCAATCAGCCTATCAATCAGGTCTTTAGTCATAATTCAAATAGAAAATGAATAATAATTATTTATTAAATTCAAAGTAAAGCATAATTTATATTGGTGGAAAGTTGAGAATCTCCTTTAAAAACCCTTTACGTTTCATCAATTTTGGGTAAAAAAAATTGTCAGCCACATACCCATCATATCACCACTTTTTGGCCCATCATAATCCTACACATACCCTTTAGCCAGATCAAATGGTAAGCTAGTTGGAATTTGGGTGCACACACCACAATGGCATGATGACTTGCATTTGAACTATTTTGCATGTATAGAAGAATGTATTTTCATGACTTGAATTGTTTCAATGATTGAAAATGAATGGCTTGTAGATTAAATTGTCTACTCAAATGTTGTGTTTTGAAGAAAATGAAAGTAAGTATTGTAAATAATGATTAAAAAGGATAAGAGATTTCATTATGTGAAAAATTAATGAAAAGAAATTCTTTTAGTTTACGTATATGGAAGCTCGAGATGAAATTAAAGTTCCTTAATTTAAATAACAGGATATGGAACTTATAAGCTCTTTCAAACAAACAATTTTCACATGAATATATATATATATATATATATATATATATGTATGTATGTATGTATATACATGTATGTGAATAAATGTGAATACATATACATATATATATATATATATATATATATATATATATATATATATATATATATATATATATATATATATATATATAATTTGAAAACATGGTAAATATGAATGAAATCATATATATATGTATATATATATATTACATATATATATGTATACATATATATGTGCACATATTTAAATTCATATCGAATTCAAATTCGGTAACCGATATATTCTAAATTGGACTATTTGAAATCAATGAGAAAACACCAAGGCATCCCATGAAGGACGTGGACTGTCATAGGTTTAATGACAATATTCAAACCAAGTAGTGGCTGACGACAAGCAATAATGCCAATTCCCAGAAACATGCAAAAGACTGTTGTTTCCATTTTGAATGATACACAGGAAAAAAAGCAGAGAGAGGAGAAGAAATTGGGGTTCGAAGGAAAAAAGCAAAAGAACTCGAAATAGGGGAAAATTCCAAGGGAAACATCACAAAATCTTGAATTGGAGGTAAATTGATTTCCTTTAGTAATCGACTTGTTATTATTGCCATTATTGAATCATTCTTGAAGTATTTTCTTCATTTTAATCGAGTGTTTTCATAGCACAGTAAAAATGTGAGTCATTGTTCTGTGTTTAAATCACCCTTGAGCCAAATGTATTAAGTTTTGTCAACCACCTTTTGGATGTCACATGGCCTACGTCCTACTTAGTATGGAAAACATAAAATTTTAAAGCCTTCACGACTGTTTGTAGAGCTAGGCCAAGGCTCGAGAGCCTTAAATAGCTTGGCCATCCTCTCTATTTTGGTCCATGATGCCTAGCCTTATGAATGCTATCGGAATCTATTTCGATCGATTGTGTTGTTTTGTAAATATTATTCTTTGAAAAGGATCGAATAAAGATCTTGTGGGAGGGGCATGATTCCCTATATTTATTTGTATAATTACTAATGCTCATTATCATATGGGACGATAACAGTAAAGGGGCTTTATTGAATGATTTTAGAGCTTTGCATATGTATGTATATTGTTATTTTGTGTGAAGCCGACCTCATTCGATAGGAACGATGAAATGAATCTAAGTTTGAGATTCACCAAGCCTTGCTTGGGTTGATCTAGGAGATCAACAGGTTGATTCCTAAATGTGTAAATGGTAGAGACATATTTTTTCATATTGAATACTACTGGATGCATGGTATAAACCAATATGATCATTATGGTAATTTTGAATATAACTCTTGATGCTAAGAAAGAAAGAACCCAACCGATGAGATTGGTCGAATCCAGAGCAACCTAATATTTTTTTGGTAACCTAAATAGGCATGAGAATTGTTTAGAACCTAAAACTTCTATTCCATTCTCTTGACCAAAACATTTGCTCAATTTTTTCATCAACAAACATGTCGTACTTAGTTTATTTATAATATTAAACTAGCTCATCAAATTTTCAGTGATGAAAGTGTTTAAGATTTGAATATTAGGAATTTTTTTTCATGTGTACATAATTGGGCTATTTGATTTGTTAGAGAAATATTTTGGCTTGCATGAAAATTGACAAATGAGAAGTTGTAGACAATATTTGTTACTAGCAAAACAACATTGTTATATAGTTCATTGTAGAAAAACTCGTTATGTTTTGAAATAGTGAACATTTATTTGTAAAGTGATCATTGAGCATGTAAACAACTTGATATCAGCATGGAGTAACTAAAAACAGTGTATGTTCTATTGGAAAATGGCATTTTGTCTTTATATGTAACCGTTTAGTCTGAAACAGTATTGTATTGATGTAAATAGTGATTAATCTATTGCAAACAACACTGTTTTGTTGTTAAGTTATTATTGTAGCTGAAAATAGCCTTGCTCATTAAACTGTTTAGTTGGAACAACTTTGAATAGTTGTAAACAGTGAACATTATTAAGAAACAACTTGTCTTATATAACTATTTAGTAGGAAGTAGTACTAGTTTTGTTTAAACGATGAATGTTCATATGTAAATAGCAATGTTAGAGTATCATAGTTTTGTGTGAATGCTAAAGGAACAATAGTATGTGTGAAATTATTACCATAGGCATGTTCTAATTCTTTATTTTTGACAAAGGAAATGTCAAATGGAATATTATTATTTAATGATTGCAATTTGAATTAATGATTATTTCATAATGTATACATAAATTCTAAAACTTAGTAGGCACATATATGTGTATGCACATAGACTTCATCTATGTACATACACATACTTGTGAAATACCTTCTTTTGTTCTTAGTTCATTTTAAAATGGAAAACGCTTATTGATGAAAAGTATATAATAGTCATAAGAATGATATGATTGATTGTTGAATTACTCTATTGAATCATAAATCTGATTTCTATTTAGAGAGTAAATTAGTAATTTGATTCTTCCTTTGAAGAAATATGTGAAAGAGTATTCTAATATTTGAATGGAACAGTGATACCTTAGTTGACTAGAGCACCTCAAGGTAGATGTTGCTAGAAGGTAGATAGCTGTTATGAGATATTGTATAGTAGAAAGTTACCTTCCGGGATGGGTGCTGAAATGGAGTTCAGAGAGTATAGGTTTGCTTTACCAGAACCTATTGTTTGTTGTTGTTGCGACACATTTATTATGTTTGGCCAATCAATATAGTTCATCTGCATGTATGAGTTCTATGTGATTTCACTCTCTGCCATTCCTAGCATAGATCTTGCACTTTATTTTCTAACTTGTAGATATAAATTGCATGTTTATGTATGGGCACGCACCAGATTCCACCTTGCAGATTGTTCTCTTGTTAAAAATTTTGTGTAGGGCCAGACATTCTTCAAGTCGGAAGAATTCCATGGTTGGGCAGTAAAGTGCTTCAACCATGTTCTCATCCACTAGTGGAGGCGAGCGTCGAAGAAGAACCTTAGTTGTTCACAAGACTATTTTAGTCTAAGATGTAACTTGATGTAATACATTCATGTATTTGATGTAAAGTGTATAATGTAATGACTTTGTGTCCTTAGGAGCCAAGTCAAACTTGATATTGTAATTTGACTTTTGAAGTGAATATATGAATCATTGAATCACTTTAAATGGAAATGTGTAGCTATGATTGACTTTAGCTACTAGTTATGTCTTTTTAATTTGGAATATATTCATGTTTCAAATACAATAATGTTAATTAAGTAATAATTTGGGATGGGTTAAATTACATCTAATGTTGATGGGATGAAGTGGGTGAAGGGGAGGTCTAATCCCACTTAATCATGGATTAAGTGTGTGCACATGATTAGGGAGGTGGATTAGATGAAGATTAAGGGCTAATAAAAAGTGATGGAGGATGTGACATGTGGAGAGAGGAATTAAATAAATTAAATTATATATATAACTTTTATAAGAAAGAGAATAAGGAGTCTCCCCATCGTCCCTGTGGTACCAGAGGGTGTGTCATACTAGCATCACCAACCACATGAAATTTTTTTACTAGGCGCATTGTAGTTTATAGGTGGACAGATACCCGACCGATTCCTTTAGTCTAAAAAAAAGAGAGAATAAGGATAGGTAAATAATTAGGAATAATTGTTTACCTTAGGTTGGACCTTAGGGGAAATAGAATGAATTATTTTAGATGAATATTGGGATGCTGAATATTAATTAAATGCTAGAAATATTATTTAATTACTATAGGGATTAGGGATAACAAAAATTAAGGTAAACTGACCAAATATAATGGTTAATTTTAGGTGTCTTTATTTTTTCCCTCTTTGAGATGATGTTACGATGTATCATCATTTTAAAGAAGATTAAAACATATGACTTGGAAGAAAATGGTTAGGTTTAGGAAGATTCCCTAGTCATTCAAATGATTTACTAGGAAGAAAGATGATGAAAGTGAGGATGACGACATGAATGCCCCTCAAGAGGACACATGGGTTTAAGAGAGCATGGGTGTTCTCTATAAATGGATGATATGATGTAGGATAAGTGAGGAAGATGAAAAATGATGGATAGAAGGTGGGATGGGAAGAGAAAGAAATAATGGAAGAAGGATATGACAAGAAAGAAAGTATGCACCAAAGGATTCAAAGACAAATATGATTTTTCCCCTGTCAAGTTAGAAAGCCAAGATTGATTGATATGGATAAAATGTTGTTGATGTGGGAATGATGTATCCTAAAAAATAATTATTATTGGGAAGGATATATCCCAAAGATGATTTATTTTGGATTAAATCTTGAAAAAAGGTTGGGAACAAGACTAAGGATATGATTTTGCACTATATTGCATAACTAAATTACATGGATTGGTATTTTTCGACAATTTTGAATTTCTAGGAGCATTGGGATTGTATGGGAGAAATCAATTGATTAAATGGATGGATATGATGGATGAAAATATGCTTAGACTAAAAATATTATATTAGCCTAAAATTAACTTAATGGATAATGAAATGATTAGATGGAAGGAAAGATGTAAATGAGGGTGGATGGATGCAAGTGTTAGGCGACAATACATAAAATGTAGAAACATGATGGGCAGAAGATGGAAGATAGAAGGGAACATGCACACATAAAATCCAAAATTAAGTGGGGGTGAGGGAAACAAATAGGATAGGTAGATGAGAGATAGTGATGTAGGATAAATGGATGTGGGATTTGGAGCAATGAATCATAACTATCATGTAGTGAGAACTTAATTTGATTTAGCATGTGATACTATGCACCAAGGTATGAGGAACCAAGGTGACTTTGTATCACAAGCATATGATTGACTTAAAAAACAAGAAGGTTAATCCAACATCTCACAAAGTAACAAAATTTGGTGGGCACAATGGTGGAAAACCACAAATAGAAGGAATGTCCTAGAGTAACACAAGGTTACAAATGACCTCAATAGGTATGATGTAGGAAACTCATGAAAACACAACACATGATAGCCAATACGTTCCCCTAGATTTATTGTTTAAATTATGTCTTGATATGATGGATCATGGTGACCCTGAGTAGGTAAAACAAGAAGCTCAAAAGAATGATAAAAAATCTAAAATACCAATGAAATAATAAAATATTTGAAGTACCTTTTTTCATAAGGATGATGGATGGGGGGATGCAACTTGATGTGAGGAATGATATTTTGTGCAAATGCCAACAATGGGTGGGTAGTAATAGGTCATAGGATTCTTATGAAAGGAGATGATCAAGATACTCAATGCCCAAATGGGCTAAGGAATTAAAAAAAAAAAACCAATTTATAAGGGACTCTTAATAACATGAAGACAACATACAGAAGGATGAACTTAGATGACAACACTACTTACAATGTATACAATATGTACAAGGGATGTGCGATATATTGTATTTTGGTTTATCAGATGAGGATTGTGATTATGCGTAAGGATTAGCAAGATATTCCAATAAATCTATCTGTGAAGCTCAATGATGGGATATTATATAAATCATAAAAGGAATATGATAAGAAGGATGGGAGGGGATAAGAAGAACTAGGATCTAGTGGAATTAGCTCAAAATGTGGTGGCAAATAAATGATGGGATAGATGGTATTCTCTTACTTGGGGGTAGTTTAGAGCTATATATCAATGACAATGGATGAGTAGGTGGGAGAATGAGGGGGTATGAGGGAGTAATTGATAGAGGATAAATAAATAAGGATGGGGAAATGAAAGGGTCATGGGATGGAGGGACGAGGAGGATTGGGAGACGGAAGGAATATGGGAAGAAAGGATGAGGATTTTGGATAGGGGATAGAGGGAATTATGGTTTAAATAGAGGGAAATTGTGGATGCAACCTCCAAGGACTATCACAAAGGAATAAGATGCCCCATTCTAGATATGTCATGTATGAAAAGGCATTAGGATTCTCATCATAGTACACATGATAGAATGATGGGAGGATAAGAGATATGAAGGGTAGATGAAAGGATTAGATGGTTGAAAGCATGATGGATACAATATTATGGATGGATAAGAGGAATGGATTAGAGGGGAGGAAGGACAGTATGATGGGAAGACAAGGGATATAGGTGGATGATAGCATGATGGGTGGATGAGGAATATGATGGTGTGCGAAATTATTATATGGTTTGGAGGGGAGGAAGGATGGATGGAAGGATATATTAATACAGGAACAAAAAGTGTGTAATGGGGGAATATATGCGAAGAGGTGTCCAAAGAATGTATGGATATTTTCTCCTATTTTTATCAAGATCTTAAGGAGGATTGAGGGATTAGAATGGATAGGAGTGGGTATGATGGATGGGTGGGGTAAGTATGTGTTTTGAAGGATATGATGGATGTGTAGCTAGGAGAAAAATTTTCCCCCATGTGTAGAAAGAAAATTTATGGGGAATTTACACATGATGCCTATTTTCCAAGTTTTCATCATGGTACTTGCTCAAGGAGCTTATTTTCTAAGTTTTCACCATTGAATTTTTTTCTCTTTACTATATTTTTCTTTTTTCTTTTTTCTTTTTTTCTTTTAGATTTCTTAATCTTATTTTTTGGATTTTTTTTTTTTTGCATTTAGCATGGATGGAGGTAGATTAGGAAAAAGATATGGATAAGTGGATTTGGAGGATAGTAATTAGGTGACATAGAGATGGAGGAAGAACCTCATCAATATTGACCTTAGATTATTGAGTGGGTTGACATGACTTCAGAACTTTAGGGTGTAAATTTTGTGATGGTTCATTTGTTAGGAGTCCTTGGAGGAACTATAAAATGAGATATATGTGTATGTTCTATGCTTGGATGGGGGATTAGGAGTAGTGGGGGATTATTATTATGGATTGAAGGATTGATATTAGATAGAAAGAATGGGAAGAAACTAAGATGAGATGAAAAATGTGGTTGGGTGGTTTGGTAAGGGCATGCAGTGGTAGGATTATTATTATGGATTAGAATATGGATTGGGCAATGGGATTGATAATGGATTTGGATTAGGAGTGTAGGTGGTGGTGTTGTGTAAATATGGAGGTTAGGATATGACTAGAGGAGAAGATGGAGGTATGGATATTGTATGAGGAGGATATGTGGGTGAGATATAAGAGGGAGATATGGATGGAGGATAAAATGATGTTCCCTTGTCAAAGGTAGCACAAGTTTCACCAATGGAAATGCATGGAGGTGTGATTGGATAGCTTGTGCTATCTATTGCTCGATCAAAATGCATGGATGAGTGGTGGGCACTTGGGGAAAGCTTGTTGAAAATGATGGAATCAAGGGGATGAATTTCATAATTGTCTTGATCAATAATGCATTCATCATCATCCAAATAGGGTGGATTAATATCATACTCATCTTGATCAACAAGAATTTCATCATCATCAATATAATTAGGGTTGCCCTTGATTACTAGTTTTGGTCTTATTGGGAGAGGATAAGGATTCAAGATGTTGGATTGGATGGGCATGGATGAAAGAAATAGAAAGAAATGAATAAAAGATAAATGGAAGAGATTAGAAGAACATAGAAGAATGGATATTAAGATTTTTTTTGATATTAGAATATTTTAGATGTGGATTTAATAAAGCTTGAGTTGGGATAATTTTGAAAATATGAATATTTGTATTTTGATTTCAATTTTTTCTATTTAGATTTTGTATGTGGAATGTATTCTCTTTCACATATGTATAGTGCATTCATTAAAAGGGTCATGTATTTTCTTGGATGAGGTTGAATTTATATGTTCTTGAACACATAGTGAATTCACTTAAGTGACAACAGATTTCACTCAAATAAGGATAGGCATAATTTTTGAGAGTGACACTAGGTTGAACTCAAGGAAAATGGGTTCACCTATGGATATAGTAGATTTTATTAAGCTATTTCATATTTTCTTATTAACAAGTCTCATTTATTGATTAAGGATTTGACTTATTTTAGACTATAAGGATGACCATGTGTGAGAAAAAGTGTACTCACTATTCTACAAGGAAGACTCACCTAAAGGAAGAGGAATTTTCTAGATAGCATGTTGGATTTCCGAAGAATGGACAAATTGATTGGACAAGGGATAAAAAGTGTGTATTCACCTATTGATAGGGTGGATTTGCTAAAAAGAGAGAATTCATTCAAGGACAAAGACCATTCGCTTAATGATAGGCATATGCTTAGGATATGAATTTATACAAGGATGATAGGAATTTATACAAGGATGTATTTACCTATCAATAGGGAATATTCGCCTACCCAAGGACAGTGGATTTTCTTGTTTGGCAAGACCCGACATATGATAAAAGGATTGAATACAATAAATGAAAGAAAAATGGATGGCACAGATTAGATTTACTAAAGATATGCATAATTTGATCATAAGAAAACACACCAAACAATCATACAAGTTGTAAGATTAATCAATTAGGTTTGAAAATTAGTGTAGGACCATTAGGCAAGCTAATATTATTTTCCTATTCCTGGGTAGACAAAGATCACAACCGGGTGATCCCACAATAGTGGTTTACAATTTTTGGCCAAACTGGACACTGAAATTATTATTTTAAACTAAATCTTCACATTCGGGCACCTATAGCGGCTAAAATGTGAAGAATTTGAAGATGATGCAAACTAGAGTCTCATCACATTTTGTCTGTAGATTCTAAAAAATATTTTTTCAAAATTTTTAAAATCAGATTACTTCTTTTTCCATCTCCCACAAAACTATTTTTTTCAAAAATAACATTTTTAAAAAGTGGCTACAAGTATAACACATAACTTTTTTTTCTATGAAGGATAAAATTCTAATTCTTTTGAATTTAGATTCAGTAACTATGATATCTAGTGCTTCCACTTGGTTAGATAGTTTTATTGATTATTTTTTCTTTAATCAAGTTTTGAAATCAAACCAATTACAATTTAGACATAGTGCGGTAGGTATAATAACTTTTTTGTATACATTGAATTTTTTATTTTTTTTTGTTGGATCAAGGACTTCAATAACTAGTGCACTCATATTTTTCAAATTTTTTGATAATCTGCTATTTTTCCACATGTGAAGAACAAAGACCTTCATTTTCATGAAAAACCTATGTTTAATAAAACTAAAAAACAAATACATAATAAAACCAAAACATATTAAAATTATATTCATTGGATAGCTCGTTCCAAGGACTACTTGATTCAGTTGGGTTTATGAAGATTCATCCATTTTCATCCTCAACCCGAGCTCGAAGTGCCAAAATTTAGGTTTTTTGTGTCTCGGGGGGATGAGGAATAAGGGGGTTTAGTGAACCCCTAGGGGTTCGCTCGAACCAGGGTTCATTCGAAACCCCCTTTTTATAAGGGGTTTTGTTGGATTTTTTGGTGGGAAAGCATTAAAAGGGTTCGGCCGAACCTAGGTTCTAGCGAACCCCTGATGGGTTCGGTCGAACCAATAGGTTCGTACGAACCCCTAAAATTAAGTTTTTTGCCATGCATGATAAAACCTAGATATAGTAGCTTCCAAAAACCATGATCAACATATCTAACCCATACACACATAGAAGCAAATCCCAGAGAAAAACCCAAAGCAACCAATGAACACCTGTAATCTTCCTTCAATACAATTTTCTCAATATCCTCGACATATACAACCAATAACCTGCATCCATGACATTAATGAAAATAGCAACCAGTTGATAACCAATTGACCAGTTGACATCAATGAAAATACTTTGTGAAAACTTCATAATTGCAACAAAATGGAGACAAGTGATCTCCTTGTCTTACCCCTTGAAAAGACTTAAAAAATCCTGATGGAGTTCCATTTACTAGTACTAAAAATATTGCACTAGCCAAGCATGAATAAATCCATTTACACCACCTTGTATGAAATAATTTTTTTTCAACATCTGCATTAAAAAAGACCAATCCACTCTGTCATATGCCTTCATCATATAGAACTTGATGATAAATGATGACATATATCATTTGTGGATACAAAATGAAAAACTTCATGTGCTAACAAATCCCTCTATGTCATTTCTGTACCTGGAACAAAACCTCCCTATTCTTCTGAGACTAATCTTTGGATAATGTGCAACAAACAAATAAATTACTTTTGTAAAAAAATTGTAAACAATGTTACAAGGTGATATAGGTCTGAAAATTTTCTAAAAAATGAAGGATTGTTAACCTTTGGGATAAGAGCAATGTGAGTTACATTAATTTTTTTTAGCATCATCCCAACATTTTTAGAAATCCCTCATCACCTCAATTGTAAACCACTATTGTGGCTTCACCCAACCCCAAAGGGTGAAGGACCCCTTACCAATGATGGTCAAATGGTATAAGGGGAGAGCATATGCTAGCAAAATATTTCAAACATGAAAAATTTAATAAATTGACCCTTTATGCTACTTTATTAGTGATAAAAATATAAAGTGACTTTGGTTGTGAACCTACAAAAGATGATGCCAGAAGTTTCAAATCCATCAGTCGTTGACTATCATATGTTAAAAAAATGATGTTAACATGATCAACGAAAATTATTGTGAGTTGGGACACCCACCCCAAAGATATGGGTGAGGGGGATGGATGTGAACCCCTAGTAACAAAGGTTTGGGGGTGTAGACCCTATTTCTTTTTATTAAGCTAGCATATCATTCCAATAAAATGTTGAAAAATCTAAGTTAAAATTGACTAAATAGAAAAGGAGCTATACCTTATGGATTCATCAAGTAACATAATGAATTTTCTTAATGTCTCATGGATTCATTGAAATCCCAAATATATGTATTCACAAAAGTACAAGGCTCGTTCACTTATTCTAAAGTGGATTCACTAAATACTATTTCCTTCACCAATTCAAGAGATAATTCACCTAAACCAAAGTGAGTTCATTGATTTAGGAGTAGATTTACCTAAAGTAGGGTGAATTCACCAATTCAAAAGTGGGCTCACCTAAGTGTTTGTGTATTTGTGTATCTTGAAGCACATTCATTGAAGTAATTTGCTGGCATGTCTCAAGAGCAAATTCACCTAAATTTTGGTGTATTTTCTAAACCACAAGATTATTTTTCTCAAATAAATATGTATTTACCTCAAAAACATGCATGATGTGAAAAATTAAAAAAAAAAATTGATCAGCATGACCCATGTCATGGGTCCCACTAGGTGAGTTAGCAATGTGTGCATGAAATGCATTTGAAAATGACTCATTTAGTCCATAAAACCAAACAAAAGCATAAAACAAAAACAAAAAAACTCAAATTAGGCAAGAGAAGATCAAACCAACATAGAATTTATCAAAATCCAACTATTTCAATCTCCTCATTGTGTAGATTCGTCCATAATTATCAATTCAATGTATGCTCACTCAAAATTTTAGTAGCATAACAACACTCCAATGCAAAGGTGAGTTAGATGTGTAAAAATGGTTAAGTGTTGTGGTATATAATTTGAGGAGAGAATGGATGAAGGGTGGAGATTTGATCATGAGACTAGTGGATGAGATTGAGAATGATCTCTCAAGCCATGAGATTGTTCCAAGTGGCATAATATGAGGGCTTGAGAGGATGGGGAGTACCTTGAGGTACTTGGGAAGATATGCCATAAAGGCATTCCTTGTCCTCACACTCCAAGAGGACAAGTAGGGAGTTTAAAATTTCCTTTTATGAAAAAGAAGTATGGGAAAAGGAATAATTTTGGAGCCTTTTGGGAAAAAGACCCATGTGGGGGGGTCTTTTCCAAAAAGGGAAAATTTAATGTTGAGGGGACAAAGTGAGTGAAGGGGAGATTCAACCCCACTTAGATTAAGTGTGTGCACATGATTAGGGAGATGGATTAGATGAAGATTAAGAGTTAATAAAAAGTGATGGAGGATGTGACATGTGGAGAGAGGAATTAAATAAATTAAATTATTTATTTAATTTTTAAAAGAAAGGGAATAAGGATGGGTAAATAATTAGGAATAATTATTTACCTAAGGTTGGACCTTAGGGGAAATGGAGGGAATGATTTTAGATGAATATTGAAATGGTGAATAATAATTAAATAATAAAAATATTATTTAATTAATATACGGATCAAGAATAAGATGAATTGGGATAAATTGACCAAATCTAATGGTCAATTTTAGGTGTATATAGTATGCATTTGTCATAATCATCTATTTTCATATTTAAATTCAAATTCAAATTACAATGTCAAATCTTTATCACAATCAAATCAATATCCTCTTTCCAACATCAAAACACACATTTATTTTAATCATTTTATATCTTTTCAAATCTAAATCTAAATAAACCTTTAAATTCAACTCATTAATTTAAATTGATTAACCTAAATATCTCCTTAGAGACATTTTATTGCTCATTAATTATAATAAACCTTGAAAATTTCATTAGGGAGGATAATACAACTCCTCTTTATCATCGTCATATGCATGCTTCCATTCATCTAAAACCATGTAGAATCTCCCTTGTTAAGATGTCCACTTTATTGTGGGTAGTCCCCTACACCCTCCATGATTTTGAATGTTGGGTGGAGCTATACTTCAACCTTTACTCTATTTGACCAACGTGTATATGTATATATATCCAAAGGGCATTTTATTAAAAATATTGAAGTATACCTACATGAGAATGTTCAAAATGAGTATGATAGAGGCTTTGAAAATTGACTATTTAATTGGGTAAAGAACTAAATTGTTGTGTACCTTATCACCCCAATATAGTCCAAAAATATATGATAAAATGGGTATTTCTTATTTGGCATGTTTACTTTTTAGGTGTAAGCCCAATACACCATTTTGTAATTATGTAAAGAAAAAGATGTCTAACAAAACCCAAATCCATCATGGATTTGGAATGCCTATGCATTGATTGACCTTCTTGTCCAATGGAGTGCTTGTGTGGTGTGGATGGAATATATACAATAGATATATCTCATTGGGAACTTAAAATCCATGATGTGGATGGATACTCAAAAGTAGGTGGAAATAGATTGACATATATACATTAAATTCAGAAAGAGCAAGAATAGATGACACCGGAGCAAACCTAAGCAAGCAAGACATAAATATCTAAGTTGACCCACAACAAGATTGGGGTAAATTTAAGTGTGTCCGTCAATTACTTAGATATGACATTTTCTAATAAATCTTTTGTCCGTTACATAACGGTGTAATGATAGTACATCATCCTGTATGATCATTAGTGCGAATCCGACACACGGGCGGGTCCCACCACCAGCTGTTTTTGCTTAGCTGGAATACGGTTCCTGATCTCACGTGAGAAAGCGAGGAACCAGCACGTGTTGGGTGGAACATGTGGGCCCCATCGTATGAATAAGGCGGCAGGGACATAGATATGGATGAACGTGGTGGGCCCAGTTTCGGTCAGATTAATTAAGTGGAGAGCAGCTGTTGCTGTCACCGGTGGGTCGCATATTATTTCAGTGCTGCGTGCTGCCAGCTGCCTATCTGACATTTTACACTCACGTGGGGCTATCCTTAAAGGTACCTTCGACCGCCGTTATGGCCGTATATATAGCAAGATGAACTATTCTTGTAATGGAAGGTTGATGACTGCCAAATTTAAAAGCTGATTTATTAGAGGCACTGGGAATTTAATGAGCACATGGCATTTATAAAGATAGGTATTATTAGGAAAAGTGAATTGACACAATTTTAAAATATTAATTTATTAGAGTGTATTTTTTTTTTTTTTGGAGGATTTTAATTGATTCCAGCAGGAGTTTTTAGGTTAAATTTTTTTAGTTGAGAGTAAAAAACTGAAGGGTATCTATCAATCATGTCAAATTTGTTTGGGACATGATCATAATTTTATCTCTTATGATGTCAGGGCTTCACACTCAAGAAGACTTGATTTGTAATGGGTCCATTTAGAATCATTCAACTTTACTAATAGATCAAGGACCTATGGAATGGAGTGCTATTTGGATTAGATTAGAGAAAAGTTTTTATTGGAACTTTTACTTTTAAAATTTTGAAAAATATTTGAAAATAATTAGTTGATTATACTAATTAATTGTATAAAAGAATAAAATTATGAATATATATATATAATTAAGGGTAGCTATTGTAGAATGATAATTGATGACAAGAGAATGATTAAATGGAAAAAAATGAACAACCATCTAGATTGTTAGACAAAAAAGTAAAGGTGAATTTAAAATTAATAAAAGATAATTCATCAAGAATTAAGATCTATTTTCGATCCTTTTTTAAGATATTTTAGAATCATTAGACTAAAAACTTGTATTTTCTTAAAAGAGGATTTCTTGTTTTGAATTTTTAGTATAACCTTGTCTACTATTCAAAACATTTTATGAGAGGGCTATAATCAATTTCAATTCCATCAAAGGAAAATTAGGTGTTAATAATAGAGGATTCACCTTAAGGGAACATGAAGATCATCCAATAACTAAAGACCTAGTTCAAAAGGAGTCAAACCATGATCTTGAAGGAGAAACAACTTGTGAAGTGGAACAAAAAGTAACCTACTTAGAAGCCACCTAATAAGGTGCAACCAACCCACTAGAGGGGCTAGTTGCCTAAAACCTAATATAATCTAAATAAGAATTTCCCATCCCAAAGGAACAGGGGATCCCCATGCTTGGACCTAAGATGTCCTCCTTTATTATCCAAGGGGGAACATGAACAACCTAGAAGGTGAGGTAACCTTCACTAAAGAGTTGGGCACCCTCAAATCTAAATAGAAATATAAAGTAGAGACCGAAATTAAGTTTTCATGGGAATATCAATTTACATGGAGGAAGGATGTTCAAGACATGAGACAAAGGGGGAGAGAATCAAGTAGAACCATTAGATGCTAAGGAATTTCTCTATGCTAACACAAAGTGTCCTAATAACCATTGATGTGTTTATATAAATAAGCCTCCACCAAATGACCATACAAAAAGCATAATCTCCACTTGAATGTTTTATACGCATAATCCAATTATTGCTTCTATATGCTCACCCACTTTGAGATAAACCTACTTTAAAAAGGCTCCCAAAAGATCTATTTCAACATGAAGCCTAGAAAAATGAGATGTAAACATGTATGATTATTACAAGAAGTTGAGAGTAACTTCCCAAAGAATGTCTAATTGTGGGTAGACTAGAAGGGCAATGAAACTATGAGAGGTTATGTAAATGAAACCTAAACTAGAATCATAGAGGAAATATTAGAAGAAATGAAATATAGATACCAAGGAGACGTAGTTGTTGGTGTAGTGACAAAAAATGTATCCCTTTACATTTTCTCACTTGTTTGGGCCCTCCTAGTTAAAATGAACTTAATTTTTCCTTAATTTAGTGTTGTAAAATGTATTTAATTATATCTTCACATCAAGTTTTGGGCCCTCTTAACTAATTGAGCTTAATTATGCCTTAATTGGCCCTATAATTCATTTTCAAGCCTAATAAATTGCATTTTTTGAAAGGGAAACTCTGCATTAATTAATGCCAATACCTAACACCTTACATTGAGCAATGTGTGTTCTAGGAATAAGGACTTGGGACCCATTCACCCATGGGTGAATGGGTCCTCCATAGGCCTTGGAACCCATTTTAAAATATGTTTTTGGTGGTATTTTTATGATCCTAAATTAAAATTTCAAAGGTTGGCTTGTAGTGTTTGAATTTCAAGAAATTAAGGATAAATGTCTATAAATACAAGACTATTTTATTAAATCAACTAGAAGTTTTTGAAGCGAAATTTCATAAGAGCCAAAATTATTGTCAAGAGCATTCAAGAGTAGATTTATCAAGCATTTTTTGCATAAATCAAGATCTCAAGCATCATTTCCAAATTATGTTCATTCATGCATGTTTTGGAGCTAACATTGGAATGTAGGTTTCAAGATCTCATTCAAGCATTCAAGTCAAAGATTCAAGTCAAGATTCAAGCATCAAGATCCACATCCATTGAAGCCATTTCATGCACGATCCACATCAAGATTTCAGTCCTTCAAAGGTTTAATCAAGGGTTTGGTGAGTTGCAACATTGCATTTGTTCATTCATCATTCCTTCATGTTTCATTGTCTCATTTCAATGTTTAATTACCAAAATGGGGTTTGACCAAGACAAACCCCCATTCACCAAAAATAAACATTTTCCCCTTCTCTTTGTGTGTTGTAGATTTGTAGGTTGAAGAAAAGTTGAAAATATCAAAGTTGCAAAGTTGCATTTGTTGTCACCTTTGTTGTCATCTCACAAAAAATTAGATCCCGGATTTATTTCTTACTACTCAACTGTGAAACCCAGAGAATCTACAAGTGAAGACATAGGAGAAATGGACCCATAAACCAATTTTAGAAAGCTCAGCAAAGACCCATTCACCAAGAAGTGAATGAGTCCTCAAATAACTTCCAAAAACATCATTTTGTAACAGGTGCACAACATTATTCCTTTATCTGATCTGCATGAAATAAATTATTTCTATTAGTATTATGTTTCATCTGAAAAATCCAATTTTTACATATCATTAATGAGTGCATTTGGTATTTTTAATTTCTCTCCCAAAACCTGTATTCAATGATTTCTATCAAAAATTTGTCTCAAGACACTTTGCAACCAACAGGAACACTTTGCAACTATTTTTGAGATAAGTTTTAAGTGTCCCCCACTCATCCAATTTACATGAAATAAATTGTGTCTATTAGCTCTATGTTTAATCTACTCAAATTTGGTCTTACATTTCAGTTTTGAGTTAATTTTCTATTTTATTTTCATCTCCCAAAAGTGTTGTTCAGTTCACACACACACACTTAAAGGAAATTGCAAGATTCCTTAAATAATTCACTCACCTAAAGTTCGAAAGTGGATTTTAATTTGAGGGATCTCATTTCTTGAATGAAATAGAAGAATAGGTAGGTTCATTACACCCCATTTTTCCCTTTCTATTTATAGTAATTTTGGTGAAATATTCTAAATTTAGTATAAAACCCTATGTGTTTGAACCCCACCCTATTTTCCTATGTTTCTGTAGACACCTGAATTTGACTACCCCCATATGGTCAAATTCACCCTTGCATTCCTCTATTCGGCATCCCTAAGCCACATTAAGTAAATAATTTATTATTTAATTAATATTTCACATTAGCCTAATGTCTCCTAAGGTATTTGATTAATCAATTAAATACCTTACCCTATTCATCTCTAAATTAAATAAATAGACCAATTTATTTAATTTAGTCATTAGCCCAAATGAATTAAATCAATTTTTAATTCATCTTTTTCTCTCTCCTCATGTCAACATCCTCCATAATCCTCTTTAATCCAGATTAATCTAATTAATCTGTGATTAGGATGTGCACATCCCTAATCAACATTAGGGTCACATCCTCCATAATCTCCCACTTGCCTCTAATCCTTCATTATCCTACCTAATCCCACATTTGCACAATCTTAATCATGGATTATTCCCTAACCTCACCTAATGCCATCTATGGCATGTACCCTTAGTCAACCTTCATAAATATTTTCTCCTTTTGGAGAAGTTACACCCCTTCCCATGTGAATTTAAAATTCACATTTATTCACTCCACACATTTAAATAAGAAATTTTTAATTCCTTCTCCCATCCCCATGAGGATTTGTGAGGAATTTTTAATTCCTCACATGTCCTCTTAAAGTACATGTGGACAAATACCTCCTTTATGAGGAGATCTTGTCCATTCCCAAGGTACATCATGGTACCTCCACCTCACTTCCACTTCATCTCCTCTTGTCCACCTCATCTGACACATGTCAGCATGAGATGGATTGTGAGTTATCAACTCACCCTATCCCTTGATCTCCTCCACCTTGGATGCATCTTAGCCATCCATTAGTTGAGAGGCACTTCCCCTAGAAGTAGTGGAATTTCCCTCATTTGACCATCATTCAATCCATCAAGCATTCAAGCATTCAATCCAACTTTAGCACTCTCATACTATCCACCATTAGAGCCACCATCTTGCATCTATCTAACTACCCATATCCATCATTGCAATCTCCACCCCATTAGCTTCATTTTGAGCACATTTGCATGCCATTTTTCCAACAAAGGAGCACATAATCAAGCATTAAAAAAGGACCAACCAACTCATGAATTCAAGCAAGGTAAAAGGTATCATTTATTTATATTTTGTTTGAATTTAACTTAGGCTTATCATTGAGTGTTTGCTTGTATTTTCCCTTTTGCATTTCATTTTTTTTTTGCATTTTTAGAGTAGGAATTTCACTTGCACACATTTCTGGCATGCTCGGTGGGACCCATGTCATAGGTCTCTTTCATGTTTGTTTTTTGTTTAAACTTTTTAGGTTTGGGTTTCACACACATAGACAAATCCACCCCCAATGGGAAAATCCACTCGACAGAGAGGAAGACCTACAGTAGACACAAGAAAATTCACTCCCGCCCTTCTAGAGAAAGGGGCAAACCTATATCCATTGACCTTATACAACTATTTCAAAGGCGAATATGTTGAGAGACACTTAAACAGGAAGATTCGTTGAAGGAAGTGGCAATCCCCTTGTGAATACAGAGGCGAATACGCTCCCACCCATCCCCTCGATAGGTGATTACGACCTCGCCTATTCCTGAAACAAAGGCAATCCTAAATTTAGAAAGGGAGAATTCACTTCATACAGAGGAAAACTTGAGGTAATCTAGAATGTTGAATTTTTCAATTTTCGCTCTCATTTGATTTCAGATTTGGGGACTAATATGCTCACTTGTTTGTTTGTGATTGTGGGATTTCATTAATAATTTGTGCAACTTGTCCCATGTTTGACGAAGACCGGCAATGAAATTACTAACACATTTGTTGTAGGATAATCAGTCGAAGACCCCTAGATTAGCTCTGTTTGTTGTCATTTTCATACTAATATAGGCACAAGTAGACTTAATTAAAGGGTCAATTAATTTCTTTTTCATGTTTGGGATTGGGTTGTTAACATATGCAAGCTCCCCTTGCATCGTACGGTGATCTTGGGTGACCAAAAATTGCTACTCATTCTAGTCTAGTCGAGTCTACCTAGGGAGTACTAGTACATGTACACTCTCCCCTTGTGCTATGTGCGAGCCTGGGGACTAGTAGAAACATCTAGTATTTCCTTCCCTTAGTGAGACTTGCCTAGGATTTCATTACCCAAGGGAAAATCTCAACCACGTGTTACTAGCGAGGTATATAAAAGGGGTGAGCCAAACTTGTACCCCAGTCCATTCATGTCATCTCTAGAGAAGCTTCGAAGCTAGGGTGATACCTAGATAAGATGTACAATATTGGTCTGATTTTCTAGTACCTTGTTGGGGCTTCCGATCCACACTTGTGACAGACTGGTGTTCATAGTTGTTCCTCACGCACCCTCTTGGTGTATCGAGGATGCACGAGATAGCCTATTCAACCTAGATAGAGATCTGTGTTTAGCCATGGCTTGGTGTAGTGCAGGGGATGCAAATTTTACCCCAAAGTTACTCACCATGTACTCCCTTAGGTTTAGATAGAAATCCTCAAGGTGAACTACGATAGTTCCCAAGTGAGAGAGTGAAGGTGAGCCCGTGGCATCTGTTGATGACCCTATGCCACTGAATCTCTAGCTATCCACCTTCATGAGAAAGGGTGATCTAGAGAACCACCTCAGTATCATGGAGTATTAACCTTGGGGTGTCCCCTCAAGGTGGTGGGCCTACATTGAGTTAGCAAACCCTTATCACTAATTTTAGGCTTATGTTGTCTGGAGTGTCTTCTTGCGATATACTAGTACTTGTTATCAGTTTGAGTCAGTTCAACCCATTGCTTCTTGTTTGTCATGTTTTCAATCCTTTTCCATAGTCTACCCTTGCCCTTAGTGGTGAGTTTTCTTCTCATAGGGGTGAACTTGCATTGTGGACAAGCGATCCTGCCCTGGAAGGGGTGATTCCATGTGTAGTCTAGTCTAGTCATCCTTTAGGCAAACTCACTCTTGTTAGGGGAAAATTTCCTTCTAGGTCTCCTAGATAGGCAACATTGAGTCCACTTTTTCCCTAGAATAGGTGATTCTATCATCCTCCTAGGCAAGTCCATGTCTGGTCTATACCATCCTCGTCCACGTGTTCACTGAATAGGTGATCTTGAAATCTTCCTAGGTGATTTCATGTCCGAGTCTACTAGTCATTTGTTTGTACATCCCCTAGCATAGGTGAACTTGTTGTCCATAGGGGAATTTTGTTTTTGGTCCATATTATCTCTATCTATACATCCCATTATATAGGTAGTCCTATTAAACCAATAGGCCATTTCGTGTTTCGTCCGTACACACCCAGCCCGTATAGTTGAGGAAATAGGTGATCCCATCATAGGTGTGTGTGTCCTATCCATACACCTAAAGAAAGAGGTGATCATGATAACTAGATAGGAAAACCTATTGACTACAAGGGCGATCCCACGTTTGTTTGACTGTACATATCAAGATTTAGGCGACCTTATTGCCCAGTTTGGTGATCCCATGAAATCCATCCGTACATCAAAAGATATAGGTGATCCTCTGTTACACAAGAAATTTTGTTCACCTTTAGATAGGCGATCTCGTAACTTGGAGGGGTGAACTTGCAATACATAGAGGCATATGTGTGTCCCATACAAAAAACTCATGAGTTAATCCTTTGGACCACTAAAAGCCTGTTGTTTTTGGAGTCCATTTCTTTGATCAATTTTTTTTTATAATCATCCATCTAAGCCTGTGATCGTCATTTTAGTATGTATGCATTTTCCAAAAGTTATTGAATCCTTAATCAAATCACATAGGTTCATCTTAGGACATCCCTAGATTGCATATCCATCATCAAATTATCAATCTGAATCTCTTAGACTTTGTTTTAGGGGCTTTTTATCCAATTGGGTTAGGTAACTAACCCTAATCATCATCATTCACACTCACTTAGGATTGCCATCCGTCCTGAGTCAGTAATTCTTCATGGCCTTATCAATCTCCTCTCATCTTGAGGTAGATTTTGTACTGTAATCATCTTTTTATAATCCAATCCAATCATTAGTATCATATGTCATCTAGTTAAGCCCTTGAAATTGGTTCAGAGTTAGTCCTCTCAATCTAATCCGATCAATCATTTGATCCTATTGATCCAATCCAATCAATCATCCAATCCTATCAATCATTCAATCCAATCAATCAAACCAATCGAATCCAATCTAATCAATTATCCAAATCATCCCCTCAGACATCCAATCAATTGATCAATCATCTTAGAAATCCTTTTAGTCATCACCTAAGTCATCATTTAAGTGCATCTTAGGGCATAGTGTCATCTTAGTCATTTGGTCATTTTGCATTTTCATGCCCCTTACCCAATCACAAGCAAAGAAACTCATGGAACAACAACAGTCCTAAGGTGCTCAGCCTTAGGATCAACCCACCAATGACAGCTGATCGCAATCCAACATTGATAGCCATACCCAATTTCCCCCAGAGGAAAGCATGGTTAACCAACCCGAGCTCACAGTTGACAAATATCTTAGTAATCCTACTAATGTGCAAATGATAGATCATCTTCTTAATGAGCACGATGATAGAATCCTCGCCATGTTACTCATGAAGAGTATCAAGCCACCATCATGGTTTGATTTATAAAAATATGTCAATATTACACCCCTTGCTCTACCACAAGATATGAATCCCAGTTCATTAGTTCCACAAGTTCCCCAGGTCATGCCACAAGATACATGGTACCAACAAGGGTTTGGAAATGATGTGTGTTATCAACTTCCACCTACCTGTGTCTTGATCTCAATAATGGGTGATTCACCCATTCCTAACAATCCCGAAGGCCCCAATCCTAACAATCCTCTTGGCCTTGGTAATTTGCATGGTCCTCCCAATCCACAAGGCTTGGACATCCCTTAATGTCCAACCCCTATATCATTTCCACTATCTCTCCCACTGAATCAATTGGGTCAGATTTTAGAGAATATAGGGGGCAATGCTTATAATCCTTTTGTTGTGCCACCTCCACCTCCTAATCCCACACACACATCAAACTTACCCCACCTCCATTCACATCTCAACAACAGCCTCAAGGCGCCCTGCCACCTTTGCACCAACCTCAGGGTAACCCATAGAAAGCACCATCATCACTACCACCTCATTAACAACTGCTTCAGCAACCCCCATCACAACCTTTGTATCATACCCAAATTCCTTCACAACCCTCACATCATGCACAAATTCTATCACAACATCAACAACCACCTCTTCACTAACCACAAGGTAATCTGTCACAACCTCCTCATCAATTGCAGGTCCCTCCTCAACAACAAACACCATCCTATCAGCAACCTCCTCAACAAAAAATCCCATCTTATCAACCACCACCTTAGCAATCCAAAATTCCATCTCAACCTCCTCAACAACAACCACCATCCTACCAACAACCCCCTCAACATTCACAAATCCCGTCACAATCACAACAATCCTCCCAAAAAATTATAAGCAACCCTGTTGCCTAGTACCTATATCATCCTCAAAGAACCTATAATTTGCAAGCCACTATATCCAATCCCAATCCCAATTATTTTTACTATAATCCGCAACAATCCCAACAATAGCCTTCTTACACTACTCCCTTGCAATCACAATAACACACTTAATATCAATAATCTAATCCACAACAACCTCTATATATTTCCCAACAATAAACAACTTACAATTACCAATCCAACCCATATTATTCCTAGTAGCCACCATCATATCAGTAGGGTGCCTCTTCCTCATTTTACCAAGCCCCGTCATCATACCAACAAGCTTATGCCAATCCTCAATCCATGTATCCCAATCAATATCAACAAATCCCTTCATATCCACCTCTCCCATCTTATGATCAAACCATTCTACCTCCACCTCTATCACATTAGAAATATCTCCCATATGATCATTCCAATCCAACAGGCCCTTCCTCCTCAACATCCATCAATAAAGAGTAGGAAGAGATAAAAGCTGCCCTCAAGGACATGCAGAATGGTACATCCAAGAAGTCCTACAAATCTAAGGAGATTTTCCCTTGCACATTTGATCTCTCCATCTCACTTGTCCTCTTCCCTAAGCATTTTGAAATGCCAACATTTGATAAATACAAAGGAAGGAGTGACCCAAGAAATCACTTGCTGGAATTTTACACACATTGTCAAGAAGTCATGCATAATGACAACTACCTTCTGCGATTTTTCCATAGGAGCCTAATGGGGAAAGCTCTAGACTAGTTCATGGGTCTTTTGAAGGGGTCAGTTTCTTCCTTTTTGGATCTGTCAGAAAAAATTGTTGCACACTTCTCCTTCAATCTAGATAAGGACATTGATACCTTAGATCTCCTAAAAGATAAGCAATGTGAGGGAGAAACATTTGTAAGCTACTTGCAAAGGTGATGAGCCTTGGCTAGTCAGCTAAAATCCCATCTCAACGAGAAAGATTTGGTAACCATCTTTGTTACTAACACCCACCCTAAAATAGCTCATAACCTATTCCTTCATTGCGTTACCACTTTTACCAAAGTCATTGAGAAGGGTACTAATATTTAGAGGGCCCTCATCGCTAAGGGACAAATCAAAATCTTTAACCAAGATAAAGATAAATCATTTGGAGAAAAATCCCGCTACTGGAACAAGAACAAAAAAATTGTCAATGATGGTGTCACTGACACTAAACACATCCAAGTTGCTAACACTTCACAAAGTTCGTAGTATGTCCCCAATCCACAATCCATCGCCAACACCATATTTGTACCAGATGGGGCACCCCGTCCTGCCCAGTAGTCTAATCAATACAATCAAGGAAATAATAAGTGCTCATTCACTCCTTTGGGATAATCCTTAGATAAAATTTTGAAGAGGCTACTGCAAGAAAATTATTCAATCACTTATCCTATGACAAATCCTTTTGATGAGTCAAAGCCCAAACCTATCTAGTATAGGGAAAATGAGTATTTGATTTTCACAAGATTAAAGGTCACTCCACTAATAAATGTTGACTTAAAACTTATATTCAAGATCTTATAGATTGAGGTGATATCATGGTGGATGCAAATTAGGATACATTGTCTAATATTGCTCAATTACAGATATATCAAAATGCCTTCCCTAAGAACAATCAAGGTCCCAGTACCTCAAATGCTAATCCTGGGTCTAGCAATAATAGCTAGAATAACAACACAAATAACATCAGTTATAAAGTTGTGCCCTATAATTATGATGACATTGTTATGTGCAACAATCAAGGGGAGCCCCATGTATCTATGATTTGTGTCAAAGGAAAAAACCCTCAATGTGTTGTTACTACATGTCGTACCCACATATTAGTTCATGGGCCTTCCACTTCATCTCAGCCTGCTCTTGTGAGCTAACAACACAATATTCTTGACCACCTTGGTAAGACCTCAACCCAAATATCCATTCTAGATTTGCTTAAGTCTTCCCCAATCCACCAAGAAATCCTTGCAAAAGATCTTCAGGATACGCATGTGCCCAATGGTATTGATCCTACCCACTTCCAAGATTTAGTAGGACATTTTCCATCCACTTATTAGTTGGGATTCAACCAAAATGATATGTCACTGATTGATTCATCCCACAACTATGCCCTACACATTGAGGTCATTGTCACTTGCCATAAGGTAAAATGGGTATTGGTAGATAATGGATCTGCCCTCAATCTATGTACCTTAAAGTTAAAGTTTATAAAAAAAGTAGGGTATACTCATGCTGACCTAGATAATTAGACCATTACAATAAAGGCATATGATAATGTAGAAAGGGACTTAGAAGGTATTATTTTTCTTCCTATTCAAGTTGGACCCATCATGCAATACACTACACACCACATCCTTGATCTAGATTTTCCATACAACCTTCTCCTTGGCCAACCATGGATCCATGTCATCCATGTCATTCCATCCACCTATCATCAATGCCTAAAGTTCCCATACAATGGGTTTGAAGTAACCATCCATGTAGATCCTCAACCTTTTGAGTACTGTCATGCTCTAGAAGCTTCTTTCCCCCACTCCCTATATTTTTTAGAAGATTTGAAGTGGGGGAACCTCAGGAATCATCTTCCAATCCATCCTCCAATTCATCATCCAACATGTCATCCACTCCATCCATTGCATCTAAATCCACCATTACCAAGGTCCAAATCATTGATAAAGGTCATGGAGAATATGAGATGCATACAAATCTTAATGTGGAAACCATGCCTCCATCTCCTCATACCTATGGTTAACCTTCTCAGTCTACACCAAAGAGAAGACAAAAACTATCAATTCTAAGAACATGGGTTCTACCACCTTCGAGTCCCTAGGAACACAAGAAGATTTGGCAGATGAGGATATCAGTCAATGGGTTTACAAAGAAGAACCTAAGCCTTTGCCTCCTCTCATTGAATACTTCCAAGAGGTTTATCCATGTGCATCAAAGCTAGCAAAAAATACAATTATCAAGGGGAGGACTTGGTGTAGAGGAAAATGGGAGATTGCAGCCCATTGAGACACCTATGCGACCTAAAAATGTGGGCTTAGGCTATGAAAAAAAAAAAAGGGTCCCGCAACATCCACTAGCACCTCGAATAATTTCAATTCAGATAACGATTTCCTTGAAGACATACTTGAAGAAGAGGGAATCATACTCTCATATGATGATGTTGACTTCCCTTCTTTCTTCAATTCCACGTCTATCTTTTCCATTAGCCTTTCCCTCCATCACCTTAACCTTATTGATTGGGATCTACAAGGGAGCACACCTATAGACATTTTTCCTTCAGAGGATTCTTATTTAAATCTCATGAGATTGGGGGAAGATGAACACCCTAACCGAAAAAGAAAAAAGAAATAAAACAAAAAAGAGTCATCTAGTGAAAACCTCCCTGAGGCACTTCTTGACTTGTCAAAAGTAAAAATAAAGGGTGTATCCTCTAGTGAAAACCTTGATGAGGCGCTAGAGGATGGAGATTTTTATCTTCACCTTGTTGGAGTTCATTTATTTGAATGGTCTTCAATTTTGATTGAAGAGATGCAAGAAGTTAATATGGGAATAAAAGAAGAGCCCAAAATCACCTATGTGGCCAAGTCATTGTTAGAGGAAGAGTATCCCATCATCGTCAATCTGCTAAAGGAAGGGATCATTAACTTTGCATGGTCCTATTTAGATATGTTAGGATTGGATCCTACATTGGTTGTACACCATCTCGATGTTCATTCGAATGCAAAACTAGTTAAACAGAAGCTAAAAAAAATTCATCCCCAAGTGGCCCTACTTGTCAAGAAAGAACTGGAAAAACTATTAGAGGTTGGATTCATCAGACTTATTGATTACTCCGACTAGATATCCAATATAGTTCCTATGGCTAAACCAAATGGGAACTTTATAATCTGTACAAATTTTTGGGATCTTAATAAAGCTTACCCAAAAGATGATTTCCCACTCCCTAACATTGACATGTTGGTATAAATCATAGTAGGACATGCTATACTATCCCTCATGGATGGATTTTCTAGCTATAATCAGATTAGAATTTCACCTAAAGATCAACACAACACTGCTTTCACCATCCCCTGGGGCACTTTCTACTACATTATCATGCTCTTTGGCCTAAAGAATGCGGGGGAAACTTACCAATGTGCAATGACCATCATCTTCCATGGCCTCATTGATATCATAATGGAAGATTATGTTAATGATCTACTAGGGAAATCCAAGACAAGAAAATATCATCCTAGGATCCTTAGGCTAATATTTGAGTGGTTAGAGCAATATAAGTTGCACTTGAATCCAAAAAAGTGTGTGTTTGGTGTCACCTTTGGAGGATTGTTAGGCTTCATAGTATCTAGAAGGGGCATTGAAGTGGATCTGGTGAAATCCAAGGCAATAATGGAAATTCCCCCACCACACAATCTAAAAAAATTAAGAATTCTGCAAGGAAAATTATAGTCTATCAGACATTTCATAGCCCAACTTGCTGATAAATGCCAATCATTCACACAACTCTTGTGTAAAGACATAAAATTAAAATGGAATCTAGAGTGTCAATGAGGCTTTGACAAGATCAAGGAATACCTAGCCAATCCACCCATTTTAATGCATCCTATTTGAGGTAAACTGTTATTGCTATATATCTTAGCCACATAAGTTGCGTTGGGGGAATTGCTGGCACAACATGATGAGTTCTCTAAAGAATGTGCAATCTACTATATTAGCTGAAAACTTGTGGGTTATGAGCTCAACTATTCCCCCATGGAAAAATTTTTCTTGGTGATTGTTTTTAGTTCATAGAAGGTGTGTCACTATATGCTCAGTCATCCTATCAATCTAATATCAAAAGTTGACCCACCCAAATATTTTTTATTAAGAAAGACATTAACTAGCCACCTGGGCAAGTGGGTTATGCTACTCAGTTAGTTTGACATATAATATGATCATAAAGCAATTAAAGGGCAAGTGATAGTAGATCAATTGGCTGATGCTCCTTTGGTAGATGCATATCCACTAGTAGCAGAGTTTCTTGATGAAGGGGTCCTCATAGTTTCAAAATTAGATACATGGACACTATATTTTGATGGGTCATATACTCAAAATGGAGTTGGTGTGAGAATTCCTTTTGTCACTCCTCAGGGTGATTACATTCCAAATTTATTCAAGCTAGCATTCCCATGCACGAACAACATTATTGAATATGAAGCTCTAATCACCGGCCTAAGAATAATAGTCCAATGGAATATCACTCATCTACGTGTCTTTGGCGATTATCAACTGATAATCTAATAGGTCAATGATGAGTTTCAAACAAAGGATGATAAGCTTCTTCCTTATAAATGCATGGTGGATGACTTCAAGAAGTATTTCACCTATATCCAATTTGAACAGATTCCTAGAGTGTAGAACAAGGCAATTGATGCTATGGATACAATTGGTTCCCTCATTGACATGCCTAAAGACCAAATAGATTGTGAGTTCCTCATTGAGCAATTATTAATCCTAGCGTATGATGTTCCTGACAACAAAATGTTGTGTGATATTGTAGGTCCTGAATCACCTTGGTATCATAATATTTATGCCTACCTCCATGAAAATCTCCTACCGCCTGACCTTACTCATAACCAATGCAAATCATTCATCCAATGCACTTCCCGATACACAAACTTGGGAGATACACTTTATCATAGAGGTTATGATGGCACTCTCCTTTGGTGTCTAAGTGAATCAGAATCTAATGTTGTATTAAACAAAGTGCATAGTGGTGTATGCGGGTCTCATTCTAATGGAATGGCCTTAGCCAAGAAAATTTTGTGAGTAGGATATTATTGGCCCACTATGGAGCATGATTCTTGTGAGTTCATGAAGAAATGTGTACCATGTCAACAACATGCAGATCTAATACATGCTCCTACACAAGATTTGATGAGCCCAAAATATGCTCATAGTTTGGATATCATGGTGTACTTTTAATACCTTTACTTTTGTTGTTCATGGTTGTTTAACTCTTTGGAAACCTTTTATTGGGGGATATCCTATAGCAATTCACTTTCATGTTCCTGCAACCTATCTTGTTGACATGTCTATATTTATTACCCTGTTTGACTTCCCAAATGACTGGTATAACGCATGTAGTTTCTGAATGATGAAATAGATTTAAATATGTGATTAATGAATAGATATTGTGTATGTGCCATGCGTCTTTTCTTTCACATCTGTCACCTTGTGTTTCGCAGGTTGTTGAAGAAACTATGATCGAGTCAAGTGCAGCTAATCTTGGCCTTGCAGTAAAGTCCATTTCCTACACGACTTCGAGGGAGCTCTGGTGAAGACTCTTTGACCGAAACTATTGGGAAGGATTTTAAATGTCAGTTAATCTGGAAAGAGTGGAGTGCTAGATTCTCTTTGGATTGGGTTGAATAGATAAACTCATTTATGAAGTATGTTCCTTGATTTCAGGATACATTTTACATCCACGTCTTTCTCTGTTAGGGTTAGTTAGTTGTTTTCCTGATTTAAATAAGTGTTCCTCCTATGCAGGTGAACAAGAGAAGAGAAGAAAACAGAAAAATATGAAATAGATAGAGAAGCAGATTATGTAAGAGTTAGAGACATAATATGAATCAGAGTTTTTGTTAGTTTTTTGAAGTAGAACAATCAATGTAAATGATTTCATGTTATGAATAAAAGTTGATGGAGTTTTGAGTACAATCTTCTGTGTAAATTAGTTGATGCTTGCTAAGGGGGCCCACTTAGTATCTGTAGGAGAGTAGTTGTTTATCCTTTGTTAATTCAAGTTAGATTTCATTTTAGAAGTTTCAACACAAGCTCAGTCTTATACTATTCCTGCAGCATCGGGAATCCATCCCTGTGTTTGTTCCTACAACATAAGGCCAGTTTAAAGTTTGTTTCTCAATTGTAGCTATTATGATTTCTACTTTGGTTAGATTATGGTTGAGTTAAGAGAAATTTTCATTACCTTCCTGTAGCATAGGTAGAATTTCTTTCCAAGTATTTATTTTCAATAGGTTGTGACTAAAACTGGTTCTTAGTGCACATATAGTGTTGCTCTGTTTAAAGTACACATTCCCTGGTTTGACAAGTAAATGAACGACCATGAAGAGGTATTAGTCGCCTACTGGAATGTCTAATTCCCAGGATAGGTTTTTCTGTGATTTTCATATCCTTTTGTGGGCGCGACCATTTTTGGCGCCGTTACCGGGGATGGTGTCAATCTAAGAACCTGCTATAGTCATTGTTAGCAATAGTTTAGTCAGTTGTTCAAGTATTTTCAAATTCTTTTAAAATACCATCCATTTTTGTTGCATGCATAGAAGAAGAGATGCTCAAGGAAGATTTCTCCCTAACCTACCATCCATTGCTAAGAAAACCGAACCAGCTTATAGCCTATTTGAGGACGAAGGAGACTCAGATATTGACCCATTTGCTGAAGATCTATGTGCTGACTTGCTATTCAGCCCAGTTGATGAAGAACCTGAAGAAAATCCATTTGCTTTTATACTTGATCAAGTAAACATGGCACGTAGTCCACCTAATCGACCTCCTGCCTTTGAATTCCCCATTGTTGCTCAACAAGACAATGACAACCTTAAGAATATTCCTTCTTCATTACTTTCCAAATTCTATGGCTTAGTTACAGAAGACCCAAAGACCTTCTTGTTTGAGTTTGATATCCTCTATCGTAGTTATGACTACACTTCAGATGCTCACAAACTGAAATTGTTTCCTGCTACCTTGAAGGAGGGAGCTCTCAGATGGTTCATGAGTTTGGAAAGGGGTGTTGTTGATAGTTGGGCAGCCAGGCAAACACAATTTCTTGAGAAATACAAGGAATATTGTATGAGTGGTAGTAAAGGTGATGATATATTCAAAATTCAACAGAAGGAGGATGAAAGTTTGGAGGATTATATATCAAGATTCCTGTTTTCTCTGAAAAAGAATTCAGACCATACTCTTAATGAAGAATCTCAAAAATTACTTTTTCTAAGGGGAATCAATGATATCTGTATAGATGCCTTGGACCTGATGGGAGGCAGAGATATCACCCAAGCATCTTGGGATGATATCAAGAAGATATGTCTCAATTACTCCCGAGAAAATGTGAAGAAGGGTAGAGGTCATCAAGCTACAGTGGGAAAGTCTTCTTCCAATGGAGTCTCCCGAATGGAGATCACAAATTTGTTGTTTGATTTCAAGCAAGACATCATAAACAACATGGATACATAGTTGGATACCATGCAAGCTCGCAAGAAACATGCAGAGGCTGAGGCAATCCTGGCTAAGTTTTGTCCACATTATAGATAGAAAATGCATGACTACAGATGCAAGATGGTGGCCAACATGGAGGCTAAACAGTTACTTACTGATTTTAAGATGATAGAAGGTGATGATGACCAAGTCTTCTTTGTTGAACAAAGGAGACCATGGGCTCCAAGACAAGTTATGCCTCAAGATCTTTTGACTTTTGGTAATTCTTACTCTAATTATAGTAACCAATGGCAACCTACATATGGCCCATCTCCACCTTGGAATGCTCCTCAACCATACTGACCTAACTATCAGAGCCTTCAATGGAAACCCCCTCAAGGAGGTTGGTAGCAGCCACAAGGACAATGGACTCCACCTCCAAATAACTGGCAACAGAACCCTCAATGGAGAGGCTCTCAGCAATGGCAGAACCAACCCTCTAGATTCCTGCAGTCTCAGCAGCCACAACCTCTGGCCCTTATGCCTCCTCCTGTAGCTCTTGTAGCAAATACTGGCCCTCCAAAACAAATGCCTATGCCTACTCAACCATTGCCAAATCCTAATAATAAGCAGCAGCAACAACAACTTATGTATTTTGCAGAAGCCAACCAGTATCCAGCTTATGCCCTGAATATCAATGATATCCATCTCAGGTCTGGAACCACTCTCCCTACTCCATAGTCACCTGTAATTACTGAGATTCTAGACTTTGCCACTGAACAACCTACTGATCATGTAGAAGATATACTTGTATCAGCTACTACCTCTAAGGAACCTATCCTACAGCCTCAGGCTACACCACCTTTTCCTCAGAGATTGCAAATTACTACACCCAATACCATTGAAGAGTCTACCTTTGATATTTTGGAGCAGTTAAAGAATGTACAAGTTCATATTCCTCTTTTTCAAGCTATTAAAGATGTTCCAATCTATGAAAAAACCATTAAAGAGGCTTGTTTAAAGAAACAAGGAAGAAAAGAAAAGGATCCCCAAACTATCCATGTTCTAGGATAGTTAGCCGATATTATGTTGGGGAAGGTTGTCATTCCAAAATATACTGATCCTGGAAGTCCTGTAGTAAAAATAAATATCAATGGTCAAGTAGTAAGAAATGTTTTGGTTGACCTTGGTGTAGCCATTAATGTGATGACCAAGCACACTATGGAGTGTTTGAATATCCCAAACATTTAGTCTACACTAACTGTTCTGCAGCTTGCTGATAGTTCCATGGTTACACCTGATGGAGTGATAGAAGATGTCATTGTCACCCTTGAATCTTGGGAATACCCTGCTGATTTCACCATATTGTCCACTAAGGAAACTTTAGGAGGATATCCTATTATCCTAGGCAGACCCTGGTTAGCTACAGTTGATGCCCTTATAGGATGCCATTCAGGAGACATGATAACTTCTGATGGTCAGTCAACAAAGAAATTGACTTTATACCCACCTGCACAACCTCTACCAAATTTGTCCCAACCAATTTGGCTAGATCTAGGAGAGGAAACTGAAGAAGTCAATTCATTAGCTCAGTTAATGATGCTACAAACTGATCAATTTTCCCAGCTTCAGAGTGAAGATAACCTGCTTCTACACATTTTGTAGTTTAGTTTTGGTTTGAATAGCCCATTTATTTTGGACAACCATTCTTAGCAATGTTTCCTACAACAACTGGATCCTAAGAGCCATCATGATTTTTTTTTATGTGATATATAGGCACCAACTTTATCAACAACCTCAATAAATGATCTCACTAAACATATAGAAGTATCTCCAGGCCACTGTTTGCATATTAATAATAAGTTGCCTCTGTCTCAACAAACTGCCCTAGCCACAATGCTGCAAGCCCACCACAGAGCTTTTGCATGTGACTATGGGGATATGAAGGGTTTAGACCCAAAACTTTGTACACATCGCATATATATTAACAGTGACTTCAGACCTATCAAGTAGCTTCAAAGAAGAATTAATCCAGCTTTGAGAGAAATTGTTAAAGAAGAATTGCAGAAAATGTTAATAGTTGACTTTATCTACCCAATCTCCGATAGTCAGTGGGTTTCCCCAATTGTCATTGTTCTTAAAAAAGGAGGAAAATGGAGGGTATGTGTAGATTATAGAGAGCTCAACTTGGCAACAAAGAAAGATTACTTTCCTCTTCTATTCATTGATTAAGTTCTAGATAATTTAGCTGGGAAAAAGTACTTCTTATTCTTAGATGGCTTTAATGGGTACAATCAAATCAAGATTGCTCCTGAGGATCAAGAAAAGACTACTTTTACATGCCCTTGGAGAACATTTTCCTATTCAATTTTTCCTTTTGGTCTCTGTAATGCTCCTGCAACTTTCTAGAGGGTAGTCATAAGTATCTTCTCAGATATCTCATATGATTGTATAGAAATATACATGGATGAATTTACTATTTATGGTATGACATTTGAGGAAGCTCAAGCCAACTTGAAGAAAGTACTACAGAGATGTGAAGATCACAACCTATCGCTAAATAGTCAAAAGTGCTTCATGATGATGCAGGAGGGAATAGTGCTTGGTCACTATATTTCTGCTGCAGGAATTCAGGTTGATTCTGCTAAGATTGAGGTCATATCTAAGCTACCCTCTCCTGCTAAGCAGAAAGAGGTACAAAGCTTTCTAGTTTATGCTAGATACTACAGAAGATTCATCAAGGACTTCAGCCAAACAACAGGCCCCTTATACATTCTGCTGAAGAAAGATACAGATTTTTCCTGGATAGAGGAATGTGAAAAAGCATTCCTTAACTTAAAAGTCGCCCTTACACAGGCATCTATTCTAAAAGGACCTGATTGGTCACTTCTATTTCATATTCATATTGATGCATCAGATTATGCCATTGAAGCAGTGTTAGGGCAGAAGGATGGTTCGACAAAACATGCACTCTACTACATAAGCAAAAATCTACAAGGGGCTAAATTAAACTACACTGTTACAGAAAAAGAAATGTTGGCAATCATCTATGCCCTCAATAAATTTAGGCATTATATCACCGGTTATCAAATATTTTTCCATATTGATCATGCAGCAATCCGGTATCTCATGAAAAAAGCCTCAATATCTGGGAGACTGGCAAGATGGTTATTGCTGATGTAGGAATTTGACAATACAATTGTGGACAAGCTAGTTAAAGCCAACGTGCTTGCTGATTTCTTTTCTAGAATTCAAAGGCAAGATGACTATGCACTTATTGAAGACTCCTTTCCTAATGAGCACTTGTTTGCAATCAAAGTTATTCACCCATGGTATGCTAATATAGCAAATTATCTAGCAACAAGAAGAACTCCTCCTCAATTCTCCCCTAAGGAAAAGAGATTATTGGTAGAGAAAAGCTTTAAATTTTTTTGGATTGTAGATTGCATGTTTTATACAAGGCCAGATCAAGTTATGAGGAGATGTGTACAAGAGGAGGACACTCATGATATACTGCATGCAAGCCATGATGAGCCGTGTGGTGGAAATTTTGCTGCCAAAAAGATAGCAATGAAAATTTTAAATACTAGTTACTATTGGCCAACTCTGCATAGAGATGTAGCCAAATATACCACGAAATGTGACAGATGCCAAAGGATGGGAAGACCAACTCGATCTGATGAGATGCCTCTATTTCCACAAGTTGTAGTTGCACTCTTCGACAAATGGGGACTGAATTTTGTAGGACCAATTGATCCACCTTCCAATGGTAAGTCCTACATTCTTGTATGCATAGATTATGTCACAAAATGGGTAGAGGCTAAACCTATGAAACATGCTAGGGATAATTAAGTGGCTGAATTCCTTTATGAGGAAATATTTACTAGGTTTGGTGTCCCTAGGGAAATAGTGATAGATCAAGGAGCACAATTTACTTCTACACTTATCACAACTTTAGTCAATGAATACAATATACGACACAAGAAATCAACTCCTTATCACCCCCAGGGCTAGGTTGAGGTCACCAATAGGGACATAGAGGCCATTTTGACTAAAATTGTAGATTTGCATAGGAAGGACTGGGCTACAAGGTTACCATAAGCTATTTGGGCCTACCGTACTACCTGGAAGACTGTTATAGGATATACACCTTTTGAAATGGTGTATGGTAAAACAGTTGTGATGCCAATAGAATTTGAACATAAGACTCTAAGAATAGTATTAAAGATGAACATAGACTTAACAAACACACAAAAGGACATAATCATGTAGCTCAATGCTCTAGATGAGATCTGAAAGAATGCCCTACAACACACTGAGATAATACAAAATCAGAGAATAAGGTGGCATGATAAATACATTAAGGAAAATAAATTCAAAGTAGGAGATTAGGCTTTGCTTTATGACTCATTATAAGGACAGTCTAGGAAAATTACAAACCAGATGGTTGGGCCCGTATGAAATTGAGAATGTATTTGCTAATGGTTTAGTTCAACTTGTTACAATTGATCCTGTTAGATTCAAGTTGTTAGTTAATGGACATCGCCTCCGGTTGTACCATAAACTAGTGTCAAAAGAAGAATTCATGCAACAGTTCATTCAGGATCCTGCCACTAATCTTCCTACAACCAAAGGCTTTAGCCTTTCTCCTGCAGCTTCACCATAATTTTGTAATGCATGCTCATAATAAAGGTTTCCTTTTTAAGGACACCCTTTTTCTTCATTCCCACTAGTCGCCACATTTCACTTCCTTATCTTTCATCCCATCCATCCATTCCATCCATTCATCTCGTCCGCCCACGTCACCCATCCACCTCATTCATCTGCACCACCCTTAATTATGATCTCATTCCCAACTGTCATCTCATGCTGAGGCCATCATCTTTCTCAACACATACAACCATTTAATGAAAGGTACACAATATCTTTTGTTGTCACATCATTGATTTATTTCATTTTATTCATTTACTATTATGTTTGTATCAGTCATTATTACCCAATCTCCGCCTATTCTTTAGTACATGTGTGGACACATGTCATACTTTAAGTAGGGGGCGGGATAATCCACTTTTAAAATCTGTCCTTTCGCCGCTATCACAACTGCTCAGGTAATCTTTCTTTATTATTTTCTAGTACTTTCCAAATGTGATCACATATTTTTCATTGTAAATCACAATTAAAACTGCTTGTTTAAGTAGTTCATTTGTGGAAAAGAAGGGAAAAGTGACAGTGGGACAAAAAGAACTAGAACAGAAAGATAAATTTTTGGATTTTTCAGAAAAGAGTTGAGTTCAGCTAAGGAAAAACTGTGAATATGGGTGGTCAATTGGTAAGACATGAGCCTGTAGCTCATGAGTAATTAATGCAAAATCCTCAAATAGTCCAAGCATTCAACCTCTATGGTTGGTTGAATTACTTTTTGAGTTTAGATGCTTTCAATGAGGAGGCTGCAGGCAAATTTTTATGAACCCTTTTTGAAGGAGAGGCTACAGTATGGGGTCTAATAGTTGTTGTAACTGAAGAAAGAATTGTAGAGGTAACTAGGCTTCCAGCCATTGGAGAGAATTTTTCTTCGGATGTTGTCTCTGCAAGGGCAAAATTTACAATACCCATTGATGGACCCTTGGAAGTCTCTAAGCAGGGATGCAAGCGAGTGTCGTTGCCTCCTCCATATCCAGAATACGCTGCTTTCATAATAAGGTATTTAACATGTGAAGGACATTTTTCTTACTTGCATTCTTACCATTTCAAATTGCTGAGTCATATACGGCATGGGTTAGCTGTTAATGTTCCAAACTTTTTGTTAAATTTTTTGGAACAATGTGCCCATGGAACCCAGCAGGGTAAGAATAACTCTATTGCTCACCATGGCCTTATAAAACTGTTGATTGAACACTCTTCGAGGGATGTGTCACCTCTTTCCTGGCAAGAATTTATTTTCTAAAAGAGCCTGCAACTTCCAGAACCCCCTAGGGCACTTACCTCACAGCCTTAGAAAAAGAAAGCAAAAATAGCATCTACCAGTAGAAGAACAGGGCAAGGGTCATCTGCTCTTGCAACACCTGGTCTTGCAGCTCTCACACCAGAGTCCTCTACCCAGGTGCAAACTAGGTCTACTAGTAGGAGAGAAAAAGGAAAAACAAAGGCAGGATAGTCATCTGGGGCAGAACAAACCCTAGAATCTGACCCTCGTTCTCAGAAAAGGCAACGCTCTTCTCTTGCAACATCTTCCCTTGCAGCAATTTCTCCTACAACAACACCTGTTGCCATCACCAGTTCACCATCATCCTCTGATAAGGTAGAACCCTCTAGGTAGTTTAGAAAGAAGAAGGCTACAAGAGCACCTTCGGTAGTCGCAACATTGCCAAGAAAAGTTTCCACAAGAAAACAATGTAAAGTCTCCCCTGTTTCACCTCAACTTGAGGTTATTATAATTTCAAAAGAATCTATAGAGTCTAAATATGATGTTTCTCAGAATGTGTCTGAGAGTGTTGCATAGAGTTCATTTGTTATCCCTGAAGAAGAAATAATTGAGACAAGGGAAGTTGAGCATAATGAAAGGGGGGTACCAAGTCTCGACGACTTGGCTGCTGCGGCTATGCAAATTTTAGAGGAAGCATAGTCTTCTCCACTGCAGCAATAGGAATTCATCCTGTAGCAAGAGGAGGAACAGACCGAACAATTGGAAGTGGCCAATGAAGCTTCATTTCCCCTTGCAACTTTTCAAGCCATTGTTGTCTACAAAAAGACATTTTTGATTGAATTTTTGGAATATTTCAAAGCTATATGGAGACCGGTTACATTGCAAACCCTGAGTTTCTGCCACCTAGCCAAGACTGAAATGGAACAAAGTCTTTGGGAGGAAGAAAAAAAGAAACTGAAAAGGGAAATTGAAAGGAAAAAATAGGAAATTCAAGAGTTAAAGGAGAAAATGGATGAAATGCTGAAGGTAAATGGTCAGATTATGGAATGCGGACCACCACCCAGAGTTTATGCTCCGTGCCTCAATGAACAATTCTTGTGGTTTCAGCTAATGAGAATTTCCAGAAATCTAGATCCTATTATTCACACTGCTAAAGAATTCTACGATGTATACCAGACAATTCCTAATTGGCTAAGGAATTCTTTGTGCGAATTTTATTTACATGGCTTTATAATTCCATTTGAAACAGAGTGGAATCCCCTTCTGTACATTGGCGACATCCATTTGAGATCACTTATGTCTTAGGCAGCAAACGAAGCAAATTATGGTAGGCAATGGGAAGCATATGAAGAAGCTGAAAGAAATGAGCTTGTTCCATTGTACCCTGAGAGTTCAGACCCCCAGACAATGTTGAAAAACTGGCTTACTGTGGCATATGGCTTTAATAATGATATAGTCAGGATGAAAATATTTGATCTCAGAAAATAGGTATATGATGAGTTTCAAGAACAGACATACTTGTTTTGGAAGCTGTCATACTCCATAATTGAGAAGAGGTGGGAGAGATTAACTGTTGGGTTAAGAAGGTCTGAGCCTTACAGTCCCCTAAATTTTACGACAACTCTCAAACGATCAAGTAGATACATACAATTGGGCCTTCAAAAGAGGTTTGAATTGTGGTTGCCATTGACATTTAGACCTCCTGTGCTAATGTGGCCTCTTTATCCCTACCAGGCAACAAATATTAATGAAGATACAGAAGCTCATAGGTATGAAAGGTGGCAGAGTTTCAGAGGTTTTTATTACAAATTTGGAACTCCATTTTAGGGTCATGCCTCAAACACTGATTTCAGAGAGACCACCAGAAATTTTAATGCTGGAGGACCAGAATTGGGTTAAGTAGGGGGCAAATGATGAGCCCAAAATATGCTCATAGTTTGGATATCATGGTGTACTTTTAATACCTTTACTTTTGTTGTTCATGGTTGTTTAACTCTTTGGAAAACTTTTATTGGGGGATATCCTATAGCAATACACTTTCATGTTCCTGCAGCCTATCATGTTGACATGTCTATATTTATTACCCTGTTTGACTTCCCAAATGACTGGTATAATGCATGTAGTTTTTGAATGATGAAATAGATTTAAATATGTGATTAATGAATGGATATTGTGTATGTGCCATGTGTCTTTTCTTTCACATCTGTTACTTTGTGTTTCGCAGGTTGTTGAAGAAAGTATGATTGAGTCAAGTGTAGCTGATCTCGGCCTTGCAGTAAAGTCCATTTCCTGCACGACTTCGAGGAAGCTCTGGCAAAGACTCTTTGACCAAAACTATTGGGAAGGATTTTAAATGTCAGTTAATCTAGAAAGAGTGGAGTGCTAGATTCTCTCTGGATCGGGTTGAATGGATAAACTCATTTATGAAGTCTGTTCCTCAATTTTGAGATACATTTTACATCCACGTCTTTCTTTGTTAGGGTTAGTTAGTTGTTTTCCTGATTTAAATAAGTGTTCCTCCTGTGCGGGTGAACAAGAGAAGAGAAGAGAACAAAAAAATAGGAAATAGATAGAGAAGCAGATTATGTAAGAGTTAGAGACATAATATGAATCAGAGTTTTTGTTAGTTTTCTGAAGTAGAACAATCAATGTAAATGATTTCACATTATGAATAAAAGTTGATGGAGTTCTGAGTACAATCTTCTATGTAAATTAGTTGATGCTTTCTAAGGGGGCCCACTTAGTAAGTATCTGTAGGAGAGTAGTTGTTTATCCTTTGTTAATTCAAGTTAGATTTCATTTTAGAAGTTTCAACACAAGCTCAGTCTTATACTATTCCTGCAGCATTGGGAATCCATCCTTGTGTTTGTTCCTACAGCATAAGGCTAGTTTATAGTTTGTTTCTCAATTGTAGCTATTATGATTTCTACTTTGGTTAGATTATGGTTGAGTTAAGAGAACTTTGCATTACCTTCCTGTAGCATAGGTAGAATTTCTTTCCAAGTATTTATTTTCAATAGGTTGTGACTGAAACTGGTTCTTAGTGCACATATAGTCCTGCTCCATTTAAAGTATACGTTCCCTTGTTTGACAAGTAAATGAACGACCACGAAGAGGTATTAGTCAGCTACTGGAATGTCCAATTCCCAGGATAGGTTTTTCCATTATTTTCATATCCTTTTGTGGGTGTGACCAGGATTTGCAGCCTATTATTGCACCATGGCCTTTTTCATGATGGGGTTTCAACTTAATCAACAAGATTTACCCTCCATCATTCGACGATCATACCTTCATCATCACTGCCACTAAATACTTCACTAAGTGGGTGGAAGCAATTCCACTCTTCCAAATCATGGGTATTCAAATTTCCAAATTCATCCTTTTCCATAGTATTCCCTCCACCACCATCACTGATAATGGCAATCCCTTCAAAAACTAGTATATGAAACACCTTTGCGAAACCTATCACATTCAACATCATTGGTAAACTCCATATTACCCCCAAGGTAATGGACAAGCTAAAGAAACCAACAAAACCCTTATCAAAATGCTCAAAAAGGTTGTCAATAACATTGTTTGAGATTGAAACCTCCATCTTAATCTTGCCCTTTGGGAATATCACATGTCCATCCACACGTCCACTGGCATTACCCCATATTCCCTTTTTTATGGTGTCGATGCTATCTTGCTGATTGAAGTCAAAATCCCATCACTCTGAATCTCTCTAAAGAATTTAATCAATGATGAAGATGCTTGAGTTGCATAGTTAAGTCAATTGGAACTCTTGGATGAGAAATGTATCAAGGCCTATAATCATCTCCAAGCATATCAACATCATCTTAGGAGAAATTACAACAAGAAGGTTCATCCTTGACAATTCAATGTTGGTGATCTAGTCCTAAAAGAGAATCAGTGTACCCAACAAGATCAAGGAAAGAAGGGAAAGTTTGAACAAAATTGGTTGGGTCCTTATGTTGTCACTACAAAATATGGTTTTGGGGCATATCAACTTGCAACACTTGAGGGGGAACCCCTGGAAGAGCCTATCAACTTCATGCACCTTAAAAGGTTTTACACATAGGTCAGTTGGATTATCCTACCTAGAAAAATCTAAAAAATGTAAAAAATAAGCAAAAATACAAAAAAATAAAACAAGTCAAAAAATTTCAAAAATAGTAAAGAGAAATAATCTGTCCTATGGTGAAAACAACCCTTGGGGGTGCCTTGGATAAGTATGTTTGGTGAAAACTTGGCAACATGCACCATTCGTAGAGGGCTTAATCATTATCTACCTTGTGTCCTATTTTCCTTATGCTTTCATCCATCCTATCTGCATATCCTATCCTCGCCTATCTTCACATCCTATCATATCCATCCTCCCATCAACATCCTATTTATCTATCACTTGGCATATTTTGATTGAGAATTAGATGATTTAAATCTACTATCCTAAATCCTGAGCTTTTATCTTGAATCTGAGCTTTTCATTCCTTGTATATTGCTATTGCTTGTCGGTCTTGTGTCGTCATCTAGGATCCTTCATCATGTCCATCATCATTAGGTCTCATGTCATCTTCCATCCATTTTTTCAAACTACATTGCCTCTATGCTTTCACGTAGGCAAGGCTGATCATTTGATCCACCCCCAAGGCTTTTGTCCATCCTATCGTGTTAGTTTTCTTCATCTATCAATGTCTCCATTGTCTTCTTTTTGCTTTTATCTGTGGTCATTTTATCAAACTATGAAGGCTCTATGCTTTCATGAAGGCAAGGCTAATCTTTGATCAGCTCCTAAGCCCCTAGGTCCTTCGAGTGTGTCTTGGTCCTGTGTCATGTCATCAAGTATGTCCCTATTTCACTAGTTCCGAAACAAACAAAATCCATTAGTATCATGAGGTCCAATCGGTTTATGGTATTATGAGTCATGTCAATCACCTAATCTATCCTCCATGCTTGGTTTTAACAAGATGTATCCTTTTTTAAATTAGACCACATCAATCCCATCCATCTACTAATCCTATGGAAAAGGACATTTGAATTTTTTTGTGATCTTTTTGTGCTTTTAGCATTTTTGTTTATCATTTGAGCTTCTTATTATGCCTTTTCAGGTTTGCCATGATCCACCATATCATGGTGCACTTTGATGGGTAAAAATAGGGGAATATCTCAATTTTGCATGTTCTTGTCTTCTTGGTTGGTCCATGTAGTATCCACCAAGATCCTTGTGGTCTTGTGTTATGCTGGGGCATCCTTTATGCTTGTGGTTATTCCAACATCAAGCCCAACCAAAGCCATTGTGGCTTTGGGGTGTTGGGATAGCCTTCTTGTTTGTTGTGTTTGTCTTACACAATTAACACTAATCTGCCTTGGTTCTTCATACCCTAGCATATCGTGTCTTATGCTATAGAAAAAAATAGTGTTCCTAAAATGGAAAAATGACATTAGATTTGCATTTCATTTACCATCTCATTGCATTTCATTTATTCCCATCCATCCTTCCCCTAGCCTATGGTTAGTGATTTCTAGTTGTGCAAATGTTCTTCTCCCACCTATTCTTCTTATCAAGATTCCTATGGTTTGGATAGGTGCACTATCACACCCATCATCATCTATCTCGCTATACATGTTCATTGTCATATAAGTTCATTTCATTTCATTATCCATTGTATTATCATTTTCATTATCACCTTAAGTTGTTTCAATTAATATAGATCTATTAGTCTAAGTATCTTAAGTTCACTTCATTATCCATTGCATTATCATTTTCATTATCATCTTAAGTTGTTTAGATTAATTTAGATCTATTAGTTTAAGCATCTTAAGTTGTTTAGATTAATATAGATTGGTTATTCTAAGCATATTAAATTCATTTTCATTATCATTTTAAGTTTCTTAGAGTTATTATTCTAAACATATTAGTTCATTTCACCACATACATTTCATTACATTACATTTATCACATCCATCCATAACATGATCACATATGCATATTGCATCCATCACATATTTTCATCTCATATCATACATGCATTATTAACCATTATATAATACGATCATCTACACATTATTCATCATCCATGCATAATCCATTTTCATATCATATCTCATACACATACATCACAAATCACAATAAAATTTCCACCTGCATCACACACCATTAGTATCATGTCCACAACATACATCAAATCATTTAAATAATGTCACATCACATCTTGCATCTATAAACATTAGAAATAATGCATATAATTCATATCATCCACATTTACATAAGCATAAACCATAATCATAATTATGCATACATCATAATCCTAACCATACACATGAGCATAATAAACATCCATGAAATCATATAGGAATCATCCATATCGCAATAATGTCCATCGCATAACATATATATATATATATAGTGTCTATCATGTGTCCATCATATTCCACAATAAATAGATCATAAAAGTCCATGAAAGTCCATAATAAAACGTCCATCATAGAGTCCATGAAAGTCCATCAAATAAAGGTACAAGTGCAAAGCTCTAATCAAATGCAAATGACTACATCTAACATAGCCTGGTGTCATGAACCCATAAAGAATAAAAAATAAAAGAAAGAAATAATGAATCAAATCTTTGCAGTTCTCTACATGAAAGAATCTATAGTCTTTTCCATGTAACCCATCCACCTTGCACCTGTCAAAAATAGGAACCTTGTCTCCACTCCCGCTATCCACTGCTCCTAGCATCTGACCTCTATGGAGAGTATGGCACTAAACCTCAATTGCAGGGAGGTGTCTCGCAATAATTGTTGTAACCACATGTGTGAGTGGCACCTAAATGTGAGGGTGTTGGCATCTGTGGATCTGCTCTGACATATGGAGGAACCCTCCATGCTGGATCAAGCACCTCATTAAAATATGTGCTCATGTAGTATCCAACCTTTGTCCTGGCATAAACCTCTCCTACCACTTGTACCCTCACTACATCCCTCTCCACATGATATCTATCTCTCTACCCACCTATCCTCTATCTCTCCTACTCCCAAGCATCTTGTTCCAATCACATCTGATCCACTTGTGCCTCCAACTGCAATATCCTCCATGTGGCCTCATCTCTCTCACTCTGTAGGGTCTACACCTGGCCCTTCGCTACCTCAACTCTCTCCAATAGAGCTCCTTCCTCCCCAATTGCTATCTCTGCACACCCCTCTCTCTCTTGAGCCTCATCCCTCTCTCCCCAAACCTCCTCTAGCTATCTCTGTAAGTCATCTCGCTCTATCTGCACCTCCAACAACTATCTCTCTACCTCGTCTACTAACACTTCGAACACGTTGTCTCTGCTTCTCTGTGTGTCCTATAGCTACTGCACCTCATCCTGTAGCCTACCCACCTTTGTATGTAGTTTTTTTCTATCGACCTCTCATTCTCTAAGTTCGTGCTCTCCTATCCACAATCTAGATAGGGATGCTATTAGTAGAACTTGTTGGAAACATAAGGGTAGACAACTGAGAGGGGGGGTTGAATCAGTTGTCACAAAAATTGAAACTTATTTAAATTATTAACCTTATTCTTAGATCTAATAAATAAAAATGAAAGCATGAACTATCAACACATCAAAGAAACACATAACATCAAGATTTTTTACATGGAAACCCTGTTAGGGGAAAAACCACGATGGGGATTAGTCCACAAGATTATACCCTGTTAAAAGTATAAAGAAGAATAAATGGGGAATGCAAATGCATTCTGGTGCACTTGCTAGAGATCACTACTCAATTACAACAAGGCTTACTACCCAAAGGAAGACAAAAATCTCTTACAGAAACATTCTGATTACATTCGTAGGATTTTGAATTAAGAAAATAACATCTACTAATGCTTGATTATAGTTCTAATTAAGCACATGAACGCTTCTTCACACTCTGCTCAGTCTTCTTCACACTTTGCTTCTACCTTCAAATGATTAGGATGTTATTCACACATCTCATACACACACATGCCTTCAAATGATATAAACAATCACTTATATATATCCAAAACAAGAGATTACATCGCTACATGTTGACTTCAACAAAATAATAAAACATATGCAAATTGTTGGCCCAAAACGATAAAGATTATTAATGTGAATCAACCAAGGTTGGCCAAAACATAGTGCAGACCCAAAATAAAGTCCTTGAACATGAAACACCTTAAAAAATTATTCCATGAAGATCCACAACACGCTACAATTACCTTGTCGGCCATGAACATGAAAAAAATGAACATGCAAAATAAAATCACCAATCACGAGCACAACGATCAATGTGGATGTGCAACAAAGATAGAGTACAATCTAGAAACATCCACAAACACCATGAATCACTAGAGAAGCATCTAAAACAACTGAACTTACTAGAATCATATCATCTTCATTTAGGAACACCAATTGAAGAAACAAAAAAATTGTTAGAACACAACTACACATAACTCAACCAAATCTTCATGCGGATCTTTGAAACTTAACGTGGATAAAATAGATATACTCGACAAAAACCCCTTTAATACAAAACCTCTAATAATCAATGTTTTGAGCTAGAAAACATAATGAACTTCATTTCATCACTAACAACCTGCAACTTATTTCATTACAATTTTCTCAATATCCTTGACATATACAACCTTGAAGACATTAATGCCAAGTGTTGACATTAATGAAAACCACATATTAGAAACATCCAAAAATCTCCCCCTTTGGCATTGATGGCAACACATTATGTAAAAAACACCATCAACACAACTAACTCTTAGAACTTTCTCCCCCTTAGATTCTGACTCTTTTCTTCTCAACTCTTTCACATGACTCTTCTCTGCACAAAGTTTTTCACATGACTCGCCTCCCCCTTTGACATCAATGAAAAAGATACACATTATCTTTCTCCACACAACTCTAAACCACATATCTGAATATTTGACTACTCCCCCTGAGTAGCAACCACCACAACATCAATCCAGATCAAGATATGATTGTGAAATACATAGACTGATGCAAGTTAATGCATCTTAGTTTTGATTAGGAGGGGTAATCACCCCTAGCTTCCCTTTGAGATAATCAAAAGTATCCTTAGGAAAAGGCTTTGTAAAGATGTCTCCAATTTGTTCCTTAGTAGGAACATACTCTAGTCTAACTTCCTTTTCACTCGCCTTCTCTCTCAAAAAGTGAAACTTGATAGATATATGCTTGGTCTTTGAGTGCAACACCAGATTCTTAGAAATATTAATTGCACTTGAATTATCACATAATATAGCAATAGGTTTATCATACACAACTCTAATATCTTTCAAAATATGCTTCATCCATAATACTTGAGTATAATATTTAGCAACAACAATGTATTATGCCTCTAAAGTATATAAAGAAATGGCATTTTGCTTGTTACTTAACTATGAAATCAACTTCTTTCCCAAGAAAAATGCATCACCACTAGTACTTTTTCTATCATTCACATCTCTTTCCCAAAAACATCAGTAAAGGAACTTAAAGTAAGACCATCATCTTTAGGATACCACGTGCCAAAATCAATTGTCCCCTTCAAGTATCCGAAAATCCTCTAAATAGTAGTTACATGAGATTCCTTAGGATCAACTTGAAATCTTGCAATAATGCATACGACATTCATAATATTAGGTATAGTTTGAGTCAAATAGAGAAATCCACCAATCATTGATTTGTATCTAGTTTTATTGGCTTTCAGAGAATCATCGTCTTGTGTCAACTTGCATCCGGTCACCATAGGTGTACCAACTAGATTTGAATCTTCCATATCAAAATTATTTAGCAATTCTTTCACATACTTGGATTGAGATATAAAGATTCCTTTATCTAGCTGGGTAATTTGTAGTCCCAAAAATAATTTCATTTCTCCAATCATAGACATCTCAAACTCACTCTACATCTCATCAACAAACTTCATGCACAAACCATTATCTCCTCCAAAAATGATATCATCGACAAAGACTTCAACAATCAAAACTTTATCATGATCAATCTTGAAATACAAATTACTATCATCAATACCTTTATTGAATCCAAGCTTCAGCAAATACTTGTCCAATCTGGCATACCATGCTCCTAGGGCTTGCTTAATTCAATTCAATGCTTTCTTCAACCAACAAACCATATCTCCCTGATTAGTCAATTGAAATCCATTAGGTTGCTCAATATACACTTTTTCTTCCAGTTCATTTAAAAATGATAATTTGACATCCATTTGATAGACCTTGAAGTTTTTGTAAGTAGCATAAGCAAGAAATAGTCTCACAGCTTCAATCCTAGGAACAGGGGTAAAGGTTTCTTCAAATTCAATTCCTTCCATCTGAGAATATCCTTTACACACCAGTCTTGCTTTGTTTCTAACAACTTCACCTTGCTCATTCAGTTTGTTTCTAAAAACCCATTTTGCTCCAATTACATTTTTTTCCTTCGGTCTAGGAACACAAATCCATGTATCATTTTTCTCAATCTATTGTAGTTTTTCTTTCATTACTTCTACCCAATGTTCATCTTTGCATGCTTCATTCACACTATTAGGCTTAGTCTTTGAAATCAAATAGTATTCTTTTGCAATTTTTCTCCTAGTCTGAACACCTTTGTTCTTATCACCTATGATTTGATCTTCTGAATGATTTAATCATACATACCTTGGAGTTCTAGGATGTTCTTGAACTTCAGGCTCTTGTGATCTCACTTCTGCACTTTCACTAGTTCCTTCCTCTCGATTTTCCTAATTCACCAGAATGATCTGAACTTGATTTGAAGTTTGAACTTTTTGTCCTTTATTTGAACTATCATTTTGATCATCTGAATCATATCCACAGGTTTTGGATGGTCTGAATATGTCTTCATCAACCTTGAAATTTTCACTTTCAACTACTTTCCTCAATCTCTTATTGTAGCACTAGTAGGCCTTGCTTTTAGTAGAATAACCAAGAAAGATTCCTTCATCACTCCTAGCATCAAAATTTCCTATATCTTCATATCTTCTAATAAAGCATTTACTCCCAAAGATTTTGAAATATCTAACAATAGGCTTATGACCAAACCATAGCTCAAAAGGAGTCTTACCAGTATCACCTTTGACTTGTACCCGGTTGAGAGTGTAAACAACAATACTCAAAACTTCTCTCCAATAAATATGAGCAACATTTCCATCCAACATCATAGTCCTAACAACATCTTGAATTGTCCTGTTCTTCCTTTCCACAAATCCATTTTGCTGAGGGGTCTGTGGAGCCAATAATTGTCTCTTTATCCCATGATCTTCACAAAAAGAATTAAAATCATCGGAAGTGAATTCACCACCTCTATTTGGTCTCAAAAATTTAATCTTTAGACCTGTCTCTATTTCAACCATAGCCTTAAAAATATTGAACTTCTCCAGAGCTTCAGATTTCTCCCTTAAGAAAGTAACCCACATCATTCTAGAATAATCATCAATAAGTAGCATGAAATACTTGTCTCCTTGTAAAATTCTGATTCTAGAAGGACCACACAAATCAATATGAACAAGCTCCAACACTTCATTTGAACAATGTTGTTTGCTCCAAAATGAAACTCTAGTTTGCTTCCCTAACTGACATTCCTTGCATATAGTATTTGTAGGCTTTACCAACTTAGGAAGATCTCTCACTACCTGAGTAGAGCTTATCTTGATAATATTATCAAAGTTTATATGACACATTCTCCTTTTCCACAACCAACTTTCATCAACTTGAGCAATCAGACAACTTTTACTAGCAGCATTCAGGTGAAATATATTACCTTTTATTTTTGTACCTGATGCAATCACATTTTTGAAACTCCTCAATATTCTACACTTTCCATCCTTGAATTGAATATTGTATCCCTTTCAACCATCTGTCTAAAACTTAAGAGATTATGCTTCAAACCTTCCACATAAAGGACATCATTAGTATTATGCTTACCATCAAGAAAAATGGATCCTCTGCCACAGATTACACCAACTTTGTCATCACCAAATCTTACAACACCACCATCATAATTTTCTAGGTTCACAAATTTTCTTTTATCACCTGTCATGTGATGAGAGTATCCATTGTTAATCACCCATTCATCTTTCTCTTCAACTCAAGTAGCTAGGGATTTCTCCACATTTGAGCAACTAGCATATTTAGTAGGGGCTGGATCATTTTCCTTGATAGCAATAAATACCCATTCATCCTCACTTACATTCCCTTTATCAAATTCATGTTGGAAAAATAAGGACAAACAATTGAGAGGGGGGGGTGAATCAATTGTCACATAATATTTAAAATTTTCAAACTTAACTTAACTTGATCTCAAATCTAATAAATGAACAATAAACCACAAACAATCAACACATCAGAAACATAGAGAACACCAATATTTTTTATGTGAAAACCCTGTTAGGGGAAAAACCATGGTGGATGTCAGTCCACAATATTATATCGTGTTAAAAGTATAATGAAGAATAATAGGAATGCACATGCATTCAGGCACACTACCTAGAGCTCACTGCTCAAATATAAGAGGGATCACTGCCCAAAGAAGATATACTATCTTACAACAATTTGGATTAGATCCATAGGGTATGAACTGAGAAAATAGCTTCTACAAAATCCTGATTATAGTTTCGGTTAAGCACAGAAACACTCCTTCACACTTCGCTCAAACTTTTTCACACTCTGGTTTGCAATCAAATGATTAGATCACTATTCACACACTTTCTCTTTCTCTGGAACTTCTTCACTACATAAATTCACAAAAACAACTACTCTTATATCAACAACATGGAATTACATCAACTTTGTCAGCCAAAATAAAATATAAACATATACACAATGTCGACCCAAATTTACAAGTAACTTTTCAATACAAATCAAACACCATTGGCCACAACATAATGAAGACTTAAGCCTTGAGTGCTCCAAACATTCAAATTTTAATTTCCAAGGATCCACAATATGTTACAACCACCATGTTGGCCAAGAACATAAAAACCCGAACACGCAAGATAAAAATCACCAACCACAAGCACACCGATCAACACAAATGTGCAACATAGATATAGCATGATCTAGAAACATCCAAAAGCATCAAGAATCATCAGAGAAGCATCCACAACAACTGAAATTACTAGAATCACATCAACTTCAATCAGGAACACTAACTGAAGCCACAAAAAAATTGTCAGAACACAACTGTTCATAACATGATTAAATCACACGGACCTTTGAAACTTTTAGTGGATAACCTAGATACACTCAGAAATAAACCCTTTAGTTCATAATGAATGATCATCAATGCACTGAGCAAGACACCTTCATCACCTTCATTGTTCCATTGTCAACCTACAACTCTTTCTTTAACAATTTTCTCAATATCCTCAACATATATAGCCTACAATACATCAATGCTAATAGTGTTGACATCAATGATAACCACATATCAACAAAACAACCACAACATCCAACAATCTCCCCCTTTGGAATTGATGGAAACACATGAAGTGAAAAACACCATCAACGCAACTCTCAATTAACACTTACTCCCCCTTAGATTCTAAATCTTCTCATGCTATTTTTCACATTTCTCTTCTCCCCCTTTGACATCAATGGCAAAGATAAGCATCATATTGACACATACAAGCTATGAATGACATATCTGCACATCTGACTACTCCCCCCAAGTAGCAGCCATGAAAACATCAATCTAGATTAGAATATAGCTATGAAGCACACAGATTGATGCAAGTAAATGCATCTCTAGTTCTTATTAGGAGGGGTAATCACCCCTAGTATCCCTCTAAGATACTCAAAAGTATCATTTGGCAATGGCTTGGTGAAAATTTATGCAATTTTTTCTTTGGTAGGCACATACTCTAGTCTGACTTCTTTCTCACTTCTAGTAGGAAGTGAAACTTGATTGATATATGCTTGGTCTTAGAGTGTAGCACTAGATTCTTCGATATGTTTATTGCACTTGAATTGTCATAGTATATGGTGATAGGCTCATCATATACTACTATGATATCTTTTAACATCTATTTCATCCACAACACTTGAGTATAATTATTTGCAGCAATAATATACTCTGCCTCAGCAGTAGATAGGGATATGGAATTCTACTTTTTACTCAACCAAGACACTAGCTTCTTCCCTAGGAAGAAGGCAGTGCCACCACTAGTGCTTTTCTTGTCATCTACATCTCCCACCCAATCCACATCAGTATAGGCAGTCAAGGTAAGATCACCATCTTTAGGATACCAAAGCCCAAAATCAACTGTTCCTTTGAGGTATCTGAAAAATTCTTTTTATAGTAGTCACATGAGATTCTTTCGGATTAGCTTCAATTCTGGAAATAGGGGCAAAGGTTTCTTCAAAATCAATACCTTCCATTTGTGAATACCCTTTACAAACTAATCTTGCTTTATTCCGAACCACTTCACCTTGTTCATTCAGCTTATTCCGAAAGAACCATTTAGTACCAATCACATTCTTATCTTTAGGTCTGGGAACAAGAATCCATGTATCATTCCTTTCAATTTGCATTAGTTATTCCTTCATAGCTTCCATCCAGTGTTCATCATTACAAGCTTCATTGAAATTGTTAGGCTCAGTCTTGGAAATTAGACAATACTCTTCTGCAATCCTTCTTCTAGTTTGCACACCTTTATTCTTATGTCCTATAATTTGATCTTTAGAATGATTTAGCTTTACATTCCTTGGAATTTTAGGATTCTCTGGCAATTTTGGTTCTTCTATACTTTCTTCTACACTTCCACTTGTCTGTCCTTCCTCACTTTCTTGATTTACCAGAACAATTTGAACTTGATTTTGTGTATGAGCATTCTTCCCTTTGTTTGTACTATCTTGCTAGTCATTTGAATCATATCCATAGTATTTGGATGATCTAGCAGATTCCTCATCAACTCTAACATTTTCACTTTCAACCATTTTTCTCAATCTTCTATTATAGCACTTGTAAGCCTTGCTTTTAGTAGAGTAACCTAGAAAGATTTCTTCATCGCTCCTTGCATCGAACTTGCTATGTCCTAATCTCTCTTACTATAGCACTTGCTTCCAAAGATCTTGAAATATTTAATAGTATACTTATAACCAAACCATGACTCAAAAGGAGTCTTACTAGAAATACCATTGAAATTTACCTAGTTTAGAGTGTACACAACAGTGCTTACAACTTCTCTCCAATAGATGTGAGGCACATTTCCTTCCAACATCATTGTTCTAGAAACATCCAAAATTGTTCCATTCTTTCTCTCTACAACTCCATTTTGTTGAGGGGTTCGGGGAGCAGATAATTGTGTTTTGATTCCATGCTCTTCACATAAAGAATCGAACTCTCAGGAGGTGAACTCACCACCTCTATTTGACCTTAGGAATTTGATCTTTAGACCTATCTCATTCTCTTCCATATCTTTGAAACTTTTGAACTTCTCTAATGCTTCACATTTTTCTCTTAAGAAAGTAACCCATATAATCCTAGATTAATCATCAATAAGCAACATAATGTACCTTTCTCCTTGTAGACTTCTGGTTCTAGAGGGATTGCACATATTAGTATGCACCAACTCTAGTACTCCATTAGAATGATGTTGTTTGCTCTGAAAAGAAACTCTAGTCTATTTTCCCATCTGACATTCCTTGCATATTGTGTTAGTAGGCTTCACTAGCTTAGGTAGATCTCTTACTGCTTGAGTGGAGCTTACCTTGACAATGTTATCAAAATTCACATGACACAACCTCCTACGCCATAACCAACTTTCATCTACTTGAGCAATTAAACAACTTTCATTAGTAGCACTCAAGTGAAAAATATTACTCTTATCTTTGTACCTGAAGCAATTACATTTCTAGAGCTTCCAAGTATCCTGCATCTTCCATCTTTGAACTAAAGATTGTAACCCTTGTCCACCATTTGTCCAACACTCAATAGGTTATGCTTCAAGCCTTCAACATAAAGGACATCATCAGTGTTATGTTTTCCACCAAGACAAATAGATCCTCTACCACGAATCACACCAACATTTTTATCTTCGAATCTTACAACCCCATTGTCATATTTCTCTAGACTTACAAATTTTCTTTTGTCACTAGTCGTATGATGTGAGCATATGACATCATCAGTGTTATGTTTTCCACCAAGACAAATAGATCCTTTGCCATGAATCACACCAACATTTTTATCTTCGAATCTTACAACCCCACAGTCATATTTCTCTAGACTTACAAATTTTCTTTTGTCACTAGTCAATAACCCACTCATCCTTTTCTTCAATTTGGGTTGCAAGAGCTTTCTCAACTTTAGCAGATTCAGTCGCCACTGAACCATTTTCCTTGATAGCAATAAAAACCCATTCATTTTAATTTCCTTTTTCTTTATTAGATTCTTCATCAGTCACACCTTCTTCAACATAGTAGCATTTATTTTGAAATCTAGGTTTGTTAGGCTTAGACATAGGAACTCTTTCAGGACACCTTGAAGCAAAATGACCTATTTTACTGCAAGAGAAACATTTAAAAGGAAACTTTCCTTTATACTTACCTTGTCCTCTGCTTTCTGTCTTTACAATTAGTGCTTCCAACTCTTATACTCCCTTTCTTCATCTTCAAGCTATTTCATCTCTTCCTTATACTTGAATGTCTTTCTAGAACTCTCTCTGGGATCATATCTTTGCTTGTTTCTTCCGATATGGAGACCTTAAATGCAAATTTATTCTTGGGGGAAAAATCACCAGATTCACTCAACTCAAAGGCAACAAGTTTACCAATCAACATATCTCTTGTCACATTTGTCACTATTCTGAGCTCTTCAATAACATGAGCCTTTGATTTTTAAGAGGGAGGCAATGATCTGATTACATTAGCTACAATTTCTTGTTCATCTAGGGTACCATCGACACATCTAATACCCATCACAAGTTCATTTACTCTTTGCATAAATGAAGAAATATTTTCATCTTCACCCATCTTCAATGTTTCATATTTTCCTTTCAAACTCTGTAGCTTAGCAACCTTCACAAGTGCATCTCCTTCATACAAAGTCTCTATCTTCTTCTAGATCTCATGAGTTGTCTTTAAATCCATCACATTTGTCATTTCTGAATCCGTTAGAGAACTCATCAAAGATTCAATAGCCATGATGTTAATCTCAACCTCTTTAATCTCATCAGGAGTGGAAGGACCATTATGAGGAATAGCATATTTGTTGTTTGTAATCTTTTAGAATGGTTCACCAATACACCTCAAATGACACTCCATTCTGGCTTTTCCATAGAGAGTACTTTGTTCCATCGAATCTAGGATTTTCCTTCTTGTATGATTCCATCTTAGATCACCTCAAGCTTTTAAAATTATTCAGAGGAACCTAATTTGATACAAATTGTTGGAAAAACAAGGACAGACAACTGAGAGTGGGGGTGAATCAGTTGTCATAGAATATTTAAAATTTTCACACTTAACTTAACTTGATCTTAGATTTGATAAATGAATAATAAACCACAGAAAATCAACACATTAGAAACACAAAGAACACCAAGTTTTTTTACATGGAACCCTGTTAGTGGAAAAACCACAGTGGATGTTAGTCCACAATATTATACCCTATTAAAAGTATAATGAAGAATAATGGGAATGCACATGCATTCAGACATACTGCCTAGAGCTCACTACTTAAATACAAGAGGGCTCATTGCCCAAAGAAGACAAACTATCTTACAACAATTCAGATTAGATACGTAGGGTATGAACTGAGAAAATAACTTCTACAAAAGCCTAATTACAGTTCCAGTTAAGCACATAAACACTCCTTTATACTTCGCCCAAACTTCTTCACACTTTGGTTTGGAATCAAATGATTAGATCACTATTCACACACTTTCTCTTTCTCTAGCACTTCTTCTCTACATAACTTTGTACAAACAACCACTCTTATATATCTGCAACATGGAATTACATCAACAACTTCATCGGCTAAAATAAAATATAAAACATATACACAATGTTGGCCCAAATTTACAAGTAAAATTTCAATGAAAATAAAACATCGTCGACCACAACATAATGAAGACTTAAAAAATATCCTCGAGCATTCCAAACATTCAAACTTTAATCTCCAACGATCCATAATACATTACAACCACTATGTCAGCCAAGAACATAAAAAACCAAAACACACAAGAAAAAAATCACCTACCACAAGCACACCGAGCAATGCAGACGTTCAACAAAGATAGAGCATGATATAGAAACATCCAAAAGCATCAAGAATCATCACATAAGCATCCAAAACAAATAAAATTACTAGAATCACATCAAATTCAATCAAGAACACTAACTGAAGCCACAAAAAAATTGTCATAACACAACTATTCATAACACGATTAAATCTTCACGCAGACCTCTGAAACTTTTGGTGGATAAACTAGATACAATCAAGAATAAACCCTTTATTCCACAATGACTCATCATCAACGTACTGAGAAAGATGCCTTCATCACCTTGATTGTTCCACTATCAATTTGCAATTCTTTCTTTAACAATTTTCTCAATATCCTCGACATATACAACCTACAATACATCAATGCTAATAGTGTTGACATCAATGACAACCACATATCAGCAACACAACCACAACATCTAACAATTCATCATCTGTTACACCTTCATTGAGTCATAAAAATAACACTTTCTTTGGAATCTAGGGTTGTTAGGTCTTGGTTTAGGAACTCTTTTTGGACACCTTGATGCAAAATGCCCTATCTTATTGCAAGAAAAAAATTTAGTAGGTAATTTCCCTTTATACTTACCTTCTCTGGCTTTCGTCTTGACAATAAGTGCTCCAAGCTCATCTAGTTTTCTCTCCTCTTCCTTAATCTCTCTCATTTCATCCTCATACTTGAATATATTTCTAGAAGAATTTTCTCTTGGATCATATCTCTGCTTATCCTTTCCAGAGGTAGTAGCTTTGAATGCATATTATATCTTAGGAAGAGCATCACCAAATTCACTTAACTCTAAAGTAGTAAGCTTACCAATCAACATATCTCTAGTTACATTTGTCACAGTCCGAATCTCCTTGATAGTTGTAGCTTTGGATTTGTATGCAATAGGCAAAGATCTAAGTACTTTAGCAACAATCTTTGATTCTTCCAATGTTCCACCAGCACATCTTATACTACACACAAGTGCATTCACTCTTTGTGTAAAATAAGTAATTTTCTCATCATCACCCATTCTGAACATTTCATATTTCCCTTTCAGACTCTGCAACTTAGCAATCTTCACATGAGCATCACCTACATACAAGGTTTCCATATTTTTCCAAATATTATAAGCAAAATTTAGATCCATAACATTTTTCATCTCGGAATCAGCTAGAGCGCTTAAAAATGCTTCCTTAGCCCTAATATTGTATTCAACATCCTTAATCTCAGTAGCAGTAGAAGGACCATTCTGTGGGATAACATACCTATTCCTTGTAATGTTCCAGTAGGGTTCACCAATGCATCTAAGATGAAACTCCATTTGATTCTTCCATAGAGAATAAATTTTTCCATCAAATCTCAGACTATCCTTCTTATATGTCACCATCCTGGATAACCTCAGGCTATTAAAATTCTTCCAAAGAACTTGCTCTGATACCAATTGTTGGAAACACAAGGGAATAAAACTAAGAGGGGGGGTGAATCAGTTGTCATAGAAATTCAAACTTATTTAACTTATTAACCTTATTCTTAGATCTGATAAATAAACATGAAAGCATGAACCATCAACACATCAAAGACACACAAAACACCAAGATTTTTTTACGTGGATACCTTGTTAGGGGAAAAACCATGTTGGAGGTTAGTACACAAGATTATATCCTATTAAAAGTATAAAGAAGAATAAATGAGGAATGCACATGCATTCAGGCACACTACCTAGAGCTCATTGCTCAATTACAACAAGGCTTATTGTCCAAAGGAAGACACACTATCTTACAAAAACAATCAAATTACATCTGTAGGATTTTGTACTGAGAGAATAGCATCTGCTAATGCCAGATTATAGTTCTGGTTAAGCACATGAACACTTCTTCACACTATGCTCACTCTTCTTCACACTCTGCTTCTGCCTTTGAATGATTAGGATGTTATTCACACATCTCATACACACACATGCCTTCAAATGATATAAACATTTGCTTATATATATATCCTCAACAAGAGATTACATCGCTACATGTCGGTTGCAACAAAATAATAAAACATATGCAAACTGTCTACCCAAAAAAAAAAAGATTATTAATGTGAATCAACCAAGGTCAGCCACAACAAATTGAAGACCCAAAATAAAGTCCTCGAACATGAAACCCCTCCAAAAATTATTCCATGAAGATCCACAACATGCTACAATTATCCTATCGGCCATGAACATGAACAGACAAGAGAAAATCACCAATCATGAGCACAACGATCAATGTAGATGTGCAACATAGATAAAGCATGATTTAGAAACATCAACAAACATCATGAATCACTAGAGAAGCATCCAAAAAATTGAACTTACTAGAACCATATCATCTTCATTCAGAAACACCAACTGAAGCAAAAAAATATCTGTGGTTGATCCCACAAAGTTGGTTTACAATTTCTGGGAGGAACTGATTTTTGCTGAAATCAAATATTTTTAGAAAATATAATGATTTAAGCCTTAAAAGGTTACATTTAAAGAATTCCAATTTAAGAGGGTTTCATCAAACTACCTTAAATCAAACCCCCTTGGATAGAACCCCGCTAGTTTTAAACCATACCTATAATAGAGTCTCCTTTACACCTATCAAAATGTTGATAAAAAACCACTTTTGATTTACCTTTTATGGGATCAAATGAATTCATTTAAAAATTATATTTTGTAACTATGCAGTCCTTATTATAAGCTTCCCAAAAAGCATAATTTTAAATAAATTTAATTTAATTATTATATTTACTTTTTATTTCTCGTGAATGTAGGTTTTTCACCGAAAATCAAGCTCTTTGTTCTACACATGTGGAAAAATAGTAGATTATTAAATAATAATAATAAAAATATTAGTGCACCAGATATTGCATTCCTTGATCCAACAAAGAAAAAAAGGTTGAATTTCGATACATACAAAAAAAGTTACGCATTATACGGTCGTGCTATGTCTGAATTATAATTGGTTTGAATTCGAAACTTGATTAAAGAAAAAATATTTAATAAAAAAATATCTAACTGAGTGGAAGCACTAGATATCAGAGTTATGAATCTAAATTTGAAAGAATTATAATTTTATCCTTCACGGAAAAAAGGTTATACGTTATACAGTGAGTGTCACTTTTTAAAAATGTTGTTTTTTGAAAAAATACTAGTTTTCGAGGGAGATGGAAAAAGAAGTGCAATCGGATTCCAAATTTTTTGAAAAAATTATATTTAGAATCTATAGACTATATGTCACGAAACTCTAGTTTGAATCATCTTCAAATTCCTCACAGTTTAGCCGCTATAGGTGCCTGAAAGTGAATATTTATTTAAAAACAATTATTTCAGTGTCCAGTTTGGCCAAACATTATAAACCACTATTGTGGGATCACTCCTGTCAGAACACAACTACACATAACTCGATCAAATCTTCATGCGGATCTCTAAAACTTAACTTGGATAAACTAGATATACTCAACAAAAAACCCATTAATCCATAACCTCTGATCATCAATGTACTGAACTAGACAACATATTGAACTTCACTTCATCATTGAAAAACCCACAACTTATTTCATTACAATTTTCTAAATATCCTTGACATATATAGCCTTGAAGACATTAATTTCAATAGTTTTGACATTAATGACAACCACATATCAGCAACATCCAACAAAATTGCTGGGTCCTTGGGTGGTGGTGGCACAAAGGGCACCATGGCTAATGACTCCACTACAATGGCATCTACGTCCATTGCCTGCTCCTATCCTCCTATCTCCTCCATCTCCACACCCCCCTCTCTCCTCTGCCTTCCAATCCTCCTCCTCCTCCATAGCCTCGCTAGCTCCCGCTCATCATCTAATCCAAAACCAAGAGCACCTACGATCGGGTGCACTATGGTATTTTTCCCTGGCCTACACTGAGCCCATTATGTTGAGTGCCACATTGTCATGCCTTCATCCACCTCTCCTTCCCTCCATGTCCATATTGTGATCGAGACTATCTCCCACATCTGGCATGCATACTTGGTCATAATTTATCTCCCCATATGGCTTTGGAATTCCTACTCACCCATTTGAACATCTATGGTCCTGTAGGAATGTCCTGTTGTACCCGTACTACTAGGTAACCCTATCAAGTTAATGTAGCTCTATGATAAATGGGTCTTGGCCAATCAAATAACACTGTAAGGAAAGATACCCCCTCCATCGCCTATCATCATCCCGCCATCCTAGAAATCGTTGTCCCATATAGGGTCTCCATGTAATATCCTCCCCCACAAGTCCATCAAGATACCATCGACACTCCTCCAAACTCCCTACATCTTGGTAGTGCAATCTGCAACCATACTTCATCCCCCACCAATACGCCATTGGTAGTGTCTCATCCTAAGCTTCGAGAATCACTATATTTGGATGCACTACCCAAATGTGCTCATAGACCTATACCTAAAGTAATGTCACATGTGTAATACTGAGTGCTCATCTACAATAGACCATGTGTATATCATGGTGATGAATAGAAAAATGGATACTATTATAGATATCACTCTTTTTCCACTCAATCATTCACTAATGTCCTAGAAGTACCAATTGGATTGACTAACAACCTCAAAAGGTGAGTCAATTATCAATTAGGAAGGACCTAGGAAGGGGTATTTAAGTTCTAAGGGATTCACCACCAAGCAAATGCTTGGAAAAGAGAATGTTGGAAAACACATTGTGATATGCAAAATGACCTAAAACTAGAAATGTAAGCTAAATGAGAGATGCAAATAATGAAATTATGCAATAGTAAGATATGATATGTGTACCTAGGAATTTTGGAGATGTTGTGAGGATTATAGAAATGTAAAGAAGCTACCAAAAAGTGTTGTGGAGGGCTAAGATGCCCAGGATGGCATATTAGTCTCGTTGCTATTTTTTTGGGCAAATACAGAGTCTTTGGATGTCAGAATCGGATATGAAGGAATCTCTAAAAAATGTGACTGAGAGGAATAAGATTCCCAAGATGTCGTATTAGTATCATTTTTAATTCTTGCAAACTTTGAATAGGATCCTGAGCTCCAAGGTCTGCACTTGCTTCCTTTCTAATCTTAGGTTATGAAACTTCCAGATCCAGTTTGTAGGTGAGTTTATGTGAAGATGAAAACTTTGTAATGCAACTTTGCACTCCAAGTGATCTTCAAGTCTCCAACCTAGATCTACAATCACAAATATGCAAGATGGAAAAACTTGTTGTTTGTTAGTGAATGAGGGTTTGCCTTGGTCAAACCTGTTGTTGGTAATTAAACCTTGAAATGAAATAGAAATAATGAAGGAATGGTGAATGAACAACATGCAATGCTACAACTGACCAAACCCTTATAAAGTCTTCAAAATTGTGTGCAATGACTACAATGGATATGGATCTTGAATCAAAGGAATGTTCTTGAAGGATATGGACTTGAATTGCTTGCTTGAATCAAAACCCTACATCATAAATGTTAGCTCAACAACACACATGATGTAAGAAGCTCTTTGATATGATGTTTGAATCTAAAACTTACTCCAAATGCTTGATAAATATGCTCTTGAATGGTTGATATATCACTTAGGATGTTTGTTAGAAGAAAATGAGAGATGGAACCTTGTATTTATACTTAGCTATGCTCAATATCCCAAAATTATATCACACCAAGCCAACATATGAATTCATTAAATAAAGGAGGCTAAATCTTACCAAAATTTGAAATTAAATCCCAAAAATGACTCAAGGAGGACTAATACACCCTAGGTGGTGTCTTAGTCCTAAGTCCTAAAAACTTGGGGCACAGACACCAAAAAGGGGCCCAATCTAGATATCTCAAAATTAGTGTCCTAAGAGACTCAGGGGACAAAAATTCCCTAGGTGGCATTTTAGTCTCAACCCAAAAATTAGAGACACATTGATGGAGTCATTAAATTATCATTTATGAATTGGAGAATGTTGGGATTAACCAAAAAAATATGTAATTCATAGGGCTTGTGGACACAAAATAGGACCAATTAAGATATAAAGAAGCATAAATAAAGAAAGGCGGGCCCAAAAAAGTGTGAAAATGTAAGGGTATGAATTTTCCTACACTACATTTATTCGCCACTTTAGTGAGAGGATGAAATTGCTTCAAAATCACACTAAAGTAGCCAATCACACAATCAAGAGGGGTTCACATGTACTAATATTAGCAAGATATGATGATAATAATCAAGACGGTGGCCAAGCCCCCAGGATCAAGATCCTATGGAAAAACTAACATAAGCACAAAGGAAAATGCTTTTGGATGATATATGAAGCTATAACTAGATTCCAAACATACACCATAAAAGACAGGGAAAAGGCAAAAGAAAAGGAAAAAATACAATAGATTAAGCTTCGACTGGCTGTCCAACATGGTGGACCAAGTCTAGGCTATTTGTCCAAATAGTTTACAAGTGGAACACGCTATCCACTATGAAAACAAAACACACATTCATGAGGGCTAGTGGGAGCTAGTTGTCCACTAGGTGAGCCCCAAGGGACCATATGAAATCCATACCTCCATGAATTTAATAAGGTACCAAAAAACATGCTCACACGGGCTAGTGAAGCTAGGTTTTCACTAGGTGAGCCCCAAGGGACCATATCAAAGCAATACCTCCATGAGTTTAATAAGGTACAAAAATGCATGCCCACATGGGCTAGTGAAGCTAGGTGTTCACTAGGTAAGCCCTAGGGGACCATATCAAAGCCATACCTCCATGAATTTAATAAGGTACAAAAATGCATGCCCACATGGGCTAGTGAAGCTAGGTGTTCACTAGGTAAGCCCTAGGGGACCATATCAAAGCCATACCTCCATAAATTTAATAAGGTACAAAAGTGCATGCTCACATGGGCTAGTGAAGATAGGTGTTCACTAGGTGAGCCCCAAGGGACCATATCAAAGCCATACCTCCTTGACTTTAATAATGTACAAAAATGCATGCTCACATGGGCTAGTGAAGCTAGGTGTTCACTAGGTGAGCCCCAGGGAAACATATCAAAGCCATACCTCCATGACTTTAATAAGGTACAAAAAATGCAACAAGAAAGAGGGATTCTCAAAGGGATTTTTCTTAATTCATGTGAGGTCTTACTCTTAGGGGACATCGTGCCTAATGCCTCCAAGAGGACTGATCAAAGAATAACAAATTCACCACTTAAGGGACACATTGCATCACATCACTAGTAAGGGGAATATAATATGTTGAGATAGATAACACTCTTGAAGGAAATTACTCCCAATGTCACCACAAAGAGGAAAACATGTCACATGAAATAAGAAAATAACATCAAAGAACATGAAAAGGAAAAAAAATGCAAGTAAAATCATGCTAAAATAATGCTAATCATGTATGTCCCCACTTTAAAGAAATTGCTAACACCATGTTGTGAGCAATTAATTTAAAGTAGCAAATGAAAATGCAAACAATAAGGAAGACATGAGAGCCAACTTGGAAAGCCCTATGCCAAGTCATATGTTTCTGAGTAAAGCTATGTCATGTGAGAGAAAAGGAAAAGAAAGGGGTTGCCCCCAAAATGAAAACACCAAACACATAATGGATCTATGGATTTGAGGTGAGTATGTTCTTTGCTACAATGTTTTTAGAAATTTTGAAACCATCATCATCCCCCAAGTACTCATAGAACTAGGAGAATGACATAAAGAGAGTGAAAATAAAGAAAAAGAAAGCCTTTTGGGTCAACATGGAAGAGACATATGGTGTATCAACGCATTGCATCATCCCCAAAAGGAAAACACAAGAAAAATGAAAAGGAAAATGAAAGGAAAACAAAAGATAATGAAAAATATTTTGGGTCAATATGAAGGAGACATAAATGTCTCGATGACTTGCATCATCTCGAAAAGGAAAACACAAGAAATGAAAATGAAAGTAAAGAGAAAAGATCAATCAAAAGGAAAAAGTATACGACATATAGAAGAATGAAGGTACAAATAGAGGAAATGAACATAGAGAGAGAAACACAAACAAAACATTATGGGGGATCACGTTACACAAATGCAAGCAAAAAGAAAAAGAAAATAAAGCAAAAGCAAAAGAAAAGAAATAACAAACTAGTAAAGCACATGTGAGTCAACAATCTAGTAGGTCATCTAGATCCCATTCTTTTTTAGTATATGTAGAATGCAGATCACTAGCTAGAGGGACAATATCAATTGTTGTACTAGGAGAATCACAAAGTTCAACACATGGTGAGTCACTCGGTTTAGAAGGATCTTCATGGTTGTTGTCATTTAATCTCACATAAGAGGAAAATAATGAATTCAACTCATTATGCACTTCCTCATTGATTTTAGTTGTTTCCTCATCATCATCCAAGTTAACCACAATAGGAGGATGAATGATATTATCCATAGAAGTTGTTGGTCCTTGTTGTGGTGGAGATATAGCTTCTATTTGTTCTGCTAAAAGAGGAGGGTCATCGTTTATTGCTTCTATCAAGTTTGGATTTTGATTTTCAATGTTGTAATCAATATTCAACTTTTGAGCAATAGCACGACGTCTACACCTACTCTCTCTAGCACTACGGTTTCTTTTATTACAATTTTCAAGTTGCGTTTATGTAGGAGTGGATTTGTCAACCATAGGTTCCTTTTCTTCCTATGAGGGAAGAACAAAAGAAAACATAGAAGGTTGTTCAACCGCTTTCTCTTTGGCTTTATAAATTTTCTTAGGAGGCAGATTAGGACTTCTTTGGTTGTCTCTAGGTTTCTTGTAGGAAATAGGAAATAGGCAAGGGATTATTTATGGTGTTCGATGTTGTGGTTGTGTTGCTGATATGTGGTTATCATTGATGTCAATAATATTGGAATTAATGTCTTAGAAGCTGTATATGTTGAGGATATTGAGAAAACTGTAATGAAATAAGTTGTAGGTTGTCAATGGTGAAGTGAAGTTTAGTCTATTGGTTAGCTCAGTACGTTGATGATTAGAGGTTTTGGATTAAAGGGTTTCTTGCTGAGTATATTTAGTTTATCCATGTTAAGGTTCAAAGATCCACATGAAGATTTGTTTGAGTTATGAGAAGTTGTGTTCTGAAATTCATTCTGTTGCTTTAGTTGGTGTTCTTGAATGAAGATGATGCGATTCTATCAACTTTAGTTGTTTCAGATGCTTCTCAGATGATTCATGATGTTTGTGGAAGTTTCTATATTGTGCTCTATCTGTGTTACACATCCGCATTGACCATTGTGCTTGCGATTAGAGATTTTCTCTTGTGTGTTCATGTTTTTCATGTTCTTGGCCAATAGGGTGTTGTAGCATGTTGTGGATCTTTGAGGAATAATTATTTGAAGTGTTTTCATGTTTGAGATTTTATTTTGGGCCTTCACTATGTTGTAGCCGATCTTGGTTGATTCACATTGAAAATTCTTTATTGTTTTGGGCCAACAGTTTGTATTCATTTTATTATTTTGTTGAGGCTGACATGTAGAGATGTAATCTCTTGTTGTGGATATATGTAAGTGATTTTTTATTTCATTTGATGATGTAATTGTGTATGAGATATGTGAACAATTTCCTGATAATTTGAAGGTAGAAGTAGAGTGTGAAGAAGAGTGAGCAGAGTGTGGAGAAGTGTTCATGTGCTTAACAAGAATTGTAATCAGGCATTAGTAGATGCTATTTTCTCAATTCAAAATTATGTGGATGTAATCCAAATCCTTTTGTAAGATAGCGAGTATTTATTTTATAATTGAGCAGTGATCTCTAGGAAGTGCACATGAATGCATGTGAATTCCCCATTCACATTTCTTTATACTTTTAACAGGTTATAATCTTGTGGACTAACCTCCACCATGGTTTTTCCCCTAAGAAGGTTTGCATGTAAAAAATATTGGTGTTATGTGTGTTTCTGATGTGTTGTTGATTTATACTTTCATGGTTATTGATAAGATCTAAGAATAAGGTTAATAAGTTTTGAATTTTTGTGACAACTGATTCACCCCCCCTTCTCATTTGTCTGCCCTTGTGTTGCCAACAATTGGTATCAGAATAGGTTCCTTGGAAGAAGTTTAACAACTTGAGGTGATTTAGGATGGTGACATATAAGAAGGAATGTCCGAGATTTGATGGAACAAATTATTCTTTGTGGAAGGCTCGAATGGAGTGTCATCTAAGATGCATTGGTGAAACCTACTAGAAAATTACAAAGAATACATATATCATTCCACATAATGGTCCTTCTAATGCAAATGAGATTAAGGAAGCCAAGTACACTATTAGGGCTAAGGAAACATTGTTGAATTCTTTGATTGATTCTAAGATGAAAAATGTTATGGGTCTGATGACTATTTTTGAGATCTAGAAAAACTTGGAAACTTTGTATGGAGGTGATGCTAATGTGAAGATTGCTAAGTTGTAAAGTCTGAAAGGGAAATATGAAATTTTGTGAATGGGTGATGATGAGAACATTACTTCTTTCATGCAAAGAGTGAATGAACTTGTGTACAATATCAGATGCATTGGTGGATGATTGGAAGAATCAGAGATTATTGCTAAAGGGCTTAGATCCTTGCTTGCTGCATACAAAGTCAAAGCTACTACTATTGAGGAGCTCTGGACTGTAACAAATGTAACCAGACATGTTGATTGGTAAGATTACTTCTTTTGGGTTGAGTGAATTTGGTGATGCTCTTCCTAAGAATCTACATTCAAAGCTACTACTTCTGGAAGAGATAAACATAGATATGATTCGAGAGAAATTTCTTTTGAGAGGTATTCAAGTATGAGGAGGAAATGAGAGAGATTGAAGAAGAGGAGAGAAAACTAGAGGAGCTTGAAGCACTTATTGTCAAAAGGGAATCCATAGGAGAAGCTAAGTATAAATGGAAATTACCTATTAAATTTTTTTCTTGCAATAAGATAGGTCATTTTGCATCAAGGTGTCTAGAAAGAGTTCCTAATCCAAGACCTAATAAGCCTAGATTTCAAAGAAAGTGCTATTATGCTACTAATGAAGGTGTGAAAAATGATGAATTTGATAAATGGAATGTAAGTGAAGACAAATGGGTATTTATTGCTATCAAGGAAAATGATCCTACTCCTACTGAATCTGCTATTTGCTCAAATGTGGAGAAAGCCCTAGCTACCAGAGTTGAAGAGAAAGATGAATGGGTGATTGACAGTGGATTGTCTCATCACATGACAGGTGATAAAAGAAAATTTGTGAGCATGGAAAATTATGATGGTGGTGTTGTAAGATTTGGTGATGACAAAGTAGGTGTAATCCATGGCAAAGGATGCATTTCTCTTGATCGTAAGAATAATACTGATGATGTTCTATATGTGGAAGGTTTGAAGCACACTCTCTTAAGTGTTGGATAGATGGTTGACAAGGGATACAATCTTCAATTCAAGGATGGAAAGTGCAAAAAATTAGGGAGTTCTAGAAATGTGATTACTTTAGGCATAAAAATAAAAGGTAACATCTTTCACCTGAATGCTGCTAGTAAAATTTGTTTGATTGCTGAAGTTGATGTAAGTTGGTTGTGGCATAGGAGAATATGTCATGTAAATTTTGACAATATTATCAAGATAAGTTCTACTTAGGGAGTGAGAGATCTTCCTAAGTTGGTAAAGCTTACTACTACTATATGCAAGGAATGCCAATTAGGGAAGCAAACTAGAATTTCATTTTGGAGCAAACAACATTGTTCAAATGAAGTGTTGGAGCTTGTTCATATTGATTTGTGTGGTCCTTCTAGAATTAGAAGTTTACAAGGAGACAAATACTTCATTTTAATTATTGATGATTACTCTAGATTGATGTGGGGTACTTTCTTGAGGTAAAAATCTGAAGCTCTAGAGAAATTCAAAATTTTTAAGGCTAAGGTTGAGATAGAGATAGGTTTGAAGATTAAATGTTTGAGATCAGATAGAGATGGTGAATTCACTTCCCATGATTTTAATTCTTTTTGTGAAGTGCATGGGATAAAGAGACAATTATCTACCCCGTAGACCCCTCAACAAAATGGAGTTGTAAAAAGGAAGAACAAGACAATTCAAGATATTTCTAGGACTATGATGCTAGAAGGAAATGTCCCTCATATCTATTGGAGAGAAGCTGTGATTATTGCTATTTAAATCCTCAATCGGGTACAAGTCAAATGCGATACTAGTAAGATTCCTTTTGAGCTATGGTTTGGTCACAAGCCTACTATTAGATATTTCAAAATATTTGGGAGTAAATGCTATACCAAAAGAGTTGAAGAGATAGGAAAGTTTGATGCTAGAAGTGATGAAGGAATCTTTCTTGGTTATTCTACTAAGAGCAAGGCCTATTGGTGCTACAATAAGAGATTGAGGAAAGTAGTTGAAAGTGAAAATGTCAAGGTTGATGAAGACATAACTAGACCATCAAAAACCTGCAGATATGATTTAGATGATCAGAATAATAGTTTATTCAAGGAAAGAAAGTTGAAACTCAAAATCAAGTCTAGATCATTCCGGTGAATCAAGAAAATCAAGAGGAAGGAACTAGTGAAAGTGTAGAAGAAAGATCAGAAGAGCCAAAAGTTCAAGAACATCCTAAGACTCCAAGGCATGTAAGACTAAATCATTCAGAAGATTAGATTATAGGTGATAAGAAGAAAGGTGTTTAGACTAGAAGAAAAATTGCAGAAGAATACTGTTTGATTTCAAAGACTGAGCCTAATAGTGTGAATGAAGCATGCAAAGATGAAATTTGGGTGGAAGCAATGAAAGAAGAACTACAAAAAATTGAGAAGAATAATACATGGATTCTTGTTCCTAGAACTAAGGACAAAAATGTAATTGGAACTAAATGGGTCTTTAGAAACAAGATGAATGAGCAAGGTGAAGTTGTTAGAAACAAATCAAGACTTGTGTGCAAAGGATATTCTTAGATGGAAGGAATTGAATTTGAAGAAAATTTTTCCCCTGTTGCTAATATTGAAGTTGTGAGACTATTTCTTGCTTATGCTTCTTACAAAAACTACAAGGTTTATCAAATGGATTTCAAGTCAGCATTTCTAAATGGAAAATTGGAAGAAGAAGTGTATGTTGAGCAACCTGATGGATTTCAATTGATTGATTAGGGAGATATGGTTTTTCCATTGAAGAAAGCATTGTATGGACTTAAGCAAGTCCCAAAAGCATGGTATGCCAGATTGGAAAAGTATTTGTTGAAGCTTGGATTTAATAAAGGTATTGTTGATAGTAATCTATATTTCAAGATTGATGATGATAAAGATTTGATTGTTGAAGTCTTCGTTGATGATATCATTTTTGTAGGAGATGATGATTTGTGCATGAAGTTTGCTGATGAGATGCAAAATGAGTTTGAGATGTCTATGACTGGTGAGATTAAATTCTTTTTGGGATTGCAAATTACTCAACTAGATAAAGGAATCTTCATATCTCAGTCCAAGTATGTGAAATAACTTCTAGAGAAGTTTGGTATGGAAGATTCAAAACCAATTGGTACACCTATGATGACCGGATGCAAGTTGACAAAAGATGATGATTCTCCAAAAGAAAATCAAACTAGATACAGATCGATGAATGGTGGATTAATTTATTTGACTCAAAATAGACCAGATATCATGAATATTGTATGCATTGTTGCAAGATTGCAAGTTGATCCTAAGGAATCTCATGTAACTTTTGTGAAGTGGATTTTCAGATACTTGAAGGGGATAGTTGATTTTGGCATGTGGTATCCTAAAGATGATGATCTTACTTTGATTGCTTTTACTAATGCTGATTGGGTAGGTGATGTGAATGACAAAGAGTACTAGTGGTGGTGCATTTTTCTTGGGTGGGAAGCTAATTTCATGGTTAAGTAAGAAGTAGAATGCCATTTCTTTATCTACTGCAGAGGCAGAATACATTGTTGTTGCTAATAATTGTACTCAAGTATTATGGATGAAGTAGATGTTGAAGGATATCAGAGTTGTGTATGATGAACCTATTGCTATATTCTATGATAATTCAAGTGCAATTAACATTTCTAAGAATCTGGTGCTACATTCAAAGACCAAGCATATATCTATCAAGTTTCACTTTTTGAGAGAGAAGGTGAGTGAAAAGGAAGTTAGATTGGAGTATGTGTCTACTAAGGATCAAATTGTAGATATCTTTACCAAACCATTATCTAAGGATACTTTTTAGTATCTCAAAGGGAATCTAGGGGTGATTACCCCTCCTAATCAGAACTAAGATAGATTGAGTTGCATCAATCCATGCATTTCATAGTCATATCTTGATCCAGATTGATGTTGTGGTTGCTGCTACTCAAGGGGAGTAGTCAGCTGTTCATATATGTGGTTCAGAGATTGCGTGAGAAAAGAGATCTTTGTCATTGATGTCAAAGGGGGAAAAGAGTCATGTGAAAAATTGTGAATTATTTGGGGAGAAGAGTTGTGTAAAATAATTGAGGAAAAAAGAGTCAGAACCTAAGGGGGAGTAAGTGCTAAAGATAGTTGTGTTGATGGTTTTTTTCACATAATGTGTTGCCATCAATGCCAAAGGGGGATATTGTTGTATGTTGTGGTTGTGTTTTTGATATGTGGTTGTCATTGATTTCAACACTATTGGCATTAATGTCTTAGAAGCTGTATATATCAAGAATATTGAGAAAATTGTAATGAAATAAGTTGCATGTTGTTTGTGGTGAAGTGAAGTTTAGTATGTTGGTTAGCTCACTACATTCATGATAGGAGATTGTGGATTAAAGGGTTTCTTATTGAGTATACCTAGTTTATCCATGTTAAGTTTCAGAGATCCACGTGAAGATTTAATCAAGTTATGAGCAGTTGTGTTCTGACATTCATTCTGTTGCTTCAGTTGGTGTTCCTGAATGAAGATGATGTAATTTTGGAAAGTTCAGTTGTTGTAGATGCTTGTATGGTGATTCATGATGTTTGTGGATGTTTCTAGATCATTCTGTATCTATATTGCATGTCTGCATTGATCGTTGTGCTCGCGATTATAGATTTTCTCTTGCATGCTCATATTTTTCATATTCTTGGCCGATAGGGTGTTCTAGCGTGTTGTGGATCTTTGAGGAATAATTATTTGAAGTGTTTTAATGTTTGAGATTTTATTTTGGGTCTACACTATGTTGTGGCCAACCTTGGTTGATTTGCATTAAAAATTCTTTATTGTTTTGGGCCAACAGTTTTTATTTATTTTATTATTTTGTTTAGAATAACATGTAGTGATGTAATATCTTGTTGCAGACGTATATAAGTGATTATTTATTTAATTTGAAGGTGTTCTTGTGTATGAGATGTGTGAGCAATGTCCTAATAATTTAAAGGTAGAAGCAAAGTGTGAAGAAAAGTGAGCAGAGTGTGAAGAAGTGTTCATGTACTTAATCGGAACTATAATCAGGCATTAGTAGTTTCTATTTTCTCAATTCAAAATTATGTGAATGTAATCCAAATCCTTTTGTAAGACAATGAGTTTTCCTTTTGTAATTGAGCAGTGAGCTCTAGGTAGTGCACTTGAATGCATGTGCATTCCCCATTCACATTTTTTTATACTTTTAACAGGGTATAATCTTGTGGACTAACCTCCACCATGGTTTTTACCCTAACAGGGTTTCCACATAAAAAAATTGTGTTATGTGTGTTTTTGATGTGTTGTTGATTTATACTTTCATGGCTGTTGATCAGATCTGAGAATAAGGTTAATAAGTTTAATAAGTTTTGAATTTCTGTGACAACTGATTCACCCCCCCTCTCAGTTGTTTTCCCTTGTGTTTCCAACATATGGAGGTGTCTTGGTTTGTTGGAAGGGTTTTAGACTCAAAATTTTTGTCTTTAGGTGGCAGAGGTTCAAGCATGGGTGGAGGCAAGTTTTCAAGAGATAGTTTGGCTATGCATTTTTCTTTGAATTTTTGATAGGATAGGAAAAGGAAGTATTCATGGGGTCTTATAGGTTTGATAGGTTCAGGACAAGAATAATGTAAGGAGAAATTTCCATGGGAAGATGAGGGTCTAAAGCCACTATGGTTCACTGTGAATATTTCATTGCCAACAAGAAACTTTAATCACTTATGGAAAATGGATGGGACCACATTCATGGAGAGAGTCCATTTGTAGCCTAACTTCACATGAAATTGGTCTGAATTAGATATGATAGAGAATGATACATTTTATTTCTTTGATCATACTTGTAAAGGGAGTATGATCGAGCCCATCATAGCATGAGCAAAACCATCATGCATTTTAATCCACGCTTTTGGTTTATCATATCTATCTTGAGTAATTTCATTCAAAAATAACAATTCTTATATGATCATATTCTTTCCATAGATGGGATCAATTAAAATCCAAGAAGTGGGCTTGTTATTGATTCTACCGGCTATGTAAAGATGACCATTAGGTGCATGTTTGATTGTTTCTTCTGAAGAGAAAGAAATGCCAATGGTTTGCTATTTACGAGGATCGATGTCAACCACTCCTATCATTGTGTCAATAGGACTTTGTTCATTAGTATCCATAAGATTGTTCATCATCATCCATAGGACTTTGTTCATGATTGCTCAAATTGACTGTGTCAACATTCATCACATCGGGCTTAGTTTCACTAGCCTTAACAAATGAAATATTATGGTTGGGAATGGGATTGGTAAATATTTACAAGTTTTGGTTGGGAGGAGCTACAAACTTATTACCTTTGTCATTTACACCTCTAATTTGGATATGATTGGAATTAATGAGGTCTTGCACAAGATGTTTAAGATGCTTTCAATGTTCCGTATCATGTCCTTTTTGTTGGTGATAAGCACAATAAGCATTGTGTCTAAATCTTAGAGGTAATGGCTTGCTAGGGTCAAGGGGTTGAATAGGAGGTAAGGTAACCATATTTTTGTTTATGAGTTGGATCATAATGTTGTGAAGTGTGTCGGGTAAGGGAGTAAACTATCTTTTTAGATACCCAAAGATATAAGGATTACTCTTCTTTATAGTAGCTACTTGGGTATCAACTGGTTGGGTAGGTTGAGAGGTGGAATTTAGTTGAAGGAAACTTTTATTTTTTCTTCTAAAAGGCTGGTAAGTGTTTTGGTTTGAGGCTTCGGTCTTTTTGGGATGGGTAGGTTTGGTTTTTGGTTCACTATTGGTTAGGGAATTATGATAGTCTCAGAGGGCAGTGAATAAATGCATGAAGGATGGGAATTTCATCGTGGTGAGCTTATCCCTTATCTTTCTTTGTAAGTTTTCTATGAACATATTTTGAAGGTGGGAATTGATAATTTTCAAACTAATTTGGGAATAAAGTGAATGGTAGCGTGAAATAAAGTCAGTGAATTTTCACCCTCATTTTGCTTGCATCTCATGAAATCAGCCAATGTCATTTTAGGGACCATGTGCACTTGGAAATGGTTAATAAAGGCCTCAACAAGTTCATTGAATGAATGAATTGAATTATTTGGTAATGTATAAAACCAATCCAAGGAAATGTCTTTCAAGGATTCGGGACAAAGTTTATCCAAAAGTTTTTCTTCGAGGATAAAGTCACTAACCAAAGTAGTAAAGGAATTAACATGATTAGCATGATCTCCCTTTCCTCCATATTTCTAAAACCTAGGGATCTCTATACCTTGTGGCACCAAAGTTCTTATCTCCAAGGACAATGGATTGCTCTTGACATAGTATGAAGGTGGATCATTTTGATTTTGATTTATGGTGTAAACTTGACATTGAATGGATGAAAGGCTTTGTAAGATATGGTTAATGATAGGGTCATTACTTGTAGTGTGTGACAAAGATGAATATGGTGGTGGTATGTATGTGTTGGAAGGAATAATGAATGGATTTATTATGGGAGGAGATATAAGATTAGATGTCACATAGGTATAAGGAGCACTAGTGGAAATGTTTGAGGTAGGAAGGATGCTACTAGTTGGTTGCATTGTTGTGGTCATTTGAGGATTGGTATAGGTGGGAATTGAGGTTATGGTTAAAAAGGGAGGAGTTTGACTTCCTCCTTGGTTTTGCATATTTTTTGAAGCTTGAGCACCATTAGTGGTGGAAGGAAGATTTTTTCCAAATATTTGAGCTATGTTACACACAACTTATAGTCCCTCATCACTTTCCATCATGAAATGAAGGTTATCTATGGCAGGTATAACAATGTTTGAAATGTTTTCTGTACTTACGCTATCTTGTAAATGAGATACTTATTCATGAATTTTCATTATGTTTTCTTGAGGAATATGATCAACCATTGTTTGGACACTTAGTACAACACTTGTATGTAAGGTAGGAATAGAAAAAGAGGTGTAAAAGGTATGGTCCATACCTAGTGAACTAGTACCAACACCAAAAGTAAGAGATCTTGATAACTCAAGATCCACAATGAGTGTCTTATCATAGGATACCATGAGTCTTGCACTTTGTCTAACCATAGTATTAGCAGTAGGACACCAAGTACTATAGCTCATACAAGGGATAAACCACATAAAGTGTAACGAAAAAAATATCCTATGTTTTCAATTACACTTGAAATGAAAGAAATTGGAATAACAACAAATCTAGAAACTAAAATAGAAAATGAAAGGCAGCCCACAGAAACAAAGAAAATAAATTTTAGATCCTGAAGACTAGAGAATCAAACTCAACAGGGACTAAGATTCTAGGAAGGGCATCTTGGTCCTCCTAGTAAGATTTTGAAGTTCTAGAGGCTGAAATAGACAACAAACAACAAAGAGAGGTTTCTGAGCCAAAAATACTGAGAGGGACTAAGATGCTAGGAATGAAGTTTTAGTCCTAGTAGAGAGTTTTTGCTAAAAAATAGTGAATTCTGGAAAGTCAACAGTGTTTACAGATTGCTTATGCAAGATACTGATGCTTAGAAACAAAAAAATGTGCAAATAAGTGCAAGAAAAAGTAATTAGGAACAAGCAATTGAATGCAATATGGAATGCAATTTTTTCACTTTTGAATGCAATAAGAATGTTTCTAAATATAATGAAGATGAATAACAATGCACTTTTTAGTTTTTCAATGAAATGAAATGATGAAAGAAAGTAAAGATGCAACCTATATGCACTTTCACTAATGCATATATAGGAAACCCTAAATGTGATTTCACTAATGCAAAATGAAAGATACCTTAGATGCACTTTCACAAATGCAAGATGCAATCTAGATCTCAGAATTTAATGGACTCCAAATTAGAAATGAATGCTTAAAATTCGGGTTCACCAAAATGATGAGAAGGAAAATGGACACTCTTAGAGATATCACTCTTTTTCCACTCAATCATTCACTAATGTTCTAGGAGTCCTAATTGGATTGACGAACAACCTCACAAGGTGAGTCAATTCTTAATTACACAGGACCTAGGAAGGGGATTCTTTAGGTTCTTATAAGGGGTTGACAACCAAGAAAATGCTTGGAAAAGAGAATGTTGGAAAACACAACAGGATATGAAAAATGACCTAAAACTAGAAATGTAAGCTAAATGAGAGATGAAAATAATGAAATTAGGCAATAGTGAGATATGATATGTGTACCTTGGAATTCTGGAGATGCTATGATGAATCTGGAAATGTAAAGAAGCTACCAAAAAGTGTTGTGGAGGACTATGACACCCTAGATGACGTATTAGTCCCGTTTCTATTTTTTGGGGCAATAACATAGTCTTTGGATGTCAGAACCAAATCTAAGGGAATCTTTGAAAAATGTTCCCAGGAGGACTAAGACTCCCAAGATGGCATATTAGTCTTGCTCTTAATTTTTGAAAACTCTAAATAAGATCTTGAGCTCCAAGGTCTGCACTTGCTTCCTTTCTAATCTCAGGTTTTGAAACTTCCAGATTCAGCCTGTAGGTGAGTTTCTGTGAAGATGACAAATTTTTAATGAAACTTTGCAACTTTTGCAACTTTTCACTCTACATGATCTTCAAGCCTCCAACCTAGATCTACAATCACAAATATGCAAAGATGGAAAAAATTGTTGTTTGTTAGTGAATGGGGGTTTGCCTTGGTCAAACCCATTGTTGGTAATTAAACCTTGAAATGAAATAGCAATAATGAAGGAAATGGTGAATGAACAACATGCAATGCTACAACTCACCAAAATGTTATAAAGTCTAAAAACTTATGTGCAATGGCTGCAATGGATATGGATCTTGAATCAAAGGAGCACTCTTGAAAGAAATGGACTTGAATTGCTTGCTTGAATCAAAACCCTACATCACAAATGTTAGCACAACAACACATGATGTAAGAAGCTCTTTGATATGATACTTGAATATGAAAATGGCTCCAAATGATTGATAAATCTTCTCTTGAATTCTCTCACAAAGGACTTGGATGCTTGAATGCTTGATAGATTGCATAGGATGCTTGTTAGGAAAAAATGAGAGAAGGAACCTTATATTTATACTTATCTATGCTTAATATCTCAAAATTACATCACACCAAGTTGACATATGAATTCATTAAATAAAGGAGGCTAAATCATGCTAGAATTTGAAATTAAATTCTGAAAAATGACCCAAGGAGGACTAAGACACCCTAGGTGGCATCTTAGTCCCAAGTCCTAAGAACTTGGGGCATAGATGCCAAAAAGGGACCCAGTCCAGATATCACAAAATCAGGATCCTGAGAGCCTTGAGGGACAAAGACACCCTATGTGGTATTTTAGTCCTGACCCAAAAATTAAGAACACACTGATGGAGTCATTAAATTAGCATTTATGCATTGGAGAATGTTGAGATTAAACAAAAAAATATGTATTTCATAGAGCTTGTGGACACAAAATAGGACCAATTAAGCTATAAAGGAGCATATATAAAGCAAGACAGGCCCAAGCAAGTGTGAAAATGCAAGGGTATTCATTTTCCTACACTACACATGGTATAACTATGCTAATATGCATGCACCCCATGAAAAAAATCCCTCTCACCTCTCCACAATGTGTCTGACCACCTCAATCATCTTGAGGCTAAAAAAGCATCCACTCTTGTCAAAAAGGAGGATATCATTGATTAGTCCACATAGGTATAGAGGTAACACTACCATCTCAATCCCTAAGTACATGCCAATATCCAACTCCTTCCCTCAAATGGGAAGGTCAATGGGTCCAAACATTTCCCATACCCTCCTATCCACTGATCGCCTTGGCACTATACTAATTAGGTGTCCTCAGATGGGTAGTATGAGGATCCTCCAAATGTCCTCTAAGGTCACTATCATCTCCCCTGCTAGGAGATGGAATGTAGATGTCTATAAGCTCCATCACTCCATCAATTTGCTATGAGTAGAGGTCTGTGTGCTCTAATGTTGGGATATCCCAACATATGAACTAGTGTAGCTTGGTCCAGTGCTGCATGATCCTCTATGGTAATCACCCTCAGTGTCACCTCTACAATGGCTGAGTGACTCTCCCGCATCCTCAGATTCTCAAAAATATGCATCCATACCAACCATTTCATCATATTTTCTAACACTTTATTGCTATTTTCTTTCTTTTTCATCCCTACCCTAGTTTGGCCAATTCACCTCTATGTAAGGTAGGTTCGCCCATTCCCTTTCTTAGCGTGTTCACCTCTTTAATATGCACATTCAACCCTATTTTTTCCTTTCATAGGTTCACCTTTTTCGCAAGAACACCCACTCCTTTCTTGTCCGGGCATGGAATTGCCCTTCTTTTCCTAAGAGGCGAACTTGCATTCTGAGTGCACACTCATCCCTGTGTTTCTTTTTCTCGAGTGGTGCTTTGCATTCACCCTTTTCCCCAAGGGGAAGATTCACATCTCCCTATTCCACTTTTGGGAATATTTTCATCCACCTATTCCCCTTTTGCATGAATTCGCATTCACCCTTTTCCAGTTTTGGAAATTTTAAAATTGTCTATCCTAGTTTCTACCTACCCCTATGTTATGCATTTTCTCCCTTGTCAGAGAAAGGCGATTTCACAATCGCCCCTCTCTTGGTGCACCCACCCCTATGGTATGCTCATCTACCCCTTTCCTTACCAATTCATCGAATAGGAAAATGATCTCACTTGGAAGGGCGAATACACCCTTCCATGGTGACCACGTTTTCCTAGCTATCCACCCCAAAATTAAAGCATGTACTAAAATTCAAATCAAATCACAAAGTCAGGATTCAAATCCTAACTAGTGGGGTACTATGTGCTCATAGTAGAAAGCCTATACCTCCTCTTCTTGGTGGATCATCTTTTCATTTCCCTCCATGTCACTCATCCTGTGAGCAATCCTCGTCTCTCTCTCTCTCTCTTTCATTTAATCACGCACTGACAAGTGTGCAAATGAGAATTAGGTGAATAGTGAATTTTCAAATTTACTATTTATAATTTTCAATTTTTACACTATTTAGCCTTTAATTTTTGGGTATTTTTACCCTTTAATTAACCCTTATTAATTCATTTCCCCATTTTTCTTCCAAGGGCTACCATTTGCACCCCGTTTGTCCATTTTCCTCCATTCAAAATCCATTCTTCATGGTTTTTGATGCTCTATCACATGGTACTATGTGTTTCTCCATATTGAGAAGTTGCTTGGAGCCCCTTTTTCTTCCCCATTTTCCCTCTTAAGGGGGCATAACCTACCATATTTCTCCATTCTTCCTTCCTATCCAATTTCCCACCATACCGGGGTATCATCTAACATTCTTGTCTTCTTTTGAGTCATTTGTGTTTTATTTTTTCTTTGAAACATTGTTATTCTAACAATATTTCGAAGAGGGGAAAAATGCTGACACCTGAATTTGACCACTGCCATATGGTCAAATTCACACTTGCATTCATCTATCTGGCATCCCTAAGCCACATTAATTAAATATTTTATTATTTAATTAATATTTCACCTTAGCCTAATGTATCCTAAGGCATTTGATTAATCAATTAAATACCTTACCCTATTCATCTCTAAATTAAATAAATAGACCAATTTATTTAATTTAGTCATTAGCCCAAATGAATTAAATAAATTTTTAATTCATCATTTTCCCTCTCCTCATGTCAACATCCTCCATAATCCTCTTTAATCTAGAGTAATCTAATTAATCTATGATTAGGGTGTGCACATCCCTAATCATCATCAGGTTCACATCCTCCATAATCTCCCACTTGCCCCTAATCCTTCATTAGCCTGCCTAATCCCACATTTGCACAACCTTAATCATGGATTATTCCCTAACCTCACCTAATGCCATTTATGGCATGCACCCTTAGTAAACCTTCATAAATACTTTCTCCTTTTGGAGAAGTGACACCCCTTCCCATGTGAATTTAAAATTCACATTTATTCACTCCACACATTTTAAGGAATTTTTTATTCCCTCTCCCATCCCCATGAGGATTTGTGAGGAATTTTTAATTCATCACATGTCTTCTCAAAGTACATGTGGACAAAGACCTCCTTTTTGAGGAGACCTTGTCCATTCCCAAGGTACATCATGGTACCTCCACCTCACCTCCACTTCATCTCCTCTTGTCCACCTCATTTGACACCTGCTAGCATGAGATGGCTTGTGAGTTCTCAACTCACCCTATCCCTTGATCTCCTCCACCTTAGATGCATCTCAACCAACCATTAGTTTAGAGGCACTTACCCTGAAAGAAGTGGAATTTCTCTCATTTTACCATCACTCAATCCATCAAGCATTCAAGCATTCAAGCCAGCTTTAGCACTCTGATACTATCCACCATTGTTGTAGCCATTAGAGTCACCACCTTGCATCTATCTAACTACCCATATCCATCATTTCAATCTCCATCCAATCAGCTTCATTTTGAGCACATTTGCATGCCATTTTTCCAACAAAGGAGCACACAATCAAGCATCAAAAAAGTGCCAAAAAACTCATTAATTGAAGCAAGGTAAAAGGTATCATTTCTTTATATTTTGTTTGAATTTAACTTAGGCTTATCATTGAGTGTTTGTTAGTATTTTCCCTTTTTCATTTCATCTTGTTTTGCATATTTAGAGTAGGAATTTCAATTACACACAGTTTCATTTTGGTGAACCTGAGTATTTTAACATTCTACTTTATGATTCATAGTGCATTTAAAGCGCAGACCTAGGATTTTCATTAATTCATTGCATTTAGGGTTTCTAAATTTGGCATAAAGTTGCATTACATTTCAGGTGTAAATTTTCATTTTGCATTCGTTTTAAATCTAAAAATTCAACAAAAATTGCATATATTTTATATTGATTTTGCATAGTATTTACATAATAGCATACTTTCAGTCATGGTTGGATGTCATGCCTTATATAAGAAGAGTTGTTGAATTTCATGATTGGATGTCATGTCTCGTTTCATGTCAAAGAAAGTTGTATTGTGCATTATTGCTAACAATAGTGTTGATTTAATAATAATATATTAAGATGACGATTAGAAGCATAACTGAAAGTGGAGAGATTTTGTTAAATGTCTACAATATGTCTTATAGTATTTCCTATTGTTGCTAATGAAGCATGCATTACTAAAAGAAAGATCTAGCCTCTGCAAGGTTCTTAAGTGTTTCTAGTTCAGAAAGCTGCATTGAAGTCTATCTAGGAGAATACTCTGCATTCCTACACTATTGAAGTTTTGGTCCTACAGTTTGGAATTCAATGTTAGTGCTCTATGGAAATTACACTCCTATATTTTCAGGTCACTTGTGTTTCCGAGGAGATTTCTCTGAATTATAGAAGGTTGGTAGTGTTGTTGGTTGTCTAGACTGGTCTAGGAAATAATCCACATTTCTCCACATTGATGTCTTTTCTCCTTCGACTTGGTGAATACTCTTTCAATGTCTATGTTTTGTCTCAGTTCCAATTTCATGTGTTGAAGTGTTTTGCAAGATGATATGTTAATGTTATATCTCATGATTAAGCATTCCACATATTTGGGTTCTATTCTAGTTTGATCTATGGTGGCTATTAATGGCATGACAGTATGAAAGAAGTGTATGAAAGTGTTGTTGGATGTTCAAGGAACATACTCATGTGATCCACACATTGCTATTTGGTTGCCTTGGTGTTGTATTGTGTATTGTGTTGGATTTCTGGGTTATTTGCAGATGTCTAGCCAACATGGTCTATTATTTTTCTTGTTCCATGTGTTTGGGGTTCTACATTAGCAATTAAAGATGTGCTAAGTTAGATTTGGGTCTCAACCTATCCTATTTTCCACTACACCAATTAAATTCAATTAGAGGTATGTTTCTAGGTCAACTAGTTATGTGCTTCAAAGTTTCATCTACATGTTTCCTTCAATGCCAACTTAGATTGATGTGTGCTAGCGTGTGAATTATTTTGGATCACATTGGAAGTTGCAATAATTCTTTTTTCTCCTTTCTATCTTTGGGATAGGACCACATTATGTTTTGGTAGCCAACTTGTTGAATTCATCATTTATGTTCTTCTTGGCTGACCTAATTGAAGTTTTGAAGAGTTGCAGTGGATATCAATGCAAGATAATTTCAGATGCAACAAGATGGAGAAGTTTACAAGTGTGATTAAGTGTGTGTGTGAATGATATTGAATATTCAATAGAGATAGTGCTAAAGTGCATGAAAGGAAAGACCAATTGTGCTTTAATGCCTCAGTTAGTAGATTGAATTGTCTAAAAATATTGTAATCTCTTATAAACTCTTTGTATCTTTCTCTCAGATAGTGAATCTCATTAGGTTCTTTGTATCTTTCTCCTAGACTTGGTTGGTGATTCAGTGTTTTAAGTCCTTTTGTATCTTTCTCTAAGGAAATGATCCTTCTTTCAAGTCTTTTTGGCAGTGATACTTTATATTGTGAGTTAACTCTCATTGTGGTTTTTCCCTCATTGGGTTTTCCACATAAATCTAGTGTTCTCCTATGCATGTGTGTTATTTGATTTATCTTTCTTGCAAATGATTTGATTAGAAGTACAACTATTATTTCTTTCATTGCCAAGGTTTGTTGATCATACTAAAGGTTTGAACTACTATATCTTGTTAAGGTTTTTAGTTAATATAAGAAGGTTGTATTATGCTAAAAGTTTCAAGGTCTAGAAGGGGTTAAGTTTTTGAGTAGATAGATTCACCCCACCTCTCAGTCTTTGGGTGTGTTCAAAAATTGGTATTAGCATCAAGTGCCTCGAGAAGCTTAACAACTAAGTTTGATCTTGCTATTGAACACATGGGGGTTGTAGCAATGATCAATGATATGTTCATCCCATAATTTGATTTAGAGTCAATGGAACTTGAGGCTTGGGACATCAATTTGGATGATTGTTAAGTTGATTATGAAGAACCACAGTATGCTCTTGAAGATCTTGATGAAGCATTATTACAAAATATAAAATATGAGTTCATACTAGAAAATTCAAAAGAGAATTGAAAAAATGAAGGAAAAAGATAAAGAATCAAAAGTAAAAATTGGCAGACTAAAAGCTCAAATAGAAGGAGGACGTGTATGTGAAATCAAATCCAAAGAATCTAAAGATTTTATCTCAAATTTAAAAGTCAAACTTGAAGAAGGCAAGAGGATTGATGATTGCCTAAATACTAAGCTCAATGAAAAAATTGTTGAATGTTTAAATCTTGAAGAAGAGATTGTATCCCTGAGAAAAGAACTTGAAAAAGAAAAAAGAGAAAATTGACAAAGGTCTAAAACTAAGAGGAGGCTTTGAAGTTATTGATGAGTTAATTAAATCTAAAAAACCCTAAAAAGAGAAATTTAGACTTAGTTTTGAAAAGGGAAAATTCCCATGATCAATGCATTTGCAAATTTGTATGATAACTTCAAAGCAAAAGGATAGTATGAAACAAGGGAGGAGAATGTTTGCACTAAAAACCATAAGGAGAAATCCTCGGGAGATGTAAAAATAAATCATAACAATATAAAGGAAGGAGGATTCATTTATGTACGGAGAAAAAAGAACTTCAAGAAGCCTGGTCCTAAACAAACTACTCCTACCAAGTTTAACAGTATTTTTCTTGCTTGTAATAAGTTTGTTCTTTAGGTAGTTGAATGTAGAAGTAAGATGAGTCAAAAATATTTTAGGCCTTCAAAGTATAATGTTATGAACACAATCATTTCATGGTTAGTGCTATTCTTGCAATAAATTTGGTCATAGGGCTAATCAATATAAAAGTAAAATGATAAGGAATTTCATGACCTCTCAATCCTTCTACATTTACCGCTACACATGCAATAAGTTCGGTCATAGGGTAGTTGATTGCAGATATAATGTAAGAAGAAGATAATTTTATCTACAAGATAGTATCATCTACTACAATTGCAATAAACTAGGACACATTGCAAGTTTTTGCAAGGGAAAGAGTGTAAGATCTTTTTCTCCTCAAAAGAAGGAGATGGAAAAAGTTTGGTAGAATAAGGAAGAAAGTGAAGTGAAGAATGAATCTGTACCTCAACATGGTGCAGATGAGTCCTCTAGTATCTAAAGAGGGAGTATTGACTTAGGGGGAGTTGCAATTGTAGATATTTTCAAACCTCTAAAACACATGAGATGCTCAAGTCTCCAACATAATGGTAAATTGTGATATGAATTTGGTTACTCAACCAGGAGCAAGGCATATATATATTACAAAAAGAGATTAGTAATGATGATTGAAAACACAAATTTTAAAGTAGATGAAGACTTTTTTCAGTTCTCATAAGAACCAAAGATTTGTAGGTCTAATATACCTCCCTAGATTGAAGAAGAAGAAGTAGAAGAGAAAGAGGGGAAGGAACCAAAAAAATTGAAGAGTCTCAAGAATTTAGTAAAGTATGAAGAATAATTCTACAAATTAGATCATTGGAGACAAAGATGAAGGTATGCTAATCAGGAGAAAATTTTCAAGAACTAGTGAGCAAGTAAATTTGTGTTTGTTGTTAGAAATTGAGCCCAATAACTTTGTTGATGCTAGAAAGTATGATAATTGGATAAATGGAAAGAAAGAAGGTGGATCCAATTCTGATCACAAGAAAAGGGATTTAGAAGTCCTCCATCTACAAGATAGCTTGCTCCTATTAGGTTCAATCAATCCTTTCAAGGTTATTGTTTTGTTGTAATAAATTTTGGTGTAAGTTTGTTGATTGTAGAATTGGACAAAAAATAATTGATAACACTATCTTATTTCTTGGATACTACTATGCTTGTAACAACTATGGTCACAAGGCTGATGAGTGCAAATCTAAGGTAAAGAGGAACACATTTTTTCTAGAGAACAACATTGTGTGCTACAAATGCAATAAGATGGGACGCAAGGAAAACCATTTTAGTAGTGGATTTGTGAAGCCACCTATTCCAAATCAAAAAAGGGATGAAACACTCAATAAAAAGAGAAGGGAAATGAAAAAGTATGCAAGGAAATGAGAAGAAGGGTGATTCTTCACTTGTGCTCTCTACACAAAATTTTAAGAAAAAACTAAGATAGAGCATTATCTTTGGGGAGATTTCACTAGTAGAATATTTTTGCCCCCTGAAAAGGAAAAAAGGTGCTGAAGTCTTCAGTATGAAAGAGTATTTAGATTAGATCAATTTGTGTGTGGATCTGTTGTGTATAAATTAACCTTTATTGAAGGTTCTAGTGCAAGAAGAAGGTGTGCCAAGGTTGGTACACATATCTTGATTAGTATCAATCCAATTTAGTGTACCACACATAAAAATAAGGTTCAAAAATACAAGTTTTAGAAGTTTTCCACGACATTCATTATATATATTCTAAGATTGAATCATGATATATTTTGGTCTACTTTCCTCCATAGCGCAAGATTTGATCTTGTGGTTCAAAAGATGAGTTAATCAAGATGTGAAGGTGCTATATCCAAGTTGTCATATCTTTACACCTTCTATAGTAAAAGTAGTAAGTAACAAATGTTTTGTCTATGCTCTAACAAAATAAAGTAAGCTTGAAGGCTTGTTGGAATTCTTTGCATTCCTTAAAAAAAAATGTCTTGTTCATATAGGCTTGTGGCCATGTTTAGGATTATTCAATGCATGATACTTTATTATATCAAGAAATTTAGAGGTTCATAAGCACATATTTCAAATTATAGTGTGCTACAGATTGTTTTGAATGCCTATCTATTGTATAGAACAAATGTTTGGGTACTTGAGTATATTTGTTTGTGATCAAGGTATATAAGTCTATGTGGAAATTTTGCATGCCTTAGGGTTGATAAAATATATTTTGTATGGTTGATTTCTAGATTTCAAGATAATCCTCAGTTATCTCATGAGAAATTTGTAAATGGAATATTTAGATATTTGAAGGGATCTTCAAATTATGGCCTATGTTATAAAAAGGATGATAATTTTTCTCTTAGTGCCTATACTGATGCTAATTGAGTAGATTGTGTGTATGAATAAAGAATTACAAGTGGAAGTGCATTCATTTTGGGATACAAATTGGTCTCTTGGTTCAATAAAAAGTAGGACTCAGTGTCCTTATCCATAGTAGAGGTTGAATATATTGTTGTAGCATCTTGTTGCACTCAGGTGCTTTGGATGAAGTAGAATTTTAAGGATGTAAATGTGATTTATGATGAACCTATTCCTATATTATGTGATAATACTAATGTAATCAATATTTCCAAGAATCCATAATGCATTCAAGGACTAAACACATATCTATCTAGTATCACTTTCTAAGAGAGAAGGTTGTAGAGCATGAAGTCAAAATGGAGTATGTGCCTACCAAGGATCAAATTGTAGATATATTCAAAAATTCACTATCAAAATATACTTTTTTCTATCTCCAATGAAAGTTAGGGGTCATTGCCACTCCTTATTCTAACTAGATGCATAGATCGTGCATCTTCCCAAGGGAGAAATTCATGTCATATCCTTTGTCCTAGAATAATGAGTGCTACCTCTTAGGGTTAGTTGGTAGAAAGGGGATTCCTAAAGAATATGTCCATTTGTTGTGCATAATAAGAAGAGTTACTAGTCAAAGGGGGAGAATGTGCTGGTATGTCAATTGATGATCATTTTCCCTTTGTTCCTAAAGTCATATAATTCCACACTTCTTTGTGCAGGAGTATATGGCCCTTTGTACTTGATGTCAAAAGGGGAGAGTGAGCAGGTGTGTTGCCACCAATGCCAAAGGGGGAGATTTTGGGTAGTTGTTTTCATTGATGTCAATACTAATTGTTAGTTGTTTTTCATTGATGTCAACACTGATTGTTGGTTGTCATTAATTCCATGCCTCATCTAAAGAAGAGTTGTTGAAGTTCATGGTTGGATGTCATGCCTTATCTAAGAAGAGATGCTGAAGTTCATGGTTGGATGCCATGCCTTGTCTAAGAAGAATTTATTAATTTCATGGTTGAATATCATGCCTTATCTAAGAAGATTTATTGAAGTTCATGATTGGATGTCATGTCTATTTCATGTTAGAAAAAGTTGTATTATGCATTATTGCTGACATTAGAGTTGATTTTATAATAATATATTAAGATGAGGATTAGAAGCATGAATAACAATGGAGAGATGTTGTTGAAGGTCTATAGTATATCTTATACTCTCTCCTATTATTCTTGGTGAAGCATGTGCTATTGAGAGAAAGATCTAGCCTTCATAAGGTGCTTAATTGTTTTTGGTTTAGAAAGCTGCATTGAAGTCTATTTAGGAGAATGCTTCAAATTCCTCCACTATTGATTTTTTTTCCTATGGTTTGGGATTCAATGTTAGTGATTTGTGGACATTGCACTCCTATCTTTTAGGACACTTGTGTTTCCAAGGATATTTTTGAGAATTACAAAAGATTGGTAGAGTTGTTAGTTGTTTAAACTGGGTCAAAAGATGCTTTGCATTTCTTTGCATTGATGTCTCTCCTCCTATGACTTGGTGAATGCGCTTTCAATCTTTGTGTTGTGTCTCAGTTCTAATCGCATGTGTTGAAGTGGTCCGTAAGCTAATATGTTAATGCTATATTTCATTATTAAGCATTTTGTGTTTTTTAGATGTAGTTTTATGTTCCTATTTGATCTATGGTGGTTTTTGATGGCATGAAAGTATGAAATAAGTGTATGAAAGTGTTTTTGGTGTTTAGGGAACATCCCCATGTGATATATACATTACTATTTGGTCACCTTAATGCTACATAATGTTGTGTGTTGGCTTTCTGGGATATTTGTGGATATCTAGATGACACATGTTCTTTTGCTTGCACCATGTGTTTGGGGGACTGTGCCAGCAATTGAAGATGTGTTAAATTAGATTTGTGTCTTGAACTATCTTGTCTAGGATGAAATTAAGTAAATTCAAATGGAAGTATTTTTTTGGCCAACTGGTTATGCACTTCAAAGTTTCATAGATAAATGCTTCCATTTATGCTGACTTAGATTGATGTGTGCTAGCATGTGAATTATTTTAGCTAACATTGGAAGTTTCAATAAGTTTTTTGGTCCTATTTATCTTTGGGATAGGACCAAATTATGTTTTGGTGGATGGCTTGTTGAATTCATTGTTTATGTTCTTCTTGGATGACCTAATTGAAGTTTTGAAGAGTTATAGTGGATTTAAATGTGAGATGATTTTAGATGCTATAAGATGGAGAAGTGTACAAGTTCAAAGAAGTGTGTCTACAAATTGTATTGAATATACACTAGAGATAGTGATGTAGGAGCATCCGGGTCCACACACAATCTTGTATCACCCAAAAAAATTTGTTGTTTTGAAGTTTTGGTAAGGTTTCATGGAGAAGATTCTTACAGGAAGAATTTAGATTACATTTTGAATTTGATAGTGAAAGTTTCAAAATAAAATTGTTGATATTTTTGGAAAATTAATAGTTTTTCTACTTGTGCTAATAATTTTGCAAAGTTTTAAAGTGCTCAAGTGGAAAAGAAATAAATTCATTTCTTTACAAAGTATGAGTTTTAATCAAATTTTTGAATACCCAAAAGTTTGCAAAGAATTTAAAAAGGATTACCCTTATTGATTTGGGTTGATTCATCTACTAGCTATGAAGACACCTCATCTTCTAGCTTCAGTATGGAAACTTATTTAAAACTTGGTATAAGAAAATGCAAGTAGCGGCGGTGGAAGAGGAAAAAAGGAGGGGGTGTAACAAAGAATTCTAAGGCATGTAATTCAACACCCTCCATATTAGTGCAAACCAGAGCAAGAATAATGGAAAAGTTCATAACACAAATAAATAATAGTTAAGCCAGAAGAAGGGTGCGAAGAAGAAATGAAGGGAATCAACACTACAAGAGAAGAGGTACAAATGAAGGAGGGAAAATACTTGAGCCAAGCATGTGCCTTGAGAGACTGTGTGGTTAAAGAGACCCACAAATATTACTATTGCTTTGAGGGTTGTTCAAGCGATCATGGTCGATGTTAAAGGAGGTATGTGCTCATTCTTTTTGTCTTGGCTTGGAGACATTAAAGTAGAATTGATGTTTAGCAGCAAAGAGATATGCAGATTGGAAAGAAGACATGGTGTGCCAAATAGAAGGATACAATTGATGTATGAGTCAATATAATAGAGGTGGTGGCTAAAATGCAAAGAAGACTGTGAAAGATCAACGACAAATCAAATAGGATGGAAATATTAAAGTGGAAATGAAATATCTATGGGAGTCGAAGGTGTGTATTAGAATGTGTAGAGGTTTGTGGATAGGTAGCTTATGAAAAAGAGAGGCTATATTTTCAGTGATGAAAGATTAATGGGGCTAAGCCTGAGGTGAATGGGAAAAGAAGAGAACCAGAGGGTGTGGTGTTCTAGATGAGCAGAGGAAGACAAAGAGTTGAAGGATCGAGGGCTATGGAGTAGTCAAATTTTTGTAATGTAACCTTCATGAAATCTTGAATAAATAATAGTTATTAGTTTTGTTTTCAGATCTGAGTATTTGGTTCAAAATTGTGCAATTGTAAGTTGATTCAATTCAACACAAGTAATTTTCAAATTGGGAATTAATCATTCATTGAGTATTGTAATATGAATTTGGGTAAAATTTGAAAGAGTTTTTTTCTTCTTCATCAAGTGATATCAGAGCAGGAAGTCTTGAGTGTGTGGATGAAGGAAGTGAGCAAAGCTTTCTGGGGAACAAGTAGATCACTGAACATGAGGAAGCTTCTGATGAAACTGTTGATAGTAGAAGTGTGAGTGAAATCCAAAAGTACCATTGCAAATGTAGAGAGTTCTAGCAGTTAAGGGTTGGAAGGCACAGATATGGAAGCGCGAGTGAGAAGCTTTAAAGCATCATTGTAGGTGAGTGGAGTCTCAAATGGTTGAGAGAAGAAAGTGTAGAGGAAAGTGGTATGTGATGGAAGATTGCAACAGATGAAGTGGAATATTCGTGAGAATCGAGGTGCATTGCAACATGGGGGTTGCAAGGGAAGAGTTGTAGAGAAGTCAAGAGAGAAATGAAATGGTTGTATTAAGGTGAAGAAAAAAAAAGACATAGTTGTTAGAAAGTGCGTATGAACCTACAGCTTGTAACTTTTAATGTATAGCCAAGAGGTGACTAGAAGAGGAATGTGAGAGGTCACTTGTAGAGTGGAGAGGAAGTATTTGGTAGATGAGGTTAGGCTAATTGGCCGAGGAGGTTGGGCTGTCAGTGACGAAGTTCGTTGGAGGTTGTGTGCAATCTCGAAGGGTGGTTCTATCACTTGACTCCATTTTTGTGAGCCCATGCTCACAATTTTTCTTACCCTATGTGTCTGATGTAGGAGCATCTGAGTCCACGTACAATCCTATATCACCCAAAAAAGAACTGTTGTTTCGGTAAGGTTTCATGGAGAACATTCTTATAGGTAGAATTTAGATTATATTTTGAATTTGATAGTGAAAGTTTTGAAATGAAATTGTTGATGGTTTTGGAAAATTAATAGTTTTACTACTTGTGCTAATGATTTGGAAATTTTTTAAAGTGCTCTGGCAGAAAATGCATGAATTCATTTCTTTACAAAGTATGAGTTTTAATAGAATGTTTGAATACCCAAACGTACACAAAGAATTTGAAAGGGATTACCCTTATTGAGTTGGTTTGATTCATCTACTAGCTGTGAAGATACCTCATCTTCTAGCTTGAGTATGGAAGCTTTATTTAAAACTTGGTATAAGAATTTGCAAGCGGTGACAGTGGAAGAGGTTGAAAGGAGGGGGTGTAACAAAGAATTTTGAGGCATGTAATTCGCTACCCTCCATATTAGCACAGACCAAAGAAAAAATAATGGAAAAAACCATAGCACAAAGAAATAATAGTTAAGCTAGAAGAAGGGTCCAAAGAAGAAATGAAGGGAAGTGATGCTACATGAGAAGAGGTATGGATGAAGGAGGGAAAAAACTTGAGTCAAGCATGTGCCTTGAGAGACTGAATGGGTAAAGAGACCTGCAAAGATTACTATTGCTCAGAGGGTTGTTCAAGCAGCCATGGTCGATGTTAAAGGAGGTATGTGCTCATTCCTTTTGTCTTGGCTTGGAGAAACTAAAGTAGAATCGATGTTTAGAGGCAAAGAGATATGCATATTGGAAAGAAGACAAGGTTTGCCAAATAGAAGGAGACAATTGATGTATGAGTCAGTACAATAGAGGTGGCAGCTAAAATGTAAAGAAGACTGTGAAAGATCGATCACAGATCAAATGGGATGGAAATATTAGAGTGGAAATGAAATCTCTATGGGAGTCGAAAGTGTGGATTAGAATGCATAGAGGTTTGTGGAAATGAAGCTTATGGAAAAGAGAGGCTATATTTTCAGTGATGAAAAATTAATGGGGCTAAGCCTGAGGTGAATGGGAAAAGAAGAGAACTAGAGGATGTGGTGTTTCAGATGAGCAAAGGAAGACAAAGAGTTAAAGGATTGAAGGCTGTGGAGTAGTCAAAGTTTTGTAATGTAACCTTCATGAAATCTTGAATAAATAATAGTTATTGGTTTTGTTTTCAAATATGAGTATTTGGTTAAAAAATGTGCAATTGTAAGTTGATTCAATTTGATACAAGTAATTTTCAAATTGGGAATTAATCATTCATTGAGTCCTATAATCTGAATTTTGGATAAATTTGAAAGAGTGTGTTTTTCTTCTTCATTTGATAGTGCTAAATTGTGTGAAAGGAAAGATAAATTGTGCTTTAATGCCTCAACCAGTAGAGTGAATTGTTGAAAAATATTTCCATCTCTTATAAACTCTTTGTATCTTTTTCTAAGATAGTGACTCTCATTAGGTCCTCTATATCTTGCTCCTGGAGTTGGTTTGTGCTTTAGTGCTACAAGTCCTTTTGTATCTTTCTCTAAGGAAGTGAGCCTTCTTGCAAGTCTTTTTGGCAGTGATCATTTATATTGTGAGTTAACTCGCACTTTTCCCTCATTGGGTTTTCCACATAAATTTGGTGTTCTCCTATGCATGTGTGTTCTTTGATTTATCTTTCTTGATACTGATATGATTAGACTTGTAGAATTGTTATATCTTTCATTGCTGAAGGTTGTTGATCATATTGAGGGTTTGAATTGCTATATTTGGTTAAGGGTTTTAATTAAGATAAGAAGGTTGTATTGTGTTAAAAGTTTCAAGGTATGAAAGGGCTTAAGTTTTTGAGTAGACTGATTCACTCCTCCTCTTAGTATTTCGGTGTGTTCAATATAAACATGACTACACTAGTGCACAACTACTTCTGGTAATTGGTCTAGCTATTTAGAAAAGTACTTGATAGTTACTTGAGCTTGGTTGTTGCTATTTTGATTTGGAGTTTGTATTTATATTTTATTTTATAAAAGGATATGATTGTAATTTATGTTACAATAAAAGTTCTAGTATATGGTAGAGTTCACTAATATGCAATGTGGAGCTATACGAATTTTTCCCTACTGGTTATTTTATTTTGTTGTAAACCATTATAATTTTTAAATGTGAATATCAAGTGGGAGAATGTTAGGACTGTTCATCCTACATATCCTAAGGCCTAATGCAAGTTAGTTATTTATGCATCTCTAAATTTCATGAACTAGGAAAAATGGGATGTTGATGTGTGGGGGGAATATTAAATTATTTTATTATTCTCGAAGGACTTGAAAACATTATGTTAATGATACATTGAACAAAGATAAATAGTGGACTTGTAAGAGAATCTTCCAATATGAATTTTCATGTGAATCATGGGAAAGTTCTTGTGATTTACATATGCAAACATGAGTGGTGGATCTGACAAAGATTCTTGTACATAGAGGAGTTACAATTTTTTTTGAGTCCACTTTGTTGTATTTGATTGTGATAATTCTTACCATGGTTTTTGGTACCTTTTTAAGTCTATAAATTGGGGGATTCAAATGAAGAAATGAATCATTTCATTTTGAATGTTTATAATAATTTACTATACCAATGGCTATAAAGTCTCTTGTAGTTTTACCTTAAGAATATATTATAACTATTTTCATTTTTGAATAAAATATTTCTTATGTACATTAGAGTATTTGTTTCTCTTAAAATAATTTTCCTAGGATAAATCTTTGTAACTCTTGTTTTGTGGTTTCTTATTTTCTATTTCTTGGTATTTTAAAGTTTTGTTTTATAAGTTGGAGTTCCATTGATTTTCTTTTATCTTTTCTCTCCTCGAAGGGTTAACATGATTTTTTTCATGTTTATTCTCTTATATATATTTTTTTTAGTTGCTTTAATACTTTATGGACATACATTCCTACAAATGTTGACTACCTCACATTTGATTCTCTATTAACAAAGTCCTAAAAATCATATGTTTTCTTATTTTTCTATATGGAATCCTTTTAATTAGTCCATAATAACATAGATGGATTCCTTGAGTCTTTTCCAATATATTTATTTAATTTTTTGATCCCTTCTAGATTCATAGGATCCCCTTCTTTAAGTCTTATATTATTACTTATGATCTATATGACTTACTACTTGAGCCATGACTGTCATGGTTCATCAATTATAGAGACTTCCTTCACCCAAAAACCTCTTCTTTTTATTAGTAACACCTACTTTTGATTAAAATAATAACCTTTTTTCCCCTTGTGGTGACTATAAAATAAAATTACCACAAGTCATCTTCATTTATATAAAAATTTGGGTTAGTATTCCTTAAGATGTTGATGTCATAGTGGGATGAAATTATTTTCTCACCATATTTCCCCTTTTACAGGTTTTAATTTACAATAACCATGCCAACATCCTCTTAAATATGCTAGCCACCAAATTTTTGAAGACACCCAATGGACATCATCCCTTCTATGATATATGTCCCACCCCTATTATTTACACCACTCTTTCATGCTTCCTTTCAATTTAATAAATTTTTCGAGTCCCTAGAGCACTAAAACATTATAGATTATTCTATCTATTAATTTAAAAGAAATATCCAATAGTTCATAGATTCTTGAAGCTTCTCTTTAACAAATTTAGATAGAGCCAATTTTAATTATTCTTCATATAGAAGCTATCTTTCCTCTTATCACTCTTCATAATTTTTTGATGAATAGGAAGTTGTCTATATTAATAAAAATAAAGATAAGGATACATATTCACAAAAAAAAGGTGGATGGTAAGAAGGCACACCCTGAGAGTCACATGGGAAAAGCCTAGAAAACCAAAAAACTGAAGTCACATGGGCCTATCCTAGAAATCCATAAACATTAAAATTATAAAATAAAATGGCCATCAAGTGGCTAGATCAGTACCAGCAGAGCCAGGAGGGTCTCTTTCATCCATGTGCTTCCCCCATACATCAGCAGGGTTTGGAGTGACATCAGGAGGAGGACCCCAACCATCATCAACATATTTTTCTTTCTCTTTATCTTTATCCTCGGATAGAGGCAAGATTACTAGTGCCAAATGTGGAAATCCTTTTCCTGAATATGGCCAACTAGAGCTAGTAGTAGGAGTGTCATTAGAGGGCCACCCAAAACCACCACTGCCGCTCCCCATAGTTCCTCTAGAGGGCCAACCCTGGCCAACCCACAGAGGAGGAGAATGAGTCCACCAAGGAGGGTTGGAACCATGCCGACGAGGAGGATGAGAGCAGGGGTGAGTAGAGCCACTCTGCTACCAGCTCTAAGAGGGTGACTGGCCACAAGAGGAAGTGGGTGAAGTAGGCACCCAAGCAATTGTACATGGACCATTACCCCAATGATCCAAAAACACCTGAAGGTGGGCCACCTCAAGTGCAACCTTGTTGGCCTGAACCTGAATCTGTAAGAGAATATTAGAGAAAAAAATAGCTTTAGAATACAAAGAAACATTTTTATACATTTTTGTGTTAGAAAATATGTAGGAATTTCTATGTTTCCAAAAATTGAAGAGGATTTCCACCCTAAAAGTGTGCCAAAGCTGGGTATATTTAGCTAGAAGTTTGGTCAACTCTCCCAACAAAATCTACACCAAGAGAAAGGCTCTGGTCTAAAAGGACAAAAGAAGTCATGAATTCAATTCCAAAACTACTGAGCTCTGGTACAAAACAAGAAGAGATACTTAAAAGACTCAACTTTCCCATAGAAAGGGAAATGAGGGTCGTAGACCCCCAAGTGAAAAAGCTGAGAACCCATAGGAAAGCGTTGGAAAATAATACACCAAAAAATGTGGGCAAGTTTTGGCTCAACACTTGCAGACCAAGTGGCAAAGAATCCTTTTCACTAGACATGAGTAGGGAATTGAAGAAGCCACCTCTGGTTTAGAATTTCAATCATAGGAAAGTGTGGTGAAAGCCACCTATAATGAATCCTAGGCTTGTAATTCCTGAAAGGGGTGTCTGGGTACCACTTCCAGTCCTTCCACCAGAGCTTGGACCCATAAATTCCCACCTTATGAAGCATTTCCATAGGAATACAATTCACCAAACCATCATAATTAGCATGGTCTTGGTTTTGATGCCTGTAAAGGGCACACAATTATTCCCATGACATGATGCACATTGTGGGTCAGTGAAACACCTGCTACAAAGTTTGAATACATTTCTTGTGGAATATTAGTGCCTTAAGCCAAGGTGACTTAACCAGTGCTGACCATTGCTAGCAAAGAGAGGTGACCACCAAACATTCTATTGATGGAGCGAAATCCCATCATGGAAACAAGAGCTGGCCAAGTGGAGCCAAGGTTTAACTACCTCACAAACTCTCCAAATGCTCTTGGCCATGAAAGTTCCCACAATTTGAATTGGTTCCTTCATGACCAAAAGGGTTTGAAAGCTAATCCCCTTCTAGGTGGGTCTGTGGATAGGAAAACTAGACTAAATACAATTCCTAAGAAGAATCTTCCAAGATTCATCTCTAGTAAGAGCACGACTTATCCATTTCACATGCAAGGAAGTCCCTTGTCATTGAGTGGAGAGCAACCCAAGTCCTCTAGAGTCTCTGGGAAGGCAAAAAAATTCTTAGGCAACATGGTGAAACCATCTATGGGTCTCTATAGAGGCCCAAAGAAAGTCCTAAAGCAACTTTTCAAGTTTTCCATAGACAACTTTCGAAGGGGCCCAACAAGAGGACTAGTAAACATGTGTGGCAGCTAGAATCTTGGAGCACACTTAGAATTTCCTTGTGAGAGAGAGAGGCTTGGTAATCCAATATTGAACTTCTGCTCAATTTTGGAGAGAAAAACTTGCCATAGCTCAGTTGGAGAGGCTTGGAAGGAAAAGGGAATACCCAAGAACCGAAATATTTCCTTGGCCCAATCCATTTCCAAATGTCCTGCTGAAGCCAGTGAGGAGTGGGCAATATAGACTGTCTACAACAAAAAGTTTTGTGCCACTGAATGGTGGAACCAGATGCAATACAAGAAATGTTAAGAAATTCAAGAGCTTCCTTGATATTATTCTCCTCCTCCAGAAGAGTGAGGAAAGAGTCATTAGAAAATTAGGCATTAACCAGTTGAGCTTGAGAGTTAGGAAATGAAATTCCTTTGACATGCTATTGAGAAATCGTGTTTTCCAAGAGATAGCCAAATCCTTCAACAACAAGCACATAAAGAGAAGGAGCAAGTGGCCATCCTTTCCAAATAGAGAAGAAAATCCCAAAGGAAAGAGATTGGTGGCCATTAATGGTGATACAAGTAGAGGCATATGAGAAGAGCATTTGGACAACCTGAATGAAATTAAGCCCAAACCCCAAAGCTTGCAACATAGCCAGAATAAAAGTCCATTCAATGTGGTCATAAGCTTTAGCAAAGTATATTTTGAGAAAAATAGCTTTCTGGTTTGAGCATCTGGCTCACTCCATGCCTTCCCACACAAAAATGATGTTGTCCAAGATAAATATGGACTTTATAAGCCCAATTTGCTCCGAGTGCATAATTTGAGACAAAAGATGGAAAATCTTCAAAGCCAGAGCTTTGGTGATGATTTTGTAAGAAACATTGAGGAGCGTGATAGGTTGCTAGTTGTAGATATCCTCAAGATCCCTAGCCTTAGGTATAAATTTAATATTTCCTTTTTTATTAAATTACCTAGGGATTTGGAATGAAAAGCCTCAAGATTAACTTTATGCAATTCATTCCCAACACAGTCCCAAAGGGCCTTGTAAAATTCATAAGGGAAACCATCAATCTACAGGGCCTTGTCATTAGCCATGGAATGAACAACTTCCTTAAGGTCTTCAACTATCATTGCAACTTGGCTTTGATTTGAGCACCTCTAGAAGCATAATTGTGTGACACTTGCTTGTTGTGTCTTAATTCCACCACCTTGACTTGTAACGATGGGGAGAAAGGGCTGGCCACCAAAGCCTTGGTAGTTGAATGTAGGTCAATTGTGTTAGCCCCATAAAACTGCTGACAAAAAATGGCAAGTTGGTACCCATAAATACTTAGAAATCTTGTCATGCGAGTGATAGAATCATTCCACCAATTAATCTAGCCTATATGATGAGCTGGCATGCACTCCAAATTCCAGACCCTATGAATGTGGGCCAACGTGGGTTGATGAAAAAGCAAAGACATGTTAAAAAAGAATTTTGTTTTGCAAGCCCAAGGCTATCTTGTCTCTCATTCAATGTGAAAAGAAATGGGGAAATGATCTGACAAAGTCAGATCCACTAACGACTTAACTGAGAGTGAATAGTTGTCAAAAAAATAAAATATTAAGCCGGGATCATAGCATGATCAAGGCATTTAAACATCCTGTCAGAGCTGGACTTGTAATTACACCAAGTGTGCCAGAGGGAATGAGAGTGGAAAAAACCAATATTGGGATCAAAGAGCCCCAATTTATAATGCATGTAGAACCACGCCTCCCTTTCACCAGTTGCCCATTTGAATGTCAAGGTGCCATATTTATGATAGGAAATCTCAACCATATTGAATTCTTCACACAATAACCAAGTAGAAATAGGAAATGAATCAACAATCCAATGCCAAAGCATAGAGCGTTCCACAACATCATTAGAAGCATAAACATTAATAATCCCAAAGGAATGATTATCAATGTTGAGAAGGATCTAAATGAGCCGATGTGTGGGTCAGACCCATGGTCGACTATGCAAGCATGCCACTATGGGGAAAAAAGGGTGATAGCTCCACCACACCAAGCTTCATGATTAGTACAAAAGATGTGAGTAGCTAGCCAAATAGAGCGACAAGCCGACACGAGCAAAAAACTAGAAATTTTAACTTCTTGGAAACAAAGCACTTCAATACCAGAATATTTTTGCAAAGTATCCATAACATAATACTTTTTGGAGAGGTTTGTCAGACTTTGAGCATTCCATGAGAGGAAATTCATGAATGAAACTCCTCCATATTGTCAGAGTCTGACTCCTCTTCATTTAGAGTAGAGAGAAATTTTGAAAAAACTCTAGAAGAACTGACCCAATTTGAATAGGAGGAGAAGAAGAAAATACCCTTTTCTCTTGTAGATATTCACCTCCTTCTAATGGTGGGGAAGGACTATGAGACCACATTTGAGCTCCTAACATGGGAGGAGAAACGTTCAGCTACACTATCATAACAGTAGTAGGCTGAGGCGTATTCTTCGGCCTAAGCTATGTTGGAACATTATCAGCCCCAACCAAAGCCTCTTTCCCCTTCATTGAAGAGTTTGAAACATTCTTGGCTAGCTCAGGGGCTTTGGAAGCTGACCTAAAGCCACTGGACTTAGTTTTCCAGTTCGTAACTGTGGTCCATTTTTTATCAAATTTGGCAACAAAATTATCTACCTAACAAGGATTTTCAGGTTCTCATGGTGGAGAAGGAGTACGAGGTACTACCAAAGGGAAGTCCTTGATCTTTTGGTCTATGGACTGACACCTATAACATGTGTTACGAAGATTAAAATAAGTGACCTTCTGAGTATGCATACGATCTCCAATTTGAATGTTAATGGAGTTCTTCAAATCTTGTGAAAGGTCCACTTCAACACAAACCCATTTCTAGGGTCAGGCCTAGAAAAAACTATCTGGCTCAATACAAATGACCCTCCTCAAAGAGGATGCAATATGATTCAGAAAAGGCACACAAGGCAAAGGTAAACCTAGAAATTCAATCTAGATTAGGACTCACAACTTGGTGTCACTCGAGATAGCAAAGTCCTAGGTCCACGCTTAGAAAACCAACAAAGAAGACTTGACATACTAGGGACAATGTGCTAGGATTGATTGGACATTATTGACCTCCACAAAGTAGAAAAAAAACCCTTGGTTTAAGATTTGGACCATATCAAGGCAGACCCCATGAGGGACCCAAGCCTTGTTGACCCATTCCTTAAGCACACTTTTAGGGGAGTCTTCCCAAAAAAATAACCAACAAGGGTGTGCTGCTCAAGCCATTGACAAGAAGAATCAAAATTAGGAAAAGGTAAAACCACATTAGTTGGGGAGTCAAAAGACTTACCTCGTGAAAGACTTTTAGAATAAATTTCTAGGGTTGTTTGTTTGGAGGAGGAGCCATTGAATAGATCCATCAAACTGCTAACACCAACATGAACTGCTAGGTTAGAGTCAGTTGAAGGCATATTAAAACAAAAAATCCATAGTAAATGTAGTCATACACATAGGAAAAGAGGAAATTCCTGCATAGTAAGTGCAGTATGATGGAAGAGGGGCCAAGAATGACCATGAACATAAGAAAAACCTAGCAGAGCTCATACACCTTCAAATCCTCATCATTTTTCTTACCCTTGAACTACTCTTCATACTTTCACCAAGTGAATTTGAATCTTCTATTCAATTGATGTCAACATGTTAATAGTCTATAGAATATAGAGTCTATATAGCCTAAAGTGGATTGAAATTTAGAGAAGTAAGAGGAGATTCCTCAACATTTGAATAATTACTATTAGAAAGAGGTGGGATATCATCATCACTATCATAAGCTAAAGTGAATGAAGAAGAATACTAATCATTATAAATTTTCCTAGGTGGATTTTAATCCTTAGAATTGATATGATCAATATTAAGTGAATCAAATGTGAAAGTAGATGGAGAAGTGTTAATAGTATAAGCTAAAGAGCTCTCCTCAAAGAAAATGTTGATTTCAATAAACAAGTCACATATGGTAGGGTTAAGAAACCAAAATACTTTAACATCATTAGGATAACTCACAAAAATGAAATATTTATTTTATGGATGCATAGTGCTATGGATATCTTCTAGATAATGTGTAACCATGAGGGTGATTCAAATAGAGTGACTCTCTTTAAGACTATATGAAGAACATATTTTTGGTATAACTCACATAGTTAATGGCTTCCACCTAGAATTATGGTACAATACATCTAGAGTGAATAAAATAATTAGATATTTCCTAATTTTTATTATTCTTTTCCACATCATTTTATGGAGGAATGCATATAACTATACATTATAAATTAATCCCACTTGAATGTTAAAACTACTCAAAATGATAGTTAACACATTTAGCATCATTACCAAAGTGTACATGCCTAATGAATTTACCTAACTGTTTCTCCACAAGTGATTTGAAGTGATAAAAAATATTAAATACCTTAGAATTTTGTCAAAGAAAATACAACCATGTATGATTAGAAAACTAATTAATGAAGGTCAAGATGTTTCTATCCCTAGTGAATTAAAAATGTAAAATCAAAATATTCAAGTCACTATAAGTCAAAATCTTAGAATACATCACAATACCCAGTTGCAATACAACACCCCATAAAATAGGGTTGCCTTCTAGGGCAAGCCAAGCCAAAAAAATATCCACCATCAGATTTGATATGTATTGATGAATGGTCCATATTTATAATAATAGAATATACATAAAATTTGGCTTTTGAGGGTGCTTCCCCCAAACCCTCACCAGGGCATGCGACCCTCAAAACCTCTACCAAGGGATAAGTCCCTCATACAGTGTATGAGGGGTACCCTTGCACCCCCCATGTTTACCTATCAACAATAAACCTTATGCAATTGCAAGGTTGAGACACATTTTCCCTACATGCATAATTCTATGTCTATCTTCTAGAATGTTGAAATGTGATGGGGATTTTTTTTTAAAAATTACAATGGGTTTTTAGTTTCTTCAAGATTCAAATCAAGTGACCTTTTGATACTTTTTGAGGAACATGTTTTTTGGTATAACTCACATAGTTAATGGCTTCCACCTAGTATTGTGGTACAATAGATCTAGATTGAATGAAATAATTAGCTATTTCCTTTAGTAAATTTTAGTATGCTTTTCAACATCATTTTATGGAGGAATGTATATAACTATAAACTATAAATTAACCCCCCTTGAATTTTAATACTTCTCAAAATAATGGTTAGCATATTCAACACCATTATTAATGTGTACAAGCCTAATGAATTTACCTAACTATTTATTTGCGAGTGATTTGAAGTCCTCAAATTTCTTAAATACCATAGACTTTTGTCAAAGAAAATAAACCCATGTATTCTTAGAAAAATAATTAATGAAGGTCAAGATGTTTCTAGCCCTAGTGAATAAAGGATGTAAAAATAAAATAGACAAGTTACTATAAGTGAACTCTATAATTTAAGTATTCCTTCATAATTCATATTTTTTAAAATCCTTTTTTGGGGTGTTTAATAGGAGTGTATCACTAGTAAGCACTATAAATTGTGAATTAAATGAAACCCTATAACAATGTTGTATTAGCTAAGTTATTTTAAGTGGTGGTAGTTCAAATTCCAAAAAATGCCCATGCCACAACTCACTCACATCATTAGAATAAAAGATAAGTATGGTGAAAGGAGAAAAAAAAGAGAAAAATCATACAACTAATATTGGTGATCTAGTCTCTTAATATTGTTGTAGAACTACTATGGATCACTTAAATAACCAATTATTTAGGAGTGAATTAAACCCATTTGGTTGAGATTGTGAGTTGTTTGGTAAAATAGCATGATATTTGATAGTGATGGCACATAAAGAATGTACTAAAATATCCCATCACCCATGTGAATAGAACCTCTCCCACATTCCTTAACTATAATATCATCACCAATAAAAATGTGAAACATAGAACAAGACTTTAAAGATGTGAAGTCCTACATAAAATTCATGTTGGGAAAATTATTAGAGTGAAGTATCCTAGAATAATGTTGACCTAAATCTACTATAAGGTGCTTATTATTTTCTTTTCCCTTATTATTGTCCCTTAATTTTGATGATCCCTCATTTGATGAGCCCTATTTGAAGTGGGATTATGTTAGGACTATGTGTGTTATTCACCATTCATATCATACTAAGTATAGGTTAATTGTTTATCAAGAGTTAATTATGTATATATATCCAAACTTCACGAATGGGATAAAATGGGTTGTGCATGTGTGGGAACATATTTAATTATTTGATTATTATTTATGTGCATGTGTGGGAACATATTTAGTTATTTGATTATTTTCTATGTGCATGTGGGGGAACATATTTAATTATTTGATTATTATCTAAGGTTTTTGAAATATTATTATAATGAGAAATTGAAGAGTGGGTTACATAGTAGACTTGTAAGAATTTTCTATTATGAGTTTACATGTGAATTTAATTATTATTTTGTGGAGGAGTGCTTAGAATTTATATATGCCAACTCAATACTTAGTGAATGAAAAATATTATTTTAGAGGAATTATAATAATTTTTTTAGTCCATTCTCTTATAGTGGGTTGTGAGAATTCTTGCCATGGTTTTTGGATTCATGATTTAAGCCCATGGTATATATTGTTTTATGATGGTTCTTGGGACCTTCTTAAGTCTATATATTGATGGATTGAGATGGATGCATGAATCATTGTATCTTGTCGGGTTATAGTACATGATTTTTTCTATAATCGTAAAGTATCTTGTGGGGTTACCCTAAGAATGTATTGTAAATATTTTCATTGTTGATGTGGACACCGATTTTGGTACCCACAATTTTCTTGCACTTATAGGGTTTTCCACCTAAAAGGAGAAAATAGGACAAAATGTGTAATGTCCCCACTCAAAACTCATGCAAGTATAAATGAAATACACTTAAATGAAATAAATTGATAAAGGAAATGAATTATTAATGTAAAACCTAAGAAATGCAATATATTTGAAAACACATTGTGATATGCAAAATGACCTAAGAATGCAAGTAAACAATAACATAAATGAAGGAGATCAGAGAGGTGCACTTGGAAACTGAAGTGTGATGCAGAGAGGCTCTAGAATCCTATAGAATTTGCTATTGAAGCCAAATTGTGCCAAGTTGGATGACTTAGTCCTGTTTTAGGGAGATTATGTCAAAACAGGTTTCTACCAAAAGGCTATCCAGAAATTCATGAATCAATTTTCAGGCCTAGTAGTGTGACTAATTCATCACTTATGGCAACTTAGTCCACCTGGGAATCTCAAGAAAGTTAGGGTAGGAATCTGTAGCTCTCGGTATGCACTTCTCTTCTTGATAGGTGTCCGGATCAGATTCTGCAAAAATCAGGCTGAAAGAGATCTCCAAGCTTTAATTAGGATTTTTTGACTTGAATGACTTTGATGGATTGTTGACCACTTTTTAACACCTTTCTCTTTGACAAATATGCATACAAGACCTGTAAAACACACATGCAAAGAGGGGGAAAAGGGTTAAGGGTTAGAGAATAGGGGTTTTCCTTGGTCAAACCCCAATTTGGTAATCAAACCCTTGAAAATGAAATGAAATAAAGAGAGAATGATGAATGAACAACATGCAATGTCATAACTCACCAAACCCTTGATGTAGAAATCTAAAGATATGCAAGTAGATGCTGTAATGGATGCTTGATAATGCTTAGAATGCTTGAGAATTATGAATGAATGCATGCTAATGTATGGGTGAATGTATTAGATGAATGGGGGTGAAAATGAGAGGAAAAATATTTATTTATACTTGATTTTATAAAATTTCTTGAAAATAACACATCACAGGCCGACCTCAAGGCTATAAGAATAATATCCCACTAGAATTTTGAAATAATTTTGATTTTTGTGCCTAGTGGGACTAAGTCACCCCAGGTGGTGACTTGGTAATACCAGGGAAATTTTACTGGGTGTCAAAAATTAATTGTATTTAATGATGCTTAATGAGATTATTCTATGAAACACACTTAAGTAAGGCTGAAAAGTGCATTAAGGGGTCATTTAAACATAAGAAAGGGTTGAATTAGTGATGAAAAGCCTAGAAAAGTGTGAAATTTTATTACAAATCTTTACAACACTTTGAAATAAGACTTGGTAAGTGATAAAAATGGGTCATTTAGGTGAATTATAATGAAAAGGTCCTAAAAAAGTGTGAAAGTGGGTTACAACACTTTAGAAAATATTTACAAGACATCATAGAATTATTAATGATTCACAAAGGTCCAAGACCTAATGTGAATGTGTTGACCACATTACAACTTTAAATCTAGGAAAAATCAAGCCAAAATCCATAAGAAAGACTCAAATTAGCGTAAAAATGTCCAAGTATACTTTTTGGATGACACATTAAGCCCCCACTTTACTGAGAGGATGAACTTGCTTCAAACTCACACTAAAGTAGCCCAACATGCATATCAAGAGGGATCTAAATGCACCAATGCTTGGTAAGATGAGACAACAACAATCAGAAGGGATAATCAAGCCCCCAGGATCAAGATCCCATGGCAAACCAAACATTATCACAAAGGAACACACATAAAAAATGATGAAAAAGAATGAAAGAGAGAAAAGGAGAAGGAAAAGAGAGAGTTGGATCAAGCTTCGATAGATTTCCCATCTTGTTGTGGATCAGATCTAGGTTGTTTGTTTGGAAAAATAAAATGCATACTCACTTTGAGGCGATGAAACTCATGGCTTTCTACCAAGTGAGAAGGCCCAAAAGGTGAGAAACATACATTCATGGCTGGTATGCACACACACACATGCAGGTGGCTATGGGGAAAGTCATGCCTTAGAATGGGCTTCTCGATCAACCATACCAAAGTTATACCTCCTGATAACTTTAATAAGGTTCCACAAAATAAAATGAAATTTCAAGCTTCACGTGACAAGTAAAACTTCATATGCTTGGATCTCATGAAAAAATGTGATGGAACCACAGGCATGCAAGCTGTGTTATGCAAGGTGGCCATATAACAAATAAAAAATGCAACATGCAAAATAAATTTTCAAAGGAGTCATGCTTAGTCCATGTGAGGTCTTAGCTTAGGGAACATTGTGTCTAATGTCTCTAAGAGAGGACCAATCAAAGAATAGAAAATTTTCAACTTACGAGACATAGTGTGTCACATCAAGCCACTAAGAGGAATGCAATATGCTAAGATAGATCATGCTCATGAAGCAAACTACACCCAATGTCATCCACAGAGGGACAAAACATATCATATGAAGTAACAAGGTTGCACTAGGATCCAAGAAAAAGAAAACAATGCAAAATGATATGCCAATGTATGCTCCCACTTTAAAGGAATTGCTACATACCATACTGTGAGAAAATACTTTAAAGTAGCAAATGAAAATGCAAAGAAAAAAAGACATGAGAATAACTTGGAAATCCCCTATGCCAAGTCATACGTTTCTGAGGAAAGATACATCATGTGAAGAAAATGAAAAAGAAAAGAAAGGAGCTTCCCCCAAAATGAAAAAACCAAACACATAAGGGATCTATGGATTTGGGCTTAGTATGTTCATTGCTGCAATGTTGTGTAAAGAGATCAGAACTGTCATCATTCCCTAAATACATAGAACTAGAAGAATGAAACAAAGAGAGCGAAAACAAAGAAAAAGAAAGATCTGTTTGGGTCAACATGGAAGAGACATAGGATGTATCGATAGTTTGCATTGTTCCCAAGAGGAAAACACAAGAAAAAAGAAAAGGAAAATGAAAATGGAAAGGATTTTGGGTGAATATGAATGAGACATTTCGGTCTCAATTCCTTGTGTCATCGCCAAAAGGAAAACACAAGAAAAAGAAAAAGGAAAATAAAAAGAAGAGGGGCCTTTTAGGTCAACATGAAAGAGACATTGTGGTCTCAATGCCTTGTGTCATCCGAAAAAGGAAAACATAAGCAAAAGAAAAATGTAAAGGAAAAGAAAAGGGGCCTTTTGGGTCAACTTGCAAGAGACATTGCAATCTCAATGCCTTGCATCATCCCCAAAAGGAAAACACAAGAAAAATAAAAATAAACGGGGCCTTCTAGGTCAACATGATAGAGACAATGCGGTCTCAATGCCTTGTGACATTCCCAAAAGGAAAACATAAGCAAAAGAAAAAGAAAAGGGGATTTTTGGGTAAACATGAAAGAGACATTGCAATCTCAATGTCTTGTTTCATCCCCAAAAGGAAAACACAAGAAAAAGGAAAAAGGAAAAGAAAAGGAAAAGGGGCCTTTTGGGTCAACGTGAAAGAGACATTGCAGTTTCAATGCCTTGTGTCATCCCCAAAAGGAAAACAACAGTAAAAGACAAAAGAAAAAGGGGAAAGCAATGTACAACATATAGAAGAAGGAAGGTACAAATAGGAGAATGTCACAAAGAGAGAGAAAATCAAATATCACATCACAGGGGAACATGATACACACATACAAACGCACAAAAGAAAAAGAAAATGTAAGAGACTAGTAAGGAAAATGGGATTCAACCATCAAGCAATTCATTTTCCTCCGAGTCATGTTTATGATATGCCGAGGGTGGGTAACTAGCTAAAAAAATAAGAGAAAGTGTGGAACTAGGGGAAGCACCAGGTTCCACACTCTTTGTAGGATATTTTTCATTTAAGCTCATGGAAGAGGAAAATCATGTATTCAGATCATTATGCACCTCTTCGTATATTTTAGTGATCTCAACATCATCATCCAAATTAATCACAACAGGAAGACCAATGATAATGTCCAATGAAAGGTGTACCTCTTGTTGAGGATGTTGCATTGGATTGTTTTGCTATGATTGGGGAGGGGGGTTGTCATGCATTGCTTCTGTCAAGTCCAGATTTTGATTTTTTTTTTTTCTTCATCTTGTAACTTGTGAGCAAGGGCATGATGTCTATGCCTATGCTCCATAGCTCCTCTATTTCTTTTGGTTTTATTGTCAAGTTGTGTTTTTGAAGGAGCAGGTTGATCAATCATAGGTTACTTTTCATCCCTAAGGGGAGGAATAGAAGGAACCATGGAAGGTTATTCATCCACTTTCTCCTTTGCTTTATAAACTTGTTTTATACAAGGAGGCATGAAAGAGTTGTTATCATTATGTCATGGGGTCTTAGATGATGTTGGGGAGGTTTCGGGTGTTGGTTGAGTTTGATGGGTTGGTTCTTGTTCAAGTTGAAGAATTGTTTCATCTAGGATAGGAGCGTTGGAAGTGGATGAGGACATGTTGCAGAGAGACAATTCTATAATTTTTGTTGCTTTAAATTTTTGGTAAGTAATGAAAAATAAGTCTTTACATATGATGTGTTATAGTTTCCTTTAGAAGAAAAAGGGTTAAAGCCACTATGGTGAAAAATGAATATTTCATTGTCAAAGACAAACTTTAAACATTTGTGTATGACTGAAGGGACAACTTTCATTGAGTCAAGCCATGGATGGCCTAACCTCAAACAAAATTGGTCCGATTGTGGGGTGATGGATAATGTAACATCTAATTTTTTTGGTCCTATCTGTAATGGAAGGATGATCAATCCTATCATAGGGAAAGAAAAACCATTGTGTGTTTTGATCCATGATCTGGGTTTATCATAATCATCTTGATAGAGATCATGTAATACCAAAAATTCCTCAGTGATCACGTTCTCTCCATAGGTAGGATCTATGAGTATCCCATTAGTGGGCTTATCGTAAATATGACCAGCTATGTATAGAGGACCATCAAGGACATTTTCAAGTATTTCCATAGAGGAGAAAGTAATATCAAGATATTTCTTAGGTTGGCTCTTATGAGGGATAATAGTGGTGATATGTGGAATAGGATCAAGATGTTCAACATCTGTATGAATATTCATCACATCATTCTTTGGAGTTTCACTAGCTTTGACAAATGAAACATTATGTTTAAGCATGGGATTAGTGAAAATTTGAAAATTTTCATTTGGAGGGGCAACAAACTTATTGCCTTGATCATTAACACCTACAATGGATAGACGACCAAAATCAATGAGGTTTTGCACAAGGTGTTTAAGGTGATTACACTTTTTTGTGCCATGTCCATTTTTTCTATGATAATAGCAATAAGAATTGGATTTAAAGTTCAAAGGTAAAGGCTTAGTAGGATTGGGTGGTTTGATGGTAGATAAGGTAATAATTTGTTGTTGCAAAATTTGGGACATTGTGTTGTGAAGGGTGCCTGGTAAAGGTGTAAATTGTCTTTTTAGATCACCATAACTATAAGGTATCATAGTTTTAACAACTGATACTTGGTTGTTGATAGGTTGAGTTGGTTGTTGAGGGGGATTGAAGTATAAGAACCCTTTTTTTTTCTTTCTAAATGGTTGGGAATTTTTTTGGTTGGCATGTTCAAACTTCTCAGCTCAGCTAGAAGTGAAATTTGTATCACGACTACTAACCGAATTGTGATAGTTGCATAGGGTGGTGCACAAGTGCATAAAGGAGGGAAATTTCATCATGGTGAGTTTTTCCTAAAGTTTAGTTTGCAATTTTTCTATAAACATCTTTTCAAGGTGTGGATCAAGAATCTTGACATCAATTTGGGAATAAAGCGATTGATAGCATGAGATAAAATCAATTATATTTTCTTCTTCATGTTTCTTTCATCTCATCAAATCAGCCAAGGTCTTCTTTGGAATAATATGCACTTGGAACTGATTTATAAATGCATCAAATAGTTAATTGAATGAATGAATTGAATTCTTCAGTAAAGATGAGAACCATTCCAAGGAAATGTCTTTGAGTCCTAGGAAATAGTTTTGCTAGCAGTTTATTATCAAGGATAAAGTCACTACATAAAGCAGTGTAAGAATTACCATTAGAAGGATCTCCCTTCCCTCCATATTTCTCAAATCTAGGCATCTCTATTCCTTGTGGCATTGGTGTTCACAATATTTCCAAAGGTAGTGGACTACTTCAGACATAATAGACCTTGAGTAGTCCATTCTAATTTTGGTTTATGGTGGATATATATTTTTGCATCGAGGAGATGGTTTGGAAAAGTTATGTTATGAGAGGGTTAGTGTAAGTGGTATGAGGTGGAAGGGAAAGTGGTGATGGAGTGTATGTAGTGGCAGGGAAAGTAAAGGGAATGCTTATAGATGGTATGGTGGAAGAGGATAGAACATGTGATGCCACATAGGAATTAGGAATGCTAGCATGAATAGTTGAGGAAGGAATCATATTACTAACTTGGTGCATTATTGTTGTCACTTGAGGAGTGGTATATGTAGGTATGGATGCTACTATTGAGGGAGGAGGGGTGTGAGGTCCTCCTTGGCTAACCACAATGTTTGCTGGTTGAGAAACACTAGAGGTGGAAGGAACATGTTTTTGGTGTATCTCAACTATTTGTTTCATAACGTATAGGCCTTCTTCACTTTCAAGCATGAGATGGATGTTTTCTATGGTTGGAATGATAGTGGTTGAAATGTTTTCAAGACACACTTGGTGTTGGAGATGTATTAAGTCCTCAAGAATGTTAATGATTTTGTCTTGCAGGATGTGATCATTTTGTGTGTCAACATGCAAGTTATTGGAAGGCAAAGAGTTGCTAAAGGTAGGATCTATGCCTAGTGTACTAGTTGCAATTATGGGAGTGGAAGCTTTAGATAAACCAAGATCCACAATGAGTGTATTATCATGGGATATTATGAGTCTTGAAATTCTTCTCACTAAGGTATTAGCAATAGGACACCAAACACTTATGCAAAGGTTTCTAAATATGGGTGAATGCAAATGCAATGAAAACTAAGAGAAATAAAATGCTAATAACTAAAATTATAGAAACTATAACGATAATACAATAAAAGAAAAAATAAATGTTAAAAATTCTTAGAAAATGACATAAATTACAGTGCAGAATGTGCAAGAGGACTAAGTCGCCCAATGTGGCGAATTAGTCCAGGTTGTGATTTTTTTGAGATTTTTTAGAATTTTTAAATGGATTTGTATGTTTTTTAGATTTTCAGATGCATATATACTATGAAAATGCAGTTTTTTTTGGAATGTGTAATGAAATACAATGCAAAAATGTAAGCTACATGATATTTTCACTAATGCAATTTTTAAAACCCTAGATGCAATTTAAACAATGCAAAAACTAATGAAATGTTGATGCAAGTTATACCTAGGATGTAAATGCACTTGAAATCAAAAGTAAAATTTTCTAAAGTTGGGTTCACCAAAATGTGGACACTTATTTTGGTACCCACAATTCTCTTGCACTTCTAGGGTTTTTCACCTAAAATGAGAGAGGTAGGCCAAAATGCGTAATGTTTCCACTCAAAACTAATGTAAGTATGAATGAAATATGCCTAAATGCAATAAAATGATAAAGGAAATGAATTATTAATGTAAAACCTAAGAAATGCAAGTTGTTTGAAAACACATTGTAATATGCAAAATGACCTAAGAATGCAAGTAAAGAATAACAAAAATGAAGGAGATCGAAGAGGTGCACCTAGAAATTGAAGTGTGATGTAGAGAGGCTCTAGAATCTTGCAAAATTTTCTATTGAAACCAATTGGGACACTTACACCAAGCTAGGCGACTTAGTCCTATTTTGGGGAGATTTTACCAGAACAGGTTTCTTCCAAAAGGGTATCTAGAAATACATAAATCACTTTTCAGGCCTGGAAGTGGGACTAATTTTCCATAGATGGAAACCTAGTCCACCTAAGAATCTTGAGAAATTCAGGTTAGGAATCTATAGCTCTTAGTCTACACTTCTCTTCCTTACAGGTGTTCAGATTAGATTTTGTAGAAATTAGGCTGAAAGAGGTCTCCAAGCTTCAATTAGGGCTTTGTTGACTTGAATGAACTTGATGGATTATTGAACACTTTTTAACACCTTTCTCTTTGACAAATATGCATACAAGACCTGCAAAACACACATGCAAAGAGGGGGAAAAGGGTTAAGGATTAGAGAATAGGGGTTTTCCTTGGTCAAACCCAAATTTGGTAATCAAACCCTTGAAAATGAAATAAAATAAAGAGAGAATGATGAATGCACAACATGCAATGTCACAACTCACCAAACCCTTGATGTAGAAATATGAAGATATGCAAGTAAATTCTCCAATGGATGCTTGATAATGCTTAAAATGCTTGAGAATTATGAATGAATGTATGCTAATGTATGAGCGAATGTATTAGATGAATGAGGGTGAAAATGAGAGGAAAACCCTTTATTTAAATATACTTGATTTTACAAAATTTATCAAAAATAACACATCATAGGCCGACCTCATGGTTAAGAGAATAATATCTTTCCAGAATTTTGAAATAATTTTGATTTTTGTGGCCAGTGGGACTAAGTCACCCCAGTAGGCGACTTGGTCCCACCAGGGCAATTTAATTGGGTGTCAGAAATTAAAGTGTATTTAATGATGTTTAACGGGATTATTCTCTGAAACACACTTAAGTAGCACCGAAAAGTGCGTTAAGGGGTCATTTAAACATAAGAAAGGGTTGAATTAGTGATGACAAGCCTAGAAAAGCATGAAATTTTGTTACAACTCTTTACAACACTTTGAAATAAGACTTGGGTAAGTGATAACAAGGGGTTATTTAGGTGAATTATAATGAAATGGTCCTAGAAAAGTGTGAAAGTGGGTTACAACACTTCACAACACCTTTACAAGACATAATAGAATTATTAATGATTCACAAGGGTCCAAGACCTAATGTGAATGTGTTGACCACATTACAACATTATATCTAGGAAAAATCAAGACAAAATCCATAAGAAAGACTCAAATGAGCATAAAATTTTCCATGTATACCTTTTTTGGTGTCACAGTTGAAACACACATTACTCATTTGCTTTAAAGACCTTTTTTATCTTGAAATGGTTTTCATAGGATACATCTATGTCACTCCTGTCCTATGATTTCTTCTTTCCCTTCTTATTGTCTAATTCTTGTTCTTTTCTAAGTGTTATTTTATATGTTGGAATTCTTTATTTTTTTTATTAGATAGAGGAAGGGTACGAGTAGCCATTATACCTAACCTCCTAAATGGTATGTTGAATTTCAATAATTTTTATTAAGTTTCTTTGTATGCAACTTAAGAGATTATAGTTATTGTTTAAGCTTTTGGGTAGTTAGAATGAACACGAGAGGATTTGTTATGTACACAAAGGTCAAAAACTGATCATTTCAGGTTAACATTTGATATATATTCTCTAGTGCCCTAATAATCGTTCAATTTAACCACCACAAAATTTTCACAACTGATCCATTACATATACAAAAATGCCTCAGTATTCGCGCATTATTGGTACTAATAAAGTTGTACAACTCCAATTGAGTACTTTTTTTTGTAACTACTGAGTATAAAGTGGAAAAATATTAGTACATTTAGAATTTTTTAGTGAAATTTTAATTAGCATGTATCAATGAATGGTTATTTGAACATGGGAAATAATTGGGGCCTTTCCCCTAGTTTTTCTTTCCCTAAAGGGTTAATGCAGATTTTTTTATATGTTTATTATTTAAGTTTTATCTCATGTTTAATTGCTAATGGTTTGTTATAATACACACCAAAATCTCTAGCAATGAAAAATAAAAATTTAAGATTACAATTATATTAATGATATCAAGTTTCCACAATCCATATTAAAGTTCAGAATTATTTTTGGATTCGATTGTGTTAGAAATTTTTGTGTCAAAAAATTCTAACACAATAAAATCCAAAAAAAAATCTAAAATTACAATTATAAGTCTTTCCTATCTTTATTATTTGAAAAATTTGAATTGCAAAATGAATAATAAAAATTACATAAACCTTTATAAGAAATTTTTTATTAATCTCAATAAACTAACCATTCTCATATCAAGGAAACATACATATGACATGAGAAAATATTTATTACAATAGAAATTATACAAATTCACTTCCCCTTAAATGAGATTAGACTTAGATGTATATCTCAAATGAATATATAACATAAAAAATTTCCAAATCATATCATTTTATTATTTAATAATTTTATTTCTATTTATTACCATTAACTAATTATTTATTTAAATTGTATGTTTCAAAGAAAAAAATATTAAATACATAGTTCACCTTTATATATTAATAATAAATTTTATCAAATTTTAAATTAGTACCAACCAACTTATTAGTATCTATTATTATGTCAAACTTGTCTTCCCTATATGAATATTACTGAGTAACTTTAATGATCAATGGTTGAGAATGTGGTAGAATGATTGTTGACCATTGAAAAGGATCCAACCTTCTGATGAAACAACAATATATAATAAATAAAAATAATATTAAAAGTTAAAACTTTGTACAAAAAAGAAAACAAAGAATTAGATATTCTTTCTACATTTCCACTAAAAAAACAAAAAACCATAATTATTATATTTTACAAATTAAAATAATAATTATTATGTTTTACAACAAATTATTTACTTTATATAATTAATTATTGCATTTTATACAAAGAAAGAAAGTAAAGAATTAGATATTGTTTCTAATTTTCTACTAATATTAAAAAAACAAAAAACAATAATTATTATATTTCACAAATTAAAATAAAATTATTATATTTTAGAAAAACATATTTAAATGCACTAAATTTATCTTATCAAAATAATCTTTGTATAAAAAGAAAGCAAATAATTATATATTGTTTCTAATTTTCTACTAATATTAAAAAAAACAAGAACCATAATTATTATATAATTTAATAAATTAAAATAAAAACCATTATATTTTAGAAAAACATATTTAAATACACTGAATTTAAGCTTATCAAAATAATCATTGCACTTTATACAAAGAATGAAATTAAAGAATTAAATATTGTTTCTAAATTTTCACTTATATTCACAATTTATAAATTATATTATAAATGTGCAAAACAATTAATTCAGTGTTTTAAATTTATTAAAATTTATAATAATATATATATGCCATCATTAATAAGCACTTTTATTCTATCTTCCTACACAAAACAAACATTTATTTCACAATTACATTCTACTATAATGTTAACTAGCATACCTATATTAATTAATAATATATGTAAAACACACCATGGGTTATCTTTATTGACACACCTATTGACTTGAGGAAAAATGTTTACATTTTTATGAAAATGAATTTCAAAAGCAATATATATGAGTTCATTATAGTGTCTATCATTGTTTATTTCAATTCCAATATATAAGGGTACACATTCAAATTTAAAATCATAAATTTTCATCAATCATTAGATTTGGTATTGAAAACAACAAAGAACACTGAGAGTTATTATGATCGAGGCATCTATTGACTTGAGAAAAAGGTTTACATTTTCATTAACATGAATTTCCAAAGTAATATATATATATATATATATATATATATATATATATATATATATATATATATATATATATATATACACATACATATATAATAGTTTCTATCATTGTTTATTTCAATTCCCATATAGAAGGGTACACATTCAAATTTAAAATAGAACCAACTTGCATATAACAAAAAATAACATCAACATCTACCATTTCTATTTAATTAGAACTCAAATACTTTTAATTTTTTTAATTAATAAATGTATGCTAGTTTATCTTTTAGTTTAACTCTATTATTATCAATTCATAAATTTTAATCAATCATTAGATTTAGTATTGAAAACAACAAAGAACAATATCATGAAAAAAATCATATCAACTAACTTAGATATATCCACTCGTTTTTTTTAAATTGTTTGAATACATTGTTAACATGATATACATTCAAGCATTTGAATGTCATTAAACCTTGATCTTTGCAATTGGATCTAATAAATATTTTCTCTTAGATGAATAATTAAACTTTTTTGTTTTTATGACTGTGCATTTAATCCCCTGTTCATAATTATAAGTCTCTATTTTCACTTGAAGTTTAAATATGTATCTGTTGAAAAGGACCTTTTCTATAATGTGTGAAAAATTAACATCATCTTGTTCTTCATGCTTCAAAGTGTTCAATTATTTTGCTGTGACACCCATAATTTCTTTAGTCGCTTCTTCAAAAGCAGTAATCCAAGTGAAAGAAGTATGGTCTTGCACTTTGCATTGAAGTATATATTTATAATCACATTCAAGGAAAGCTTTATCACATCTTCCACAATACCATTGACCATTTTCATTAGTGTTTACTTTCTTTTTGCAGTGCCTACCTCCAATTTTCAAGGGGCAAGCTATATAACAAAAATCATCTACCTTTATGAAAGATAAGGTAGCTTTTATCACTATCCAATAAGGTTTACCAGAGTTACCAAGGTCTTGATCCTGTATTTGTGAGATAGTTTTTAAATTTTTTTCTTTTATTACAGATGAGATTTCTTTTCTAATAGAATGAGAATGGAGATTATTCCCTTCTGTATCAAACCAAAATCTCAATCGGTGTGAGTCTGGAAGATCTGGATTTATAAAGAGTTGGGTTGTAGTAATTGTTCCCACAGATTTCCCACCAAAATCACTAATTCGTGTAACCTTTATAGCAAGAATTAGGAAAGTTCCTACATTGCACATTTCTTGGAGTTGCTGACCTTCCTTATTGCAAAAACCACCCCACATTGTTAATTCCACCATACAACCTGACATGTCTTTCAGTTGAAGGGTTCTTTTTTGAGTTTGTGTGGCATTCTTTCTGAATATTGTGTTTGGTGTGTCAATTGAGAAAACACCAATGATATCAACCAAAAAATTTCTTTTCATGTTCTCTATTTCTCTTATCAGTGTAAAATGGAATTCTTGTTTTGGTATAAAGCTATCCTCCTCCAAACAAAACTCAACAATAAAATTTGTTTCTAATAAAATTTCCCATTCATTCTTTAATTGGTTGAAATTCTTTTGTGTAGGTTTGACTCTCCCTTTTGAGAAGATAAACACTTTTCTAGTTTCAATGCAATCATAAAAAATTTCTACAATTGCATTAAAACATTTACTCTTATTTCACCACCATCTGAATCAACCAAGGGGTAAACCCACAAAAGTGGTTTACAATTTGAGTGGGGAAGGAAAAGTGGCATAAAATGACCCCATACCAAAATTTTTGGTTTTTACAGTTCAAATGAACCCTTTAGTTTGAGCAAACCAAAAAAGGGTTCGAATGAATCCTGGTTCATGCAAACCAACTAAATGCAAGGTGGATCCCATCCCACCAAAAAAACAATGAAAACCCATTTTTGAAAGGAGGTTTACTAGAACCCCCTGGTTCTAGTGAGCCCCCCTTTTCCCATCTCCTTGCTCTTTGGCACAAAAGAAACCAGATTTTTTTCCCTTCGAAGCTCAGGTTGAGGATGAAAATGGAGGAGACTTCCCGAACCCAACTAGAATTAGGTAGTCCTTGGAATGAGCTATCCAATGAATATAATTTTAATATGTTTTGGTTTTATTATGTATTTACTTTTTTATTTTTATTAAACATAGGTTTTTCATCGAAAATGAAGGTCTTTGTTTTGCACATGTGGAAAAATAGTAGATTACTAAAAGTTTTTTTTGAAAATATGAGTGCAACAAATATTGAAGTCCTCGATCCAACAAAAAAAAATTGAATTTTGATATATACAAAAAAAGTTATGCGTTATACGGTCGTGTTATGTCTGAAATGTAATTGGTTTGACTTTGAAACTTGATTAAAGAAAAAATATTCAATACAAAATTATCTAACCAAGTGGAAGCATTAGATATCAGAGTTACAAATCTAAATTTGAAAGAATTGGAATTTTATCCTTCATGCAAAAAAAGTTATCAGTTATACGGTGTGCGTCACTTTTTAAAAATGTTGTTTTATGAAAAAACCAGTTTTCATAGGAGATAAAAAAAGAAGTGCAATCTGATTCCAAAAATTTTGAAAAAAATATTTTTAGAATCTAAAGACAAAATTTGACGAGACTCTAGTTTGCATCATCTTCAAATTCCTCATGGTTTAGCTGCTATAGGTGCCCGAATGTGAAGATTTAGTTAAAAAAAAACTATTTTAGTGTCTAGTTTGGCCAAAAATTGTAAACCACTATTGTGGGATCACCCCAAGTCAAAAGTAAACACTTGTCCATCTCTTTTTGCATTGTTAAAATGATGAAGCTAACCCTTTCTAGTGAATTTCCTTTATTTACCATTTATTATGGTACTGCTTCAGTGATGTAATAGGAATAGTTCTTGTAGGAGGTTCATTTTTTCCAGCAATTGGGTGATTATATGGATTGTTGGTAGGATTAATGCATACATCATCATCATATAAGAAAAATAGTATTCATTTTTGGTAGGATTCATGCCTACATCCTTTTTTCCAACTATTACCCTTAGGGTAATGGTTTGGTTAAGTCATCCAACAAAAATTTTCTGACTGTTATCCACAAACTGTTAGAAAGAAATCCAAAGGATTGGCATACCCAACTCATATTTTCTCTTTAGGTGGATCACACAAGACATAAAAATTCCATAGGAATATCACCTTATCACCTGGTTTATGGATTAGAGCCTGTGTTTCCCATTTAGTTCAAAATCCCCACCTTGCAGTTCATTAATGAATATTATGATGAGGGAGATAAACGTGAGGCCAGGCTTGTTGAATTGTTACACCTTGAGGAAAAAAGAGATGAAGCCCTAGAAAATTTTGCTAAACATCAGGGGGTTGTAAAGAGATGGTTTGATAAAAGAGCCAAGGTAAAAGCTTTTAGGATTTCTGACTTGGTTCTATACTGGGATAAAGCCCATGACCATAAGGGGGAGCATGGAAAATTTGATAAACTTTGGCTTGGCCCTTACGAGATTTCAGAAATTCTGGGAGACAATGCTTTCCATTTGAAAACTCTCACTGGAGAGGATATCTCACTACCTGTTAATGGGCAGTATTTGAAGCATTATTTCCAGTCTTGAGATGTTTTCAACTCCTTTCTTGTATATAGTTAGATTAGGTTTCCTTTCTCTTTTGTTTTCTTTGCTTTGCTTTGGTTAGATTAGGTTTCCCTTTCCGCTTTGCTTCTGGTTTGGTTTGTTTTTGCTTTGCTCTTGCTTTGGAGGTTTTCTTGTTTTCTCTTGGATATGTTGCACATGCATGGAAAATATACCATTATCAGGGACTATTCTAAGTATTTTATTGGTGGACTCTAGTCTTGTATCTTGAAAGGATGGTTGAAGTCTTTGCTATTGCCAAATTGTCTCAATGTTTGATTTATAGAAGATGGGTCACTAGTTTTGATTTGAATTTGAAGTATTCTGAAATCTTATATCTCTCATATATCTTAAGAATCTTGATGTTACTGTAGGTCCCTTGTAAGGTTTTGTTAGGTGAAAAATCCTATTTCTGCTTTAGCGCCACTGTGGTTCTCAGCCCTGAGTGTGAACTTCATTGTTCATAGGTTGAAATGAAAAGTGACATAGAAAGAATATCAAAAGAAAGAAAAGTGAAATATTGAAAATCAAAAGAATCAATTCAACTTATCAGGGGTATTTGGATCTCTATCAGGGCTATGGATGCCTGACTAGTAATAGAGCTATGTTCAGGAGAATCATAGCAATAACCTCATCAGGCTATAGACACCTGACTGGCAGTGAGACTCTATCCAGGTTTCTTTTGAAGTTAGAATCTTTACATAGCCTATCTTGACTAAGCATGGTTTCTGTAGTAGCTCAAGGAGGGAAATGAACTCATATGCACACACTTGGATTTTCAATTTATGAAAGGTTCGGTCTACCCTTTGGTTTTGATTCTTTAAATTTTGCATTTTGACTTATTTGTTTGATAGTGGAGATTGAAACCAGAGATTCTGGGTTCTCAATTCCTATTCATCATCAAATGCTCTGAAGCATTTCCCAGCAAAGTCACCATTTGTTGTGTAGTTTTTGCGCACACACCCCACTGAAGGCAGGGACCCTTTTCGCTTTGGTTTTGGTGTCTTTACCCTTTTATTTTGAGGTGTTATCTTACTTTGGCATGTGCTTAAATGTTTATTTTGATTGCCTAAGTGATTTCCCTAAGTTATTCATTGAAGATCTTTAATTTTGAGCTAAGTTCGGGTTTTCACTGAAGTTTGGGACTTTCCACCCCGGTCAGATTTTCCTAGATCCTGTTCGAACTCCGGCTGAGCACTGTTGTTCAGAGATTTTCAATCTTTATGAATTTTCACGTGGTCCGGATTTTTTCGGATTCTGTCCTGTCGTCGGGTTCTCAAATTTTCCTGGCTATCTTGTCGATTGCATTAAATGTCATCTGTACCTTTGGAAAATGATGTATTTAATTGATTTTTGAGGTCTTTTGCACTATTATGTTTATTTTTTGCTATCGGTTGAGCTGAAGAGTGCATTCTAGTGGATGTTTGATTAGATTTGAGGCGTTGAGTTTGAATTGTTTGATTTAAGTGGTGATTTCTGGTGCATTTCTGCTACTTCTCTTTGTGGACGCCATTAAATTCACATCTGCGGTTTCTAAGATTGATTTCCTCTTCACAATGGTATGTTTTTGATTGCCTTTCTTTTAATTGGTGATTGTGGATAGCACGTTGATGTTATAGAACTTTTGGGGCTCAAATTCTTGAATATTTGATCACTTCATGGCTAGGGTTGTGTAACAGTGTTTGATTTATGGTCTCCCAAGTAACTTCTGAGGTTTTTTGTTTCTTTGCATAATATGGGAACTTGCTTGAGAACCATTATTTCCCCCTAGTTGAGAATTAGCGGTTGAAATGATTAGATTTTGAGTTTGCATGTGCATTAATGGTGGATGTATAGGGTTTTAAACCTAGGGAAATACCATTCCACCCTTATTTCACCTTTAAGTTGGCCTAGAGTACTAAGAAAATCCATAGAAGGCCTGTACCAAACTCGTCTCAAGCCTAAATCTTTGAAATTCATAATCGATTCCTGAGTCTGAGTGAAATCATGATTTAACACTAATGTTTGGGTTTTGCAGTCACCTCGAGATTTTTTGTCCCTGGTGGATTTTCCCGATTCCCTCTATTTTTTTGGAATCTACTATCCTTTTCAGAGTTTCACATATTCCGCAAATTTCTGTTGACCCTAGATTTTCCTGAAATCCTACACCACCTAGATTTTTTGAGGTTTACGAAGTGTCTCTGCCTTCACAGAAATCCGTTTTCGATGGATTTTCCTGAAATCTGATGAAATATAAGTAAAAATGGAATAGTTGGATTTATTAATGATTTATGATGCATTTTTTGGTCAATTCATGCTATCTTATGATCTCCTATGTGGTTTATTGATTGATAATGATCAGATTTAATTGTTAGTAGGTGTGTCATAATTATTCCGCTGGATGGAATCCATTTGGTCTGGAATTTCCCAAAATTCCTCTTTGGTTCAGATTCAATGGATGGTCCTGAAACCCAAAGTTTATCAAGATAATTTTATATGACATTTAATAATGCCTTGATTGTATGGTGTTTATTCTAACGATGTTTTGATGGATTAACATTTCCTTCATGTGGTTTTTACTATGATTTCTATGTTGAGTGCAGGTTGAATGTAGCAAGACAGTGGAAGGATCCTTAGTATCTAAAGCAAAGAAGATTAAAATGGACATCGAGAGCAAGATCCCTGAGAGTAAAATCACATCAGTCTGGTCTGAGGTGACTGATACAAATATCGGGCTATGGGATTACGAGGAATTTAAAGAAAGAATGGCAGCCAAGGATCTTCATTTGGTGGCTAGGAGAATGAAGGAGTTAGGCTTGTCACATGTGGCCAGTTTTCCTTCCATAGTCCAGTGCTATGAGCTTGTCTTCGAGTGTGCAAGACACTATGACCAAGGTACACAAAGAATTATTGATCCTCAAGGGAGAGTTGTAGCAAATCTCAACCCTGTTTCCATTGCTCAAACTTTTGGTATGCTAGATAGGTCTCATGTGGTGGCATTCAACACGAAGGAAACTCAGGAGTACTATGAAGAAAAGACTGTGAAATCACAACAACTCATCAATTTCTAGCTAGAGAAGCCTAAATCTCATTATTCCAAGTTGCCTAAATAGCTATTCAGGGAAAAATTCAAGGAATACTATGATGCCATCACATTGCTCAACAGGGTGGTTGGATTAAACAATGTAGGTTTGTTTGAGAATCGGATGTGCCATGCTATTGTAAGGATGGAATGAGAAAAAATTGACTATTATTGGGTTGGTGTGATTAGCAGAGTGGTCCATCAACAGCTATCCAATGTGTTGTAGACCAAGACCTTCACAATGACTTCATATTTGGTCTATGCACTTGTGAGATTTCACCCCTACAAAGGATTGAGTACAAAGAGAATCTTTGGGAAGGATATTATTTATGAGGTTTTCCCTCAGTTGCATTTGGGAAGTTCAAGTTATAGGAGGGTGAATGATGCATTCACCATGCATATTACCAGATTACTTCAAGGTTCAGAACATGTCAGAATTTTAGACCAAGCCAATGAGCTAATTAAGAAATATGGTGCTTGGTTTATTTAGTTCCCAACCTTCTCATACATTCAGATTGATGGCTTCCAGAGAGCTCCTTAAAAACTTCCAAGGTATCCTACAGATCATATCATACTTCTGGAAGTCACTAGATAGATATGTGACTTTGATGCCATTGTCAAAAGAGACAAACATAAGACTGGATTTGGTGGAGACTTCCCTTTGAGGATTGGCATCTAGGGGAGGCATGTCCTTCCATTATTTCTGCACAGGCTTCAAAGGAAGAAATGAGTACTCTTGGCTTATCTTTCCACTCCAAGAGGTCCCAGTTTGATATCATAGGTGAAGCCCAAAAGAAATCCAGTAGAGAGTATAGCCATAATGTTGATTTTGAGGAGTACTGGGCCAATTGCTGTGATGAATTTGAGGTTAGGAAGAAGAAGTTTTCTTGCCTTCCAGTTGAATTAGTCTGTCTATACAATGTGAAGGTAGTGCCTGATCAACTTGAAGATGATGGAAACCTAATGCAGGATCATGCTTATGAGGCAGTAAAGGATAGGCCAATTGGTGATGTGGAATGGTTAGAAGAAGAAAAAATAGAGTTAAAATAGCTAATGGATCCAATCACCAAATTCACTAGAATGTGGCTAAGGCATAAGCTATGGGAGTTGGAGAATGAAGGTGTACAGTGCACTTATGAGCTGATGGGAGATATGGACCCTCACTCCACTTCTAAAGAATCAATTGAGCAAGATCCTAAGGGAAAGGGTGAGCTGGATTCTCCTTTCAAAATCAAGATAAAAGGTGTTCAAGAAATGGAAGACCAAGAAGCAAAAAAGAAAAGAAAGCAAATGGCTAAGAAGAGGACAAGGACTAGGAAGTCTGGGAAAAAGGAAACTGAAAAGTAGGGTCCTAAGGATGATGTTCCTATGTCCAAAAGGAGAAGGGTCATAATACTATCACAGAAGGCGAGCTCCAAGGTAGGAGAAGAAGTTACCCCACTGGTGGTAAATGTAGAAAGCTCAGAGGAGAAGGCACATGTATATACAAGGAGGTCTAGGACTCCTTCTCCCAAGGATAGTGTGCCTAAAGTGGACCTTCCTCCAGTTGTTTCTCATGAGAGGTAGCATGATGATGTTTCTTCCGCCCATGAAGCTCAAAGTGAACTAGGTGAAGCTCAAAGTGAACTAGGTGAATCCAAAGAGGTTGAAGATCATCTAGATACTGAAGGGGAGGAATTTCATGAGGGTGATCTTTACAATGCAGAGGCAGAAATTGAAAAGGTAATACAAACTCCCTTGGTTGCATATGCAGAGTCACCTATTGGAACTAAAGAGATCAAATCACCTCCAAGAGAAGAAGAGACGGAGAAGATTCCATCACCTAAGCATAAGGAGGAATATGCTGAAGAAAAGGAGGGTAGGACAGATGAGATTCCTAAGAAGTAGGGTTTGAGTGAAGAAACACCTAAGGGTCAACAGGAAGAGGATAAACAAAGTGAAGTGCAGTTGGAATCCATTATTCCAAAGTGGCTAAACAGGGAGATAAAGAGGAAGCAAATTGTTGTGGAAGACACTCCAACCAACTGGGATGAGTTGTTGGCTAAGATTGGAAAGGACAAGGGTAAGAAAAAGGTTAAGGTCATCTCGAGGATTGAGAGAGATGAGGCCAGCAACAGAGTTGTCCACATTTCCACCCCTGCTTTGGATAAGAATAGAGATGAGGTATCTGCAAAAGACTATAATGTGCAGACTTTCAATTTGGGGCCTACATCCGTTGAGCAAGATATTGAAGATTATCAGGGTTCTAGTGTGGTCATCTTTGGTAGATTGAGGAAGGAAATAAAGAATAAGCAGGAGTTAAAAAGGAAAATGAGAATCTTAGGAAATGCTTGAAGGATTTGATGAAACCCCTGCAATCTATTAACCCCTCGGTTTCTGCTACGAATCCTTTACCTTAGGAGACTATCACTAAGCTGGAAAAGTTGAAGGCTTCCACTCTTGCTACTGCAAATTGGTTGCAAGGGGTGTGAACCAAAGGAAATGAGGCCATTGAGGATATTTTGTCAACTGGGAAGGATGTTGTGAGGGTGGTTGATTGGTTGAAGGAGGTGTTAGACTAGGACAAAGAAAATACAAATCTCCTACTGCAGAAAACCAAAACCATCATGGAGTACACCAGGGATAAGTTAGTAAATGATAAAATTCTTCCTTCTCCTGAGCTGCTAAACCTTGGGAATGGTTTGAAGTGCCACAAATCAGGCAAAAGGTTTTGAAGAAGGTTTACAAACAGAGGAGGTAGATTGATGATACCTTGGCTAGTGTTTACAATGGATCCATTGCTTTCTTTAAGATTATGACAAGAAGAAGGAAGATTGCCCCTAAGTATTTGAGTTTAGAATAGTTGAGAAAATGGTGGCATGATGTTTATGCTCCAGTCAGTGATGATTCTATTTCTGAGCACTAGTTGGATGATGCAGCCACATACATCATTGTCATTGATAAATACCTAACATATAGGGTTGATTGGGATAAGTCGGTAAAAAATTCAAGGGAAGAAATTGCATCAATGGAGAGGCAACTTAGGGTTTTTCCTTTGCCACCTGTGGCCGACTTGGATAGGGTGTTTTTGAAAGTTCATGAAATGTTGGATCGACATAAGGACAAAGGGGAAGGGAGTTAATGATTGGCTACATCAAGATTTGTGCTTCCCTATTATTTTGGCATGCATTGCTCCGAGCTGCATTGGAGATCCCAGGCTGACTTGGATGAAGTTCATGCATTTAATGCATATTTTATTTCATTTTGAATTTCTCTTGGTCGACTTGTTGTGCCTAATTATTATTGTAAAATCCTATCTAGGCCGACATGTCTTGGGGGTTCTATAAATATGGCATTTTCCCTTATTTGTAAGGGTTAAGATATAGAAATAAGTGAATAGAAAGATAGTTAGAGAAAATTAAGTAGAGCAAGAGCTAGCAAGTAGGTGTTCTCAAGAAAATATTGTAACAAAAATCTGGAATTGTTGCTATAGTGGATAATTTAATGCAAGTAATGACATTGTGATTTGGTGCCATACTTGTGTTTCTTCTTATCTTGCATGGTTCTTGTTATTCTATCTTTAGAATTGCTTGGATGAAAATCGATATTTAAATTAGATTTGATTTAATGATGTTTATGACTTGGTATTTGAAGTGTTGTAGCAATCCCTGGTCCATACTTTTTGCAACCAACTGATTGTTTGTTGCTTTTCAAAGTTAGCTTGGACTTTATATTCATTGTGCTTAGTTCAATTGTGAGGGTTTATTCATTTCAATTGCAATAGGGTTGTTTGAATGAATTTTCATGATTTTAAAATCTTAACACCTTAGAAGATTACACTATTTCTATAAGATTGCAGATTCATCTGGGTTAAGTGGAAATCAGTTTTGAGGGATTGGTCCATTTCAAGTGCTTGTCATTTGCATTGTTAATCTTAGGAGTAGTATTAAGTTTAGAAATCTCTTTAAAACCTTATATCTTTTGTTATTTCTTTGATTATTGGGTTAAATTGAGGATGAAAGTGTCATTTTATTGTTAGATCTGATAAATTGAGATTCAATATTTTGCTTGTAGTAAGGTCCCATTGTGATTACCAACATTTTCAAATTTATCACTGAGTTGTCTATGCATTGTCGAGACTTGACATTAGAGACCTTGGGGTTATTTCTTGAGGCTTGCTGATAGAGATTTACCTTTCAAGAGAGATAGGATATTATATCTTGTCTAAGTTGTTGCTGTGCAGAAAACATCATCAACAGATTGGCGCTAGAAGGAGGGCCTAAATAAGCAAGTTGGATCAATTTTTGAATGCCATCTCTCTTGAAATTTTTAGAAGAAGAACAAGATCTGCTCCAGCAGAGGAGGAATTTCAAGAAATACCAAACCGTACTAGGTCTAGAAGGACCAATAGAAGGGGAGAGTCATCATCATCCCATCCACCTCCGTCATCTCCATCATCTCCATCTTCATCAAGTTCATCTTCATATAAGTCTGAGGACATTCCCATTCCACAACCTTAGCCAGTTATAAATCAGCCATTACCACCCCCACCTCCACCAATGGCTTTCCTAGCAAACAACCCATCTCCATTGAGTTTTTCTAATTACAATGTTATGCCCAAAAACCCTAAAAAATTTTGTTCAAAATTCCATGTCAATGATCCCAATAGAACCGCTGAGGAACACATCAGGATCTTTCAAACTGACCTTAAGGATAGAGGGATAAACCATGAGGATGTAGCATGTAGACTCTTTCCTTATTCATTGGGGGTGTTGGAACTATAAATTTCTGAGCTTTTTCACATGTTTTCCATAACCTTAAGTTTCCATTGGAATCCTTTTCATAAATGTAGGGGTTTATTTTCATATCATTTTGCTCATATTTTGCCCATGTTGCCCATCGAATCCATTGAGTCACGCATCTTTTGCATTCTAGTGCCTATTGGCATGAGTTCATTAGGCTCTCCCCGATCCATGTTGTGTCTTCTAGTAGTAAAATGTCTGCGTTGCCTATCGGCAAGACGTTTTAATGTCATGGTGACTGAATTTCATTCACTGGCAGTTATTGGCATAACAGTTTCATTGTCTCAGCGATGGGAGTGTTCATATCGGCATGAGTCAAGATCATCGGTGTAATGCTTCACCAAACATGTCATGTTTCACCGACCTATGTTTGAAAGAAAGATATCGGCATAAGAGTCATATTCGGGTGAAGGTCATAGCAAAATATGAATGTCTTGTTGAAAGGCATATCAAAGGTTCTATCGGCAAAGGATTGAGGCATCAATATAACGTCACGGCGATCTCCACATGTCATACCGACTATGCACAAGTATTCATTTCAGCCAAATTGATGAGTATCAGTGTAAGGTCATAGTGAAAACATTTTGTCTCTCTGACTGGCACATGTGGAAATGTTTTGGCAAAGCTAAAGGTTTTCAGTAGGTGGTCTTGGCGATTGAGCATTGTCTTACCGACTGGCGATGAGGAATGTACATCGGTGAGACTATAGAATATCAGAGTAGTGTCTTGCCGATAAGATGTGAAGGGGGTCATCAGCGATAGGTGGACTCAATCGATAAGAAAATTGAAATGTCTTGGCGATCTATGGAGAGGTGGTCTTCAACAAGAGTTCAAATGAAATCAGGGTGTTTCACCGATAGAGCACATCAGGATAAGTCTCAACGAATGAGATGAAGGAATGGGTTCGGTGTAACTTTTGGCATCAGTATGAGTCTCTTCGAAGGCTCATTGTCTTGCCGATGAATGGCTTCATTGGTAAGATTTATTTCAGTCGGTAAGAAAACTAAAATGTCTTGGCGAGGTGCCTGGTTTCGCTGATCGAACATAGGGGGACTTTGTTGGTAGGAGTTTACTGTTGTCTTGGCGACTCGGGAGATAAAGGAACTTTCAGCAGAACAAGGTGGATTCTCTATAAGGTCTTCCTGACACCATTAAGTTACAGTGATAGTGAGTTAGAACAAGGTGCATTTTAGTGAAAGGCTCCTTGGGTCTCGGTGAATGGAAGGCACAAGAAGTACATATCGAAAAAATGTATTGTAATCTCTATGATATCTCACCGACCCAGATGAGCTATAACAAATGCAAAGATGAAACTGAAAGGGAATAAAAGAATACAATATGGCTTCGTTGTGACAAACGAAATGCTACAGCGACACGCGGGAGAAAAATGGGGTTTTAGGGGTTTTCAATATGATGTCTTCATGACTCAGATGTGTTACGGCGAGGCACAGAAGACCAAAGGGATGATTAGCGATATTGTTGCCTTCAGCATACTCACGAGGATGTTATAGCGAATGATTGATGAAGTCTTATGCACTATGGCCGACATGAAAATTCCTAATTGCAATTGTTTGCCGATATTGGAATATGAAACGATGTGCCTGTTCGGATACTGATGTATAAATAATCACTCTCAATTGTAAATGAAGTAGTAGGTAAAATAGTAGGATAGAATAGATATAGTTCAGAGGAACATAATGTTTTGCAAAAAATAAGATTATGTTGCATATGTAAAATCATGGAGATATCAATGGAAGTCTTTTGATGTGTTGCCATTGTTTCTAGTATTAGTTTTTGGTCGTGTTTATTGAAAATATTATTGAAATTGTCTCCAATTGTGATGTTCTCTGATTTTTTGAATTGGTGTAACAAGTTTACCTCTAGTTTGTCAGTACACATTTGTTGTAACTGTGTGATCAATTAATTGGTTCTTTCCAGTAAAGATTAAATCCTCTAAGTTGATAATAGTAATTAGAAGATATCAATTGGATCATTTAAGAAGAACTCAGTAATTATAATCTTGCATGTTTATACAAGCTATAAACCAAATCATATGATGAAAATCTTGAATTCTTGCCAGAACAGAGTACTTATCTCAGACTCCACATACCTTGTAAGGCACTGGTCTAACCATTCACATCATTCAGTCTCATTCATATTTTTTTACATCTGTTAGTTGAGCACATTAGGATTTAGTCTTCATTTTAGTATATAATTTATTCCAAGTTTGATCCATTTTGTCCACTTCCATATGCCATTGCGGATAAATTGTTGTAGGAAGGAAGATCATAGGTTAAGTCTGCTTCATCTGTTATAGGTACACCTGCCTAGGTCTAGCAACACCTAAAGAGTAGAAGGTTTAATTATTTCAAACCTTGTTCTATTACCCTAAAACGTACCAAGAGATTGGCAACCTCTTGAGGTATCCTTGCCTACGTTTTTGAGAGCTAACAGGGGGAGGATGCATTCTATTGGTACAACCATTTACCTGATGGATCTATCCAACATTGCAATGAGCTAGAGACTATGTTTTTGTAGAAGTTTCGAATTTCCATCAGTTCCAATGTGCTTTACCGTTAGTTCACTAATGTTAAGAGGGAGGTCAATGAGCCTATAGGGTCCTTCAACAATAGGTTTCATTGTGCCTATACCAGACTGCAGGTTCCTTATGCTGTTGATGAAGCCACTGCCTTAGAAGTCTACTATGAGGGACTTGACAGTCTGACAGCCACCTTTACGAAGTGGAGCAATAACCCTCCTAACAATTATCTACTTGATGCATATGCAAAGGCTGTGAAAGTGAGCACTACTTTAAGGAAACATCTGTCTAGGCCTTTACCCTCATTAGGACCTATTGCTCACCTTGGACAAGTTCTAGCTCTCAACCAGGCTCTAGAAAACAATACTCCAATCATCAATCCAGTACCTCAGTTACCTCTGGTCCCTCATCCAGGAAGTCATATGGGACAAGCTACACCCATAATCAGCCACCCTTAGCAAAATGTGAATCAACCTCTGCATCCATAGCCTTAGGATAGTTATCCCCCATATCTATAGAACTTTGAAGTCTTGAACCAATCGCTGAATGCCAATGTTGCAGTAGGATACCCTCAGAATAATGCGAACCAGCTCCCGTACAGTAATCCTAACAAGGAGAGACTGGATGAATTATTTGAACAAGTAAAGAATCTGAATATGGAGGTGACTTACCTAGGAGGAACTAGAACAGTCAGTTACAAGTTGCTTAGAGAAATATGTAGTCCAATCAGAACAAAGAAAATCCATAAGGACAACACTTTGATAGGTGGCAACGTCATGGAAGAGGTTACAACAATGATTGAGGATATAACAATGACAGAGGATATAACCAAGACAGAAGTTACAACAACGATTGAGGATTCAATAATGACAGGGGGTATAATAATGATAGAAGACAAAAGTTTGATAAAGGACAACCCTCAGGCCAGAACTTTGATAGAGGGAAAAGTAGTGGACAAGGGTTTGATAGAAAGTAGCAATCAAGACAGGAACAAGACTTGGAACATAGGGCCCAAAAATGGAGGAGTCCCCACACCATTAGATCAACTAGTTAATTAGCCTGTCAATCAGCCAGTTAATCAAGAGAAGCCTCCTAGTGGTGTATATCTAGCTGAGGCTGCTTTATCAGGATGGTGTAGGCTCCACAAAACAAGTCAACATTCTGAGTTGGATTGTCAAGAATTCCAAACAACAGTCTCAATCTTTCAATATGAAGTGGAGAACAATGCAAGCAGTCATGACATGGTGCCATCTACTCCTTACGATTCACCAGTATTGGTATTAAATCATGCTCATTTTCCACAAAGTAAGGAGAATGTACCTGAACAGGAGTTTGACCAGTTGGAGGAAGAGGTAGACTAGATATGCAATGGGGATGAAATGACGCAACTATTTGATAAGCATCCAATGAATGATAATGGTCCCAGAGATGAAGAAGAGGCTTATGTTGAAGAAGTGCAGACCTTCCACAGGCCTGTCAAGAAGTATGACTTGAGGAAATTTCCACATAGATGTCCACAGGCTGGAGGCCCCTTCACTACTTCTATTCCACAAAACAATTTCAACACACCCCCAGATCCTAATGCTAGCAATAATCCATCACTGCCTCAGGTGTCCAGGCAATATTTATCTCAAGATCAAGGGCATACTGATGTACCAAAAGGGAGAGGTGTTGATGCAAACAAGGATAAGGTGATGGAATACCTCAAGGAGACGCCTGCTAATCTAAGTGAGGAACAATTGGCCATGTATGTTGCTAAAGAACTCAGAAAATTAAAGGTAAGCTTATCTGCATTTGAGTTATTAAGAGTTCCAACCATTAGGAATGCAGTCCTAGGATCTTATAATGCAAATTCCATGTCACAAGATAAATCAGTTAGTGAAAGTGTCAATAGAGCATCTAGTTCTCAATCAGTAGGAAGACAAAATTAGACTCATAATCAAGTCCACATGCCTCCTAGAGATACTGGGAAAGAGAAGGAGAAATCTCAAGTTGCTCAAGTAGATACTCTCTTAACTCTATTTCAAGGGAAAATGGACACACCTCCATTCTTGATTTCTGTTGAAATATTCGGTAAGAATTTGCATAACTGTTTGCTGGATTCTAGTGCTTCAACCAATGTTATGCATTTTGGTGTATGTAGAGCTATGGGTATTACTCCTGCTGACTTGCAAAAGAAAGTCACACAATTGGATAGGAATGAAGTCAATGTTGTAGGAGAGTTAAATATGATTCACATGCAGATTGCTTTTGATCCTAGAATTCAACAGGTTATCAATATACAGGTGGCTGACATACCTGATGCTTATGGCTTAATCTGGAAGAGACTTCACCAGAGATTTGAATGGATATGTATCGATTGATCACTCCCATATGTGGCTTCCATGGAAGGGAGTGCCAAACCAGATTAGAATTGAAAGAGAACCCAAAATGAAGTACAGATCATGAAATATCAGAAAACCTCTACTAAAATTCTGGTATTAGAAGTAAGTATGGGTAAATATATGCTTGCATCCCCCTTGAGGAGCCAGATGTGGAGGAAGTCCTTATGTTCCACACAACACCTGTTGAACTTACAACATAATCGAGTAGTACTGAAGTCCTGATCGAACCAGTTGAAAATGATGATGATCTAGAAGATAGTCAGCTTGGTTTGCTAGATAATTTTTAGGAATTCATCCAAAAGTGCATTGAAGACCAAGTTTAGTTGGGAAGAGGAATGAACTTTGGAGAACTACTCTTGCCTAATTGTTGCAGGGTGCATAATGATTCCCATTCAAAACTGGACTGTTGCTTATGCTGGGCTGCAATGGAACAAATACAAAAATGTATCAACCCCACTCCAGCGGTCAACATTGATATCCAGAATGTCCAAGAGGATCCCAAAGGAAAAAGAGTAATGCCTCCTAAAGAACCATCCAGCAGCAATAGTGCAAGTGAAAAAGCAAGGAAGTTTGCAGTTGCTGGTTGCTGGACTTTAAGATTCAATGGGTCCAAATCAAAGCAAGGAGCTAGGGCAGGTTTCGAGCTAATTAGTCCAAGAGGTAAGAAATTTTTTTTTGTGCAAAGAACTTCAATTTCATTGTACGAATAATGTGGCAGAATATGAAGCTTTGGTTCATGGACTATTAATGGTGTTGAAGAAATAGGTTAAGATCTTGCAAGTTTTTGGAGATTCTGAGTTAGTAGTCAAGCAAGTTAGGCCACAATACTCTTTTCATGACAAAAGAATGACTAACTATAGACACAGAGTATGGGACCTTGTTGAGGGATTTGATGCCTTCAATATTCAGTTGATTCCATGAAATAAGAGCCAGACAGCTGACTCCCTGGCCTAGGCAGCTAGTACATTATAACCTCTCTCTCTTTTTGGACTAAAGAAGTTTACTGTGGAGCTAACCCCAATACCCTCAGTACCTGATAATGTCACTAACTTCCAGGTATTTGAAGATGACAAGCATATCTTAGATTTCATTACTAGTATAGATGTCTTTGCATCTCAAATCATTGACGAAACTAACCAGTACAAATGTCCTTGTAAGCAGCATAAGAAAAAAACAATCTCACAACTTCAATTCTAGCAACAGGGGAAAAGGTTTCTTCAAAATCAATACCTTCCATTTGTGAATATCCCTTACATACCAGTCTTTCTTTATTTCTAAGCACTTCACCTTGTTCATTCAGTTTGTTTCTAAAGACCCATTTAGTTCCAATTACATTCTTATCCATAGGTCTGGGAACAAGAATCCATGTATGATTCTTCTCAATTTATTGTAGTTCCTCTTTCATTGCTTCAACCCAATGTTCATTTTTGCATGCTTCATTCACATTGTTAGGCTCAGTCTTTGAAATTAAACAATATTCTTCTGCAATCTTTATCCTACTCTAGACACCTTTGTTCTTATCACCAATAATTTTATCTTCTTAATGATTCTACCTTACATACCTCAGAGTCTTCTTAGAATGTTCTTCAACTTCAAGCTCTTCTAATCTCTCTTTTGTTCTTCCACTAGTTTCTCCTTCCTCTTGATCTTATTGATTCATCAGAATGACTTGGACTTGACTTGAATTTTGACCTTTGTTTGTACTATCATTCTGATCATTAAAATCATATCCACATGTTTTGGATAGTGTATCGAAGTCTTCATCAACCTTAATATTTGCACTTTCAACCATTTTCTTAAGTCTCTTTTTGTAACATCGGTAGGTCTTACTTTTAGTAGCATAACCAAAAAAGATTCCTTCATCACTCCTAGCATCAAAATTTCCTTTATCTTCATCTCTTTTGATATAACACTTGCTTCCAAAGATCTTGAAATATCTAACAGTAGGTTTTTGACTAGTCCATAGCTCAAAAGAAGTCTTACTAGAATCAGCTTTGATTTGTACTCGGTTAAGTGTGTACATAGCAGTACTCATAGCCTCTCTCCAGTAGATATGAGGTACATTTCCTTCCAACATCATGGTTCTAGTAGCATCTAGAACTATTCTATTCTTCCTTTCCACAACTCCATTTTATTGAGGGGTCCACAATGCAGATAACTGTCTCTTTATTCCATGCTCTTCAAAAAAATATATAAACTCTTCTAATGTGAATTCACCACCTCTATCTAATCTCAAACATTTAATCTTTAGACCTGTCTCTATCTCAACCATATCCTTAAAGATTTTGGACTTTTCCAGAGCTTTAGATTTCTCCCTTAAGAAAGTAGTCCACATCATCCTTGAATAGTCATCAATAAGAAACATGAAGTACCTATATCCTTGTAAACTTATAGTTTAGCAGGACCACACAAACTAGTATGCACAAGATCCAACAATTCATTTGAATTTTGTTATTTACTTTGAAATGAAATGCTTGTTTGCTTTCCTAACTAACATTCTTTGCATATGGAATTAGTAGGTTTCATCAACTTAGGAAGATCTCTCACAACCTTTGACGATATTATCAACGTTAACATGATACATTCTCCTATTCCACAACCAACTTTCATCAATTTGAGCAATCAAACAACTTTTACTTGCAACACTCAGGTTGAAAATATTACCTTTTATTTTTGTACCTGATGCAATCACATTTCCAAAATTTCCCAATATTTTTCACTTACCATCCATGAACTAAAGATTATATCCCTTATCAACCATCTATCCAACACTTAAAATATTATGCTTCAAACCTTCAACATACAAGACATCATCAGTATTATGCTTACCATCAAGAGAAATGCATCCTCTTCCATGGATCACACCAACTATATTATTGCCAAATCTCACAACACCACCATCATACTTTTCTAAATTCACAAACTTACTTTTATCTCCTGTCATATGATAAGAACAACCAGTGTCAATCACCCATTCATCTTTCTCTTCAACTTGAGCAACTATGGATTTCTCCACATTTGTACAACTAGCATATTCAGTAGACACAGGATTATTCTCCTTGATAGCAATAAACACAAATTCATCTTCACTTGCATTTCCTTTGTTAGATTCATCATCTATCACACCTTCATCAACAGCATAGTAGCACTTCTTTTGGAATTTAGGCTTGTTAAATCTTGGCTTGGAAACTCTCTCAGGACACCTTAATACAAAATGACTTATCCTATATCAAGAGAAACATTTAATAGGAAACTTTTCTTTATACTTACCTTATCCTTTGGATTCTCTTTTCACAATCAATGCTTCAAGTTCTTCAAGCTCTCTTTCTTCTTCATCGAGCTATCTCATTTCATCCTCATACTTGAGTGTATTTCTAGATGAACTTTCACCTGGATGATATCTCTATCTATCTCTTCTAGAAGTAGTGGCCTTGAATGTAGATTCAACCTTAGGAAGTGCATCACCAAATTCACTCAACCCAAATGTAGTAAGCTTACCAATAAACATATCTATGGTAACATTTGTTATAGTCTGGAGCTCTTTAATAGCACTGGCCTTGACTTTGTAAGAATCAAGAAAGGATCTAAGCACTTCAGCAACAATTTCTGATTCATCTATCTGTCCACCAAGACATCTAATACCACACACAAGTTCTTTCACTCTTTGCATGAAAGTAGTAACATTTTCATCATCACCCATTTTCAACTTTTCATATTTCCCTTTCAGACTTTGTAGCTTAGCAATCTTCACATTAGTATCACCTTCATACAAGGTTTCCAACTTTTTCTAGATCTCATAAGCAGTCTTCAAATCCATCACATTTGTCATCTTAGTATTAGTCAAAGCACTCAACAATGCCTCCTTAGCCCTAATATTATACTCAACATCCTTGATCTCAACAAAAGTAGTAGGACCATTCTGTGGAATAACATATATATTTTTTGTAATGCTCCAATAGGGTTCACCAATGCATCTCAGATGGCACTCCATTCGAGTCTTCCATAAATAATAATTTTTTCTATCAAATATAGGACTATCCTTCTTATAAGTTTCCATCCCAGATCACCTCAAGCTATTAAACTTCTTCCAAGGAACCACAAATTTTGATACCAATTGTTGGCAACCTAAGGGTAGACAACTGAGAGGGGGGGTGAATTAGTTGTCTTCAGATTTCAAAATTATTCAACTTATTAACCTTATTCTTAGATCTAGAAATTAATCATGAAAGCATAAATGAACACATCAAAATCACACATAACACCAAGATTTTTTACGTGAAATTTACCCTGTTAGGGGAAAAACCACGGTGGAGGTCAGTCCACAAGATTATACCCTATTAAAAGTATAAGGAATTATGAATGGGGAATGCACATGCATTTAGGAACACTACCTAGATCTCACTACTCAAATACAAAATAGGCTTACTACCCAAAGGAAGACACACTATCTTATAGAAAGGTTTTGATTAAATCCATCAGACTTTGAAGTGAGAAAAGAAGCATCTACTAATGCCTAGTTACAATTCTGGTTAAGCACATGAACACTTATTCACTCTTCTTCTCTCTTTGCTCTACCTTCGAATGATGTAAACTTTATTCACACAAAGGAATCTTACACTTCACACACACATGCCTTCAAAATAATAAAACAATCACTCTTATATATCTACAACAAGAAATTACATCACTATAAGTTAGCTCCAAAGAAATAATAAAATGAATATAAATAGTCGGCCCAAATCAATAAAGATTATTCATATGAATCAACCAAGGTCAGCCACAACATAGTGAAGACCAAAAATAACATTCTCGAACACAAACCACTTCAATTAATTACTCCTCGAAGATCCACAACACACTTCAACACCTTGTCGGCCAAGAACATGAAAAACATGAACACGCAAGAGAAAATCTATGATTAGGAGCATAACTATCAATGCAAATGTGCAACATAGATAGAGAATGAACTAGAAACATCCAAAAGCATCATGAAAAATAAGAGAAGCATCCAAAACAACTAAACTTACTAGAATCACATGATCTTCATTCAGAAACACAAACTGAAGTAACATAAAAATTGTCAAAATGCAAATCTTCATAACTTGATCAAATCTTCATGTGGATCTCTAAAACTTGACATGAATAAACTAGATATAATCAGCAAGAAAACCTTTATTCCACAACCTCTGAACAAAAACATACTGATCCACTAACAAAAATAACTTTACTTGACCACTGACAACCTGTAGCACTTCTTATTACAATTTCCTCAATATCCTCGACATATACAGCTTCTAATGCAACAATGCTAATAGTTTTGACATCAATGGCAACCACATATTAGAAAATCAACACAAAATACAACACCTTCCATAGACAAAGGCCTTATTTTATATCCTTGAATGAAAGATGTTTGTTGTTTTCTTCATCATTTACACTGATGGGTTTGAACACCTCACATAAAAAATTTATATTGATAAACCTTCTACTGCTCTACCAATGGAAGTTCAAGTAGCATGTGCCATGTATGTTGAGCTCCAATGTCTCTTTCTATGATAATCTTAGTCAAAATTCTTCTATATGCTTTTGTAGCCAAATCATCTTGATTTTTTATGTTTTCAAGACACATCAACATCTATTGGTATGTTTCCATTTTTTTTTCTACTTTTGCTGCATAATTTGCAATATATAATGATTGTGTGAGTTTACTCTGTCATCATCCCTAGCTAGCTCAATTTTTTTTTTCACCTATTTCTATGTCTTCATATAATTTGGATCCCTCCAAATTTAATGGCCAAGGAGAATTATACCTATTATGAATATGAATAAGTAACATATTTTACTAGTTTAGAATCATGAATATGACATTTGATTTGAATATAAATATTTTAACTTATGAAAATTGTTACCTACAAACCATTGTTCCTCCTTTTCTTTGTAGGCATGCACCCTCCCCATAGACCACATGCATCTCTCTATAGAATTTAGTAGCTCTTCATAGTCATGATCAACATTTATCTCTGCAAGTTGTCTTGTATTTTTCATACATGGATACTGAGGAAAATTTTGGAATTCCTACAATTGGATATACAAATAAATTGATTAGTTATGTGATAAACTATAAATCATTTATGACATATATGATATGCACATGGGGTATGTGTGGGATCATCATGGAAAAAATAGGCCTTGAAGTGGCAAAAAATTTAGAAAAATCAGAGTTAGGAAACTTGACGTAAAATTTTGAATAAGTTATCTATATTATTTAAAAAAAATGTAAAAATAGAATATGTTACAACAAATTGAATGTAGTTTCTAAATTACTAGGTTTATTTTTTAAAATAAATCTATTTGGTGAAAATTTAAAATTTCAATGCAGTAGTACTTAAATTTCAAGGAAAAAATAAGAAGTAGGTGTCTGTGTAACCACCCTTACCACAATAAAATGATAATATTTGTTTATAAGATTTTAGATATAAGTAGAGGACTCATGTCTCGATGTGATGCATATTTTTTTGTAATTTGTTTCTATGTAAATAATTAATTATGAATTTTTTATTACAACTTTTAAAAAATATAAAAAACTCATATGTCTAACCACCTTAACTTGGTCAAAACTTCATGAAATTCATTTTTTGTTAATCCTATAGTATGCGAAGCATCGAATGTGATGCATGTTTTGGATTCAAAAAATGTGATACCGTTTGAAAGCTATAGATGTTTTTCATTCAACCTATCAATCAGGAGTTTAGTTGTAATTCAAATAGAAATTAAATAATAATTATTTATTAAATTCAAAGTAAATCATAATTTATATTGGTGGAAAGTTGAGAATCTCCTTTAAAAACCCTTTTCGTTTCATAAATTTTGGGTAAAAAAAAATCGTCAGCCACATAACCTACACATACCCATCATATTGCCACTTTTTGGCCCATCATGATCCTGCACATACCCTATGTTTTACTATTTTGAACATGCCTAGATGTTTTTCTAATGTGGATCTTGTCTAGTATTCTATGCTTGAACAATAGAATGGAAATATCTTTCTGCACTTTTTCGTTGCTCTTGATTTTACCAATCCAAATTTTCCATATTTGGTGCTCCATGTATCCAAATGAATCCATGCACATGTAGTTGGCCCCTATGTTGCCACTCATATCTAGACAAAAAATCCTTAATTTTCATTCCTTTTTCTAGTATTTTTGTTTTGAACATTGAATGTCTTAAATGCATGTATTGTGTGACTATATGAGGATAGTCAATAACATTTTGTTTTCACCATATTTGAGCCTCTTGTGGAGTATTTGGTGATCTTCTTGGCATTAGTGTATGAAAATCAGGCCAATACAGATATGTTGCACTTAAAGTGAAGAATATTGTAGGAGAGCTAGGTATTTGATGAAGCATGCCAATCAATTCTACATGACATTGTGTTCAGTATGACCGTGTACCCCTAAATGTTGTTCCAAATCACATTAACCTATCAGCTAGATGGGACTATAGAATTTTTTCCATATGCTAATGCAACTCATTGATGGTGATTGGCATGTCTTGAAAGCTTCTTTTGACAAATACAACTGAAGATTTTTTTGCACAGTGTCTCATTATCATGTTCATCATAAAATATTGAAATCTTGGATGTCGACCAAAATGATGGTCCCTATAACACAATAAATGCTTAACAAATTCAAAACAATCACATTTACCATCAGGGAACAATGTTGGGAATGCCATATCAAGTAATCCTAGAGTGACATATTCATTAATTATAGATGAACCAATTCCTGGCCAATCAATCAATGTTGTTGAATTTGCATCAGGGTTATGAACCCATGCCTGAATCAATTCCATTTATCTTTGAGCATTAGGTGGCATAGAAGCCATTGATGTAGTGTGCTCAATTATATTTTCTTGATCCATTTCCATGATTGGACCCACAAATACAATTTTATTTGAATCAAAATCAAATTCCATATGCACTGTTTATAATTTGTTGAATATATTTTAATCAAAATTTCCTATGAGATCATTTAGAGCATTTTTATTGATTCTGACATCTGAATAAAACTTGTCATGGTCTACTTTGTATTTTAATGCCTTATACACATGATCCCTATCCACTGTGAAGTTATAATTTGTGCCACGTTGATCCCTTCTTCAAACAATGATGATTGGAAACTCTCTTATTGAATGTGGCAAAACATTTCAAACATATTCCACATTTTGTGGAAAACTTATTGTGTGTCCTTTGTATTTATGCTGACCACCGACTACATGGGTAACTTGTAATATTGGACTAACATGTGCAATCAACATTTCTTCTACTTGAGTCAATTTCGCAAGCTCTTCTAGTTATGGCCCAGGATCCATATTATTTAAAGCTAAAAATTTATGATTTATTTTCTCTTGACAACATCTATTACAAATAGCACCTTCAGAGGTGTGAAATACTTTCATTCCTAGGTAGCATTCTTGATAGATATAACACATTCCCGGTGTTGTCAAGTTATCCAATTGATGTCAAAATTGTATTTGAAATTTTTTAAAATCATCATGAAGCATTCCATTTGGGTTTTGTATGTTTCCTTGTACACCTACATTTATCTCATCTTGTATTGTTACTTCTGCCCTTCATCTAACATAGCTTTCTCTTTCAACTTCATTGTGTCTTTTTCTCTATTATTCCTTTTCAACATCTGTCATTTGTTCTCATTGTTGTCTTCTATACTCTCTTTGATATTTTCTTTGATATTGTCTTATTTGCTCCTCTGATTCAAAATTCAATCTTGGTTGCACCATATCTAGAAAATAATTGAAGTTGGATTTGTAAAATTGATGTTTTTCAATGGTAAATCTCCTTTTCTTTTAAATGAATTTCATTTAATATCAAAGACTATTGCAATTCAAAGGTTCTAAATATAATACAAATTTACACAACTATTAAATAAGAAGCATAGTTGAAGTATAATTAGTTGAATAGATTTCAAGTTATCAAACTAATGAAATTCTATTCCCTTTTTTATCTAAAGATTATAAATTAACTAATTAAATTAAATGTATGAAATTAATTCAAGTAAATTATTTGTATATTTTTCATAGAAAAAAAAACATAAAAAATTCATCACAAAGAAGAAAAATGAAACCTTTATTGTGTTTTGGATATTGGTCCTCGAAAAAATGCACTCATTATTGTGATCTTGTGACTATTTATATATCAAGTAGGCCATGTACATCCAAAATATATGAACAGTCTTTTGCAAAAGTAGACATCAAATTCTATATGAAAATATTGTTTGTAAGACTAAGTCAATCATGGTTGCCACCTACATACAACACGTATGAACAATTTTTTTACAAAAATAAACATGAAATTCTACATCAAAATGTTGTTCATAAGAGTGAACCAACCATGGAACAACCCTCTATATGGTTCACATGTGCCTACCCTAATTATCATACAAGTACAAAATAAATTCTTCAATAACACTTTTTGCAGCTCTCGGTTCCTTGTATTGCTCGACATAATAAAGTTCTCTTAAAAAACCAGAGAATCTTGCAAATTTATTGCATGTTGTATGTAATTTTCAAGTGATGTATTCCATGTCATCGATCTCTTGTCATTCTACTCCACATGAAAGTAGTGCAACATCATGGAGTTCTCTAATGATTTTTAATGGACTTCAATTGATGTGTACAACTTGTTTATCAGACTTGGCACATGTGTATTTGAATTCATTGACTCCTCAGGGGCTTCTAGCTATTGGATTGATGGTTGGCTGGAAGGAGATTCATTGTGGGTAGCCATTATCTAAACAATAAATGAAACTCATAAATAAGTAACAGGTTATAAAGATATGTATGATTCTGAGTTGTAGAATTTTTTTGTATGATTTTCAATGGAATTTTCAAAGCTAACAAGACTACAAAGAGAAGTGTAAGCAAGTTGTTGGTATCAAATTTATTTTAATGTAGGAGTTTGGTGAGTTATAGATAGAGATGATAGAAGTGGTACTAATGTTTAGAAAGCTTCATAAGATAATTAATAATCATAGAAAGTTTGAATAGAATTACAATTTTAAAACTTTGCTAGCAATATTTAATAGATAGTCAACTTTAGTGTCACAAGAGTACATGTAGTGTAATTTCAAACTTGGAACCAAAGGTTGACCAACCTCACATCTTGTACTTGGAGTTATAGTTACACATGTAAGTTCTTTATTTATCAAAAACCTTTGCATAAATATTTTCTTTATTGACAAAATTTGTATAAGGGTTTTCTTTAGGGTGTTAGACATGTATAATCCTCAGATTCATTAAAACTTATTACAATTATTTTAGGAGGAGATTACACACATAGGTTATCCTCTTCATTAATTTGTCTCTTTATTAGAATATTACTACTTCGTTCACTAGGTATCTAACAAGTTTGAGGCAATTTCTTGTCCAAGTCTCCTTGTATGCTAGTAGCCACTTTCTCAGACCACTTGATTTCCACCTTCATGTCACGAATCCTTTGCATAGCATGGGAAAAGGTCTTGTTGTCCTTCAACTAGCCTTCAACCTTAATGTTCATCCCCTCTAGAGACTTGGTCATTGCTTATCACTCCTTCTTTCATGGTAAATAGCAAACATTCCCTGCTATCGACTTACGGGTAGTTTTTTTAGTTCATACCATGTCTAGCATAGAAGGTTTGACATTAGTATATTACAAGTGTCAAAAATCCTCTGCAATTCAATGTGTGTAGAAAATTAACATGATCATTTGGTCTTAACAATAATGAAAAAAAATGAACATGATCATTGCACATCTTCTTTATCGGTATTATCTTCGTAATTGCCACCCACTAGAATGGCGGTTACGTAGATAGTATTGATAATGGAGATGTCAAAGGTGGGATACAAGGGATACTCCATCACCTCAAAAAAAGACATGCAATAAAAATTTTGGTGACCAAATGAAAGGAAAGTTTATTTGTATTATACTTTCAGAATAAATCGACTTCATGCCTAATAGTATGGTTGGAGCATTTACTATCCAACATTTCTAAAAAACACAAGATGGGAGTAATTGACATTCTGTGTTGTTGTTAGTCGTACCCACAAAAATGATTGGGTATAAAATTTGAATTAATATAATAATTCTATTACATTATAATATAATTCTTAGATTACATTATAATATAATTCTTAGATTACATTATAATATAATTCTTAGATTACATTATAATATAATTCTTAGATTACATTATAATATAATTATTATATTACTTTATAATATCATTATTATATTATAGTGTAGTTGGAGCATTTACTATCCAACATTTATAGATACCCGTACTTAGAGCTTCACTGAAATACCAACTGAAAGAGAGCAAAATATGCTTTCTATACAGATATGCAAATAGATATAATTTCAAAATTGGTTGGGAGCAAGATAGAATTTGAAAAGCCTATCCCACATAAATTATAAAAATTATTATTATTTTTTAAGGACCACAATTCAATAAATCGTTATAGACACCAAATACCAAGTTCTAACTCCACATCATAGCTTTGGAAATAACTAAAATGCCAAGATTCAAGAGCTTTGGCAATAACTAAAACATCAAGATTCAAGACCTTTCTGAAGAAGAAGACATAAAGCTTGGCATGATAGGAATCTAAGGGTTGAAGGAACAATCCAACCACCTCTTAGCAAATGGGATAATTATAGTAGGGGAGAAAAATATCGAAGGTGAATACATGTGTTAAATATCTGAGTTAACTTATTCAAAAAGACAAACATGAATATACATATAATCTCAACAAGTATGCCAACACATGAATACTATACATGCAAGTAATTGGAATTAGAATGCCTTGAATTGGGCTACAAGCATTTTTATTTTTAAATGAAGTTGAGTCGTTATAGCGAGACTTGATAGCTTCTTGTCAGCAGAATACGAGAAAGAGAGAAAAGAAAGATGAAAACAACTAAAGAAACCAAGAAGGCTTATAAAAATTAAATTTGTTTGAACCAACATAACGTCAAATTACACATTTACAAGGAAAAACAATAAACCAAAAAAATTGCTAATTGATTTATTGTGTAATGTCGAGGGGCGTCTTAATGGTTCGATGAAAATTAAGATGCCTATGTGAACACTCAAACTCATGTTTCAAGCATGTAGAATGTGACATGTTTGGATTCGATTATATTTGATGAGATATTTCAACCAAGACACCAAAAAGCATAAGACATAAAGCTTGGCCTACAGAGTCTTTTGTCATAAATCATATAATATTACATTTACATTTCTTTCAGTTTCTTTTCATGGAAATGAGTAAATGAAATCCTAACTTCCTTTGATTTCCTTTGGCCAAACTTAAAATGATCAATTGTATGCTAATTAAATAGTGCTAAGTGATTGATACTTTATTTGAAATATGTATAAGTGGGATTTATTCATTTCTCGCTAGGGAAATGTGGGATTTCCTTTCAAAATCAATTCTTCTAAATTCTAGCATTTGGCCATTTAACATACATTGTTTTATGTGAGTAGGAAAAATATGAACCAACTAATTAAAATTCACTATCAAGACCATTTATTTAACCTGTAATCAACTATTCTATTCTATTTTACAGCTCAACTAAGGATCATAGTTCAAGCATAACAAAATTCAACACAATTGTTTAAGATACATGTAATTTTTTGATATAGATTTGGGCATAAATACATGTACTTAGAGCCTCACTGAAATGCCAACCGAAAGAGCACAAAATATGCTTTCTATACATATCTGCAAATAGATAGAATTTCAAAATTGGTTGGCTACAAGATAGAATAATAGCCTAGAGTTTTCATCAAGTGCCACTAAATATTCCAAACTAACTCCAAATCCTATGTCCTCCATTTTCTAAAATATTTGGTGGTGCAAGTTTCCAAAATATGCATTAATTGCACATTAATTTAGAGAAATAATTAACATTTATGTGTATTTAGACTACAAGTTGTATATTATCTATATTTTTTATTTGATTTAGGATGAGAAGTTGTACACTTTGTGTATTTTAAATTATCAAGTCTGTAATTAATATAACAATAATATTGCATGTCTTTGGATAAAATAGTTGCAAAATTGCATAAGGTCAAACTATTAAATGTGAGGACAACTACATAATATTTTAGTATAGAGTCTTTATTAGCAATAATTTATATTGACTTAACTTCTATGTGGAGCTAGACTTTGACTACTATTATTTGTATTTCTCTCAAATGATTTAAGTAATTGTACACATTTTTAATATATTGACAACATGTGTTAAAATAAATTATGATTTGATTCTTTTAAAAATATTTACTAGTATTTTTATATTCAAACAATAATGAGAATATGTTCTATTGATAGATCAAACTATGATCCTCACAACTATTGATACATATTCAACTTGAATAGTCTCTCTTAATTAACTTTTAAAATATTTTGATTAAAAAATTACATTTTAACTTTCTAATAAAAATGCACTATCGGGACCATCTATTTAACCTATAATCAACTATTCTATTCTATTTTACCTCTCAACTGAGGTTCATAGTTCAAGCAATAACAAAATTCAACAATTTTTTTAAGATACATGTAATTTTTTTATATGGATTTGGGCATAAATACCTATACTTAGAGCCTCACTGAAATGCCAACCGAAAGAGCACAAAATATGCTTTCTATACAGATTTTCAAATAGATAGAATTTCAAAATTGGTTGGCCACAAGATAGAATAATAGCCTAGATTTTTCATCAAGTGCCACTAAATATTCCAAACTAACTCCAAATCTCACATTCTCCATTTTCTAAGATAAATTTCAACAATTTTTTTTAAGATACATGTAATTTTTTGATATGGATTTGGGCATAAATACCTATACTTAGAGCCTCATTGAAATGCCAACCAAAAGAGCACACAATATGCTTTCTATATAGATTTGCAAATAGATAGAATTTCAAAATTGGTTGGCCACAAGATAGAATAATAGCCTAGATTTTTCATCAAGTGCCACTAAATATTCCAAACTAACTCCAAATCCCACGTTCTCCATTTTCTAAGATAAAAATGTAACAAAAATAGGAAATCCAACCATTCAATTCCTCAACATTTTCTTGAAAAAATATTTTTAGAAAAACCTAAATTTTTGGAAAATGAAAATTCCCGACTATGACCAACAAAACCAATGAAACAAAACACGCCAACCTTTTTTTATCAAAATTTATCACATCCTTGTAGAATTTTTCAAACGAACTCCAAATGAGCTCAACTTGAGCCTTATTCAACTAGTTTCAAAATATTAAAATTTTCATGGTTGCAGAAACAAAAGCTTACTTGTGCTTGATGTATCTCTAAAGATGTAGCTGGTTTGAGTATCTTTGGATGATTTCCTCCCATTGAAGTTAAGATTTAATTATCCCTTGTGGTAGTCAAAAGAGGCCTTTCTAGTTTGTACTACAAAAGGAAGAAATTAAATTATTGGTTGAAATGGCAATAATTAGAAGCATATATATATAAGTGTGTATAATTATTTAAGTGGATTGAATTCGAGTTATTGTATAATTATTGGTACTTTCACAGAGTAGGATGTATCAAATTATTTCAAGTACTTGTGATCTATAAATTCTTTTTTCACTTTTCTAGTCTGATTGGCTTTTTCCTCCAAATCTTGGATGTTGGACAACTTATAAGCACTATGGATCAATATCAGGACCTACGGGCCTGTACACAATGTGAGGATACCTTATCAAAAAATACGTATGTTTGGATTTGTCACATTCATATATTCAAAGACTGTAAAAACCATTATGGCCAAGGGAAATCCTCATTATGTGTGTGGTGTGTGTGTTCTGGATAAACCATATCGAAAGAAAGGCAAGGTTGGAGACAGGTAACAAGATACATGCAGTAGATTAGTTCTATCTACTTTTCTTAAAGAAGTAATAAATAAATAAATCATACACCAACGTGATTACCTGAAGCTCAAAATGGTGTTCAATAGCAAGTGATTCAAAAGTCAAGAATTGACTCTCCTTAGATATTGGAAATCTTCGATGGTAGATGTTTGGTTCTTCAGACATAAACTGTTCTTAGCTCTCCACACTCAGACCACTGGTAGTTTTTACTACAAAAGGAAGAAATCAAATTATTGGTTGAAATGGCAATAATTAGAAGCATATATATATAAATGTGTATAATTATTTAAGTGGATTGAAGTCGAGTTCTCGGCAAATATACATGACTTTTCCTATGAAAATTACTTTCACAAAGCAGGATGTATCAAATTATTTCAGGTACTTGTGATCTATAGATTCTTTTTTGGCTTTTCCCTCCAAATCTTGGATGTTGTCCAACTTATAAGCATAGTGGATCAATATTAGAACCTACGGGCCTATACACGATGTGAGGATACATTATCAACAAATACATATGTTTGAATTTGTTATATTCATATATTTAGAAACTGTATATTCAATGGTATTTTTCCAATATTTAATATATATTAAATTTAGTCAATAGATTTAATGAATAGAATAACATTTTTGAAATATTAAATTTATTTAACTTAATCTTTGCAAAATATTAAAATATATTTTAATATAAAAAATGTGTATTAAACAATCTATTCAATAAATATAATATTTCCATTTTTCATATGTATATTTATATATTTTATTTGAATTTTTTTTAATATAAAATACAAAGTAACCTACTTATAAAAATAGTTCTTGAAGTAAATATCAAATAACTTTTAAGTAAATGGAAAAGTTCTTCACATAAAAAAAAAGGTTATAATTATTGAAACATAAAAGGAAGTTAGTCTTCATGTCAAATTAAATGTGTTGAGTTTTTATTGACACAGGTTTGCGTAAATACTAAGTTCTATCTATACAAATTTTAAATTAAAAAAAATCATCCATGTGCCCATTGTACACCAAGATGTGATTGCTAATTTTAAATTCTATATATCAACAAAAAGATACTTCAATAAAAATTGAATAAAACATAATACACTAATTTAAAATAAAACTTGTTAGATTGAAAAGAAACTGAAACTGATTGATATATATATAAACCACATAAACTTTTATAAAGTCTCTTTCCCATCAAAGGAGTTTAGCCTTCAACATTTAAGTGAGGCAATGATATTATTATATCATTCTTTATTTAATAGGTACTCTCATTATGATTTATTAGTGACAGTTATGGTAGCAGAAACAAGCGATTCCCGAAGGAGTCCAGTCACAAATTCCCCCAAGTTCCTTTTCATTGTTTATGCACGCACTGCTGCATTTCTCTACCACGCATTCCCCTTCATAATTATTGTTCAATTCACCGCACTGTGCATCATCCGCATCGCCCACTTGTAATCACGCACAAAATACAATAATCACAAATGTTTGCTTAGATTTCCTTAGTTAAATAACTATATTTCTAATTTTACTGTGTGCATATCTTTTGAATTCAAAAAAAGAATGAATAGTACCGGAAAGGAAGACGGCTATCAGCAGTAGAAGCAGCACACACACATTCATGGCTTTCCCCATCGTCTCTGCAACTCCAAATCTCCAGATGTAATGTATTCTGTGGATGCAGAAAGATAAGAGTATTTATGGGCCAGGCAATAGAAGAGAAAGTTAACGTAAATGGTGTTGTGGGTAACGTTTATCGTTACTTTCAATGTAGCGTTGCATCAGCCGGCTCCATTACAAACAGTACATGAGTACTAAGCACTACGCAGTAAACGATGTGAGGCGAGAATATCGCTAGGAATAAGTATATTTTGTTGTATACAAACATTACAGCCTTGTTTCAATCGGCTCCAATACATCCATCACACGTAGTCTATGGGTATTAGGCATCACGCAGGAAACGATGTCTCGCTATCAGAGATAATAAGAAGAGAATATCATTATCTTTTTTATATAAATATTACACAAACATTATAGTATTGTTTCAATTGGTACTAATATATGATTAGAAATAGTCTATGCTTACTATATCTTTATAAGAGATGGAAGATAATATCTTCATGAATATTTTTTTATATATAAATATTATACAAACATTATAGTGTTTTAGTTGGCTTCATACATCCATTAGATTATTAAGCACCACACACTAAACAATTTCTCTTTATATATTTATAAGAAATAAGAAGATAATATCATTATGAATAAGCACATCTTCTTGTATATAAATATTATACAAACATTAAATAGTTGTTTTATCCATATTCAATACATCTATTAAACAAGTAGTCTATCAATTTAAGCAACACACACTAAATATCTCTTTATATATTTATAAAAGATAAGAAGATAATATAGTTATGAATATGTATATCATCTTGTATATAAACATTATACAAATATTATAAGGTTGTTTCAACTGGCTCCAATACATCCATTACAAATAGTCTATGAGTATTGAGCACCATTCATTAAAAAACATCTCTTTATATATTTATAAGAGATAAGAAGAGAATATCATTCCGAATAACTATATTTTCTTGTATATAGAGAACATTTTCTTGTATATATATATATATATATATAGTGTAGAAAAATGCAACCTTTTACATTTTCTCACTTGTTTGGTACCTCCTAATTTAAATTAGACTTAATAATGCCTTAATTTAGTGTTGTTAAATTTACCCATTTAAATTTTGTAGTGTAGAAAAATGTATCCCTTTACATTTTCACACTCGTTTGGGTCCTCGTTAAAATTTGGCTTATTTATGCCTTAATTGGTCCTATTTTGCATCCACAAGCCTAGTTAAATGCATTTTTCTAAGGATAATTCTGACATGTAATAAATGGAAAATCATAAATTAATGTTTTTGGCTATGTATTCTAGATTTAAGGATTTGGGACTCATATGCCCATATGAGTTTATGGGTCCTCCCTAGGTCTCAGACCCTGATTTCAAATGTCACATTAAACATAACACTTTTTGAAGTATGTGTTTCAAGTTTAAGCCTCTGGGACTCATACCCCCAAGCTAGCATATGCGTCTCGCTTTAACTTAAAACCTATTTTTATTCAAATTCTTGGTGGGATTTTATTATCCTTATATTCAATTTTTGAATGTTGGCTTGTAGTGTTGTAATTTCAAGATATTAGGCATACACAAGTATAAATAAAGGGTTATTTCACTATGTTTCATCCTAAGATCCTAGAAAGCAATCTAAGAGCCTTCAAGTATTCATGAAAGAATTTACAAGAGAATTCAAGAGAAAATTATCAAGCATTTGGAGCTACATTCAAGATTCAAGCATCATGTCAAAGTCTTCACGCATCATGTGTGTTTGTGAGCTAAAATTTGTGATGTAGGTTTCATGATTCAAGAAAGCACTCAAGACAAAGTTTCAAACATTCAATCAAAAGTCAAGATCCACATTCATGCTAGCCATTTCAAACAAGTTCACAGCCTTTATTTTAAGGGTTTGGTGAGTTACAACACTACATTTGTTCATTAATAATTATTTCATGCTTTTCTATTTCATTTCAAGGTTTAATTAACAAAACGAGGTTTGACCAAGGAAAACCCTGATTCCCTAACAAAACAACATTTTTCTCTCTTGATGTGTGTTTGTAGATCTAGGTGAATTGGAGCTTGAAGATCCTTTGAAGGAAAAGTTGCAAAGGTTGTCAAGAAGTTGTCATCTTTAGGGAAACTCACCTATAGACTAGAATTTAGACTTTCATACTTGAAGATTAGACAAAAAAGAAGCTACAGAAGATCACTAGAGGCTACTGAAGTATCAATCAAACCCTAACAATAAGACTCATATGCCCAACCTGACATATTAGTACCAGTATACTCCTTTTTTCCATCTTTTTCTAGATCCTAATAAGTCATCAAAAGACTTCAAATTCTGCCCAAAAACACTATAGTAAGACTCATATGCCCAACTTGGCATATTAGTCCTAGTATACTTCAAGAAATGGATTTTCAAAGTTGCAGACCTTGTTTTGACTCCATCACTCTACTAGGTACTTTTTTTTTCCATTTAGTTTATTAATCTTGTTTCATGCCATCAAATTTCTAGGTCATATAGTGAGTTTTCATAGTGCATTCAATTTCCTCTTTTATTTTTATTTTTAATGGTGAACCCCTATCCGATTACACTAGGAATCCACTAGCCATTCCTTAATTAAGTCACTTGGTTGAGGGATCTAGTTTCCTAATAAATTAAAGTGTGAAATAGGTCCATTTCGATCTCCCAAAAGGTGGAACTCCTATTTCCTTTTTGTTTAAATTTACACACTTATTTAGGCCCTCTTAATTAAATTGAGCTTAATTATGCCTTAATTGTCTCTTTAATTCATTTACAAGCCTATTAAATTACATTTTGTGAAGGGGAAACTTGACAATAATTAATGGCCCTAAACATAACACTTTAGATTGAACAATGTGTGTTCCAGGTTTATGGACATGGGACCCATTCACCCATCGGCGAATGGGTCCTCCCTAAACCTTAGGACCTAAATTTAAACTATATTTTTGGCGGTATTTTAATATTTTTAAATCTATAATTCAATTTTGGCTTGTGATATTTTAATTTCGAGAAATTAAGGATACATACCTATAAATACAAGGTTAATTTCACTATGTTTCACCTAGAAATTTTATGAGATTTACAAGAGCATTTCAAGAGAAATCAAAGGAATTCAGGAGCAAATATATTAGAGTTTATTGTAGCATTCAAGATCTATTCATCATGTCAAAGTATGTTTACATAATGCATATTTTTGGAGCTAATATTGTGACGTAGGTTTCATGATCAAGTCAAACATTCAAAGTATCATTTCAAGAAATATTCAAGTGTTAATATCTACATTCAATTCAACCATCTCATGCAAGTTGTAGGTCTCCTAAGATCTCCATTACCAAGGTTTCATTCAAGGGTTTTTTGAGTGGTAACATAGTTTTTTTCATTCTTCATTCCCTCTTTCATGCATGATTTCAATTCAATGTTTGATTACCAAAATAGGTTTGACCAAGGCAAATGCTCATTCACCCAAAACATTTTTTTCTCTCTCTCTCTTATATGTTTGATTGTATATTTAGGTTGAAGAAGACTTGAAAACCTTTTGAAGTGCAAGATTTACAAATTTTTCAAAGTTGTTGTCATCTCACGAAAACTAAGATGCCAAAGTTATTTTTGAAATTTTTACTATGAAACCTGGAAAAATTAGAAGATTTAGATATGTACTAAAGGCTCTTGAAAGTTATAGAAAAATACTTCACTTGGATCGATTTTCCGATTGGTGAATGAGTCCTAGATTTGCTTCTAAAAAACACTTTTGGTGACTAGTACACATGTTTTTTCTCTTCTCTGATTTGCATTCTATTTTTTGGTTTTACAAATATTGAGATTAATATTACTATTTCAAGTGTTAGAAAGTATTTTGGTGTTGATTTTTTATTTTTATTTTTTCTCCCTAAAGTTGTTTTGACCTTGAACTCCACCCTTCAATCATAAGAAAATCTAAAGATTTTCAGTTTGACTTGATTCACCTAAGGGTCAATAATCAATTCATTGTGTGGATCTCATTTCCTAATGAAATAAAGGAAAATAGGTCTCTCATCACATCATATTTGATTCACCAAGCACTCTCCATCAATCCCTCCACCTATTTTCCATTATTTCAATATATATAATATATATACTACCCAACCTTTTGCTAGCATCTTTTGCATCTATAATCAAATTGGATATTTAAAAGGGGGTATGACCATCCATAAAAGAGTAAATAATGACCAAATTTATAAAATGTAGTAGTTCAAAATGTCACTTTTCATCACCATAATATTTGAAATAATATTTACTCACTATTTCCTATTGGTAAACTTAAATAATTCAAATATAGTTTCTAATGAATTTATTATGGACCTAGAATGTTTTTATATTAAATTTCACTTAGGAACTCATATTAAGGGATGATTTTTATTTTTTTTATTCTTCCTAGAAGATATCCCAAGGACTTAGGCAATGCATTTATTTGACTCAATTAACTTGGATATCTCATATTTTTTAAGATTTTTTTTTTTCAAATTTAAATTTTCCTATATTCACCATGGACTTAGATTTATTTCATAACTTGAGTTTATAAAAGTCCACATCTAGCAATATCTGGAGCTCAATTACAAAGTGATCCTATATTTTATAGACTTGAGTGTTGTTAAACCTTGTTATATATCAATAATTTAATATATGATGTTCAATGCATTTTAAATTTGATCATGTTGGTAGAATCTATATAATCTCAAACTAAGTTTACAAAAATTTCATGTATATAAAGTAGAACATTTAAACCTAAAGACTTAGGTGGAATCTAAAATGATCTATTTCAAATTCATTTATGTTTCTTGACCAAATACCTATTTACTATTTTTGAGCATCTCCCTTGGTGCAAGTTTGAATATGTGCTTCCCTTTTCCTCCCTGCTAGAGAGATAAGGAGGGATGTGAGGCACCTCATATGTCATTTGGGTCATTTCTAGACCCACACACCCATTATATACAACTTAAATATCCCTAAAACACCTCTAATATACCTAATTAAGCTATAAAAGTATAACATATAATAGAGAAAAGGGTATCATGGGAATAGGATAATTAATTGATGGATAACTACTTAACCATAGACCAATAGTTGTAGGAGGTGATTGGGAACAACAACAAACCCAAATACTAACTAATGTGGTTCCTTTAGATTAATGACCCAAACATTTTGACCAATCTCTAATTTTGGACAACAAAACATTCTCAACTTCTATCTCATTCTAAGAAATAGGAAATAAATTCTAGGTAGTAATGAAAGAAAATAAAATCTTCTTTCTTATTCCATGTAACAAATAAACAAAGTTTATAAGGAAATGTACAAAATAGACTTAAGCAATGGAGTTTCTTTCTTCCACAAATGCCACAAGTTGGAAGTTGCTTTGGCTTACAATGTCTATCTCCTTGCCACTATTCTTCCTCCTAACAAACCCATATGTAGTCTCATGTTTGCAGTACCACGTATTACTGTGCTTGGTCTTGCAACATAATGTTTTTCTTATATCACAAGCCCTCAATCAGACTTTCTCACACAACAGACCCCCTTTTTCATATGTAGAATTGATTAGACTCAAAAACTAACTTGATTCCTTCTTTTTTCAAATACCATCAATCTTTTATTTGTCTTTCTGTTAGGAACCAAGAATTCTCTAACCCTCATGTACTCTTCTATTCTCTTGTCTCTTAATATTTGGTTACACAAAAATTTGATCCTCACCCCAATATCAGATCGATCTTTATACTATTTCACTTTGTCTTATCATAGGTAAAGGTTTTTCCCAAAAGAATGAATTGATCCCCACTTTTCTTTCCCAAGAACTGATCACTTCCTTGGCAGTGAGAACACACACACAATATGTCGAACCATACTCTCCTCAAAGTTTTGTAATTGCTATCTTACTAGCATCCAACAAGGAAGGAAGAAAGAGTTTCTTGCCTCCACCTAGATCCTACTAGATTTCACCTCTAAAACAAAAGAGAACAAGAATTGATAAACTTAAGAAAAACTAAAAAATTGAAGCAAAAAGCTAAAACTTGAAAACCACATCGATGCCCTGCATTAGGCTCCTTGGGGGAGTTTTTTGTGAGTGGCTCTCACAAAGTGAGTTGGGTAGTAGGACTACCCTTTCAAGCTCTAAGAACTTGAAAACTATCCCCTGATGTTGATAAACAATAACCTATACCATTACTTTTTCCTTTTCTTCTAGCATTTGGCTGAACCTCCTAACATCAAACTTCTCAATAAGCTCTTCATGTTCATCCCACTAGTTGGCTTCATACTATCCCAAACCATAAGACTAATTAAACCCTCTTGATTTATTGTTCTCTAGATAGAATTTTCATTTTCACTCCCCATCTCATCATTTGCAACATATTTCGCCCACTCTCTAGATATCCTCTCATTGCCACATCTTTCCCATTCATTTTGCATCTCCCTCAAACAATAATCAGCTCCAATGTATTAGTATGCATAAAATTTGAGAAATGAAAGATGAAGTTTAAAATATTACTTGTCACCTTTGCTACACTATATTGCTTGGCTTTCATATACCTCTCAATTGCAATCGTTGCATATTCATGAAAATCACCTTCAATTGTATCCAAGGGGTTTAAAAACTAGAATATTAGCTCACCGTTGGTGACTACACTATTTGTTTCACCTCCTATCAATGGTTCAATCCACTCTTTCTCAATGACCTCAATTTGAATAGCTAGGTCATCTTACACATTCTCTTTTATTATGTCCACACTCTATCCACATAGATTTGTGCCCATGTATTCATCTTAGCACCGTTGCTTTGAAATCTCCTATATCTCTGCATCTTTCATAATACCAATAGTTGTCTCAACTTCATAGTCATTTGTGTCAACACATGTTGTTGAATGACCTACCCACAAATCAACACTATTTTTATCTATGCAATATTGAGGAAAGTAAATGTTCACCTCCTTGGTTACTATTGCAACTTCCTTTGACTCCCCTCCATTTACAAAATCTCTTCTTCTGATTAACATCATCTTAACTACTGCTTCCATGAATGCGCTCTTTTGATTATTGCAAAGCCATTAAGGTATGTTTGAGACCATCCTTCTCAAAAATGTAGGCGTTATTTCTCCTATCAAGTATGAAATTTTGATCAAACTGTCAAGGTCTACCAAGTAGCATGTGACACACATCTATAGCCATGATATCACACACAACACTATTGTTATACCTTCCTATTTGAAATTCAACCAAATCTTGCTCATCTACTGACAACTAATGACCTTTTGTAACCAAGAAGCCTTGTGTGGTGTAGGATGTTTAGTTCTCTTAAGATCTAGTTTATCCACCATTTCAAGAACTACAATATTATCAATACAACCACTATCTAAAATAAGCTTGTAGCACTTACCTTTAGCTTTGCACTTCATTTTGAATAGATCTTTCCTTTGTATAGGTTCATGATTCTCCCTAGGTGGTTTCAATAACACTCTCTTGAACAACATAGACTCTCCAAACTTTGGTTCTTGATTGTGATGAGAAGGTGATCCCATGCTTTCTTGATCTACTTGCACAATATGATTGATCCTTTCTAGCCTTGTGTGAACTCTTGAGAATTTTGGACACTCCCAACTCTTATGACCAACATATTGATTACATTTGAAATATTTAACAAAAAAAAACTCTTCATCTTCCTTGATAACCACCTCTACCAAAACATCCCCCTCCTTTATTTTGATAGCCTCTTCTTTCTTGATTAATTGGGCTACAAGAACTACTATCCCCTTCAGCTTGATGGTGTTGCTATGCTTTTTCCCCAAAGCCCCATCCTCTACCTCATCCTTGCTGATTCTACTTCCTCATAAGCTTCTCTTATGCCTTAATGGTAAGCTAATAGGCCTCCTTAAAAGTTTTCTCAAAGACACGAAACTTAGCTCATCTTGCAAATTGTATTTCAACCCATTCATATATCTTTCCACTTTTCTAAATCCTCTTCACTATGGCATGACTGAATCACCAACTTATAAAACTCTTATGTATATTCTTTTACTGACAAATCCTTTTTCTTGAGATTTTGCGATCTTCTAAAAAGATTGGTTTGATAGTCTACTAGAATGAACTTCGCTTTCAATTTAGCAACCATCCTATCCCACAAGGTTATATTTTCCTTGTTTCATTTTCGTCTCTTAGACTGTACATAGTCCCACCTCATTACAGTATGGCCTTTAAGTCCTATACATGCAAAATTCACTTTTCTTTCTTTCACAACTCCTTCGTACTCAAAGTACTTATCCAAATCATTAATCCAGTCAATGAGATCTTTCCCATTCAAGCTTCCATAATATGTGGGGAACTCTAATTTTGGTTTAGCTCCTACATTAGTCACTAATTTTGTCAACCTTTCTTCCACCCCTTCAAGTTCTTCTTGAGCTTTTTCCTCAATTGGTCGTTGTTCTTCTTTTGCAACTTCTCTCACATGATCAACAATGACTCCCCTTCACTGTGCCTGCTCCATGGCATCCATCCTTGCCAAAAAGTTCTGCAACATTTCAAAAATCCCTTCTTCATGGCCTCTTCGACCACCACCTTGAGCACCTCCTCTTCTCATCCTTCTTGGTGGCATTCTTCCCACTACCAACTTCCCAATTTCTTGTTGCTCTGATACCATAATGATAGCTAACTACTCAACTGCAGGCCAACAACTATAGGAGGTGATTGGGAACAATAACAAACCCAAATACTAACCAATGGGGTTCCTTTAGATTAATGACTCAAACAGTTTGACCAATCCCTAATCTTGGAAAATGAAACATTCTCAATTTCTGTCTCATTATTTAAGAAATAAGAAATAACTTCCAAGTAGTAATGAAAGAAAACAAAATCTTCTTTCTTATTCCATGTAATAGATTAAAAAAGTTTATAAGGAAATGTATAAAAAAGAAATAAGAATTGGAGTTTCTTTCTTCCTCAAATTCCACAAGTTGGAAGTTTCTCTAGCTTTTAATGTCTATCTCCCTGCCACTATTCTTCCTCATACCAAACCCATACATTTTCTCATGCTTAAAATATCATGTATTACTATGTTTGTTATTGTAGCATAGTGTTTTTCTTATCATAAGCCCTCAATTTGATTTTCTCAGATAGTCGACCCCCTTTTGTATATGTAGAATTGATTAAACTCCAAAAACTATTTGATTCCTTCATTTCTCAAATACCATCAATTTTTTATTTGTCTTTCCATTAGGAGCCAAGACTTCTCCAACCCCCATGTACCCTTCTATTCTCTTGTCTCTTAATCTTTGGTTACATAGCAATTCAGTCCTCACCCCAATATCAAATCGGTCTTCATACTATTCCGCTTTCTCTTATCACAAGCAAAGTTTTTTTGCAAAAGAATGAATCAATCCCCATTTTTCTCTCCCAAGAATTGATCACTTCCTTGGCAGCAAGAACACTCACAAAATGTGCTAAACCACCTCTCCTTCTCAACATTTTGTAACTACCATCTTATTGGAATCCAACAAGGAAGGAAGACAAAGTTTCTTGCCTCCACCTAGAGCCTGCGAGATTTCACCTCTAAAACGAAAGAGAACACCCGATAACCTTAAGAAAAACCAAAAACTGGAGCAAAAATCTAAAACTTGAAAACTAGATCAATGCCCCTGCATCATCAAGTGCTATACATTATGAAAAGGTATTAAGAGGCTATATAAATAAGGGAAAAGTGAGAGATTAGAGTATGAGAGAGTTTGAAATTGTATGGATTAAATATATATGAGAATAAGGAAGTGTGGAAGATATTTATAAGATATATATGGATGAAGCATGATGATTTAATTATAAGACATGGGTAAACCCAAAAAACTAGTTTACAATTCCATTAAGGAAGGAAAAATGCATTTTCAGATGGAAAACACTTTAGGGGGTTTGCTAGAACTAGGAGCCTAGTTCACTAGGACCCCCTAAAGGGTTTGATAGAAGCAGGGGGTTCACTAGAACCAGGAGGGTTCAAGCGAAACCCCATTTAATGTGTTTATTTTTTAATTGTATTACATGGGGGTTCAAGCGTGGTTCACTACAACCCCCCTTTCCCCCCCTTCTCCCCCTCTGGCACTAAAAATCTCTAGAATTTTTCCCTTAAAAGCTCAAGTTGAGGATGAAAATGAAGGATACTTCATAGATCCAACTAGATTATTGTAGTCCTCGAAACAAGCTATCCAACGAATATAATTTTAAAATGTTTTGGCTTTATTATGTATTTGTTTTCTTAGTTTGATTAAACATAGGTTTTTCACCAAAAATCAAGCTCTTTGTTCTACACATGTGGAAAATATAAAATTATCATTTTGTTTTTGAAAAATATTAGTACACTAGATAGTGAAGTCCTTGATCCAAAAAAAAATAAAAATTGAATTTCGATACATACAAAAAAAGTTATTTTGTATATGGTTCGCCTATGTCTAAATTGTAATTGGTTTGATTTTGAAACTTGATTAAGGAAATCATATTCAATAAAACACTATGAAACCAAATGAAAGTGCTAGATATCATAGTTACATTTATATAAATTAAAAAAAAAAATCAAATTTTATCCCTCATGGAAAAAAAGTTATGTTGTGTATGGTGAGCATCCCTCCTTAAAAATGGTGTTTACTAAGAAAAACTAGTTTTCGAAGGAGGTGGAAAAAGGAGTGTAATATGATTTCAAAATTTTTGAAAAAAAAATATTTAGAATCTATAGAAAAAATGTCACAAATCACTAGTTTGCATCATCTTCAAATTCCTCATGGTTTAGCCACTATAGGTTCCCGAAAGTGAATATTTAGCTAGAAAAATTAGTTAAGTGTCTAGTTTGGCCAAAAATTGTAAACTAGTATTGTGGCATTACCCACATGTATGGGACATTGAAGTATATGAATGTATTATGTTATCAATGTATATATATGAATGTATAAACTTATTATAATTTGGTTTATACTTCTTGGATATCCAAGTTCTCCCTTTTTATTGCATCACATCAAGGTTGACTACATATAACAGAGTATTAAACCTTAGAATTTGCTCAAGGTTTTTCTATCAATATTTGGTTATGTTGTGAGAACCTTGGTTGTTATTGCATAAGGAGGGAGATGAAACCAAATAAAGAAATTAGTGTTAAGAAATTTGAGAAGTAAACATTTTGGATAATTTTTTTAAATAAATTTTTTCAATGGGAAATCTTGGAAAAAGAATAAAGAAGGAAAATGTGAATTTAATGTGTGTAAAAGATACTTCAAAAGAAGAATTGATTAGATTTAAAAGATGTAATTCAAAATTAATAAGAAAAGATAAAATAGTTAGGCAAGGATAAATATGAATTATTATGTGAAAATAATATTCTTGAAAAAGATTAAATATCAAATTTGGAAGAACTATATGATAAGTTTGATCAATTGCTTGCAACACACCAGAAGGAAAATGAGTGTCTAAAGTCTAAGACTTTATTATGTGATATTTCTTGTGATATAAATGATTTATGTTATTCATTTGACGAATCATTTGATAAAAGTGATAAATCTAAGGATTCTTTCAATAAAGAGTATAATGTTGAAGATAATGATGGCTTTTTGAATCTATAAGTCTTGATAGTTGTGATGATAATGATAAAGGATGTTGTTCTAAATATGTTGGTTTTAAGATGAAAAAAATAGTGCAAGGATATGCAATAAAAGTTTTTTAAAGAGCCATTATACCATTTGTGACACTAAATAATGGTCTTAGAAATGAAAAAAAGAATAGGTTGTTACAAGTACAATAAGTTCTAACAAATTTATTCAAGAAATGAAATTTTATCATTGTCATATGAAAGAACATAGAAAAGTAATGTGTTGGAATCTTCATCCTTGTAACCTTTGTGGATTGAAGAATCATTCTAAAAAAATATGTTGGAATAAAAAAATGAAGAAGGAATATATGATAGAATATATATGCAAATGAATTATGGATGGATTGATGCATTTAATTGGAAAAAACTAACATATATGTTTAAGAGGTTGTACAAGCACAAATATTCATATGTAAAATATGATAATAACCAAGAAAATTTTAAATGTTGGAGATAGAGTACGCTAAGGTGGGTGCTCCTAAGTGTGTCAAGTGGGTGCTAATGAGGATGAAGTAGAGCACATAAAGAGGGTTGCTATTAAGGAAGAACCATAGAAAGAAAGGGAATCATGAAGGAAACAAGTTGTTTCACCAAGTTGTCTTGAGGAAAAGTCAATTTTTAGGCCTAGGGAGAATGATGGAAAGATATAGAGGATTGTGAGGCACACCATATGTCATTTGGGTCATTTCTATAGGCACATATCTATTATATACCATTGACATAGCCTTAAAGCACCTCTAATATGCCTAAATAAGCTATAAAAGTGTAAAATATAATAGAGAAAAATGTAAATTCGTGGGAATAAGATAAAATTAAGTTTTATTATGAAAGGATATGATGGAAAGGAATTTTGAAAAGGTATTATGAGGCTATATAAAGAAAGGAAAAGTGAGATATAAGAGTGTGAGAGAGTTTGGAATCATATGGATTAAATATTTATATGAGAATAATGAAGTGTGGGAGATATATTTAAGATATATATGGATGAAGCATGATGATTTAATTATTAGACATGTATGAGACATTAAAGTATATGAATATATGATGTTATGGATATATATATGAATGTATAAATTCATTATAATTACGTTTATACTTCTTACATATCTAAGTTATCCCTTTTTATTACATCACATAAAGGTTGACTATATATAATAGAGTATTAAGCCTTAGACTCTAGTCAAGGTTATTTTTTCAATAATCCCCATATTCCTATTGAGTTCAAAAGTTTTTGAGTGGAGAGGTATGTTTCATTTACTATGTGAAATTTTTTGGCATTTTTTTTTTTTGTGTAGGCATGCCCTTATTTCCAAATCTAATTTTCCTTTTTTTTTTGTAATATTAGACTTCTTCCTAGATGTGAATGCCAATCTGCAACTAGATAACAAGAGATAAAACAAACAAGGTTAGTCATGTTAGAAAACACAAACAAAGAATTCCCTATGAGATTCTTGATCAAACAAAGATGAAAGTGTGAAATAAAAGAATAAAATAAAGCAAATAAGAGCATGTAATCAAACTAAATAGACCAAACCTCCATCCCATAGGGGGATTGGTGGCAATTTGATGTGGAAGGTATCCCTTTCCCAATCTCTTTGATAAGCTCCAAGATGTAAGTGATTCCAAGTGTATGATATTGACTCCAAGTGACAATGAAAACAAAGCTAAAATATGATGAAAATGAGTATAAATGAGTGATTGTTATGAGTGAAAATGCCTATAGTGAGATTGTGAATCCATCTTGTGTAGAGAAAGCCTCTACTTATAGGATTCAAGGGTTGAATATTGAGTGAAATTGGTGAATGCGGGACTAAAAGGGTAGCCAATAGAATTGTGACACTTGTCACAAGGATAATGGATGGATGTGGAGCACATTTAGGAGAATGTGTAGAGTTAAGGCATGTATGTGAATTTGTAAGAGAATGTAAGAGAATTGAATGAATATGGTTGAGATGTAAGAGGGACAAGATGGCATGTAAGTGAAATTAAATGCCCTTGTAAGAGGAATTTATGAATTTGTAAGAGGCTTTAAAAGCCATTTGGAAGGAAATTGAATGGAGTGGTTGGCATGAATATTCCTAAGAATATGCCTTTGTGAGGAAAATTGGATATTTAGTTAATTAGAAGAAATTATTTTCATGTGCAACTTGGTTAGTTGACCATGGGTTGATTTAACTTTGGTGAATTTAAAAGCTAGAGAAATGGGTAATGAGGATTAGAGAGTGTTTAGAGTTAATTGATTTAGAATTAATCAACTTGAGTGGGTTAGGGATTTATGACATTTAATTAAATAGTTTGATATATTTAATCAAATAAGAGGACTTATGGGGATTTAATTAAATAGGATGAACATTAGTTAGAAGAAAGTGAATTGATCCAATACAGTTAATTATTTGATTAATAGTAGAAGTTGATGAATTTAACTAAATAATATAGATTATTTAATTAATGGGTTAGTTTGAAGTGATTTAGGAAGAAATGATGTTAGTTAATAAGAATCAGATGCGTAATACCGATCAAGACTTTTTGAGTGTCTACATTTTTCCCCTCTTTGAAGTGAGGTACTTGCTACGTTGGTTCAAAGAATAGCACTGCCAAGATCAAAATTCAAAAATTTTCCAATTTCTTGGATGCCCCATTGATGCCCTAATGGAAGGAATTACGTTACTACATTGCCCCCTCGAGAGATCGGGCAAAAATTTTAATTGTTTGGATGAGCTCGTGATAAAGATGCAACAATGGTTCCATTGCAGAGAAATAGCCTATGGGATGCAAAAATGGGCTAAAGATGATAAAAATCTGGTTAAAATAGGCTTCGTTGCTCACAAAATGGATGAATGGGATCAAAACCCTAATTTTTACCCTAAAAGACCCTATTTTTTAGCTTAAATAGGAGGGTTGGGGTCATTTTCAATTCATTTGTGCACTTTTCCTTCTAGAATTCTTGCAATTTTGCTCTGAGGTGCTGATGGAATGGCTACTTGTATGCTTCCCAAACATCGGATGGAGTAGATTTGCGAGTTCCAATGACCTCTAAACATAGGACCCCCAGTATGCAAATCAAAACTTTCCTCATTTTTCATGTTTTCAATGCATTTATTAGGGTCCTAGTAGGTCAACCAAAAGTGGCTCTATAGGGCGTCACTTATGCTCTTGTCAATGTCACTTTTGTCTATGTAGCGTCACCTTTGCGATATAGTATTGTGTGGAGTAGTTAGGGTCTAGGATCCCACATCCAATGTTGACCCACCTTTGCAATGAAGTGTCACATGACCCAAGATGGGTGGAGCATTGCAGGAAAATGTTGATTCACTTTTGCCATGAAGTGTCGTGTGAGCCTAGCTGGGAAGAGTGCCACCCAAGGATGTTGATTCACCTTTTTCATGTGGTGTCGCTTTCGAATATGGTGTCACTTTTGCAAAATGTAGAGCATCACCTTTGCTAATACAAACCTACCTTTACAGTTTAGGGTTTTTTGATTTTTTGAATTTGTGTTATTTTGGTAAAATTTTGATGTCGTGTACATTTTGAATGCAAGAAGTCCTTTGTCCTCTCCATTCAAAGGAGCATAGATGCCAGATAATGCGCCGAGCAAGGAAATTGACAGATGATGCACTATTTTTTCTTGGTGAAAAATTGGGTTTGGATAGGTAGTGTACATATCGATGATATGCACACACCTGGTGATGATGAAAGCCCTGGTGGAGCAATGACGAAGTGAGACTTTGTCATTCCACCTACCGACTGGAGAGGCCACAATGACCCTCGAAGATGTATGGTAGATCCTGCGGATCCCCATACATGGTGAGCGAATCATTTATGATGTTAAGGCTGGTGGCGATACTATGTTCTAGGTGCTTGGGGTAGACCAATACATGACCAATAGTGGGAAAATTGACCTGCATCAGTATAAGGGGATAGACCTAAATTTTAAGAGTCCCCATTCCTGACAAACAAGCGAGGGGTTGTAGCGTTGGATGGGGCATAGTCTAGGCCCACATGATGGAGGAGATTACAATTTATGCCTAGGGTCCAGTTGTCTTGGCCTCGTTATATCATGACATGCACCAGGTGGTGTATTGTGGGACTCGCAACATTGGAGCTGGAGTGACATTACTCCACATCTGGGCTTATGAGCATATAGTAGTTCTATGGCCCATGATCATAGTAGTACATACAAACCATGACCAAATCATAATGTATAAATACAAGGGGATGACCACATTGCATTTTACAAGTACCACATGCATCTCGCACTATAGGTAGGTTATCAATGAGATGATAAAATTTAAGTGGAGGCCCTGGATCCACACCAACAAATGGCATGATGATGATAAGCAATTATTTTATTGACGTCAGAATAGATACATGTAGGGATGGGATCACCTGATGATTGAGCACTACCTTCTTGATAGGGTAGCCTATCAGTTTGGAGAGGTGTAGGATGCACCTTTTGATGCCCACATATCCATATTTTCTAGGAGATCCCAAGAGATAACCTAGGGACAGCGGGTCTAGCCATAGGTTGCAATAGATGAGTCTAGGTATCTTGTGATGCAACCACAGGTATATTTCGATGGGCTCGAGGATGCAGGGACCACACATGCATATGATGCATACTTGGTAGGCACATGCGCTGATCTAGCTGACATTTCCTATTGTTCCAACTATAGGTATAGATGATGACAAAGGGGACCTTAGATTGGTTAGGATTAGCAACAACCACTACAAGGGACACTAGGAAGACAAGATGGGTAGGATGGAAATGTTCCATTGGTACTGTTATGCACCAAATTTGCACCCTACTAAAACTTTCAAGCTCAACAATCTGGCATAACATGGGACTCAAATTCTACATGTGGGATATGAAATATTGAAAATGAGACCTTCAGATTCTAGGCCGGTTCCTGTTAAATAAACATCTATTTTTGCTCTTCAAACCTGAAGACTTAAGAGGAGAAGGGGAAGAAAAGAGATAAAAAGAACTTAAGGATTGAAACTAATTAATGGGTGATACACCAAAATCACTTTCCTTAGCACAGAATGAACCCACAACCATTAATAATGATGCAATAACTGGTAAAACCCTCAACACATAAATATTTCAAAGGAAGATCTAAGATCAAAATAATATTTAAAGGATGTTAATCACAGTAAATACATCTAAAAATTAATACAACCCCTGACCTATGAAGATAATTCCTAGTCACAAAGATGCCAAAATGAGACAAACTTAAAAGGTTTCAGATAAGAAACACAAAAAAGAAAGATCAATCACCAATCTACATACAAATATGACACCAGAAATAGATCAAAGATGTTGTATAAAGGCTCTCAAAAGCCATTGAAATGCATACTCCAAAGTCTGATACAAAGCTTGGAACAAAATAGCACCATGTCCTCTAGAAAGTACAAAGTCTCTTCCACTCCAAAATTTTGCATCCTTAAAATAGAAATGAGGAAGAGAATAAATAAGCTCAAACTCTCCACCCTAACCCTAGAAAAAGGGCCCCACCTTGGATAAGGGGTCAGATTTGGTAAAAAAACCCTAAAAGAAGGCTCTCAAACTTATCAACAACTTACCCAAAACAAGAAAAAGTCTCCTAGACCCGGATAGGAACAAAAATCCTCATAAAGAGGACTCAAAAGACTCCAAAAAAGGTGTCCCATCAGTCAAAAACTCCTCCCCTGAATCCAGCAACTCAAAACCTCCACTTGACATAAACAAATTGTCATATCTCCAAGATTTAATGCTCCACTTAAAGGCTCCTCTTGACTAGGTCTTTAAAAGAATACATCAAATATCTTCAACTTGCATTAATAACATTTATTTTTTAAAAGTGATTCATAATTTATCACTTTTTTAAAAATAAAGTTTTACAATTTTAAAAAGAAATGCAAGTTGGAATACCTAGCAAGGTTAATTTAAATTCTGCATCTGAATAATATCATTTATTAAAGATGATTAACAAATCATTTTAATAAAGATTTACAATTTGTTTAAAAATGCAAAAATTAAAATAAGTCTCCAAAGCCTAACTTTGCATTTTAATGATATCATTTATTAAAAATGATTAATAAATCACTTTTAACAAAGATTTACATTTGATTTAAAAATGCAAATTTAAAAAGATTTCTCTAAGCATTATATTTTAATTTTAAAATCCTTAGAGCTTAAATGGCTTAATGAATGAAAGAAGCCAAAAGCAAAGGCAAAGTGGTCGAACTTTCTTAGGGTTCAAACCCTAAAAAGCAACAAAGACATTTCATTTTGATTTTCGTTTTGGCTTCAAGTCATTCATTTTGGGCGCCACCACTGAAACCCTAGCCCCACATTTGATGTTCTCTATATTTTCTGCCATTGAAGAACTTCGAACTTGGTTTTTGTTGGCCGAAACTTGTAGTATATGATGTTTTTAAAAAAACGTGGAGCATTTTGGTGTGATTTTCAGTTAAGAATGAGGCTCTTTCATTTCTTTGAGACTTTGTGCGAACTTTGGGCACGAATCTGCTTCTTTTCTGGCTGCCATGAGCATCTCTAAGCCACGAACTTGTTGGAGACTTCCTTAAATTTGAATAAATGAAGATTTTATCAGGTATTTTAAGATAAAAAACTGCTCCTTTATCTTTTGACGAATTTCTAAAAGTCTTTTTCATTTCCTGAGGTCGCCATTGAAAGTTCTTGAAGTAATTTTAGAAGCAAAGAACAAGCTTGCAAACAAACTCGAATCTGGTCTTTAGCTTTTTTTGAATCTGTAATATCTTACTTTTCCAGTTGCACCATGGACATTTTCTTCTGATTTTCTGCAAAAGCATAGTATTTTTTGACTCACAACAGATGGAAAACTTTGATTTTCTATAAAATACAGCCATGTTTTTCTTAAATCTGGGCATTTGTAACTTCACATAAATCTAATTTTTGTACTAAAAAGTAAGGTTTTAAATTTGAAAACCCTTCAGATCTATGCAAAAACATTTCATTTTGAAGTTACAACAGATAAAATACTTCATTTTCTGTATTCGTAAGGAAAATACGGCCACAAACTTCTTTTAAATCTGGGCATTTTAAACTCACAATAGAAATCTGATTTCTGTTTTTTTAAAAAGCAAGATTTTCAAAGATTTAGAAAAACTCTTCCAGTTGTTTATATTTTCATTGCATTTAGATTGCACAGGCTGCATTTTCTGTTTTAAATTGCTCAGAAATCTGAAACTTAGAGCTTGCTTGAAATATATTTTCCTTTTCCTTGTAAGCTTAAGATCAATGTCATGCTATTACTTTGTTGTTCTTGACTAAAGAAGCTTTCAAATGACTGTCATTGCTATCCTCCATACTGCTGTGTGTAAACTAGAAACACTTTTCACTGTTTCATGGCCTCCTATTTTGCTTTGATCTGATACTGTGTCTCCATAGCTATTGGCTGTCGTTGTCTTTCATATTCCTTGACTGATATGCCGAGCTCTACCCTTGTGGGAGCCCATTTTTCTCCACATATCTGATCTTGAACATGATGAACTATTTTTGCACACTGAAACAAATATGTTAGCAAAATATAAGAAGCTGAAAGCTTCCATTGAATTACATTCCTTCTTCTCTATTTTTTTTTGCAATTATCTGATGAATGCCTGATCGACTGCATGTTATATTTCTACTGGTAGCATAGATATATGACAGGATTGATCTGTTATTGCTTAGAGATTAACTCTAACGTTCTCTTTTATCTTCCTTGCAGATGCTTTTGGAGCTGGAATGGGAGCTAAACCTGAAAACGGAGCTAGAGTTGGCATCTCAACTGGAAACTTCAACTATCAATGATTCGTCATTCCAGGCAATGACGAATCACCTCCTACCTTATGTTTCCATTATTTTTAGTTGTATAGCATACCATTTTTTATGCATTTTTCCTTTGATTGTAAAAATCAGAAAAAGTTACTTCCACGGCTTGTGTGGAATTTAGCATTTTTACAAAATGAATAAAAGCATTATTATGCAAAACTTTTCAATTTTCTGTCTTTAACGTTTGCACAATAAACTATGATTCACATGCAAAATGGTCTCAATGATGATTAGTGAACATTCAATCAGCAAAACATGAAAATTTCTCTACCTTAAAATGATGAACTTCATCCAGTTTTACTTGTTTTTTCAGTTTCTTCAACAATGTTGAAACTAAACCAATAAACTTGACTTGACCTGAGTTGTAAGTAAAAAGTGGGTAATAGGTACAACAGATGGACTAGAGGCCACCACAACAACCACCACAATAGTCACCACAAGGTCTATTGTCGAGTCTCTATCCATAAGATGCATAGACAGTATCCCTACATGCACAAGTATAGTTATTGACATGGCAGTTATAGTAGGATACAACATAGATATAGGTGCTAACATAGGAGAGGGACTAGGCGAGACATGAGGTAGCATAGGAGAGACATATACAATAGGATTCTAACCTTTCCTTGACACAGGAGATGGGGTATTGGTAGCAGTTAGAGGTCGTAGCATAGCAAGCACAGGGGCAGTCGATGGTCCCCATACATATGTATGGGACAACTATGCATGAGGTTGCCTATTATAGAATGTGCTACTATTGAGCATGCCTATAGGAGTGGTGAGGGCCAAATTTTTCACACATGAGGCAGGTAGCACTGAGTATCTCTCGTGAAGGACTATCAGGTAGTAGGCAGGCCTCACGATTTCATCATAGTGATCGTCAGAGCCAGGGGAGTTCTGATTTCTAGAATTGATAGATACTTTTTAGATGTACATTGTGATTAAATGTGATGCATATATATTCATTGGCTGAGTTTTGATAGCCTCGTGTATATTATTTTGATGATATTACACATTGATCCCAGTTTGTACCATGACATTCAATTTTGTTGATATATATGAGATGGCTTCGATGTTGTATTATATGATGTGATTCTATTTTAATTTATGCTTTATGGATATATGGATGCATATGATATGTATGGATGTGACTTATGATTATGCTATGACATTTTATGCTTTATGATGTGATGTATGCGATGTTATGGTGTATGACATGGATTCAAATGTGATGTATGTTCGACCTTTCTTTTTCAATATCTTTTTCCATATGGTATGTGATGATGCAAGATGTATGTATGGATGCATTTCTATATATGTTTTTGATGTATGGATTTAGATGCTTAGACTAAGAGATCTATATTATTATGATATTGCAAAATGTGATGATTTTAAGATTCTTAGAATAACAAATCTATAATATCCTAAACACCCTAGATGATGATGCAATTGATGGATGTTGTTTCTTATTATGACGATATGCTATGAGTATGCAGGATGGGTATGCTAATATATTATGAATGCATGATGGATGCAGGTATATTTTTATTGAATGTCATGATTGTAAGGAAAATTAGGTACAAAAAAAATTCTCCTAACGTCAAAACCACAGAGAAGAATGCAGAGATACCTTTTAAAATTACAATTACAGTCCAATTAAGATGCAAATGAAAGAGATAATAGGAAAAAAGTATTTGACACACACATATGGACACCAAATATATGTGGGAAAACCCTTACGGGAGAAAAACCCACCACACCAAGAGAAGTCACTTTGTTTTAAAGTAACAAATAATTACATACAGAGTTTTGACTTATCTTTCTGATGCCAGATTACATCAGCTTTCACAATGATCAATCTTGTATAGGAACCTCCAAGTTACAATCTTTACAGAAAAGAAATCAGTCTAATACAATTCGAACTATTCACACAATTGTTCTTTGGACCAACCGAACCTTCGAGCATATGCAACTTCAAACTATATTCATGTCATTTCCTGTTTGTTAAACTTCCTCATAGAACTACCTGAACAAATTATCTTCCAATGGTTTCCATTCAGCTTCTCTGATTGGTCCATGCGATGCCACATAGGAAGTCTTCATGCGGTCAAAAAGCTTCAATCTATGTTGGCATGTCGGTGAGACACTGACTGTGTCTCCCTAATGCCACACACAACTTAGCATCTGATATTGCCAAGAGTTTTCCATCGGTAAGAGGTTCCATCGAGCTTACAACCATTGCATCGACTTCAAAATTGCTATCGGCAAGACTTACCGCTCACCAAGAGGTTACACCGAGACTTGTAAAGTTACACCGAAGCATCCAAATGATTGGCAAGACATTCATCTTTTTGCCAAGACCTCACAGTGAATGCTTCATATTAATCCTAGTGCATCCACCAGTCAGAGAGACTCATCGCTTTCACCAGGACCTTATACCGAGGTCCTAAGTCATAATGAGCCATTAGCATTTCCATCGGCATCCATCTATCACTAAGACATTCAACTATCACCAAGAGGTTTCACCGAGATCTCTTATGTTACTCTGTAGTCATACTACTATCGACAAGACTCCACTTTTGCTGAGATGTTACTCTGAATGCTCACAAGTCATACTGAACAGTCGGCAAGACTTCTTTCCATCATTAAGACCTCATAGCGAGATCTTTCATGCTACCTTGAGTGAACACCGTCGGTGAGACATTCCTTATTGATATAAGTCATATTGAAAATCCAAGACTTTCCCCAAAGACTTCATATTAAACACTGTCAGCGAGACATATTACTCAATAAGACTTCTCACTGAGCCACCAAAGGTTATCCTGATGACTCCAATGTATAAGCGTTCGGTGAGACATCTAGATCACTGAGAGCTCATAGCGAGCATCCAAGACTCTCCCCAATATCTAATTGAATGGCCTATCAGCTAGAGATCTCCACAAGCGGTGAGAGCTTATAACGAATTTAAATTGTCACAATGATAGGAACCAAAGTAAAAGCATTTGGCAAGACTCCTGCAAGGTCACAACAACCTGTACAATTTCAACAAGGTTACTACTACTAGTCTGCCAGACATGATGGATGTCACACTGAATTTTCCCCAATAGAGGTTACAGCCTATGATGATTGAGGAAGACATTTCTAACAATCTCCCAGTTGACAAAGATCACATAGGCACCTCCAGAGCACAACAAAACTTAATGAAAATCATGGGCACTAAGGCCCATTAAACTGACACACCACCTGAAAGTGTCTGTGCTCACTGGCTTCATCAATGCATCTGCAACATTTTCTAGAGTATCAACTTTTTCCAAACTGACCTTTCCATCCTCCACCATATCTCATACAAAGTGGTACTATACATCTATATGTTTCATCCTGGCATGGAAAGTAGGATTCTTTGCTAGAAAAATTGCACTCTGACTATCACAAAAAATAGTTATTTTCCCTGCATCAAAAGCAATGTTAGAACACAAACGTTTTAACCAAACTACTTCTTTACAAGCATGAGTAGCTGCCATGTATTTAGTTTTTGTAGTGGACAAAGTGACTACAGCCTGCCGCTTACTCATCCAACTCACTGCACCACCATTCAACATGAAAGTATATCCACTGGTGGACCTCCTGATGTCAATGTCCCCTTCCCAATCAGAATCCACATAGCCTCGAATACTAAGAGTCCTATGTGATTCAACCAAGTTTCCATGGTAACACAAAGTAAAATCTGAAGTGCCCTTCAAATATCTAAAAACTCTTTCACAAAGATCCCAATGTGTCCTTCCGGATTAGCCATAAATGTAAGTACTCCCATTGCTTGGGTAATGTCCGCCTGTACGCACCATTGCATACATGAGATTTCCAACCACACTAGCATAGGGTACATTGGTCATGTCCTCCATCTTAGTAGGAGATTTTGGACGTCTTAACGTGATAGCTTCGCTCCATGCAAAAGCTTGAGCAACTAGTCAGCTTGCAATCATTCATGCAAAATCTCTCTAGAACAGCCTTTGATATACTTACTCTGATTGAGCCAAAGCTTTACTATTCCTATCCCCGGTTATCTCCATCCCCAAAATATACCTTGCTGCACCAAGATCTTTCATTTCAAACTTAGCAGACAACTGAGACTTAAGATCAGAAACCATTAGCTTACTATTGCCTATGAATAGCATATCATCAACATAGAGAGAAATAATAAGAACTTGATCACTTCACCTTTATAATAAACACAATGATCAGATTTTGATCTCACAAAATCTCAAAGACAATACAAAAGTATCAAATTTCTGGTACCACATTCTAGGTGACTGCTTTAACCCATATATAGACTTTTTCAACTTGCAAACCAGTTTCTCTTTACCTTTTTCAACAAAATGCTTAGGCTGGGACATATAGATTTCTTCTTCAAGATCACCATGAAGAAATGTTGTCTTCACATCCATCTGTTCGACCTCTAAGTCATACACTGCTGCAAGTGACAAAAGAAATCTAATGGACATCAACTTAGCTACAGGAGAAAAAATCTCCCCATAATCAATTCCCTCTACCTGGGAATAACCCTTCACAACCAATCTCGCCTTGTACTTTTCCACACTGCCATCCAGAGCAATATTTTTTTAAATACCCATTTGCAGCCAACAACTTTTCTGCCTTTAGGCAAGGGCACTAAACTCCAAGTTTCATTCTTTTCTAATGATGCCATCTCTTCATTCATGGCTTCCAACCAAGAGTCTAAATTAGACATTTTAAATGCCTCATTTACAGTCCTAACCTCATCAGTGCTAGAAATTAAAGCATAGGCACAAGTAGAATCTATTAAAGAGAAACCATACCTATCAGGTTGTTTTCTTTCATGGGTTGACCTCCTCACTTGTTGAGGTTGAGGTTCTTCCTCTTCTTTAGAACTTTCAGAACTACTTGAGCTCTCCTCAGTTTCAGGCACATTTTGAATTTTGAATTCCTCTTTATCTAGAGTAGGAGGAATTCTAACACATCCTTATTATTTTTTGACTTTGTCTCTAACTGTAGATCCAAGGTAGAAGGCTTCAGCTCATGAAAAATTACACTTCTACTGTATACAACCTTCTCCGTATCAGGATTCCAAAGCTTGTATCCTTTTATGCCAGCGCTGTAGCCAATAAAAATTCATTTGACAACCTTGTTCTCTAACTTAGATATTTTCTCATACAGCACATGAGCATATGCCTCACAACCAAAAACATGAATATGTCTTAAAGAGGGCTTCTTACCAGACCATGCTTCCAAAGGTGTTTTCTCAACAAGAGCAGAATTTGGAGAATGATTAATTAGGTAACATGCAGTAGATATAGCCTCAGCCTAGAACTTCTCCTCCAAGCCAACACTATTGAGCATACTTTGTGCTCTCTCCATCACTGTCCTATTGAACCTTTCTACAACTTCATTCTGCTGTGGAGTATAAGGTGTAGTCTTATGTCTTTTAATCCCAAGTTCTTTGCAATACCTCTCAAAATCATCAGAACAAAATTCACTGCCATTATCAGTCCTTAAGCATTTTATTTTTCTTCTAGTATGATTTTCTATAAGGTTCTTAAATTCCTTAAACCGACTGAATACTTCTGATTTACTTTTCAAAAAATAAATGAATGTTCTTCTCGAATAATCATCAATGAACGACACCTAGTATCTTGATTTAGAAAAAGAAGGAACATTCACTGGAGACACCTTCATTACAGCCTTGGCATCCAGCTTGTACAAGATACCAATTCGAGCACCTCTAGCCAGCACCATAGAGCCTCTAGTCATCTTGCAACTATTTCTAGAGAACGTGACTTGCACTCCAATATCATTCAGCATACTTATAGAAAGTAAGTTTCGAGCCAGACCTGGTATATGCATTACATTATTTATTCCCTTTACTCTACCATCTGGAAATTGGATTCTGACTCTTCCACGACCAACTATCTCCAAAGTTGAATCACTTGCCAAGTACACCTTTCGACCATCGTATTCTTCATACTTCGTGAACCAATTTCTGTGAGATGTCATGTGGAAAGATGCTCTAGAATCAATCAGCCAGACATCATCTAATGCCTGTGTAGCCAAGGCTGTAATGAAGGTGTCTCCATCACTACGAGAAGAGTCATTATCGGAAGAATACTTCTTCTTCTTCTTCTTCTCCTCTTTACAATCCTTTCAGACATGACCAGGTTTCCCACAGCTCCAACACTTCACCTTGGAATTCTTGCCAGGAGACTTTGATCTCCCATCTAATTTCAATTTGGACTTCTTGTCCTTCTTCTTGCCTTTCTCTTTCGATCTTCCTCTGACAACAAGAGCTTCCTTAGCCATCTCAGAATATTTCCTTCTCATTTTTTCTGACAACAAAGAACCAACAACATCTTCCATCTTGAAACTAGATGTTGTACTCCCAATAGCCATCACCAGATGATCCCATGAGTCTAGCAAAGAACACAATAATAGCATACAACAATCCTCTTCATCAATCTTTACACCAACAGAAGTTAACTGTGCAATCAATATGTTAAATGCATTCAAATGATCAGCAACAGACCCTCCTTCCTAGATTCTCAAAGAGTACAACTTCTTCCTTAGGAACAGTTTATTCACCAAGGACTTCCCCTGATAAATAGATGCCAGTCTCTTCCACAAGGAAGATGTAGTCTTCTCCTCATGCACATTAAGAAGAACGAAGTCTGCCAAACAGAGCCTTATCAACCCCTTAGACTTCCTATCTACAAGGTCCCAATATTCTTGCTTCATGCTTGTAGGTTTAGTTCCAGACACAACAAGCCACAAATCACGATCCACTAAAAGATCCTCCATTTTGAGTTTCCACAACTCAAAATTGCTGCCATTGAACTTCTCTATTTCAATCTTTCCTGACGTGCTAGCCATATCAATCTGTAATTAGAAATTGAAAAACTTCTACAAGACTCCCACTGAACAAAAATTGACACAAAAAACCCAACGTACCCACAAGGATAACACAACTGGCCAGGCTCTGATACCACTTGTAAAGAAAATTAGATGTGGAAACAATTCTCCTAACATCAAAACCACAGGGGAGAATGTAAAGATACCTTTTAAAATTACAATTACAGTCCAATTAAGATGCACATGAAAGAGATAACAGAAACAGAGTATTTGACACACACATATGGACACTAGATATACGTGGGAAAACCCTTATGAGAGAAAAACCCACCACACCATGAGAAGTCACTTTGTATTACAGTAACAAATAATTACATACAGAGTTCTGACTTATCCTTCTGATGCCAGATTACAATAGATTTCACAATGATCAATCTTGTACAGGAGCCTCCAAGTTACAATCTTTACAGAATAGAAATCAGTCTGATACAATTCAAACTGTTCACACAATTGTTCTTCAGACCAACCGAACCTTCGAGCATCTGCAACTTCAAACTATATTCATGTCATTCCCTGTCTATTGAACTTCCTCACAAAACTGCCTCAATTAACTGTCTTCCAATAGTTTCCATTCGACTTCTCTGATTGGTCCATGCGACGCCACATAGGAAGTCTTCATGCGGTCAAAAAGCTTCAATCTGTGTTGGCATGTCGGTGAGACACTAACTGTGTCTCCCCGATGCCACACATAGCTTAGCATCTGATATCACCAAGATTTTTCCATCAGCAAGAGGTTCCACCGAGCTTACAACCGTTGCATCGACTTCAACATTGCTATTGGCAAGACTTACCGCTCGCCAGGAGGTTACACCGAGACTTGTTAAGTTACACTGAAGCATCCAAACAATCGGCAAGACATTCATCTTTTTGCCAAGACCTCACAACAAATGCTTCATGTTAATCCTAGTGCATCCACCAGTCGGAGAGACTCATCACTTTTGCCAGGACCTTATACCGAGGTCCTAAGTCATACTAAGCCATTACCATTTCCATCGGCATCCATCTATCACTAATACATTCAACTATCGCCAAGAGGTTTCACCGAGATCTCTTACGTTACTCCGTAGTCATACTACTATTGGAAAGACTCCACTTTCGCTGAGATGTTACTCCGCATGCTCACAAGTCATACCAAATAGTCGACAAGACTTCTTTCCATCGTTAAGACCTCACATCGAGATCTTTCATGCTACCCTGAGTGAACACCATCGGTGAGACATTCCTTATCAATATAAGTCATACCAAAACTCCAAGACTTTCCTCAAAGAATTCATATTAAACACTATCGGCGAGACATATTACTCAATAAGACTTCTCACCGAGCCACCAAAGGTTATCCCGATGACTCCAATGTATAAGCATTCAGCGAGACATCTATATCGCTGAGAGCTCATAGCAAACATCTAAGACTCTCCCCGATATCTGATTGAATGGCCTGTTGGCCAGAGATCTCTACGAGCGGTGCGAGCTTATAATGAATAAACTATCACAGTGATAGGAACCAAAGTAAAAGCATTCAGTGAGACTCTTGCAAGATCGTTCTACGACCTGTACAATTTCAACAAGGTTACTACTGCTAGTCAGCCAGACATGATGGATGTCACACTGACTTTGCTCCAATAGAGGTTACAGCCTGTGATGATTGAGGCACACATTTCTAACAATGATAACATGTTAATATGAGAAGAAGATAGAAGAATGAGAGGGATTAACCCTTGATTCCAAGAAGATGTAGAAGTCCAATAAGTCTACGAGTCATCTAGACTTTATTAGTTATGGTGATGAGCGTTGATGATGTTTTTCTTATTCAAGGATTAGGGAAATAAATGGTACAACTTTCCTTATGTTTGATAACACTCATATATATGATGCATCAAGGTATAGACAACCAAGATGGCATGGTATCTAGTGTGATGTACATCGACTCAAAAAACAGATAGGAGTATCCTTGTTCACACTTGACATATGAAACTCTGTTAGGATGTACTTCAAAAATTTCAAACACCTCAAACAAAAACATAGAAAGGAAAAGCCTCCCATTGTATTACTCAACAAGACATCCAAAACATCCTCCCCACATATGTAACAAAGTGAGTATCACCAAGGTTATGTATTACAAGAATATCCAACAAGCATAGAAGAAAAAAGATAAAGATCGATTCCATATTCCTTTCTCTCTAAATATTTTAGATAGAAATCATCGAGAGGTCATGGGAATAGGTGGAATAAGATAAATCATAAGAAAAGATCAAGTAAACAAATAAGCTAATGTTCTTCATACCTGTAGCCAAGACCGAACTATGGTGATGCCTGATGTTGATGCAAATTTTAGGAAAGATGTATCTTAGGACATGATGTTATCAAGTGATTTTGAGATTAACTGGATGATGGGCTATTGATACCAAGAGTTAACCAACTTGTTTACCTATTGACCTATACTTAATACCTCGATGTTTGAGTTTACACTTTTTAATTTTCCATACTTGTTTCCATTTGTTTTGCTGAAGGGTGGAGATGATGATTGTTTTATTGTGAGTGGATGTTTATTGTAGGTGAATGTGAAATGGGATGAATGATTTTGGGTTTTTTGAATTTTTTTGGTATTTGAAATGTTTTGAGGCTATTTTGGGATTTTAAGATGTTTTACAAATGTTTTGATTTTCCAAATTTTCCTTTTTTTTGTGTTTTTTGAGATTTTAACCAAGAACCTAACCTAAGGAACTATTCTAGGGGTCTTAGGGGCTTCTCAAAGATTAGCCTTTCCTATGTTATACACATAGAGGTCCCATGTAGTTCAATTGACACAAACTCATTTATTAATGAAGTATGAATAGTGTTGGATTGTAACTTTATTGTGATGGACACCTAAAGGAGCTATCCTAGGGGCCTCATGGGTTGATAAAAGATTAGCCTTTCTTATGTTATACACACAAAATCCTCGTAGTTTGAAATGGTAAGTATGTTTTTCATTTTTTTGTTTTTGACTTGTTTTTTGAATTTTTTGATATATTTTAGATGTTTTGGATTTTCTTGATTTTATAAATGTTTTTGGTTTTTTCAATGTTATGCAAGATGTCAAGGATAAACAAGAATCCAATCTGATGCAGGTATAGGGACATGCCTCCATTGTGATGTGATAGACTACCTTGATATGGCCAAGACAAATTGACCTTAGGAATGAGCCACATAGTTCTAGGATGGAACATGATACATATGCAAGGTCAAGCTATGATGCAGATGTGGATGGGTGATGGAAAGAACAATGGAATGTGATGGGTGAATGTGATGGAAATCAAGGTGGAACAAGCCAAACAATCCATGGTGGATGGGAAGTGCTTTGTTTACACAAGGCGCTTGATTTCCAAGTTTTCACCAAGGTACTTGTCCAGAGCGCCCCTGAAGTGGTTTTCACTAGAGGATGATTTTTTCTTTACCGTTTTCAATCATTTTTCTATTTTTTTTGGATTTTATCATTTTTTGAATTTTTTTTATTTTGAATTTATACCTTACAAGCTCAAGTATAATTTTTTTGAGATGGGAGCTATTGATGGGCTCCTACAGAGTCTCACCTTCTAGTGTGGACAACTGATATGCTTCAAATTTGTAACTTGCTATGATGATGAAGGGTCCCAACCAATTGGGCTCAAATTTTCCTTTGCTTTCTGGGTTTGGCACATTCTTCTAATTTTCCTTTAACATGAGCTCTTTGACTTGGAAGGACCAACTCTTGATCTTTTTGTTATAGCTCCTTTTGAGATGGTTTGATAAATCTACAGGTGGTTCAAACCATCCATGTGCTGCTCATCTAGTAATTCCAACTCATTCAACCATGACACCCGATACTACTCATCAATAATAAGATTTTGTAATGATGTTCTCAGGGATGGGAGCTCGACCTCAATGGGTAGGATGGATTCTAATCCATAGACCAAGGAGAAAGGGGTTGCACCTGTAGGTGTGCAGATACTTATTCAGTGGCCCATAAGGTAGGGTTTAGCTATAGTTTCTAGTCATGACCACCTTCATTAACCATTTTCTTTAGGAATTTTAGAATGGTTTTATTGGAAGCCTCAACTTGGCCATTACCCTAGGGGTAATACGTGGTGGAGAAGTGATGTTGGATATTAAATCTTTGGCATAGCTCACAAACATCCTAGTTTTTGAAGGGTGTTCCATTATTAGAGATAAGTGCTTGTGAAACACTGTAATGACAAATGAGGTAATTCAAGATGGATTTAGAGATCTGCTTCCCTATGATATAGGTCATTAGGATGGCTTCTACCCACTTTGTGAAGTATTTAGTGGTGATGATAATGAACTTGTGTCCATTAGATGAGGTATGTGTGATTTTCTTAATGAGATCAAGTCCCCATTATGAGAAGGGCCAAGGCATGCTGATTGGTTGGAGCTCCTGAGCTGGTGCATGGATAAGGTCCCCCTGCTGTTGGCATTGCATACATTTCTGGATATAATCATGAGCTTCCATTTCCATAGAGGACCAGTAGTACCCCATCTTTATTATTTTCTTGGCCAAGGTCATACCACTTTAGTGTGAACCACAAATTCCATTGTGTACCTTAGTTAAGGTTGTCAAAGCTTCCTCAAGATTAAGGAATCATAATAGGTTTCCTTCGATACTCTTATGTTAGAGGGTGTCACCTAAGATGACCAAGTGGGATGAATTTTTAATGAAGGTTTTCTTGAGATTCAGGGTGATGTTGGTGGAGGGCACTCCTATTTTTAAGTAGGTGAATATATCATAGTACCAAGGATCATTGGGACCAATTATTTCACACATGAACTTATATTTGGGTACCTCAAAATCTGGTACAAGAAGTTGCTCTACAAGAAATCCATGTTTATGGATGTTCCTTGGGATATCTAGAAATGATCCAATCATAGCCATAGCATTAGCTGCTATGTTGCTTACCCTTGGTATCTACTCAAATGTTATATCAATGAAGAACACTTTGAGATCCTCGACCATATTTTTTTATGTGGTAAGTTTATCATCCTTAGTTTGATATTCATTGTTGACTTGATTAATGATTAGCTACAAATCCCCATAGACCTTGAGTGCCATGATTTTCCATTGTACTTTGATTTGAAGTCCTATGACAAGAGCTTCGTACTCTACAATATTATTGGTGCAAGGGAAAGATAACCTATATGATTTTGGGATACAATCCCCTTGTGGGGAGATGAAGAGGATTCCTGCTCCTAACCCATGTTGTGTGTAGGATTTGTCAAAGTGTACTTTCCAATGGTTTGTGACATTTAGGAGGAAGATTGACTTGTTTGGAAACTTTGATACTAGTGGGCTCTTTGCATAAATGGGAGCTTCAACTAATTGATTTGCAATTACTTTCCCTTTCGATTGCTTTTTGTTCCACATATTCAATATCATACTCTATCAAGATCATGACACACTTATCCATTTGTCTTGTGAGCATTTCCTTAGAAAGAAGATACTTTAGGGGGTCTATCTTGGAAATGTGCTTAATTTAATGAGTAAGCATGTAGTGTCTAAAATTTTGTGAGGAAAACATTGCTGTAAGACAAGCCTTCTCAATGAATGTGTAGTTGAGCTTGTATTACACTACGGTTTTGTGGCATAGAAAATTGGAAACTCTTGACAAAAGAGGCAGTTTCACACTTAATTGGACCTACTTTTGAGTACCCATGCATTATTCATTGTTCAAAACAACATTTATAGGCCCCTAAGACCCATTATTTTTTATCTAAAGGCCCGTTTCACTTGAGAAATCACTTAAATCCTAACAAACAACACTTAATTCACTAATATCCCAAAAAATCAACTTCAAAAACCATTAGTGGGACCCATTCACCACCTTGGGCGAATGAGCCTCCTCTGGTGGGACCCATTTTCCAAGGGTGGTGAATGAGTCCTTTTTGAGGGAAATTTCTATTTTGAGCGGGAATTTAATCAATTCAACTTAATTTTTTGGTGGATGTTGGCCTCTTGGGTCTAAATAGCAGGAAAATTAGGTTTTGATGCATATAAATACTCATTTTGGGTCATTTTTCACATCTCTTAGTCATTTTCACAAAGTAAATTCTAAAGTTAAGTCTTCCACAATAAGTTTCATTACCAAAGTTGAAGTTTTAGGGTAGCAAACTAGGGTTTTTGCAGGTCTTGAAGATCACTCTTCATTCAAGATTCAAGATTGCAAAGAGTTGATGATGGATTCCTATGGTGAATCATGGAGACATCTAGGTTGAGGAGATGCAACTAGCCATCAAATCACACCTAAAGACTTGTTTTCAAAGTGATTCCATCTTCCATTTTCTCTATATCTTCATATTAAGGTTTGCATTTCATTTACATCTCATTTGTATGTCATTTATCTCCATTTTGATGTGTTGTAGGATTTATAGGGTTGAAGTATTGCATCATTCAAATCACATTTGCACATCTTATACTAGCATAATAGAATAGGGTTTAATCATACTTCAGAATTTCCTAGTCTTTAACACACTTAAGGCTAGGGTTTTATGCAGATTTTTTTCCATTTAAAGTTTAATTACCCAACTAGGGGTTTGACCAAGGAAAACCCCCCATTAGACAACCAATTTTAAGCTATTTTGCAAGAATTTTCTGAGATCCTGATTCGGGTTTCCAAGAAAAATGTTGTATAGGTGACAAGGTGTAGAAAAAAGATCTCAATTTGTAGAAAACTGAAAGTGGACTGATTCTCCATGGATGGAAAATGAGTCCCTCATGAGGTGACTTTCAGAGTTAGATGTAGATCTTGATACCTAGTGAGCAGAAACTAGTTTCTAGGCAGAAAACCTTGTCTTGGGACCGAGTCACCCAAGGTGGCGAATGAGTCCCAGTCAACTCAAAAGTCAAAAGTTCTTGATCTCTAGAGTGTTTTTTAGTCATCTCCAGCTTTAAAGGTGCACAAATTATAAAATAAAACTTTCCATTTAGTTTCATTTGCATTTTTGTTCATTCTTTGAAGTCTTTTGTAGACGTCATTGTGTTTTCAAACATTGCATAGTTAATTAGTTTTGCATTAATACTTCATCAATTTCATCACTTAGTTGAATTTACATCATTGTACCTAGTCTTAATAACATAATACAATCCTTTATTTGAGTGAACCACCACAATTTTAGTGTTCTATCTCTCTCCTTTTACATGAAAGATCCTAAGAGTGCAAGAGCACATAAAACATCAAAATTGTTGGTTCATTTTGGTGAACTTGCATATTGAACAATATCTCTTTCTGATTTGCATTTGCATTTGCATCCTAGGGATCAATTACATCGTCTTTTACATTGTTTTTGCATCCTAGGGCTTCTTAAAATTGCATTAGTGAAAGTATCATTTAGAGTTCATTATTGCATCTTATTTCATTACATCATTCCAAAATTCTACATTTTTAGTCTTTATTTACACTATACAGACTTGCAAACATCCAGAAAAGTGAAAAAAATTAGAAAAAATTTAAAAATACCTCTCCTGGGACTCATTTGCCACCTTGGGCGAATCAGTCTCACTACAATTTTTGAATTAGTGTTTCCAGAATTTAGTTTGTTGCTTTGCACTTTTTTGTTTCTTGTAGTTCCCTTTTCTATTTTAGTTCAGTTACTTTCTATTATATTTCACTGATTGGAATAAGCATCATTTCCTTTCATGAAATTTATGGATAGTGTTAGATTTTTGCAAGTTTTGTTTTTAGCGTTAGTTTCTAGTTCTTTTAGATCAGATTTTTCAATACATAAAAATAGAAACATCAAATCAACTTTTGAAACAAATGATTCAATTTAGAAACACCATCTCATCCAAGCCTCTTAGTAGTGATGATGTAGATAAGTTAGATGAAGTTCTTTAGGACTTCCTCTCACACACTTCATCCTCTAATGCTTTCCATGAGATGCCTAAACCAATTAACGATAACTTATCTCTCAAACCTTTTGTTTGTGATGAATTTGACTTGTTAGATGAAGCCGTTTAGGACTTCATCTCGCCTAAGTCATCCACTAAGGTTTGTTGTGCCCAACCTACAATAATGAACATTAAAACCTCTAAAGTTCACCCTAAAAAGATTAAACCAATTGATGATAAATTACCTCTCAAACCTTTTAGTCATGATGAGTTTGACTTGTTAGATGAGTCCCTTTAGGACTTCATCTCACTCAAGTCATCCACTAAGGTTTGTTGTGAACAATCTAAAACTAAGGATGTTAATGTGATTCAACCTCAACTCATTCTTTACCCACCCTCGCATAAACTTCATCCTTCCAAAAAACCTGAGTTCACTCTTTACCCATCTAAAATTGATGTGTTGCAACAATCTAGTAATATTAATATTTCTCATACATATAACACTTGAAACAATCTACAACAACCACAATGAATTCCACCCTCTTTACCTAAATACCTAATCCGCCTTGTTCTCCTCACTTTCCCCCACACACAAATGAGTACATGATCTTGTTGAGCAACTCAAGAATACTCCTGCAAATATTTTGCTTTGGGATTTACTTCAGAATTCACCAAGTTACCACACTATTCTTCAAACAACCTTACAACAAACTACGGTTCCACTTGGTTCAACTCCGAATGATGTGGTAGCTTTAATACATGGAATGAATAAGGTTAATCTCGACATTACTTTACATCAACATGAGCTCCCTCCTTTAGAGTTGCGAAAAAAAAATGAAGCCTTTATGATAATTACTCAATTTAATCAAATAGGTATCAAAAGGACCCTCATTGATAATGGTTATGCCCTTAATGTGTGTAGTGTGAATATCATTGATAGATTGTGTGTTGACAAGTCACAAATAAAACCTGATTCTTTATCCATTCGAGGATTTGAAAATACGACAAAGCAACCGCTCAGTGTAATCACTTTTCCTATTATAGTTGGGGTGGCTACTCTGCAAACTCCTATCCATGTCATGCCTTGTGATCTTTAGTATAATATTCTCTTAGGTGGACCATGTATTCATGAGATGAATGTAGGGCCTTCAACCCTTCATTGTATAATGAAATGTGTCTATAACAACAACATTTATCGAGTTGAAATAGACCCCGAGCCTGAAAGTTTCTTTCACCTTGAAAAAGGAGCTACAAGTCCTCTAAAAACATTAATTCCAACATCCAATATAGACCCTCTTGAAATTGAGAAAAAAGATGAGGAATCAGTGTCTAAATTATTTGGTGATGATTGGGGATCCTTTGAATTCACACCTTCATTTGTGGGAAAATACATAATCACACAAAAGAAAGATGAGAAACAAGAACAACTAGCCATCATGTTAACTCAAAATTATGAACAATATTCTCAAATATCTATCTCCTCTAATTTGGAAGAAAATAAACATACGGGTATGTGCAGGATCATCATGGAAAAGGTAGGCCCTTAAGTGGTGAAAAATTTAGAAAAAGTAGAGTTAGGCAACTTGATGTAAAAATAAATGAATAAGTTATCTATATTATTTCAAAAATATGTAAGAATAGAATTTGTAGCAAATTAAATGTAGTTTCTAAACTACTAGATTTATTTAAAAATAAATAAATCTATTTGGTGAAAATTTGAAATTTGAATGCAGTAGTACTTAAATTTTAGGGGAAAAAAAAGAAGTAGGTGTCTGTCTGACCACCCTAACCACAATAAATTGATAATATTTTTTATAATATTTTAGATATAAGTAGAGGACTGTGTCCGATGTGATGCATGTTTTTGTAATTTTTTCCAAGTAAATAATTAATTATGAATTTTTATTAAATTTTTAAAAATATAAAACTTGTATGTTTGACCACCTTAACGTCAAAACTTCATGATTTTTTTTTGTTTTAATTCTATAGTATGTGAAGCATAGAATGTGACACATGTTTCAGATTCAAAAAATGTGATACCATTTGAAAGATATAGATGTTTTTCAATCACCTATCAATTAGGACTTTATTATTTTTTTTTTTAGACTCAGGAATCGCGCCAGTAAACTTTTAACATGACCGGCAGTGCGCCGATACCATGGGGTGGGGAGACTAGAACTTGTGACCAACCTCCTACAGGAAAGATTTAGCCAACCAAGCTGGCCCCAACCCCGACTTTAGTTGTAATTCAAATAGAAAATGAATAATAATTATTTATTAAATTCAAAGTAAGGAATAATTTATATTGGTGGAAAGCTGAGAATCTCCTTTAAAAACCCTTTTCATTTCATCAATTTTGGGTAAAAAAAGTCATCATCCACATACCCTACACATACCCATCATATCACCACTTTTTGGCCCATCATGATCCTGCACATACCCATACACAACAAAATTTGATGAGATAGATTATCAACCTTTGCCTAATCTGAAAGAAATGGAAAGAATTTATGGAAAAGGCTATGAACTTGTGAAAAAATTAGGATATATTGGAAAAGGGTGTGGAAAGCATGAACAAGGTATTCGTGTCCCTATAGAACCTAATAGACAAGAGACATAAACAAGATTGGGATATTCTTTTTGTAAGATGACAAAAGCTACTCAATGACCATCTTTGAACATTAACACTATTACATTTCAACCAAAACACAAACTCACAATCAAACATGCTGAATTGCTTGATATGAACTTATCGCCGTCACGACAATATGTTGATAGTGATGAAACTCTGAAACAAATGTTAGGAGTTTATGATAACACATCCTCTATTACTCCCATGAAACGAGTTACTTGTGATAATTACCAAGAAAAAATATAGTGATATCACTAAAGAACCATATGATTCTAACGTTCCTAAATCTAATGCACTCCCCTTAGGAGATACCATTCATGTGCCGATGGACATAGATGATAAAGAAAAAGTTATTAAGATTGGGAGGTGCCTTGACGATGATGAACAAGAGGACACTATAACTTTATTTCATGATTTTCCTTATTTTTTTGCTTGGAAATATTCTAATATGCTAGGAATTGACCCGAAAATTGTGACACACAACATAGTTCTTGCTGAAAATGCTAAACCCGTTTGCCAAAAGATATAAAAATTTCACCCTAACATGGCCTTGCATGTTAAAGCAGAGCTTGAAAAACCCCTTGATGTAGGCTTCATTCGACTTGTTGATTATTCTCCTAGGATCTCAAACATTGTCATAGTTGCTAAACCCAATAATTGTATTAGGGTATGTACAAATTTTTGTGACTTGAATAAAGCTTCTTTAAAAGATGACTTTTCGCTTCCTAATATTGACATGATCATGGATTCAACTACTGGACATGCTTTGTTGTCATTCATGGATGGATTTTTTTGGTTATAATCAAATCCTTATTAATCCTCAGGATCAATATAAAACTACATTTACAACTATTTGGAGAATTTTTTGTTGGTTCGTGATGCCCTTCAGTTTAACAAATGCCAGCACAACTTATAAATGAGAAATGACATTTATCGTTCATGATTGTATACATAAAATTTTGGAAGATTATGTTGACGATATCCTTTCTAAATCCTTAACAAGACAAGACAATGTAAATATTCTTCAAAAAATATTTGAATGAATACATAAATATAATATGTGATTAAATCCAAAAAAGTGTGTCTTTGGTGTAGATAGTGGTAAAATTTTGGGGTTTGTCATATCTCATTGAGGCATTGAGGTGGACACAAAGAGAATTGATGCCATTATTAACATGCCACCTCCTAAGAACTTTTTTCAATTACGCATGTTACAAGGCCGAATTGAAGGTATTCATCATTTTGTTGCATCTTTAGCTGATCACACATTACACTTTACACATCTCCTCAAGAAGGATGTGCCTTTTGATTGGAGTGAAGATTGTAAACAGGATTTTGAGCGTTTAAAGAAATACCTTTCAACTCCACCTGTTTTACAACTTGTCATGCCAAATAAACCATTTATCCTCTACATAGCCGCATCAACCCATACTCTTGCATCCTTGTTGGCTCAACAAGATGATCATGGAAAAGAACATCCTATCTATTACATTAGTCGAACCTTAATTGATTATGAAACTCGATACTTACCAATTGAAAAATAATGTTTATCTCTTGTATTCGCTACTAGTAAGTTGCAATGTTATTTACTAAATACTAGAATATAAGTCATGACAAAATTTTATCCCCTCAAACATTTTTTTAAGAAAACAAACCTTTTTGGATGCTTAGCTAAGTGCATGATGTTGTTAACTGAGTTTGACCTCAAGTTTGTTTCAAAAAAAGAAATCAAAGGACAAGCCTTAACCGATCACTTAGCTGATGCTCCTTCTCCTCTCGCTTTACCTAATCATGATTCCTTTCGTGATGATAGTGTCTTGAATGCTAATGTTAAAATATGGGAATTTTATTTCGATGGATCTAAGTGTAGAACAGGTTCCAGTGCTGGAGTGGTATTAATTTCGCTTGATGGAAAGCCTATTCCCTTGTCCTATCAATTAAATTTCCTATGTACAAACAACACAGCTGAGTATGAGGCATTAATCGTGGGTTTGCGAGCTACTTTAACCATGGGTGTTAAACATATCAATATCTTTGGTGATTCACAATTAGTAATCAAACAAATCACTCAGACATATCAAACTAAACATGACAAGTGATCGAGATACAAGGATCTTACAATGAAACTATTAGAGAAGTTTGAATCATTCACCATTGATAACATCTCATGAAAAGACAATCGACATGTGGATGCAATGGTGAGTGCATCCTCTCTTATATCCCCACATGATCCTTCAATAAATTTCACCTTTTTTATTCATCCCATCACAAAACCTTCGATTGATACCCGATTAGAAGACATTTTAACTACAACTCAAGAAGACTTGTGAGAATGGTATGACACAATTTACCATTATTTAAAACATGCTACTATTCTTGAGCCCACAATGACAAACACTCAAAATCGTTTACACAAAAAAGTAGCCAAATACGTAATCCTCGCAGATGTGTTGTATAGAAGATCCTTCAATGGTCTCTTACTAAGGTGTCTTAAGGATTATGAAATTCCTATAGCCCTTGAGTAGGATCATGTTGGTGCTTGTGGATGTCATTTTGGAGGATGGTCGTTAGTGCAAAAATTCATCTATATAGGATATTATTGGAGACATATGGAGAGATACTACTTTTCTTATGTTAAATGATGTCACAAATGTCAAGAAAATATCAATTTGATTCATGCTCCTGCTTCTGAGCTCCATGCCAAAATTCCCATTTGGCCGTTCTCAGTATGGGGATTGGATCTTATTGGAAAAATTTCACCACCCTCTTCTGCTAGACATACATTTATCATAACCACACCAAACTATTTCACAAAATGAGTGGAAGCTATTCCTCTTTGATCTACAAATGTTGAAGTAATTTTTCATTTCATATTGGAACACATAATAGCTCGCTTTGGACTTCCTTCTGCAATCATTTCAGACAATGGAACCCCATTTAAGAATAATGAAGTTAAGAAATTTATTGAAATGTTTAACATTCAACATCGATTTTCCACACCATATTATTTGCAATCCAATGGAAAATTTGAAAGCACTAATAAGATTCTAGAACAAATCCTAAAGAAAACTATTAACAAACATCATAAGGATTGGCATACATAATTACATTATGTGCTTTGGGCATATCGAATGAGTGTTAGATTATCTATGGGAACTACACCTTATAACCTTGTTTATGGGGCTTACGCGATCATGCCCTTGGAGTTAGAAATTCCTACGCTACAAATTTCTCTTCAAGACCTTATTGATGATACCACTTATAAATACCAACAATTGCACCAACTTGAAATGCTCAATGAAAAGTGTATTAATGCTCTTGAGCACCTCCAAGCTTACATTAAACAATTACAATGTAAACACAATACTCATGTCATTCCCCATATGTTTTGTAAGGGTGTTTTTGTTCTTTATGAAAATCAACGTAATACTAATGCTAACGATGAAGACAAATATAAATTCAGCCCTAATTGGTTAGAACCTTACATAGTTGATACCAGTTATGGGTCTAGTGCTTATGTCTTAATAGAGCTGGGTAGAACACCCCTTAAGGAACCTATTAATGTCGCGGATTTGTGTTGGTATTACCTCTAATATTTTTGAATAGTATGATTGTTAAAGTAGTGTTTCCTAAGTTATTTTGTTACATTCTAAATAACTTTCACATTGCTTTGTCCTTGACAACTGATCTTGTGTTTGTCTTGAACACTAGGATAATTATTTGAGTTAATTTTATAATTACTTTAAGTTTCATACTATTCACCCTCGTGTTATGTTAAGTTCGATCCTTATATGAGTTATAGGTGTATCTAATTTAACATACTCTCTTTAATTCAACAATGTTGTATCTAAAGTGAAACTGAAATGCATTTTACATTAGATCACATCAACCATGTTAAATCATGTAGACATTAATTAAATAATTTTACCACAAGTTATTTAATTAATCACAGTGACATTTAACATTCAAAAACATTACTTGACAAATTATAACAACATCAAATGGGAATGTATATATATATCAAAAAGTTTTATGTACATCTCAATATCATATACAAAATCACCAAGGTCTATTGGAACTAGACCCCTTAGGATCTGGTGCCTGTGAGCCAGTAATTGGATGTCATGAGATGGTCATGTGTGATAGTGATCACATTTTTCCAACTCTGAATGCATACTCCAGAATTTTTACGTGACCAAGAACCACAAGCCAATCCTCTGCCATCTGATCCCTCTCCGCTTGCACCAATGCTAGCTCTGCATGCAGCTTCTCAACCTCTATTGAGGTCTGCAATGACTGTCTTGCACTCTCAGCTCAATACAGTCATCTCCTCACGCTCTCATACACTGTCCGTAGCCTCATGAAAGTTATGAGCGACTCTCTCTCCTCCTCCATGATCAGTGGGGGTACGTAGTCAGGGTCCATCTCCTCCTCGTCAATGGATGTAGGCAATATCACTGTGACAACTTGATGATAGAACTCTTGCCAGTCTCTCATCACTCCCGCAAGATAGAAAAGGTACACAATCAGTAAACATCATCATGATATCTATATATAAAGCATAAAACACTAAAGTACATGCATAAAATTAAATATCATCACCTATGTCTCTAGTTAGCTGAGGGATATCAACCTCATCCTCTCTAGGGGGCATGGAGGACATGCTAGGCTCTCTTTGACTATGGGTCCTAATGTCTACTCTATCTGCTACACATGATTTGGTCATATAAGTGTGTGAGGACTCTCCATGCTCGTGTTGATCGTCAGCTTCTATCTCATCACCCTCACTCAGGGGTGGATCCTCCTCGTAATAGTCATCCTCATAATCATCCTCATCCTCATCCTCCTCTCCACCATCCTGGTCCTCATAGTCCGGATCGACCTTTGAATCATACTCATCATCGATAACATCAATAAATATATCTTTCGGCCTGTATCATACATCCTCGGCCTTGTCCTTTGGCTCATCTCCCTCATCTAGTGTTGGTCCTGCATCACTTATAGGGACATCCATGGGAAACACAAGAGCTATTCATGTCATTGACCACCACTCCTCGTGATCATCTATGCTACCAACATCATTAGAATCAAGGACTAGTGGTTGGTCATGATTTGAATCATCAAAATCACTCTCACAAACATGATCTATAGTTAGACGAACAGTTTCACCTGGCCTCCGAGTACTCCGTACTGATCACCTAATCAAGGGGCATTCCGTCGGTGGTGTTTGCACCTGCCCAAACTATTGCATGACTCTCCCATAATAGACAGGTCGTACAAGATAGTCATGTTGTCTAGCTAAAAAAATTTCCATTTGCATCCTCTTGAGTTGTCTTATGGAATCTGGCCACTATAATGTGAGTAGATAAGGTTTCCATAGGATCTCGTCCTCCTCCATCCAGTCAAATATCACCCTCCAAAAATGTAGATATTTGTACTACCAAAAGCATCCTAGAGGATAGTCGAAGGCTCGTGGATATCCTGCAGCTATAGCACATGGTAACTTGATAGGCCTGGTGCATGTAATATGCTCAAGGCACCACACCTGCAGAAGCGTGCAGTGTACCATATTGTCGATCTCTCAAAACAAAAATCAGCCAAGATCATAATAAAGATGTGCTAGGATGCAACGTCCCCAAGCATAGACTATCCTATGCTCCACCATCCTGCAAATCAAGTGTACCAATCCTCCATCTAAGTGTGTCTCTCATCCATCAAGATTGATAACATGAGCCACTATATGCATCATAATCTATCTGACAATGGGATATCATGAATATAGAAGCATGGGAAGCTCGATTAGCTCTCTCACATGCTCATCATGAACAGGGCCATCCAAGAACTACTGCATGCCCACCTTCTTCTCATAGAATGACTGATTCCATCAGAAATATACCCGCTCTCCCTGAATAGGAACTCAAAGAATACAATTTACATCCTCGAGTGTGATGGTCATCTCCTTGGTAGGAAGGTGAAATGTACATATGTTGGCATCCCAGGGTGCTACCATGAGGGCCATGAGCATGTCATTATGGTATCTTAGGTGACATTAGATATGACCAATAGATACCTACTATCTGTGAATGCTCTATCTCTGCTGTTGATAGTGCTGGGGCTAAATATCTAAGAAAGCTAATCTATCTCCCTCCTAGCCACTATTGTGACCAGGCTAGAAGCTATCAAAATCATAACAATATACTCTAAAAACTCATTTAATATCTTCAATTTTTACATTATTCCTCATGCAAGTATGCTAAAGTTCATCTAGTGTACTTTTCTAAAGGCCCTAAACACTTTACAACCCTTTTGGGACACTTCGTAAAGAATTGGGACACTTCATGAAGAAATGGGACACTTTGCAAACAAAAGGGACACTTTCTGAACAAATGTGACACTTTGCAAAAAAAGGGGACACTTTGTGAAATTTTTTTCCTAGATCCTAAATTAACCTATAAATGCATTAAAAATCATTAAATCATTACAAAATAACTAAGCAAAAGCTACAAAATTGACTCACCTCATGGTACAATTCACCAAGCACCACCTGCTCTCGAAGCTCATCCAATCGCGAAGGTGTGTAACCCCGTCTACTCGACATATTCTTTTCTCACTCATCACTCTCAAGCTACAAGAAGGTAAAATACAATAGTAAGTGACAAATTACTCTCTTCTACTTCTTTTAACCTATTTTCATCACCTTTACTCTTATGCATGAATTTAGGATTATTTTATCTTAAAGAGTTAATAAAGCATCTTTTCTTCAAAACAACATAATGGAAGCTAGGGAACTCTATTTTTGATGTAGTTTGATGCATTGGAATCATGATTATACACCCGATATCATCAATCATCTATCATTACATGGCATGGAACTTGGAAATTCCCTACAGTATAATGTTACTTCTTCGACGCAGCTAGATTGCTACCTTGATTCCACCTCTATAAAGCAAGTGGAATCAAGGGGGGCATACATCTACCCTCAAATTGGATTCCTAGGAGCTAGATAAAAGAATTTTTGTGAAATTAGCGAATTTGTGTCGCAGGATGCAGTTCCTAATGTTGTGGTTTTGCAATAAACTACATTGGGGGTTTCATTCTCCCATCTTTTGAGTGAGTATCCTTTTATGCAATAAAGTGTATTGTTTAGAGTCCTTTAGCTTACAAATGCACGTAGAGTCATATGCGTGCTAAAGTGGGGGCTAAATGTGGCGTAGAAAATTGGACACTCTTGACAAAAGAGGAAATTTCACATTTAATTGGACCTACTTTTGAGTACCCATGCATTATTCATTCTTCAAAACAACATTTATAGTCCCCTAAGACTAATAATTTTTGATCTAGAGGCTTGTTACACTTGAGAAATTACTTAAATCCTGACAAAAAACACTTAATTCACTAATATCCCAAAAACCCACCTTCAAAAACCACTAGTTGGACCCATTCGCCACCTTGGGAAAATGAGTCACCTCTAGTGGGACCCATTTTCCAAGGGTGGCAAATGAGTCCCTTTTGAGGGAAATTTCATTTTTGAGTGGGAATTTAATCAATTCAACTTAATTTTTCAGTGGATGTTGGCCTCTTAGGTCTAAATAATGAGAAAATTAGGTGTTGATGCTTATAAATACTCATTTTAGGTCATTTTTCACTTCTCTTAGTCATTTTCACAAAGAAAATTCTAAAGTCAAGTCTTCCACAATAAGTTTCATTAGCAAAGTTGAAGTTTTACGGCAGCAACCTAGGGTTTTGTAGCTCTTGAAGCTCACTCTTCATTCCAAATTCAACATTGCAAAGAGTTGATGATAGATTCCTATGGTGAATCATGGATAAATCTAGGTTGAGGAGATGCAAATAGCCATCAAATCACACCGAAAGACTTGTTTTCAAAGTGATTACATCTTCCATTTTCTCTCTATCTTCAGATTAAAGTTTTAATTTCATTTACATCTCATTTTCATGTTATCTATCTCCATTTTGATGTGTTGTAGGATTTATAGGGTTGAAGTATTGCATCATTCAAATCACAATTGCACATCTTCTTCTAGCACAATAGAATAGGGTTTTATCATACTTCAGAATTTCCTAGTCTTTAACACACTTAAGGCTAGGGTTTCATGCAGATTTTTGTCCATTTAAGGTTTAATTACCCAACTAGGGGTTTGAACAAGGAAAACATCCCATTAGAAAACCAATTTTAAGCTGTTTAGTAGGAATTTTCTAAGATCTCGATTCAGGTTTCCGTGAAAATGTGTTGTATAGGTGATAAAGTGCAGAACAAAGATCTAAATTTGTAGAAAAATGAAAGTGGAATGATTCACCATGGATGGAAAATGAGTCCCTCATGAGGTGACTTTCAGAGTTAGATACAAATCCTGATGCCTAGTGAGCAAAAACCAATTTCTGGGCAGAAAACCCTATCCTGGGACTGATTTGCCCAGGGTGGTGAATGAGCCCCAATCAACTCAAAGTCAAAATTTCTAGATTTCTATAGTGTTTTTAGTCATCTTTAGCTTTACAAGTGCACACATTCTAAAATACAACTTTTTGTTTAGTTTCATTTGCATTTTTGTTCATTCTTTTAGGTCTTTTACAAACGCCACTGTGTTTTCAAACATTACATATTTCATTAGTTTTGCATTAATAGTTAATCAATTTCATCACTTAGTTTCATTTACATCATTTTACATAGTCTTAATAACATAATACAATCCTTTATCTGAGTGAACCGCTAGAATTTTAGTATTTTATATCTCTCCTTTTAGGTGAAAGATCTTAAGAGTGCAAGAGAAGCACATAGAAAATCAAATTTCTTGGTTCATTTTGGTGAACCTGCATATTGAACATTATCTCTTTCAGATTTTCATTTGCATTTACATCCTAGGGCTCAATTGCATTCTCTTTTGCATCCTAGGGATTCTTAAAATTTCATTAGTAAAGGTATCATTTAGAGTTCATTATTGCATCTTATTTCATTGCATCATTCCAAAATTCTGTATTTTCAGTGTTCATTTGCACTATATAGACCTACACACATCTAGAAAAGACAAAAAAAATAGAATTTTTTAAAAAATACCTATCATGGGACTCATTCGCCACCTTGGGCGAATCAATCCCATTGCAATTTTTGAATCAATGTTTCTAGATTTCAGTTTGTTGCTTTGCACTTTTTTGTTTCCCGCAGGTCCCTTTTCTATTTTAATTCAGTTACTTTCTATTATATTTCACTCATTAGCATAAGCATCATTTCATTTCATGGAATTTATGGATAGTATTATATTTTTGCAAGTTTCCCTGTTAGTGTTAGTTTGTAGTTCTTTTAGATCATATTTGTCAATAAATAAAACCACAAAAATAGAAAGATCAAATCAACCTTTGAAACAAATGATTCAATTTAGAAACACCATCTCATCCAAGTCTCTTAGAAGTGATGATGTAGACAAGTTAGATGAAGTTATTCGGGACTTCCTCTCAATCACTTCATCCTCTAGTGCTTGCCATGAGATGCCTAAACCAATTAATGACAAATTATCTCTCAAACCTATTGGTTGTGATGACTTTGACTTGTTAGATGAATCCTTTCATGACTTCATCTCGACTAAGTCATCCACTAAGGTTTGTTGTGCCTGGAAACCTACAATAACGAACATTAGCACCTCTAAAGTTTACCCTAAAAAACTTAAACCAATTGACGATAACTTACCCATCAAACCTTCTAGTCATGATGACTTTGACTTGTTAGATGAGTCCCTTTAGGACTTCATATCACTCAAGTCATCCACTAAGGTTTATTGTGAACAATCTAAAATGAAGGATGTTAATGTGATTCAACCTCAATTCATTATTTACTCACCCTTGCATAAGCTTCATCCTTCCAATAAACCTAAGTTCACTCTTTACCCACCTAAAACTGATGTGTTGCAGGAATCCAATAATATTACTGTTGCTCATATATATAACACCCAAAACAATATGTAACAATCACAATGAAACCCACCCTATTTACCTTTACCTAATCCACCTAGTGCTCCTTGCTTTCCTCCACACACAAACGAGTATGATCTCGTTGAACAACTCAAAAATACTCCTGGGTATGTGCAGGATCATGGTGGGCCAAAAAGTGGCAATGAGGAAAAAAACATGTCTTTCATCAACCGAAAAATGCGAAAATACTGTGTTGACTTTTTTTAGGCTCGGGTGTCAGTACACACCACCGTAGTAAACACCAAACCTAGTTTTACAAATTGGATATCCGATCCAAATTGGATATCTGATTTGTAAAAAGCATATATAAAAAAATTGTCGCTGTTTTAAAGTTATTTCACATTCAACAACCCGCGGGCACACAGTGAATTGATTCTTCATGTAACAGATATTTGATTTGGCCAAAATCCAATTTGAAAAGGTAAGTTTTTTTATTTTGATTTGATTTGATTCAATTTTGATTTAAATTTGAATAATTTCAAATAGTTTTTTGCAATTTTTTTTAAAAAATAGGGTTTTGATTGAATTTTTATGAAAAATTTAGTTTAGAATGGATTTTGATATAAAAAAATGAATGTTTTTTGTGGATTTTTTTCAAAATAGGGGTTTTGATTGAATTTTTATGAAAAAATTGAATATAGAATGGATTTTGATAAAAATGAATGTTTTTGTGGATTTTTTTCAAAATAGGGTTTTGATTGAATTTTTATGAAACAATTGAGTTTAGAATGGATTTTGATAAAAAATGAATGTTTTTTATGGATTTTGATTTAAAAATAGTGTTTCTTATGTATGTGTATTAAAAATTAGAGAATTTTATAGATTTTTGTTAAAAAGTAGGGTTTTTTTTGGATTTTTTTAAAAACTAGGGTATTTTTATAATATTTTTGTTTATATTGTCTAATTTTAATTAGATTAATTATTTTTTAACTTTAATCAGGAATTATGGCTGCTAAGAATGAGAATGCACAAATTCCACTAGTTGAGAATGAAAACCCACTAGCTGAGAATCAAAATGCAGAAATGCCAAATGCTCCACCACCTCCACAACCATCAATTGAAGACTTAATTCATGAAAAATTGGAGCAATTGAGGGGAACTTGTGATGTTTATAAGAAAATCCCTTGATTATCCAGTATGTCAACCACATTGACAGGAATAATTACAAATGTAGAAACCCTCTCCACCCAAGTTAATGCCATTCATTCGTGGCGAGAAACCATGAGGGAATATTATGCATGTGGATTGTCTTATGATGATGTGAAAGATCTCCAAATAACAAAATCCCAAATAGCCTCTTTATTTATTAACCCCAACACTCATTTCCAGTTAATGTTAACAAACCAAAACTTTCTATAAAATGGTGCACACATAGGGGAATAGTAGATAACTTTTGGGATCGTTGGTGTATGGTTTTTGATAAGCCACCCAACAATAATCTTGATGTACCTTTTTACTTTATTAAAAAATTATATGCTGAGTTTTTGTTAGGGCATCATGTCAATTACTTTGACATGAAACCCTTCCAGGTTGTTGGTGGAGGTATGCCCCAGGATAGGCTAGGGCAGCTAGAGTAGTCAGGTACCCATATGTTCCCCATCCTCCCCTTTCTCCGCCACCTCTAGTACAACATACAAATATTATGGAGGATGCAACCACACAAACTATCTAGGCCATTCACTCTTTGAGTGGTCTTTTGGTTTCCCATGCTTCTTTAGTAGCTCAGCCATAGTTTGGTGATCTTGGCAATGGATCTATTGCTACTGCATCATCCTCCTCAGGTCCAAATATTTGTGTGCCACATATTTGCAATACGTGCCAACAAATATGCTTGGGTCCTATTGTACAACCCCCTGAGCAGCCAATAGACACTTCTGATTATGACATCCAGAATGTGGAGATTAGAGTAGATCACATGCAGGGGAGTGGAGAAAACCCTAAAGAGTCCTCTCCTGCTAGATAGGTGGACATTGGAGTAGTTACACAGGTAACATTTAAGGTGTAAATTCATAACTTGCATTTTTTTAAAAATGAATATTAATAAGAGATAGTATCAAGTACTAATATTTATTTACATGGTCTATTTAATAGTTAATTCCTAAGGAGGAGCTCACACGGGTGACTGATAGTACCCTTAGGGCCATTTCATTTGGCCTCGAGATGCACACAGTATGTATTTTTGCACTCACTCATTTACATTTTTTTACTATATACTTGCTTGTCATTTGAATTGTCATTAATGAAATTATATATTAACTTATATGTTTATTTTATTCTCTGCTTGTAGGAAACACCTAGTGCGAGAAATGTGCAACGCTCTCTAGACTATGGAGGAACAATGTTAGATAAGGGAAAGGTAATTGAACTCAAATTTGATTGAATTAAGATTTATAAGATCTTTTATTGATTATGCATACATTGACATAGATTCATAGTTTCATATGTACTTGTCATTTTTATGTATAGGTGGTTGTGAGCTATACATCATTGTTGATAAGTGCCACAACACCTGAAGGAATAGGTATTTGATTTCCTGAAGGAGGAGGTGTTGAAACACCTAAAGGAGATACAAAAAAATATCAGCCTAAAGAGGTATGTGTTTATTTTATTTTGTGCTTGGTAAATATGTTCTGATTATTGACAATTCTATGCTAACTTGGATCAATTTCATGTTTTTGTTCACATATATAGATTGACGTTACAAAAGTTGGTTTGGTTAGTTATTTGAGAGGGGTATATTCTAGGACTCCTGACCCTTCGAAGAGATGTATATTTCAGGTAATCAAGATTTCAATTTTAGAGTTCAATTATAATTCAATGTGTATTGATTTTTATGTTAATTATTTGATTTTAAATTATATAGTATAACTAATCTCAATTGTGGTTTGACTTTTTCTTGTGTAGCTACCTTCAGAGCCAACAAGTGCTTCAAAGAGGCTCCATTTTGATGATCCACCAATAGTTTAGGATGAGATAGACATTTTGGCATGTAAATTTTGAATAGATACCGAGATGGCATATGCCACATATTGTAAAACTTTGTTTGAGTTGGCATTGATGCCATTTTTGTATATGGACATACACTTGATTATTGGATAATTTGATATATATAGAAGTTGACAATCGAAATTTAATTTCCTCCTCATGTGCATGATTAAACTCTTTGAAAATTTAATCAAGTGAGCAATGGTTAAATATCAATGTACAATAGCATAAAAAGAATGGTTAAATATTATGTAGTTTATATTCATATTGCTGATTACATTGCATTGCACATCTTTCAAACTCAAAGCATTACTTCACATTGCATAAGTAACAACTAGATGCTGATAGATGAAAAAATTTCAATAACAATATAGTTTTTACAAAGTCAACCTAAGCAGTTATGCAATTACTTCACATTACATAACTAATAACTAGGAGTAGCTATCAATTGCATTAGCTTGTCATGGAATTCTATGAGACCACATTTCTTTGAGGAAACTTGGCACAAAACTCACAAAAAATGAAAAGAAAGCACTCAAACAAACTTTAAAGGGCTCTCAGGCCTGCTGCCCCCTCATTCGACATGCTATGCAGCCATTTAATTGTAGTGTAGGGGCCGAACAATGGAGAAAACATGTAAAATAATATATATATATATATACATACATACACACACACACACACACACACACACATATATATATATATGCAGCCTAGAAGCATGAATTACAATTAGAATATCACATAACATCATATAAACAAAAAAGCCACTATAAACTTGAATGTGATTTAAAACATGCATGATAAATGTTCATCATTGAAACTTGAATTGTGGTAGCTTGATATACAAAGTCTATTGATGCCAGGGTTCAATTTGTATGATATTGAAAAAATAAGACAACTGAGTAGAGTTATTATCATTCTTCAAAAATCATAAGAATTATTTTAGTGCACTCAAGAGTTATCAGATGTCTTCTTGCAGTCTCAAAAGTTATTTTGTATCATTGTTACATTGGTCTTGAGAGTGGTAGCTTAATATAGGTCCACAATACAAAACATGGTTTACCTATGCAGGGCAACAGTGGCATAGGAAATTTTTTCTTTGAAAGCAAAAATGAAAGCTCAACCTCTTGGAATGAAAATGCTTGTTTGCAAAACAAATGAATAAGAATGAGGTAGTTAAGGTGTTTGAAGTGATTTAGAGGTCACTTTTAGGGTTGCTTTTAGGGTAGTTAAGGTGTTTGAAGTGATTTAGATGTTGCTTTTAGAGAAGAGAGATGTTGAAAAGTACATCAAGTCAGCGAGAACCGAAGTGTAATGTGTTTTAGTTTGTGGTACTCCTTTGTTTCTCTGCAGATGTGTGATAAATTCTTAGTTCAATGATGTTGAACAATTTTTGAAAAAAGAAAGTTGTGTCACGGTCCGCATTCAATCCAACAAGCAAAAATGAAAGCTCAGCCTCTTGGAATGAAAATGCATGTTTGCAAAACAAATGAATAAGAATGAGGTATTTAAGGTGTTTGAAGTTATTTAGAGGTCACTTTTAGGGTGGAAGGCTTAATACTCCATTTTAAATGCACAAAAAAGAATGAAATTACTTCAGACCAAGTTTGTGAAGAAGTTAACTATGTTGCCCACTAGTTTCCCTTAAGAGTCCAAAGTGCTAAAAGGAAGCAATATTTGAAGGGCTATTTCTCAGAGACCGTGATGCTTACAGACTCTCTGTTTGAGGCTATGGGATCGTGTTGGGACCATCTACAAAACAATCTCTCAGTTTTTGCTATCTTGGAGACGTTTTCCTGTGGTGATGAATTTTTAGTGGAGGGAAAAGTTGTCAGATGCAAGCAGTGTAAAGTTGCAAAGTGGTGCAACTTTCATTCCGCAACTCGTACAACCAAATAGACTGTTCCAACACATCCGGATGGGTACGCTTATGATAGGGATGGTCTCTCGGATGGGTACGCTTATGATAGGGATGGTCCTCTCTTGCACCCAAATACACCGAATCACTCTAAGCTATATTGGACTCACAATTTCCCTCAAGAGTCCAAAGTGCTAAAAGGCAGCAATCTTTGAAGGTCTATTTCTCTGAGACCATGATGCTTACAAACTCTTTGTCTAATGCTATGGGATCATGTTGGGACCATCTACAAAAACCTCTCTCAATTTTTGCTATCTCATAGGAATTTTCCTATGGTGATGACTTTTCAGTGGAGGGAAAAGTTGTTAGATGCAAGCAATGTAAAGTTGCAAAGTGGTGCAACTTTCATTCCACAACTCGTACGACCAAACAGACTATTCCAACACATCTATGTGGGTATGTTTACGCTAGGGATGGTCCTCTCTTTCACCCAAATATGCCGAATCAGTCCAAGCTACATTGGACTGACAATTTCCTTTAAGAGTCCAAAGTGCTAAAAGGAAACAAGTTTTGAAGGTCTATTTCTTGGAGACCGTGATGCTTACAGAATCTTTGTCTAAAGTTATGGGATCGTGTTGGGACCATCTACAAAAACCTCTCTCGGTTTTTTCTATCTCAGAGGCATTTTCTTGTGGTGATGACTTTTCAGTGGAGGGAAAAGTTGCCAGATGCAAGCAGTGTAAAGTTGCAAAGTGGTGCAACTTTCATTCTGCAACTCATACGACCAAACGAACTATTCCAACACGCCCAAATGGGTACGTTTACGCTAGGGATGGTCCTCTCAATCTAAATATGCCAAATCACCAAGCTACATTGGACCCGAATGATTCTTTAAGAGTCTAAAGTGCTAAAGGAAGAAATCTTGAATGCCCATTTTGGAGACCGTGGATGCTTACAAAATCTCCGCCTGCCAAGTGGGATCAGGTTGGGACCATCTACAAAAACCTTTCTCAAATTTTGCAATCTCGGAGGTGTTTTCCTGTGGTGATGACTTTTCAGTGGAGGGAAAAGTTGCCAGATGCAAGCAGTGTAAAGTTGCCAGATGCAAGCAGTGGTGCAACTTTCATTTTGCAACTCGTACGGCCAAATGGACTATTCCAACATGTCTAAATGGGTACATTTACACTAGGGATGGTCCTCTCTTGCACCTAAATATGATAAATCAG
>VDFB02105785.1:381566536-381619837 GCA_007258455.2 Sequoia sempervirens | reverse complement strand
TTGAAAACATCTATAACTTTCAAACAAGATCATAGTTTTTGAATCCAAAATATACTACATTCCCATGCTTCACATACTATAGATTAAAAAAAATGAATTTCATGAAGTTTTGACCAAGTTAAGGTGGTTCGACATATAAGTTTTATATTTTTTAAAAAGCAGTAAAGAATTCATAATTAATTATTTACTTGAAAAAAATTACAAAAAAAATATATGGCCACATCCGACATGAGTCCCCGTACTTATATCTAAAAAATCTTATAATTTTTTTATCATTTTATTGTGGTTAGGGTGGTCAAACAGACACCTACTTCTTATTTTTTCCCTGAAATTTAAGTACTATTGCATTGAAATTTCAAATTTTCACCAAATAGACTTAAAAAAAAAAAAAAAGCTTAGTAGTTTAGAAACTACATTCAATTTTTCACAGATTCTATTCTTACATATTTTTGAAATAATATAGATAACTTATTCAAATTTTTATGTCAAGTTGCCTAACTCTAAGTTTTCTGAATTTTCATTGCCACTTAAGGGCCTGTTTTTTCCATGATGATCCTACACATACCCTCCTGCAAAGATATCCCTTTGGGATTTACTTCAAAATTCACCAAATTACCACACTATTCTTCAAAAAACCTTACAATAAATTGTGGTTCCTCCTAGTACAACTCCGAATGATGTGGTAGCTTTAATACATGGACTGAAGCTCTGCCAAAGGCACATTTCTTGGGATTGTTTCGTACCTTATATTCTTCTAGTCTGCCAAAGATTGGGCCCAGTGTTGCTATGTGGTCTTGGCATTTCCTTGATTTGGTGAGGATATCATCCACATAGTCTTCCATAGTCTTGTGGATCATGTCATGAAAGATCAAGGCTATAGCCTTTTGATATGTAGCTCTAGTGTTTTTAAACTCGAATGACATCATATTCCAACATTATGTACCCCATGGACAAGTGAAGGTTGTTCTATGTTGGTTATCCTTTGCAATCATAATCTAGTTGTATCTTGAAAATCCATCCATTAATGATAGCATTTCATGCCTCACTATCAGATCTACAATCATATCTATGTTGGGGAGGGAGAAATCATCCTTAGGACATGCCTTATTCATGTATCTAAAGTTGGTGCATATTCGGATGCCCCCAGTGGGCTTGGAAATAGGTACAAGGTTAGAAACCCATTTTGGATAATCAATATGTTGAATGATTCGTGCGTCAAGGAGTTTTTTTGCTCAAGTTTGACCAATAAGGTGATTTGCAAATGCATCTTTCTCAATTTTTCTCATAGGTTTTTCCTCAAGATACACTACTAGATGATGGACCACTACTTCTAGATAAAGCTTGGCATGCTGGCGTATGTACACGCAAAGTTCACTTTCCTTTCTTTTAGAAATGCTGCTAGATTTTCTCGCTCCTCAGTCAAAAGTGACTCAGTGTAGAAGGTGATATGTGGAGCCTCTTCAATTCTATGTTCACTAGGTTGCACTTGTCTTCCAGGACTACTGATATCTCTTGATGGATGGCACTAAGGGGAATATTAAATCCCTCATCCTTTGGTGCCTTAGAGGTTTTCATCAATGGATGCATCCTTTATTTTTCTATTTTGGGATAAAAAAGTGCCATAATGTAGTTTTTACTTAAGGATCGAGACAATACTCTTAGATTTTCAATTTTGTGGCTAAGAGATTCAACTGTTTCCCTATAGTATGCATGTGTATATAGCTCGATGTTGAACCCTTCTTTGTGATCTCTATGTGGTATATTATTGATTAGTCCCATGAATTCCAAGAGAGCCTCATCATTTTTTATTGTATCTAAGATCAGTGGGCCTCGTTGGTCACAATTGATGAGTTTGGGGTAAATGAGCTTTAGCTTAGTGACTTGGTTACTTGACTCGAATAACATGGAGGTGATCATGAAAAGGGAGGAATCCTTAAATAGCATAGGTAGGTTGGAGATAGGATCTTTGAAGGGACTACTAAGTGATATGAGTACCGATGGGGAAACTTTTACCATTTTAATATGAGCACCTTTGCCAAGTATGGTTATCGAGGTACATCCGAGGATGAGATTCTTGAGGCACTTCTTAGGAATGATAGGTTCTAATAGCCCTTTTTAATTTTTCCCAAGATTTCTATTTTTGTTGTAGCCCCAACCAAACATTAAATCTAGACCCTTGTCCTCGTGCATCAGGAGAATGGTTGTAGGTTGGTTAACTTGATATAAGAGACCTGAGACATCTTCTTCATCCACAACTTCTTTGCTCAAATACCACCACTTTTTGAAGGTGGTAGGAGATGATATGAATGTCTGGGATGCACCTTTGCTAGGTTGTGGTCTTGTTGGGACACCAAATCTGCACCCTGTTCGCTAAGCTTTTTCCAATTTTGACTTAGCAGATTTGGACCAACATTGGAATGCTTTCAGGTTGTGGGTAACCTATTCAAAAGCAGACCTCCAGATTGTGGGCCGGATTCCCCGTTTGATATCACTTAACTATTGAACTTCTAAGATAAGGGTAAGGATTGCATGAAAATAAACCTAATGCTAAAAAACCTAAAGTGATGCACCAAAACAACCTAGACCTATTAACAGCTTATCATATTTGAATTAATATCACAAATCTAGACTTACACAACTCACTTGATAATGCAGTTTGCATAAATATTTCATAATAAGGTCTATAAATAATGCTATTAAAAGGAAAACAAAGATTTCACAATTAACAACACCACTAACAACACAACTTACAACCTGCAAACATACACCTTCTACTAAATAGATGCATAACATGAGACAAGCTTGCAAGGAAATAATAGATTTCACAAAAAAAGTTGATCAATCATTAACAACATACATGAGAAATAGGAAATGAGAAGGTAAAAGTGCTCTACTTTATCAATTCAAAGTGCTTACTGTATATTAGGTCTGTCTGAGTTACAATGCAACTTCATGAAAAAATAACTCCAAGATAGTAGCTACCCTCCTGCTGAAAAAGAAAGAACTCCCTAAAATGTTAAAAAATGAACATACTTAACCAACACCCACCAAAACCTCCAACACATGTGCTTCTAGAAGATTATCCTCGGATAAAATAGAAATGGCCCCAAAAGAACCTTCTAGAAGTCTCTAAAATTCCTTCTACATGGAGAAAAAACAAGCTAAGCCAATAGCCATCCCAAAAGTGTGACCAAAATACCTCCAGCTGGCCTCATATCCACCAAAATCAGTCAAAATAATGTCTCACACATTTCTCACCTCTACAAGTCATCATTGGTCCTATTTCAACACTTGACCACATTCTCCATGATGCAGTATGTGTGTTTTTTGAAAACACATGGCCTTTTAAAGCATTTAAAGATAGTGAATTTGTTAAGTGATTTATAAAACACCACTTAGCAAAACACTTTACAATTTAGCATAAATCAAAGGGCCCCACCATTTTTCTGTGTTACATTAGCATTAAAAGGCACAATAAAAGTGATTTTAAAATCACTTACATGATATCTTCAAATATGGAATAAAATGTAACATGTAATGTTATGGAAAAAATCCCTCAAAAGCTTCTAAGGCACTTTGACCATCAACCTACCATATTCTGCATTCTCCCACACATGTCATACTTCATTGGTTTGCAAAGGCATATAGTATCAATAACACTTGGCCAATAAGGCCATCTTCCAAGACTCTTGGAAAGCATATTCCACCATGGTATTGGAAAAAGAAAGGCATCACTTAAGGGTCTCATGGAAACACATTGTATTGCACACCTCAACATAAGTCAAAATAACATAAGGCATAAATTGCCTAGGTGATAACACATGATATAATTAAGACTTTGCAAAGCTTTTAAAATGGGAAAGTTTATAAGGCATGAAATGCCTAAGGGAGAATACAAGTTCGGCCCCATCATATTTATCATGTGTTTGGTTTTTAAAATAAGGGACCAAAAATCCCATCGATATGCAAAGAAGGGTCAAACCCTAATGATAATACTTGAATGATGCAAAAAACACCATCATTTGGTTGCTTGGAAGAATCTGGAAACATGATGCTCTACCGCCAAGGTTTGAGAAAACACACGAAACTCACATATTCACCATGGTTTTGTTGACTCCATTGATGAGAAACACCGTGGGCAGTAGGTAAAATGCTTTATGTAGTTTAAAAACTGGAATTTTCACCATTTGGAGGCTATTTTTCAACCAATATGCCATGGCCATGAACATTTTTCTAACCCATTTGTATTGTTTCCTCTCTCTGTTGTTACTTCATTTGTTGACAGCTTCCACGAGAGTTATGTGAAGCTTTGTTAGAAGCAAAAGCCTAAAAGTTTTGCAAGATTTTTTGTGAGCAAATGCTCCAAGTGAGTTAAATTGACTCTTCTCCTAACTTTGAGCAACAAAAAACCATTTTTTTCTTTGTTTCTGCCTTGAAAATGAACCGTAGAAGTCTGTTTTTTCTTTGCATTTATCAATGAGGACACTCCATTTTGTTTCTATTGTTTCTCTAACTTACAAAAGGCTCACTGGCCGCAACCATGAATAGATAGATGTATCCTTCATGTTCATTTCTAAAAACCCTTCTGTAATCTTTTGACTTTCCTTCTTTTTCATAAATCTTGGCAAAATTAAAACCCCAAATGGGTTTCTGGAAAAAGAAAAGAAAACCAAAAAGTGGCTAGGCCCTCATCATGTGAAATGGTTTTCTTGCATCAGTGATTCTCTGTCTATTTCTACATTTTGGGAAAAAAATCCTGCTTGGGTTTCTTGTAGCATTCATTTTTTTTTAACTCCTTAACTGCTTGTAAAGAACCCAAATGGGTCACTGGATTTTTGTACAGGCTCAAAATTGTTGTGAAATATAGATGATTCTTGCAAGTTTATTTCATTTTTCTTGTAGAATATGAAAATGTGGCTCCATTTGATGAAAACCCCAAGCGGTTTTTTTTTATATTTGCAAGAAAAAGGCCACTCCACACCACAACCTGCCATAATGCATAAATGGATTTTCATTTTTGTGTTACTTTAAAAACTTTTTCATACTGTCATTTTCCTTTACAAATTTGCAGCAAACCCAGGTGAGTTTTGCATGCTTTCTTTGACAGGTTCAGACTTGTTACAAAATGCAAATGATTTTAGTAAATTCCTTCACCTTTTTGTTGTTTAGACATTTGGGTGCACGGTATCCTCATTTTCTTGGCCTCAGTAATGGAGTATGGAATAAGGTCTTTTTGAGCTCAGGAAGTGGAACATTGTGAAACTTTGCATCAAATTGTTTTAATAGTGCCTTGACACTGCTACATGTTGGACCATATTTCATACAAGTTCCTTGGCTTTACTCGAAACTGTGCCCAATGATTTCAATAAATTTGCATAACCTCTTCTGAAAAAGCTATGTTTTGATTCTTGAACATGATTTAGGAGAGCTTCAAAAATTTTAATGAGCAACCAGATTCTTCATTACTGTAGAATGTTCTCCTTTATAATCTCTACATTAGCCTTTTCAATTTGTTGATATTCATTTTGTTGGCTCTCAAGTTCAAAGATGATGTTGAAAAGTTGTTCACTTTGCTTCTATAGATGAAGTAATGCCTTACCAATGCTTCCTGTGTAGTTTAAATCTTTTGAAAGGGCTTCAAAATTCTATTGAATTTTTACTCCGATAAACTCAAAGTTTATTTTTCTTAGGCTTACACATTTCATGTCACTATCTCAGATACAATGCTGGCTATATTATGCTTTGATTGAATTATCCTATCATTATGCTTCCCATACCTTTGTGATCTAAGGAGCAAACCACCTATATGTTTCTCTCAACTGTCAAAACTGTCCTACAAATAGCATTTCCTTCATGTTTTTGACATGACCATCACTTACAACCATTATTTTCTCTAAGATAATGCCATGCATTATACCTGTCTGGATCGATCTTTGAAGCTTGCTACTGCTAAGTGTCTTTGAGAGGGCTAACACCTCCCCTTCTATTTGACTGTCTTTATGTGTAGAGGTAAGTAGGTGAAATTTCCCTTTGGTGCTCTTCTAGCATGAGTGCATTCTTTAAGACTACATAGTTACCATCATAATTTTTCCTTTAGAGTTGGTTGTCTTCTAGCTTCCCTATAGCATGATATCATTGTAGAATGCTCATTTGATTACCGTGACTGTGCTTTTCATCCATATGACTGCATTTTTGATTGTCAAGGACACTACACCAGTTGCCATCTTGCACTGAACATGAGTAAACTTTAATACTAAAGCCACTACCTTCTAATCACAAATTTTTATGGAATTCTAATCTCATTGATGCAAATGTTTACCCTTGTCAAAGATTTTCCTGTAGCTGATGACTTTTAAATTGAATGAGACTCCCTGAGAGGTGGACAGTTGGAACAAGAGCTAGACCTATCCACTGCTCCACAATAAAACACTACCCTGTGAGGAAAAATGGTTTGGAAAATGATTTAATGGCATTGCAAAGTTCGGTGTAATTAATAGAATCTATAGATCTTTCATTTTTTAATGACACCTGTAGTTGATAATTCATCCTTAACCCTTTCTACATCTCCATCTTTCAACATCTTCATAAATTGGTAGCTAACAACCATAGTGCCATTGACTTATCCTTGTTGCTTGACCTTCTATCCGTGTTTGACACAATGAGCATTGACCACTATACTTTCCTTTTACTCTTTGTGCATCATTCATATGCATTTTTTGGCTCCAAAGTTGCCCCTTATTTACCTTGATTCATGCTGATTGGAGGAAGGTTCTATATTAAACTCATCTTATGGCTGTAATGCATTATTCTCATTGATTCTTTAGATGCTTGAAGTTTCCCTTTATGACTATGATATCCGTATGATGTATCTGTCTAAGATGTTCATGGATCACTATTTATTCCATTTTGTGAGCCTATACCTCTATTTATTGTTGTACTTAATGTTCATGCTCTTCATACACTTAGATAATTTTGAACTAGTACATCATCATGAGGCATTGTATATTTGATCGTTTTGTCACAAGGTATGCATTGTGGTGGGTATTACATTCAGACATTGGAACCTTTTCCTCCCCATATCATATATCATTGTTGTTGTCCTATTGCATGAGGTCATTGTGAACTGCCCATTTCCAATGACAATAACCTTCACTTTGAATTCATCTTCACAGTACACCTATGAATGAACACTATTAATCCCCCTTGCCTCCTATAGCTCCTACAAAGGTGTTGTCCTTGTACTTGCATGACCCTAATTCAACCATTGTTCTTTTCTTAGTTATGTATAACAAATCCATGGTCACCTCATTCTAACTTTATTTGATAGCCACCTGTCACGTATGTGGGTGACCTAACAGCTCACTTTATTATGTTGTGAGTTATTTCCCAATAGGGTCATGGTGAGAGGGGCTTGACAACAACATGAAATGATTCCTCATTGTTTAAAAGATGCATAATTGAACTTGATGCACCTTCAAAACACTTGATGCATAATTGAACTTGATGCATCTTAAAAAATAATTCCTTTTATAAAATGGATCAAGGGTCCACTTAAGAAGATTGAAAGACATATCAACATAGTATGATGCATCTTTTGAATCTGATAATGAAATTTGATCAACTGGTATGATTCCATATTGATTTAATGCATTGATAAGAGATAAATCTTTAATCAAGTTGCTCAATTTAATTTTCTTTCAAATAAGGCTAAGCTCTACCCTTGTGGGAGCCACATTTACCCCACATGTTGTATTTGATTTGATAATGAAACAATAATCAGACTTGTCCTAAATCTGCACATGAAGCAAACAATTAGAAAATAAATGTGTTCGTTGGGTGCTCTTTTGTTTAATGCATTTATGGATTAGTTTATACATGCATTGGTAGGTGTGAATGTAAGGATTGAATCATTTGTTCCTTAGAGCCTCGATCTAACCTCATTGCACTTTTAGGTGCAGGAACAAGGAGCACTACAGCTGGATAGGACACAAGCAGTTCGGGGCAGCAGGAACATGACAACGGGCGACCTGTAATCAATCATTCATAGGCATTGACTAGTTCCATTCTTATATGCACACTTTTTCTTTCTACTTATTCATGTATGAGTTGCTTCATATTTGTATTGAATAAGAAAGCTATTCCCTTGGCTTGTGAGGGACATGTATATTTCAATGATTATCAATAAAAGAAATTACATTTTGAATACATGATTCTCTTTCTCGATTGTTGTAATGCACCATTGAAATTGCATAATGTAATTTGATTCATTTGACAATCACTCTTTCATGCACATTGAAACTAGTAGTTTTATGGTTTATCTTTAAATATTTAAACTATATGAAAAGAACATCACTATGGTTACCTAATTTTAGTTGAGAGATAAAAATCAGATAACAGGTCTTCCATGAGATTTAGGAGATTGAGGTAACTCTCCTAACATGTATATGCACCTTCTACAAGTTTTAGTCCCCACATCCATTGTCTCTGATTACGACTTTGATAGCTGGGATGTTTTGGATGATGGGTGTCATTGTCTCAGAAGTGAAGGCTAAATTAGATGGATTGACATAGGGAGATGTGAGTCCCTCATCATTTGGGGGATCTTGTAATATTTGGCTTCTAGATTTTTGCAATACTAGAAAGGTTCACAGTCGCCATGGATCATGACTTCTTGATTTTGGTAAGGGAATTTTACACATTGGTGGAATGTAGATGCGACAACTTGCATCCCATGGATCATGGATGCCCTAGGAGAATATTATATGGAAGCTCAAGGTCAAGGACTTAGCAGGTGGTTTCCATGATGGATGGACCCACTTGAATAGGGAGTTGGATGGTGCCTTGAGACACCTGTTCCTAGTCATCGTAGGCCTCGATGCACTAGTACAAAAACAACAATATATGACTAAATAAACTACTAAAAATTGCATATAAATGACTAATTTTAGTCACATGACTATTAGTGGTTTATTTGTAGTCATTTATAATGCCACCAAATTTATGACTAAACTATTTTAGTGATTCATTTAGTCATTGATTTGCTTATTGATTTAGTGATGGTAGTGATTTATTTAGTCATTGATTATTGTTAACTGGTCATTTATTTAGTCATACATTTAGTCATATATTTAGTCACTAATTTATTCATTACTTTAGTCATATATTTAGCCATATATTTAGTCATATATTTATTCATTAATCTAGTTATATATTTAGTCATTGATTTAGTCATTTAGTCATATATTTAGTCATTAATTTAGTCATTACTTTAGTCATTTTTATTTATTGGCTTCCATTAATAAAAAAGATTACTTCTCAACTATCTAAAATATTTGCACAATAAAACAATAATGAGAAGGTAGAAATAGCTTATTTAATTAATCAAAATGATATGACACTCAGTTGTGCAAGCTTGAAAATGGAGTTACAATTTTTTGTGCCAACATGAAAGAACTTGAAAAGATTACAATAAATTGCTGAGAGAGAAAAGAACTAGCTGAATTATGCTCCAAAACCTTGCCTTTATGTTGTTCAACAACTTACAAAAGAATAGGAACATGGATATTATTTTATATCATAACCTATAGTCCCTCACCCTTGTAATGTATAAGTACATGATACATATTTGCAAAGGAACTTTCATTTTATGATTTTGATAAAGCTCCAATCATCTATAGGCTGCCCTCATTCAAACTAAGCATGCACAAAGATATTCAAACTCTCTTTCCTACTGTAGCTCTTTTTGGAAACTTTGCCACCACCTCCACCAACCCATCCCTTACCTCCATAAGCACTTATGATACATATTCCCTTCCTACATAAGGCAAAAAAGAGTCCCTCAATGCTACAATCAATAAAACCAATGTAAATGTAAGCAGAGAAAGTGCATCCATGCTTAGTGTAAACAATAACCTTAAATTTGAAATAATTCAATGGGTCTATACTAAAGTACCGAAGCATTAAGGAGATTTTATATTTTCTACCATGTTCATATCCTAGAAATATTAATGACTTACATCAAGATAATGACTTCCATGGGTCATTATCAGTTAAAATTGCTTTCATTTGTTAAATATCTATCATGAACATAACATCTTAAAAGCATATTTCCTTGCTATTAAAACAAAAGTGATCAAGGTATCAAATCTAATAAAGAAACTACCATCAATCTAAGCCTAGAACATAAACATAAGCAGAAGTGGTGTTTACAACCAAACAATAACATTAGCTATTTGCTATGCAAGAAAAATATAACAAAAAATGTCAAGAGATTGTAGAAAAATATCAATGATTGTTTTATTCATTAGGAGTAGTGCTTGTACACAAAATATAGACCAATAAACATCTATCAAGATTGGACTACTTTCCCAGACTAGGAAAAACATGTATAAAATGTTTGATAGTTGTCAAATATAACACAACCATCAACAATTACCTGAAGCCAAATCATAGCAACTACCCACAAGTCAACAAGGAATTAGCATAAAGTCAATTTACAAAAAAAATACAAAAATTAACAAGTTAATTTATACGAATTACATCCTCCCCCCCATTCAAACCTGTTTTGTAATGCTAGCATCTTCAGCATATGCATCTTGAATTTTTTCAGCAAGCCTATGAAGAAAGATATTTGAAACTCCTCCTCCAACCACAATAAATGGACTAGTAGATAGAGTTACAAGGGAAACTTGCCAACTATTTATGAATCCCACAGCAAGACCTCAAAAAAATGTTGCCATGTTATGGACATAATTTCCCACTTGGTTCATCAACTGAGTTATGTGCATCCCCAAGGAAAGTTGTGAATTGTTTCATACACAAAGCAATGTGGACAAGCTTAGTTTGATAAATCATTGGGCAATGGGGATAAGATCAATATACTAAACAATGGGATAAGCTTAGTATGATACATAATTGCAATGGGCACAAACTCTACATGAAGGTTGTGATTGCAACAATTAGGAATTGTTGAGAAGATACTTGGAGATGAGTCTTAGTTTTATTTAAGCATTTTAATCACTTTGAAATTTTATAAAATTTTAACCAATGTCTTTCATCTTCAATACTTTAACGAATCCATAACCTATAACTCTTTTTAGAACCATTTTCATTGTAAATTAATTAAGCTATGTTTTAATATAGGATTATACCCATCAAGTTATAGACAAAGATACAATGCTAGCCATTTAGCCAAAAAGATAACCATACTAGATAGAGTCACAACATCTCTGGTCAACAATAATCCTAGATTAGACATGTTGTCAAGAAAAAACATCTAATATCAAGATAAAACACCTAATATCAAAATGGGGATCTAAAGCTGATCACAAATTATATCTCAATTGAGTTAGTAGCATATATAAATGAATTAAAATTTATGCCTTATTGTTGCATTTATACAAGTTAAAAGGAAAATGAAATAGAGTGCTTTGAGAGCTCTCCCAGAAAGTAGTAGGAATCCCATGTTCCATGTATGAAATATGCAAACTGGAAAGCCCACTTTCTACCATGAATCTGAAAACCATCACAATAGGAAAAAAAGATTGAAATTTTATCATTGTAAAACAAAAAATATAAACAATAGCTATGATAACAGCTATCTACTCATATAATTATCTATAAAAAGAAAGGCCAAATGATATGAATTACTGTTATTAACTGTGTTTTGAGGAAAATATGCAAAGACAATGGAGGATAATTAGACTGATAATGAATCATGCTTTCCCTATTTTAGATATGAGAGAAAGTTGTAATAGGGAGGCTAGAGACTAAGGTCTAGCCCCTCATTGTATGTTTGTTCTATGAACCTTCTTGGTGGATTTCAACTACCCATTTTTTTGTTCCCATGCTTATTGTGTAACTGTGGGGTTTATTTACTTTTTATTTTATTTTAAAAAGATTGTCAATCAAAAATAAAAATGCAAAATCGACATTAAAATCAATACTTTACACCTTCACAATTTTGAATATCCTCTTCCTATTTTAATGAATACCTATGTCCATCCTTGGTCAATACATTTGTTTTTTGCAAAATATCTAGAACAAAGATCTTAAGAAAATACAATTAGCATGTTTTTTTTGATATGTTGGCCTATACAGAAAAGAGTAAAATCCCTTTCTCAGGTATGAGAAAAAACAACTAATACATTAATAATCAAAATCCCCTCTCACATGATTGCACCTTGAAATTTAATACTTCAGATCTATGGTAATACAAATCCTGTTGTAGTGCTAGGCCTTGCTGCAAATGTTATAGATCTGTTAATCCAATTGGGATGAGTCTTGTGGAATTAAAAATAATAATACAATGTTAATATATTTTTCCTTATCAAAAGATGACATTTGGCATAGTTACTACTATATGCTAACATTTAACATTGCAATAGACAACAACCACCATATATAAATAAGTCTCGAAGATAAAATTCAAAAAAATAACATTTTAGAAGAAATTTTAGAGAATATTAATCGAAATCAATATATAATCAGATAGACTCTTGATTCATTACACAAAAGTAATGAGACATTCATGCTTTATTATTCAAATATTACGATCAAGGAAATGCAGTTGATCAAGAAGAATACACACCTAATTGAAGATCTAGCATTTGAATAAGTATGAATGTTATGTTTACACCAGTTATAGCAAATGGGTATTCCCACACAAATCTATCACCTGCCTAATTTTGAAGTAGACGCTGAAATGATCTTTGCAAAAATTGTTTGTAGAGAATTTAATATCATGTTTGAGGATTTCAATGAAAAAATATTCTACCTTATTTGTTACATATAATATTCAATGTAGAAGAGACATTGACAATTAAAGCTAAAAAGTGAAAACTATAAAGTTTTTAATTAAACTTAGAATCATGAACCATTAAGTTAAAACTTGAAACCATAAACCATGCACTTAAAACTCACAACCATTTATCCATGCAATTAAAATAAAAGACCATAATGAGAACTACAAATTTGGAAGAGAACCAATGTTTTTAAGGCTAAACATATCAACAACAAGAGCCATATATGCCTATGTATTCCATATCTTTATAAGTTTGAGACACATCACATTAACATATGCAAGATTCAATGTTCTCAAATAACTTTGAGAGAATCCAAAACCAAAACCTCTGAGGCAAGAACAAACAAATTGAAATTTATAGCTCTAAAGTATAAGAAAAAACATACATATTTAATGTTGTACGAAGTTCCTAGAACATGGGGATGCAAGGAAACATCCTTGGAACATTTGAAACTTTTTAGAGAACTTAATAGTGGGAAGGTTCAGAGGCAGGCAAGGGTAGAGACATGTATTAAAAATTTAGAAGACAAGCTTTTTATTATTTAATGATTAATCATTGTATTATCATTTGTAATCATACAATTTGAACTCAGAAAATCCTAAATGCATCAAATCTTACTTCTAGCTTCACAATCTCTTTATTTGATATACATTGATGAAATTCAAAATTTAAGAAAATAAAAAGCAAATGAATAATCACATCACATTTGAGAATTGATAGTTATGATACTACATCAATTGAAGTGACAATTTAATTTCCTCCAACACCTAAAGCATTGACATAAGTGATAAGAACATTTTACAGTCCACTAACCTGTCCAAATTTGTGCACTGCATCTTGTCTTGGATTGCTATAAATCAAGCATTGCTTTATCAATTTATTGGGCTTCATTATTTTTTCTAGTCCTTATGCAATTTATTATTTGTGCATGCAAAATAAAGATTCCCAGTGAAGATTTTCCTACTGCTTTAATCCTTCCCCCAATGCAGTCATCTCCATTGAGTAGTTCCTCCTCTGCAATATTCACAACATTGTCTATAAACACCCCCTCCTCAATTAGAATCTTTTATTTTCCATCACCCACTATAGCTGTAAATTAGAATGAAAAATTGCTTCTGAGAAGATTACTTTTGTTTTTCCATAAGTCACACCCACCATTTTTTTTAATCTAAGTGTCTGATTTGATATAAGTTGCTATGCATCTAAATGGACCACCAATACTCAATTTTGAAACACTTCAAATCCAACACCAAACAAGAGTTGAAGATGATGCACATAACAAAGATACTCAAATCATCAACTCCTTCTAACTTAACCATTTTGCAAATAAAAATATCCCAAGTCAATTTTTGGAATTTACAATTTTCAATCCTTGATCCTCCTTGTGATGTAGTTAGCTTTAGCTTCCCTACTCTGATATAATTAGCAATTGGAATCTTTGTACCAAGTGAGGATTTTTCATTTGTCTCAATTATGCCCAACTCTATATTACAATGATGTCCTTAAAAAGTTGTTACTGTGCTTGTCTCAACTTGTATTCCAAGATAGTCCTTCAATGCTATAATAAGATTGGTACCATTTGTATGCAATAGTATACCGCCCAAACCCTATTCTATTGCCTCAAAATACCCTTGAGCTGCTTGTACTACCATAGCCAAAATGTCATTGATGCCCCACTATCTTGGAGAGCAACAACTATGTTTTCCAATCCAAGATATTAATCACTATACACTCTTTTTTCCCAACTAGGAGATGAAAACCCTTAGCAACTGTACCTATGTATCCTCTTTCAAAAAAAAAATGATGCAACCTTTACAATTGATGCCCACTCACTAACAAGTTGTTCAGTACTTGTGGAGAAGATGAATATTTCCCAACATGTATCATTTATTTCAACATTCCTCAATCTCTAATCAGTGAGAAAATCCCAATGAGGCCTTTCCTTGAGACTATCTTTAAAGTAGCACTCTCTTGGATTACCTTCCTTTGATTGCTAGTCATACACAACTCTACGAGGTTTGACTACATTCCCATAGGATAGAAAAACCCTCATAGCTTGCATTATATGCAAAAAATTAGGAGCATAACTATCTCCTTCTAGTGTCTATATATCTATGGACTCTCTACTCCTATCAGTAGAAAAATGATAAGTAGGTTGTTGCTTACAAAAATAATGATGCTACTGTTCAAAATTAGCAGTAGGAGCAAGATGAAGTTGTGTCTTTGTTGTATCAAGTATCCTGGAGTCCCCAACTTCTCTTGGTGTTTCTATGCATATCATTTTAGCCTCACGACATTTGCTAATTGTGATCATATAAACATGAAGTTTAGCTTCCAATTGATTTTTATTAGCCCAAACAACCTTGTAGATGACTTTCAAATCACCCATAGTGACTATCTCCATTAGGCTATCATTTATAACTTTATCTAAGTTAATTATGGGATTTAACTCCAAGGAGTGACCTATGAATTGTGAGCAATGATCCTTCACAAATTTGTTAGAATGCACAACATAGTCTATATGATTTCTCAAGAAATTTCTTTCTATCCAAGTGATATAAAAACCCTTATCCTCTTTGTCCCTCCAAGGATCCTTTGGATCCTAAATGTAAAGACAATCTTAAACTTGAATAAAAAAATACATCCCCTCCTATACTACAACTTATACCCTTCACTCTATAACTTCTTTGAAATGATTCCCATAATGATAAGAATCTTGCAAAGACATATTAGGAAGCAAAAAATTTGAAATACAATCATTACTTCCATATCTTTGGTCACAATCAAACTGTTCACCTCCTTTTATTGAAATAAGAATCATTGAGATATCCTAAACACTTCCATCTTGTGGAAAATATGGCCTTCATGTATGTATATTGATGAGTTGATGGAAGTCCACATGTTTATGGTATCTCTGGGTTTGTCTCTTTTGTTCTATACATGGTTGATAGAAGAGCCACTTTTCACTTTATTATTGTTCATCCTTTTTCTTTACATGCTTCTCTAATTTTTACACTCAACTTCAAAAATGATTTGCATGCCCCCTTAGAAAGTGGAAGCTAATTTTAAGAGTTCAAATTCTAAAATTTTTATAGACAACTCAATCTACATGTCCCTTAATATAATTTTTATAGATAAAAGTAAGTTCTCCTATGAACTATGCAACTTGATAATGAAAACTTCGAAAAGAAAAGATTACTTTTAACATCTCATAATGGAAAAGAAAAGAATAAACATACCTCAATTCCAAGTTCTCTATATAAATCCTTAACTTTTGCAACACAAGATGGATTTTCTTTTCCACAATTATCCTAAAAAAGAACATAATTACTATTAGTGAACAAGAAAGTAGTGCAAAATTACACAAATAGTCACAAATGAAAATGGACTTATCTGCATATATATAGTCTTTGAATTTTGCTCTCATATTCTCATTCAAGAGCTTGCACTACAAGCCAAGAAAATTTAAAGTCTTCAATATCCATTCCTATCTGCATGTACCGACTCCAAAAATAGAATAGTAAGTCTTTGATTAACAGAGAAATTCTTAAAACACATTTCATCACAACCAAAATTTGTTCAGATAGGTATTCTCAATTATTGGAAATCAAATCAAGAGTCCACAAAGTGGGTAGTTGCAACCTGAAAATAAGATTTCGACGAGGGTTTTAGAGCATGTTTTTAAAATAAAAATTATGGCCAAGATCCTAATACTGAGCAAATTTAATTGGTGAGACCCCAGAATGGTAGGTCACACTCCCGCCAAATGATACAACAAACACATGAACATTAGCCCATCATTGGAACCACCACCCAAGTCTTGACAATAGGCATGAACTCCACTAACGACATCCCATTGGACCATCATGAGAACAAGAGACCTCAGCCCACTGATGGTTCGATGAAGCATACCAGGGAGAAAAATGATTATCGGTGGGAGTGAAGCATTAGTTCTGTCGATCATCTGATAACCCTTATTGAATCACAATTTACATATGTAGTTGATCATTAGGTGTGAATGGTTGACCTTCATGCCTGTGTTGGCTATATTGAGGACACCTGAAACGTTATTACTAAGATGCTATTTAAATTTTTGGTACATGTGGATCATATATGACTATAGGCTGAGTATTCTAGCAACTTTTCTTTTTTAGTTGGATCCTAAAAATTTTGCAACTTATGTTCTTCTCTAAAATATTTGTACGAGGTTCAAATAGTAAAGAGATTGATGAAAGATAGAGGAATTAAAAAGATACTTAGATGTATTTGGATTGAAGGCCATAAACTAGTACATGCTTTTTGTGTAGGAGACATATCACATCCACAAACATGGTAGAGTTATGCAAAGGAAGAGAAATTGGCTTAGAAAATGAAGGCAATAGGGTATAAATAATCATTTATCTACCACCATAGTGAAAAGTTATAAATTGTATTTGGTTTGTTAAACATGGCCCCTGGTACATCTATTATAGTTGTTAAGAACCTTAAAGTATGTTCTGATTGCCACACTGCATCTAAATTCATCTCCAAGATTGTTGAAAGAGAAATTGTTCTGAGAGATGTGAGTCATTTCTATCATTTAAATAGGGACAACTTTGGAGGAACTAGAATAATATTATATTCGAGGGTAGAACACTATCAGCCTAACATGACTACATCGAGGGAAATCTCCTCATAGCTCCACCAATAGATGGATAAGGTGGGAGTAGTCAGTTCCATTTTCTATAATGTGGTAAGAGTCATATTGGTAATGGTATTTCAAGCTAGGGAAGTCTTCTTGGAGGTTCTAAATGACTTTCCTCTTTTTTATAAGACTGTCTTGGTAGTGCCACCTGGATCATTTAGTTGTTTGGTGGGATTCCAAATCCAGACAATGAGGTACATTTATGGAAATATCATAGAGAGAAGCTACAAGCTACCATGATGATTTTTCCAAGCGAATTTATATCAGACTCTTGCTTAGCATGGCTTAAGACATGTGTAGATGATATTCTATCTACATATATGCTTGGGGGAAAGCATTTGCTTGATCTTGTGAAAAGTGACAAGGAACTTGTAGATAATGAGACATTGATCAGAGAAACATTGGACAATCTGGATGCATTTGATGGGAGCTTGGAGTGGCTAAAAATGGTTTTTGGTTCAAATGTTGAGTTTCCATGGAAATGCATGTGTGAGATTGTTTTGAAGCACTCAAAGATTCTGTGGGATGAAAATTTTGAAAGCCTGTTTGTTAGTAGGATGAAACAAACAATAGCTGATGGATTTGCAGATCTACGTGAGAAAGTTAAGGTTGGTAAATTCCTTGAAGCCATAGTTACATCTCTGGAAAGTTACAAAGATGTTGAAACCCATAGATGAGGGGTCCAAGAATATTCTAGAATACCTCCTAAGTTTTCTTCATGCACATAAATATCCTTCAAGGATAAATGATTTAGCACCTTATTTGCAAGAGCAATGCTTCCATTTTATCTCAACATTGATTGTTGAGATTGAAGAACATCTTGCACATCTTTCAGAAGCTCTCTATCAAGAAATGAAAAATTAGGAGATGCTAGAAAAAATGAACAAGGAGACACTAGAACTGACAGTTATATTGGAAAGGGAAATTTTCTTATGAAGCCTTTTAGTTGCTCTCAGTTTTCATTCAACTTCTCTTCCACTAGTTCTTGGCTCGTCTTATCTCTGGTTTGTTGAGAACAAAGCTTCAGTTTTAGGGAAAGGATCTTTGACTTTCATATATTCCAATACTCATTTTGATTACCCTCTTCTAGATAGTTTTGGAAGATAAATACTAATGAGAGGGGTTGGTTTAAAGCTTGAATCATAGGATAAAAATAATAGCACCAAATTGAATAAACTAAGAAGAAATATGTACAATCTTTGTATCAGAGCTCATAGCATGTGGATATTGTGGATAACTGAAGAGTTTTCAGGCATTCTCACAAGAGATCTAAGGGATGATGATTCTTTATCCATATTCAATACTAAATTATTAATTAAAAAAGATGGCAATGTTTGAAATTTGAAACCAACTCTTAGTAAAATTACAAAATCTAAGTCCTTTCTTTTATTTTATATACAATTTCCTTTAGTGGATGCATGTAGAGATTCATAAGACTCGATACTGAACCAAGAAACAAATAATATGACAATGATTACCAGAAAAAGAGATTTGAAGATTGAAATCGATAACTAACATGATAACAGAGTTAAGGTGCCAAACAAACCTATAATTACTTTGTAATAAAGTGGAATTTTAAAATTTCTAGTAAAACAACTGAAATGGCTTGCTTTCTTCCCTTTTCAAGTAGCAACTATGCCATATTTAATACTCAAATTATTAATTCAAAAAGATGGCAATGTTTGAAATTTAACACTTAATATTCTCATCAGAATGACATCCATTTCAATTGCCTTGAAATATTTTGTTAGCATGTGATACACAATTCAACAAAAAACACATCAACCATGATGCATACAAAAAAAGGATTAAATATTACTTGCAAGAGCTTGGAGGTAAGCCTGAACTAAAGCCCTCGCCAAAATTCCTAAGCCCATCACAATCAAATTTTCTAGAATTTTTGCAGCCTGTATATGCCATATGTAATTTTAGAAACCAAATGCAAATGTATATATAGTTTAAAAGAATTTTTTTTAACTTCTTCATACAATAATAATATTACTACAGTAGGCTCCAAACAAGAAACATTTCCTAAATAAATGATGTAAGAGACTCATGTTGGATATAAAACAAAATAGTTTATGAAATAATGTACAAAAAATATTGTCTTACATACAATTACACACATGAACATAGAGTTGTCTACAATAATGGAGTGGGCATGAAGAAGATTATAATCCTAATGTGATCATCTCTCTAATCCTTTCCAAGTAAAATTTAATCCCTATGGGGCCTCAAATAGGAATATGAAGGGACACATTGTAAAGAGGTGATAAAAGATGCTAACAAGAAGGTTTTTAGCAGTTATTCAAATATCCTAACACTAAATCTATAGTTAGTCATTGCGATCAAAGAGGCTCTACAATATGATCCAAGAGCTTATGTTAACAATATCCTAGTGAAAGAGGATAGTAAGAATATTATAGACGTCCATGGACACTGGAAGATGACCAATCGAACCTAGCTATTTCATAAGTAAATATACCATAAATTATATCCTTTGGGTGACTTCTGTTAACTTTCTAGATGGGAAAATATTGATTACCCATGTTTTATTTTATTGAGTAAAGTGTACTCATTGTAGGTAGGGGATATGCTTGTATAAGAAGATTTTTATTCTATTTGAATTTCTAAATCATTACCCCTCTTCACATCAAAGGAAATTTTGTATTGTGACCCCTAGGAAGATTTCAACAAGTATGTAGGATAACTAGATTAGTTAAGGCTAGGGTTAGTTGTGCCATTGCATAGAAACCCTAGCCACTTGAAACATTTGCACAATCACCTCTCTTGGGGTCACATGGTATGTAATGTCTGAATAGAATGAGGTGAGGGTAACCATCTAGTTCACCCAATCCTACTTTTCTCACAAGTTGCTTAATCTTTTCTCTGTGATATTTAGAGCAGAAATTCTCAATTAACTACTGAATGCTACTTTTAGATTTTTAGCCTATCTTGTAGTATCAAATTTATACCTCTACTATTTATACTTGGCTTATGATAGATAATGTGGAGAATCAATGCTTATTGGTAATGGAAAATGAAATTGAGGTGGTAGAGAGTTATAGAATAATTAGTGACCACAATCTAAGAATACAAAATTTCTTGAATGCAAAATCATTTCAACCTTTTAATCTCCAACAACCAATAAGAAATGCAAAAAATGTAGTAAAGATTAGTGGGGCATTGCAAATCTAACCATGGTGTTTGCAATAGTGTGCAGTGGCAATACCCAGAACACTCCAACAACACCAACTCTATAATATAAACTCTAGGTCTGGATTAAAAAATGCTTCTACACCAAAACTTGGAAAAAAGCATGGTCAATTAAATTCAATATAAACAATAATCTAAAGATGGAAATTGAAAGAAACCTATAATTCTTTATTGGAATTTTGACTTACTTCAGAGGAGCCTTTTCTAAGTCTAAAAAAAAATTATAAATTTTGGGAAACTAAGAAAAAATTACATAGGCCATTAATAAAAAAGGGTTACATGAGATAGGGTTGTATCCTTGTCTTTGTAGTTAGTGCAAATAAGGGATAATATTATATTATTTCAAAAGAGTATTAAAAATATTTTTTACAGAAATCAGTAAATCTGTTATACATAAAATCCTTGACTAGAGAGAAATGAAATACAACTTCAAAAGTGCCACTTCCACCATTTGAAACTATGCAGAATGTTTACCTTTATCTTGAGACCTTATACCTCATTGTCCTTAGCTGAGAGAAATAACAAACTTAAAGACTATTTTTATGATAGGAAGAATACAAATTACCATTTTTTTGGCATAGAACCATATAAAAGATGTATATTTGAGATAAAGTAAATTATGTGCTAAAAAAAATCTAGTTTTAAACAAACCAGCTCAATCTAGCACTGATCAACCATACACATCGATTTTATTTTTATTTTTTTTACAAATGAGTTCAAGAAAGGCTAAAAGGCACAAAGGAAGAACGAATTTGCTTTGTTACAATGAAAAATAGGGAGAACACTAAGTTAGGGAATTGTCTATGAACTATTATGAAGTAACAAACTATGCTTCAGAACCTGCATACAACATTTTTGTTTCTTAATATTTTCATAAATATGATAAATAACATTAAAAAGAAATTGAAGGAAGCAACTAAGAATGAAGCAGAAGCACAAGATCTCCTTTTTTGTTTTTGGGTATGTGCAAATCTTGTATTCCAATCAATTCTATTGGAAGGAGAGCCCAAAACTATAGTCAATGCTATCATAAAGGGACACTCACAAATTGGAAGGTGGCTAACATTTGAAAAAATGTGTGGCCATTATTAGACACCCTAGTGTTTATCATAATTCAACATTGTCACAAAGAGGTTAATCAAGAAATTGATTTTCTAACAACACATGCAGTCAATCATGAGGAAGATTTAATCCTTGAAAATACGCCTAGCACATGGGAAGGATTTGAAGATCACTTCAAGTTCAAACAACCTTTCATAATCACTAATTAAGATACCCCTGGAAGATGCTGGAGGTGTCAATTGGAGCAACATAATGGGTGAAGCCGCAAAAGCAACATGTTAATAGGTGTTGTGGTCATTTATGATTTTTATAATTGGAAATAGGAGGGTTGATGCATAAACTGATGTTTATAATGGGAGTGGTCCCCAAGACCAAAACTAATGCATCAATAAAATAATCAAATTTTTTTGGTATTAAAAATTAAATTCCTAACTATATCATCAGCCAGATTACATTTTTATGGCCATAAGAAGCATTTAGTTTAATCGACCACTAAGAAAGAAGCACACAAAAGAAAATAACTATGCTAATGTATGTCTTAAAGCATTTTTCATTAAGAGAGAAGTAAACTGGTAAGACTGATAGATTTAAAAAAAAAAAAAATAAGAAGTCTGATGGTAAAGTAGTTAGCACTTGAAAATAATAAAAAAATTATCAACATTGAATTGAATAGTGTAGACATAACAAGATGTACACTTCCAACAAAATGGGACAAAATTTGAGTTATTTTCTTCATATATTTGTCAAAACTAGGTCAAAATTTGCAATAATCTCAAACTAAACAGAATTTCAAGAAAAGATAATACAAAGCAAACTCCCACTAAAATTTCTCAATTCTAGTTATTACTATAAGGAATAGTGCTATTGGGATCAAAATCTCGATTAAAAATCTAAAAGAACACCAAGAGGGCCAAATCAAGCAAGACACTAAAGTAAAAGAAATAAGAGTCATGTTGGGCCTAGTACGAGAACCCAAGTGAGCAAGAAAAAGGAATTAAATCTGAAAAAATGATCTCATAGAGTTCACTAAGCTTCAAGAGGACTTTTATGTGCAAAAAATGGAAATTGTTGAGACTTTGAAGCACCTTTAAGTGTTCAATCTACTTTTTTTGGGTGTTTTTTTTTACCTTTTCTAGGGGTTTGCTTTGCAAATATTTTGATCATGCAAAATCATAATTTTTTCAAGGACTTCAAAAATTTTAAGGTAAGCTTATTTAAGCATCACAATCTCTATTCATCTACAATACTTTGGAATTAAGCATAATTGAATTATTCTTTGTCATTATTGAATGTTACATTCTATGGATGGATTACAATTGTATGTAATTTCAAGATCATTATTAAAATCCTATAAACATCAAAACATTTTTTGTAGCTTTACAGATAGAGAAAATATTTTAGAGCTCTACTTGCTTTATTTAATACATTATGTTGTGATAGTCGAAAAGAAACATTCATTATGAAATGCAAAGGAGGATTGTAATAAGAGATATCATCATAATGTATAAAAGAATGTCAGTCTCACATATCACTATCCCTAGGCTTTTCATTATATGTAAAATGGAAACAATAGTGAAGAGAAGTTGTTGAATAGTTTGTTATCGTTACAAAAACTATACCTTTAAGCATTACAACCTATTGCTTTGGAGATTTTAAGGTTCGCCATAGCATTGTGTGTCACAACTTTTCTGTGGTTCAAATTGTTGTTTAACCACAAAAGATTGGGTCAGTATGGGTCTGAGAAGTTGAGAGAGAATGAGGCTAGAAATAAATACTAGATGTTGTGATAGAGCTTGATGGCATCTTGATTGACGTGTAGGATACTAGGCTAAGGTTTTTACCTACTTAAGAATCAATGCCAAGGGGAAAAATCCTTTCCAATCTCAAATCTAGACTAAACACAGTTTTAGAAAAAAGAGAGGTGTAAATCGTGACTAGTGGCATTCCTATTTGAGTGCTAGAAGCACTAATTGATAGACACTATGATCGTTTTCAAAGGTGGCTTTGCATCAACACAACAAAATTTACCGGTAATAATGAGTACAAAAGTTACAATTAGAGGCAGCTACAACCATTATAGAGATCAAACATGATCTATTTTTATGTGTTTGCAAGATCCTTGTCCGTATCTAGCAATATGTTCTACAAAAAGGCCACAAGATTCTAGAAATATATGCATGTAGTTAATATCAATAAAATCTTGATTGATTACAAGTTATAAATGGTACCTATCATTGCATAGTTTCCTCATAATTGTTGCCTATTTATTATGTTTGTCTTTGACATTCTTTTCCAATTAATAGTTGTATATCAGATGTTTCAATACTTCCAATGAACATCCCTGTTTATCAGCAGTAATAAATATCTTGGGTGAAACCTATAAGAAAGGGCTTGAGGGGTATGCGTTGTCTTTCAACCAAATACAATTGGAATGTGTAAAGCCAAACTTGACAATTTTTTCCAACATCCTGCCTAATTGTGCCAAAACAGGAGCTTTGGAACAGGTTTAAACATACATCAAAGCCGACTTGCAAGTTCCCTGGTAGACATGTATGCAAAATGTGGAACCATAGACAAGGCATGTCAACTATTTAAGATAATGCCTCAAAGAGATGTCATCTCATGAAATGGAATGACTACATGAAATGGATAAAATGGATTTTTTGAAAAGGCTTTAGAAACTTTTAGGAAAATGTAATTGGCAAGTGTAAAGCCAAATTCGAGAACCTTTGCCAAAATCCTTCTTGTCTTTGCTAAAATTGGAGAGCTTTGGAATAGGGTATAAAAATCCATCAATTTTTTATGGAAGGGGGATTTTTGATAGTTATGATAGTTGGAAATGCTCCTGTAGATGTGTACGCAACATATGGAAGCATAGATAGGGAACTTGTGTTGTTTGATAGAATGCCTCAAAGAAATGTGATCTCATAGAATGCCATGGTTGCAGGGTGCACAATTTTTTTTTTTTTAGGGCTTTTAAAACTATCAAGCAAATGCGATTGGCAGTTGTAAACTAAATTTCACAACTTTACCAACATCCTCCTTGTCAATGCCAAAATGGGAACTTTGGAATAGGGTTCAGACATCAATCTAAGCATAAAAGGAGGGACACTTTTTTTAGATGTTATAGTTAAAACTACCCTAGTAGACAAGTACACAAAATGTGGAACCATCGAGAAAAACCTATCTGAGAAATACATGCCCATCCTTGAACATGGGGGAGCATATTGAAAAGGGTTTATAAAAATTCAAGAAAATAAATTGACAAGCTTCCTAATATGGAAGCATAGACAAGGAAAATGAACTATTTGACAAAATGCCTCAAAGAGATGTGTCCTTGTAAATTGCAATGATTGTAGGAAATGTGCACAAAATAGATTTCTTGAAAATAATTTAGAAGCATTAAAGAAAATGTAATTCATAGGTGTAGAGCCATACTCGACAACCTTTGCCAGCATCTTGCTTGCATGTGACAAAATTAGAGCTTTGGAACAGGGTATAGCCATTCATCGAAGCATAATGGAAGGGGGACATTTGTTAGATGTTATAGTTACAACTAGAAATGTATGTAAAATGTGTATTGCCATGATTGCAGGATATGCACAAAATGGATTCATTAAAAATACATGTAAAAACCATGTTACAAAGATGTGAAAGATATGAACTATGCTTGAAATTTTTAATTTACAAAACGAAGAGAAATACTAATAATCTAACCTAGGAAATGCTCATCAGAGGCAAAAGCCACTCCAATTAAACAATTTCATAAGCATTCATGAAGTCTTCTTCATCGAGCACATCTTCCGAGTCTTTGGGGAATAACATAACAAGGAGTCATGGCTCTTCTCACTGAATTCTTGTTTGATGCAGGACATGGTTTTTCCATTTGATTTGTTTTCTTGAATTTTTTTCTCTTTCCAGACTTCAAATTTGTTTTTCATTTAATTTGGTTTCTGAACTTCTTCCCTCTTTTCTTGATTTGAAAGAGTGAAATTTCACTCTTTCAAAATATTTGATCTACAAAAGGAAAGATAGTTTTTAATTTTTTTTACATTTAGTTTTAGGGGCATTGTTGAAACCGTACGCTATCCAATATCAATGGGTTGCAAGATGGTAAAATATATTTAGATTTTTTTTATTATATGTTCTATAAATTAGAAATTGAACCTTAGTGTGCAATGGGTATGTCGAAGAAGTGGGGAAGGTCAATTAGGAAATTTTGGTCCATTTTTTGCATACATTTGTGTAGTACATGAAGTCAATTGCTAAAACCTCTTAATCAGGAATATAATCAGGCTCTATAGAAGATCATATGAGTGAATATAGTTTTGGAGATATTTTGGAAATATATTTGTACCTATAAAATATTACGATAATATCTCCAACCCTAGCACTCAATATATATGAGTGTGCAAAAAAGACCATGTGTTGTAAACTAATATATAATTTAGACATCCATCTCCATAAATAAATTTCAACACCCAAATCAACCTTAGTTAGCTAAGTATTGTTATCCTAACATTTTCATAACTACTCCATGATTCTCTCCAAATCCCCATGCTCTTTCCTTTTAGACTACTTGCACTTTACAATTTATTGTAGTTGTAAATAGAAACTATAATGACACCTAGTGCCACTCCAAATAGAACATCCAAAATACATGGTAAGTATAAGTAATGAAAAATTAATCAAACAAAATATTTCAAACAACAAGATTACAAGGTGTATGGTACCTACCCCAAATGGCCCACTTAGGTAGGGGTCCCATGAGGGGGGCTTAAGCTCTATGGATTATGATCAAAATCAAAAGAAAAAAGAATACAGGAGTAATAGTCATTTATTTAGTCATTTTTATTTGTCTAATATTAGTCATTTATTTAGTCATTTAGTTGTGATTTTACCCGATGACCAAATTAGTTACTTATAAATGACCAAATTAGTCATTTATTTTCCAAATTCTACTAGTGTTAGTCTTTTGACTAAATTTTTTAGTCATGTAGTCATTTATTTTCCAAATTCTACTAGTGATGGTTATCCCCTTTCCTTTTTCAATAACATCCTTAGAAAATCCTAGATTCTTGATTAGCTGCAAAGTATAAATATTCAAGCTTGCACCCCCATCCACCAAGATTCACTTGACTTTGTTCAAGTTATGGAACAAGACCTCAAGGTGGAGTGCACGGTTATGTGATGGTTGGGTCAGGAGGTCATGCTCAAAAAATGTAAGTAGATGTGGTGTAGTAATATGTCTAACCATAGCTTGAAATTGAATTGCATCAATTTCTGTGGGAATGAAGGATGCGATCAAGGCTTTCTCTAGGATGTCCCTAAGTGCAAGTGATATTTTAAGCAATTCCATGATGGAGATTTGGGTTGGGGTCTTTTTTAGTTGTTTCAAGATGCTATAACCACTAGAGTTTGATTTTGGTTTGGCAGGTGGTGCCTTAGGTGGTGGTGATGGTCATGGGAGAGAAATCTCACCATTGTGTGTGGTGAATCCATAGTTGTCTCTAGGTCCTTTGATGTTGATGCTTGTTACAAACTCATCCAATGATACTACAACATGGTCATAGATATGGTTTACATTGGTGTGATTCTTTCCTTTTCCATTGTTGTTCCCTTTGTTGTGATTCGACATTGGATTCGTGTATATCTTGAGATCTTGATTCCCTTCTAGTTGGTCAATGGTTATGACTTTATCACCGATGAGGTATTGGATAAGATTTTTCTGTCTCATACAACTAGCTCTATTGCGTGTCCCTTGATTTTTTGAAAATCACAAAGGTTCTTCTTATTATACTATGGTGGTTTAACTTGAGGCTTTTGGTAATTTTCATAAACAGGGAGTGTGATGAGGTTTTCTTGCACTAGTTGTTACTTGAAATATTCAACGGGTTCCCCAAGTGGTCTATACTTATGTTTTGATGGATATTTGTTCCATGGGGGTGGTCCTCCTTGAGTGTTCAAATTGTTGAATATTTGATTAGTCAGTTGTTTTGATGATGGGTTTGTTTGTGGGGTGTTTTGGTGAATGGGTTGTTGTATGTTGATTTTCAGTTGATGAGTGTTATGTTATGGGTACGTTTGTTGTTGTGTGTTTTGTCTTGGAGCACTAATAATAACTTTGGAATCAACAACACCATCGTTGGTAATGTTTTTATTTTTAGCCCAAGTGTGAGGTTTGTCATTGTAGCTTGTTGGTGGTCTATTACATCTTGGTACATGAGTGCACACACTTGTGATGTAAGGGCTCTCTTAATGTTGAGAGATTTGGGGATTAATTCATCATATGTTGTGATACATTTCATTTTTAGATGGAAGGAAAACTCCCCTTCAAGATTAGAGATGATGGTTCCAATTTTTTGTTCCTTTGGCATGGACCATTTTCTTTTTCTGGCTCTGGATCTCCATCATTGTAATGAAGCCACAAATATCTCTCCCCTAGCTTGTTTGAGGCCAGATAGTTCCTCCAGGCTTACCTTGATGTCTAGGTTAAATGAATAGTTTTCTATGAATAGGTCCATGATTTCTTGGAACTTTTTAATTCCAGGGGGTATGCGAGAGAACCATTCAATTGTAAGATCAACCAAACTTTGGAGGAAGAGTCACATCAGATAGGAATCATCATATGGTACTTCCATGCAATGTACATGAAATTCTCTGATATGATCGTCAATATTTCATTTTCCTCAGAATTTTTCAAATTTTGGTATTTCGAATCTTGGTGGGAATGGAACCATAGTGATATTCCTATCAAATGGATAGGGGCACAAATCTCGTTGGTTGTATGATTTTTTGGCTTTTCCAGATTGAATGTCCTGTATTTTCTATGAGAGCAATTTGACCTATGTGGAAAGATCAACTTGTGGATCTGGTGGTGGAATGTGCATGTTTTTGGGTGGTATAGTTTGTTGGGTAAATGACAGGGTGGCGTGTGTTACTTACGTGTTAAGGTTCAAGGAATTTTGGTATTTTTTTGTGAAAGGTTGTTGGAAGCTTTTTTGTGTGAGCAATGATTGTTGGTATGCCTGTTGTTGTTGTGCCAACAATGCTTATTGGTGGGCTTATTTTTGTTGTTTTTGTGCTAATAACACTTGTTGTTGGGCCTATTGTTGTGTTGTTTTTTTCTCTTGTGCTACCAAGTCTTGTTGTTGTGTGTGATGTTGTTGTAGAGCTTGTTGATATGCTTGCTATTGTAACAAGACATGCACTTGTGCTTGTTGTGCTTAGTATTGAGCTTGTGGTTGGGGATTGAGCTTGAGCTTGTTTTTGTGCCTACTATGTGACTTGTTACTGTTGTAGCAAAGCTTGTGTTTGTGCTTGTTCTTGAGCTTGTTGGGCTTGAAATTGCTACAAGGCCTTTTGGTAAGCTTGTTGTGCTACTTGCAATGTAATACTATACTAATTTGTTGCATTGGGATTTGGAGGTGGAGGTGGGGGATTTTGAGGGATTGTGTGAGATGATGTGACAAGAGGTTGTTGGGGTGGTTGTTGAGTGATAACAAGGGGTTGAGTGGTGGATGGTGGATTCAAAATTGTATTTGACGTGCCAAGCCCTTGTGAGACTATATTTTGGGATGTTTGAGGTGTTGTCAGATGATGTGATTAGTGGTTGAGATATTTGGGATGATACCACTTGGTGTTGCAATATCAGTGGCACATTTGGAGGATTTGATGTGATAGATGTGTTGATTTTATTTTTGCTTGGGGGGTTGAATTGATTTGGTTGATTTTGGATTGATATGTTTAATGAAGTGATTTTTCCTATACCTTGAATTGGTGTGGGTGATGGTGTCAATATGGGGAATGGTGGATAAATTTATGACATTTTCCCTTGTGAAAGTGAAGATGAAGCATTGAAGGTACCCCCTTTTCCAAATAGATTAACTTGTCCTTGTTAGATGTTGGGGGTGTAACCTTGTGTATCAAGGGCATAGGCAGGTGTGGCATGGAAAGTGGATGATATGTTCGAGTCTCTCAAGACAAGTGGAACACATGGATGTTTAGGGTCTCTTGGGATGATGCTAGGCATACCCAAGATCATGTTGGCCTCTAAGTTTTGATTGTTGACAAGTGGGTGTGATGTAGAGCATCATATAAAACCCCTCAACAACATCATTTCATAGGGAAAATCAAACCCCAATTGAATCAAGAGAAGATCAAATTAGTCTAACAACATAAATTTCTTCATTTCTTCATCAAATTCACCTATTAACTTAACATCCTTCATTTTTCCCTAGCCATTATCTCACAAAATAGTAATCCATATCTTCATCAAACACAAGATGACTATATAAACACAATCTTGACCAAAAACCATTAGACCCTTATATTCCCTTCATTACTAACACTTTCATTCCTCAAAGAATTCTATTACCAAGGAAAAATGATAACAATCAACTACCTCACCACGTCAATCTTCTAGGCAATGATCACGAAGCAATTCATCATGCTATTACCTTTTTCACAGACCTCCAAGATACATAAATTTGACTGAAAATGAATCATAACATAAAAGCCACTGATTTCACAGTCATGGTTCCACTTTTACACCTTAGAAACACCATGTTCAAATCATCAAAATAACATACACTCCCCTATAAACTTCTCCAAAACAAAGAAGAACATTTCCCAACATATTTTTAGACAATTCCAAGGCACCTTTCATCAGTCACATGACTGTCCCAACAGACAATCGAGTTCTTGTATACAAAACACTATTTGAGTACATTGAACACACATGTCCAGAACATCAATACTTTCAAACTCTGCCTTCTTAACTTTATCCAAGCATTAATACAAGTTCAATACCATTGTGTAGTTAGTTCCAACACAAATCTATTCACCAATATCACTGTTTATGCAAGTTATTTATTTTGAGCACATAAACCATTATGTTCCTAGTATGCCAATATACCCTTAGATTGGGTGATCCCACAAACCAAGTTCAAACTCCAAGAAAAAAAGACATAATTAGAGACCCTTTACTACCCTCATCAACATAAGAAAAGATTTCAACAATCTTCTTTAAAGAAATTATCGGTTCCTTGCACTGTACGTTGGAAAGGCTACTAATTCAGGCATATTTTACAAAGGGAGTCACCTTTACACCACCTCAAATCACTTGCCAACCTCAAACAATCATTTCTCATATCCACAAACTCAATATTATTCAGTTCTTAAGGATAGAAAAGTTTGAAGACATACTGTTTAATTAAACCCTTGTCTGTAGGGTGAATAAGCACCAAAATAGGGAGGGTTCCATGAACAAAGCACTTGCAGACCTCCAACACACCAGCCACCACCTGAAACTTGTCTCAATATACATGATTATTATTTTGACATCATCTTCAAGCTTGTGCATGTGAAAATCCTTCCATACCCTACTTGTAGCCTTCATGGTTCAAGATGGAAACACATATTTTACACTAAAACAACATCATATTCTTGCATATTCATCTTCGACTGCCCTGTCACCACAAAAAAACATTAAAAAAAATGAAAATACACTAACTACAATCCATCCCATCGACCCTTCATGCCTACATCGATGGGATGGAGGCTTTATGCCCTTAAAAGACTCTCAAACCCTTTTTTTGAGGGTTTACCAAATTAATGTTTTCAAAATCCACTAAATAGAAAGAAACTACTTTAAATATCTTCAAGAGGATAAATGATTCATTTCTTGATAATGAAACAACAAATTTGTGACCCCTAGACCTCAATACAGTCCGTACAGGGATTGGTAAAAGGAGGAAAACACAAAATTTTGTGACCAAAATTTTGCAGACAGTGCCTTTTATTTCTCAAGTTTTTATTACAAGAATACAATGGAATTTCCTTTCCTCACCTTACACTTGATTTTTATAAATTTTCCCCTATAGTAACTGACCGCCCAACTTCCCATCGGTTGAAAACTACTTCATAACTCTTAACATGCCTAATTTGTGCACTTTTGTTCACATAATGACATCATGACATCTTTCCCACCTTTTAACAATATTTTGAAAATCTAATAAGGTGACCACCTAAGGACTTAGTAAATGGTTTGAATACATTCAAAGTAGGCTTTACATTGCCTTGACTCGTCATTTTAGACTTGAACATTACAAATTTGACATGTTAGCCTTTTGAAGGCATTTACAAGATCTAGGTGCTCCTGCACCAAGGTGCCCTTGAAGGACTTGGAGTAGTGAGCTTCCTTTGGTGAGAATAGGTTGGCTTGGTGCATGAGATGATGATGATTGAGTAATTGGTTGGATTATGTTTGGGAATGAGGGTGAAGTGATGTTTGTGGGATGTTCACTAAAGTTTTCTCCACAATGGTGCTTACATCAAAATTAAAAGGGAGTTTAGCTCCTTTTTCCAATGCCAACATGTATTGGGTGGGATTTAGTTTCATGACCATGTTGACAAGTTTGTGGGTTTATGGATTTTGTACTAATTTGAGCAATTCATTGTGAGACATCTCTTTGTAATTGGTTGTGATGTATCCTCCACATGTGGCATCCTCCCTCTTAAAGATCTTGTGGTAGTTGAGGGGGGTTAGGTTGAGGGTTGGTAGACACCCTAGGGTCAAATTCCATTTGACTCAAATCACTTTTAGTTGATGTTTCTTTGTTTTGTTCCATGCTCTTCTTGTATTGTGATCTTGTTTGGACCATAAAATTGGGATCAATTTTTAGGAATATGTGGGATAAACCTTTAACTCCTTCGGTTGATCTAAACTTTAGGTACAAAAGGAAATTCTATGATGTTTTAGGATCAAATGATGATGATATGGAAAATGAGAGGCTGAATGATATGGATGTTTGAACTTTTAAGAACTTTGGATCAATACTAGACCTTAGGATTTTGATTTTGATTTTTTTTATTTGGATGATGAACTTGTAAACCCCAAGATGTAGATGTGATCTTAGGATGAACTTGTCCAAAGGGGTGTGCTAATTTAACTAAGTGTGTGAGAAAACATTCATTTCCACACACCTAACTAAACAAGATGATTTTGATTTGGTCTAAGGAATTACCCAAAGTCTAGCATAAGGATGTTTCCAAAGTTCTAGAAATTTGTTTGGGAGATGCATTTTGTTAAATGCTTTGAGGATGGATGGAGGTGTTTGTTTTGACTCTAGATGAACCTAGAAGAATTTTTTTTACAAGAACAAGGTGTTGAAGAACATGCTTTACCCTATAAATGATTCAAGATCAATACCTTAAATGAGGGGCTAATATTGGACATACAAGTCTAGATAATTCCTCAAAGAAACACATGTATAAAACTTCCTTACCAAGATGTTCCTATTGTAGTAGAGTGCCACAATGTGTTTCCTAATAGCCTTTGGGATATGATGTCTAAGCTTGAAGTGGCGACATGTGGACCTTCTTTTAGGAATTTTGACCTTGCGAGAAATCATGAAGACAAGCACATGTGTGGGGTTCAATTGTGATTTTAACTTGATTAATGAATTATTTTTACCACATCAACTTGTCTTGCTTAAATTTTGAACTAAATGTCTATGTCTTAGCTCCTTTTCATTCCACAAGGTCCATTATGTGAAAGTCAAAGAGACAAGGCCATAGTTTCCCTAGGTTAACTTTGAAGAGAGTGAATTGAGATATGAGCCCAAGTATTTAGAAGCTTGTAAAGATGAGATCCTCAGGGATAAGTAGTAATAATTGGAATCTTCTAAGGTATTCACTTTTTTCAAATGATTTGAAATTTTGGTGATTGTTAAATGTTTGTTTCAATGTTTTGGAACCAAGCAATGTGTTCAACTAACTTGTAAAAATGCAAAATCCTAGGCTGAAGAGATGCTACTTGTTGAGTCCCCACTTAGATTGATCCAAACACTAAGACAAAGAAAACAACTAGAGATTTGGTGACACTAGCTCCCCCTTACATGGCATAGGCTCACCAAATATCAAACCTTGAAGATCTGAAGATCTAAAGAATTTTCTATTCCTACAATGAATAGTGGAATGTGGGGCGGCTTTAGGATGACCATTCCTGCACTAGCAAGTATAAAGGTTTTTGGTCTCTACAACAAGTTGGTTCTTAATTCAGATATTTGGGATAAAACACTGGTGCCATACACATGGAAATATTAGCTCAATTAAGAGGCCTCCTAGCCCCTTCCTAAGAAGGGATTTTAATGTATCACATGGATCCTACAGGTGGCACTTGTCGGTATGGGATACCAACACCAGTTGGTTGATGACTTTAATCACCACCATTTCATTTATATAGTGGATCAAATATGAAATCACCACTTTGGGTACTTCCCTCTCACAAGTTGGGAGGCAGGCCCTTCTAAAGGTAACACTTTGACATGAAGTCAAAATGTTTTAAAAAATATCAAGATTCTTTTTGTAACCCAAGATCGCCAAAAGGCACAATGGGAGAGGATACACCCATCAAATGAACAAAAGAAAGAAAATAACACCTTGAGTTTTTCTCTTCACCCAAGATCGCACAAAGTGCAAGGGTAGAGGATACACACTCAAAGCATGCCAAAAAAAAGATCAATCACTTTAAGAACTTGTTCATTTTAGCCTTTAGATAAATGGTGAATTTATTTTAAGCACCAAACTGAGTGTGACTTTTCCTTGACTTTTCCTTGTTCAATTTTAATCCCACATAGCAATGATCTAGTAAGTTTGTAGGTTCAATTTTAACCAATTTGAAAAGCTCAAGTCAATGATTAATTTTAAACCCAAAGCAATGCTAGTTGGTCCTAAAATAGAAGATGAAAAGAAAAAATGGAAATTTTAGGCTATTGGAATGAGCATTAAAAAATGCTTTTAGTTTTCCAAGCTGATGTTTCTCTTCAATCTACAAAGGTGGCACTAGATGATGAAGGAACTATTATATTTGCAGCAAAGGTGGCACTGAAATCAAAGGTGACGCTCTAGTGAAATAAATAAGCAAAAATCTACAACATACAAAGAGCACAAAAGCAACACAGTAAATGAAAAAGTAGTGCAAAAGTAGAAGTGATGGTTTGGTTGAAATTTGGAAATGATAGTTTGATCGAGAAGTCAAAAGTGACACTTTAGCAAAGGTAGCGTGACAGAGCATAGCAATGGCAACATGACATGAAAAAGATGATGTTGTAAGAAAAAGTGACACTATATTTATAAGAAAAGGCAACACTTTGGACGTAAGAAGTGGCATCGTCTTCCTGTAGCTACAAAAAATGTTATTTTCAAGCCAAAATATCAAAATTTTAAATGGTTATCCCTCCTTCTAGTGCCAAAATGTGAATTCCAATCTACAACTAGCTAACAAGAGACAAAAAAAATAAGGTTAGTCATGTTAGAAAGCACAAACAAAGCATTCCCAATGCGATTCTTGATCAAACAAAGATGAAAACATGAAATAAAACCATAAAAAAAAGTAAATAAGAGCATGTAATCAAACTAAATAGACCAAAATTCCATCCCATAGGGGGATTGGTGCCACTTTGGTGTGGAAAGTAGCCCTTTGCCAATCCCTTTGATAATCTCTAAGATGTAAGTGATTCCAAGTGTATGAGATTCACTACAAGTGGCAATGAAAACAAAGCTAAAATATTATGAAAATGAGTATAAATGAGTGATTGCTATGAGTGAAAATTCCTATAGTGCAAGCTTGCATGAGATTGTGGATCCATATTGTGTAGAGAAATCCTCTACTTATAGGATTCAAGGGTTGAAGATTGAGAAAAATTTGTGAATGTGGGACTAAAAGGGGAGCCAATAGAATTGTGACACTTGTCACAAGGCTAATGGATAGAGGTGGAACACATTTTGGAGAATGTGTAGAGTTAAGGAATGTAGGTGGATTTGTAAGAGGATGTAAGAGAATTGAATGAATATGTTTGAGATGTAATCCAGGGACAAGATGATATGTAAGTGCAATTAAATGCCTTTGTAAGAGGGACAAGATGGCATGTAAGTGCAATTAAATTCCCTTGTAAGAGGTATTTATGAGTTTGTAAGAGGACTTAAAAGCCATTTGGAGGGAAATTGAATGAAGGGGTGGTTAGGAGGAATATTCGTAAGAATATTCTTCTATGAGAAAAATAGGCTATTTAGTTAATTAGAAGAAATTATTTTTATGTGCAACTTGGTTAGTTGACCATGGGTTGATTTAACTTTGGTGAAGTTAAAAGCTAGAAAAATGGGTAATGAGGATTAGAGAGTGATTAGAGTTAATTAATTCATAATTAATCAACTTGAGTGGGTTAGGGGATTTATGATATTTAATTAAATAGTTTGATATATTTAATCAAATAAGAGGACTTAGGGGGATTTAATTTAGTATTTTTATTTTAATTAAATAAGATGAACATTATGAAGAAGAAAGTGAATTGATCTAATAAAGTTAATTATTTGATTAATAGTATAAGTTGATTGATTTAACTAAATGATGTTAGTTAATTAGAATTATATGTGTAATATCGATCAAGACTTTTTGAGTGTCTACACTAGCATATCCTTTTATTAAACCTTGACTTTTAATTCCTTCATGCTTACAATCAAAGTTTTAGGCATACCCTTACTTTGATTTCTAGTATACCTTATTGATAATCCTTAATCCCTCAAATGCCCTAATACCTACTTTATATTCATCCATTCCCCACTCTTTCTCTTACCCTTATTATATTTTCCCATTTTGGCATATCTTTATGTCTGACTATACCATTCTGTTTATTCTTATTTTTATATCAAACTTTCTAAATTGATCATGATTTTTATTCCAAGTCTACCTTTAACCTTTATCTCTATCAAGGTTTTAGAGTTCTCTATCCCATCATCCCTTTTCAATAAACTCCACTCTTTCCATTATTTGTTATAATTAAATTGTACCATTCCTTAGTAGCATGCACTTTTCCCAAACTCCACTCTTCCCCTATTTTAGTCAAAATTTTGCACCTTTTCCTACTAGCATATATTTTTCTCAAACCTTAACTCCCCAATACTTTCATAGAGTTACCCTTCATGATTGATGCTTCAAGATTACCCTTAATTTAGTAACTTTCCCATGGAAACCCTAAAATATAACTCATAATTTAAACTATGTCACCTCATCGAGATCATAGGTTTATATATCTCCCTATTTAGATATCTACTGTACACTATACTCTTGAAATTTAACTCTTTTCATGTGGTATTAGACTTGAGGTATTCTCAATTCTAAAACTTTGAAACTCTTTCCTTTGGTAATGCTCTCTCCCACCTACCTCCTTGTATGCTATTAATGGCTAGTTTTGGACTCTACAACTACTCCAAAAGGATTTATCCCACCTAGAAGCTATTTCATTAGAAAAAATGAGAACACTCTCCCCAATTATTTTTTTATTTGTATTAAAGGTGACATCAACACCCACTTAGCTACAAACTTGTTTGGGAGAGTCAAAATGATGTATTTGAGCTTTAATATGGTATTTATAATGTGTGTGATGATTATTTGAATGATTGGTAATTGACTAATTTTTAGGATGCAATGATCTAATTATGAAAACTATGAAATTGTAGTAGTCTATTATGATTTTTGATAAATTAAAATGCAATTAGACAAAAATGAGATTCAAAAATGTAGAGGGTAGACATAAAGGAACTCGGGGTTGAAATTTGGTGTAGGATTAGCTAGTTTTGCAGAACAATATGCCCTATACTATCCTCCTATTTTTTTGGATTTGAAATTATAGGATTAATGTCTTTGGGATATAGCTTTTGTCTTCTCAGAGTTGCTATCAGAACTTTTTCCAATGATGAGAAAATACATATTTTGTGACTTAATAACTTGTAGGGTTTGAGTGCATGAATGAAAAGTAGTCTTAAATATTTCTTCAACTCAATTTAAATATGTAATTTTCACACATGAGAAGAGGAGAAGGGTTGTGCCATATAGGGGCTTGCTTAAGTCAAACCCTGTGTTAGTACTCCTACCTCCACAATAGAAAATTATGTTATAAAAAGAGAGGTTATACTTTGTTGGATATAGGATAATGATAAAAAAATAATGAATTGAAAACTTGTTGCAACTCACCACTTAGATATGATCTCCTTGATGGATTTAATTCATACTCATCACCTTCAAGCATCAATTGTTTCTTGACTTGAATTGATTTGAAGACATACAAGTGTTAGTTCTTCTAAACAAAATGCATGTAAAGTATATGAAAAACTTACATAAAATATGACATGATGCTTAAATGATGAAATGTTACAATAATCTTGATAATTCTTTTCTTAACTACCCTTGAATGCTTTTTAGGAAACTTGATTTGTTCAATTGAATTCACTAGGATTGAAACGGTGAAAATAATTTATATTTATATGAAATTATTCTAAGTTATCAAAATCAAATGTTGAAAACCAACAATTGAAATTGGAAATTCAAATAATAAAATATCGGTGCCGACATAAATTTGGTGCCAAATCAGGTGGTCTAGGGTGCAATACACCCTAGACTAGATCCATCTTTTTAAGGGTCTAATAGTGTTGGTGGATAATATTAAATGCATAGTTTCTCTAGCATTGGTGGTTGCCTTTTGTATTCAAATGTGTATTTTATGATCCAGACTAATTTCCCATATTTTTTTCTAAGAATATTTGTAAACTAGGTAATTAATGCATAATTAGGTCCAAGCATAGGGGAGTTAAACCTAGTGTGAAATTATTAATGGCAACATTTTTTTATGCTAAATTTATCCCCCACTTTAGTGAGAGCGTGAACTTATGCTCAGAATCATGCTAAGTGAATCTAAAGTAAAATTAAATGGAAAAATTTTAATAGTATAATTTAAAGATCTCTCCCCAAAGAAAACATTGATCTCAATGAACAAGTCAGCTATGGTACCTGGTTGAGAAACCAAAATAAGTTAACATAATTCTAAGGATAGCTCACAAAGAAGCAAGACCTACTATGAAGATGCAAAATTCTATGACTATCTTCTAGAATGTTGAACCATGATGGTGAAACAATTTTCTAAAAATATTTTACAATGATTTTTCAAAATTTTTAAGATTCAAATGGAGTGACTCTCTTTGAGGTTGTTAGTGTGAATGGAATATTTCCTAACTAGATATTAGTGAGGACCTATTCACATCATTAATAATTTTACTTAGGAGTTAGTTTCCTAGGTGGCATTTTCTAGAAACTAGTATTTAATGGGACCATATCTCATTAATAGGCATGTAGTTATCTGGGCATTTAATATTTCTCTCATGCATTTATAATTATGTATTAGGATTTTAATGATTGCAACTAAGGTTGTTATCCAACCTCCTCTCACCTTGCCTATATAAGGAAGGCTCTTGTATATTTGTAAATAATTCTAGATCAATTCATCATAGATCATCATTTGATCAAGTTATCTTCTTGCTCATAGTGCACTACTTTCTTGTTCATGTGGATGGTATTCTTCTGGGTGATCCATTGAAGAACTGCAACTTCAAGTGGGTTATTGATTCATATTTCCAACAAAGGCTAAGCTATGAGAAACATGTATTTTTTTGGTATAACTCACATAGTTAATGGCTTCCACACAGTATTGTGGTATGAGAGATCTAGAGTGAACCAAATAATTATATATTTCTTATAGTATTTTTTTAAATTCTTTTCCACATCATTTTGTGGAGGAATGTATATAACTATACACTATAAATTAACCCCCCTTGAATTTTAAAACTACTCAAAATGATGGTTAGAATATTCAACACCATTATCAATGTGTAATGAATTTACCTAACTATTTCTCACAAGTGATTTGAAGTCCTCAAGATACTTAAATACCTTAGAATTTTGTCAAAGAAAATATACCCATTTTTATTTTTAATTGGAAAAATAATTAATGAAAGGTCAATATGTTTCTAGCACTAGTGAATGAGGGATGCAAAAATAAAATATACAAGTCACTATAAGTCAACTCTAGAATTTAAGTAGCCCTTTATGATTTATATTTTTCAAACTTCTCTTTTGGGGTGTTTACTTGGACCACATCACTAGTAATCACTATAAAAATGTGAATTAAAGGAAATTATATACCGATGTTGCATTGATTAATTTATTGTAAGTGGTGGTAGTTCAAATTCTCAAAATGTTCATGCCACAACTCACTCAAATAATTAGAATGAATAAGAAGTTGCTTAAAGGAGAATAAAAAATAAAAATCATACAACTAATATTGGTGATCTACTCTCCTAATTTTTGTTGTAGAACGAATATGGGTCTCTTAAATAACCACTATGTTAGGAGTAAATTTGACCCATTTGGCTTGAGATTGTGTGAATGGTTTGGTAAAATAACATGGTATTAGTTGATAGTGAGGGAACATAAAGAATGAACTAAAATATCCCATCACCTATGTGAATAAAATTCTCACATTCCTCAACTAGAATATCATCACCCATCCAAATGTGAAATATAGATCAAGACTAACTATGTGAAGCCTGAAGTAAAATTTATATTGGTAAAATTACTAGAGCCAAGTATCCTATAAGAAAGTTGAACTACTACCTATAAGGTCCGCGTTCTTTTCTTTTCCCTCATTATTTTCTTTTGATTTTGAAGACCCCTCATTTGATGAACCCTATTTGAAGTGTGATTATGTTAGGACTATATGTGCTATTCACAATTCATATCATAAGGTCAAATACAAGTTAATTATTTATTGAGATTAATTATGTATAAATCAAAATTTCATGAACTAGGTAAAATGGGATGCCCATGTGTGGGAACATATTTAATTATTTAATTATTCTTCAAGGTCTTGGAAATATTATTATAATGAAACATTGAAGAGGGGGTCATATAGTGGACTTGTAAGAGAATTTTCCTTTATGAGTTTATATGTGAATATAATTAGTTCTTTGTGGGGGAGTACTTAGAACTTACATATTCCAACTCAAGTAGTGAATGCCAAAGATTATTTTAGAGGAGTTACAATCATTTTTCAATCCATTCTCTTATATAGTGAGTTGGGAGAATTCTTACCATGGTTTTTGGGTGCATGCTTTGAGCCTATGTTATTATTTTATGATGGGTTTGGGACCTTCTTAAGACTATATATTGAGGGATTCAGATGGAGGCATGAATCATTATATATCTTTTAGGGTTATTTTACTTGATTTTTCTCTGCCTCTAAAGTCTCTCATAGGGTTAGCCTAAGAAAATATTGTAAATATTGCATTGTTGAATAATACATCTCTCATTTTCTTTAGAGGCCATATTTTTTATTGAAATGGTTTTTTGGGATATATCTATGACACTCTTGTTCTATGGTTTCTTCTTCCTCTTCTTATTGTCTAATTCTTGTTCTTTTCTAAGTGTTATATATATATATATATTGAAACTCTATTGATTTTCTTAGTGTAGATACTTTCTTTTCTTTCCTTGAAGGGTTAGTGTGGATTTATTTTTTATGTTGATTTTGAAGTTTTATCTTATGCATAATTTCTAATGGTTTGCTACAATATACACCAAAAACTCTAGCAATAAAAATTTAAAATTTAAGATTACAATTATAATGAATTTCTTTTTATTTTAAAAATTTGAAGTTCCCAACAAATAATAAAAATAAGATAAACCTTTATAAGCAATTACTTATCAATCTCAATAACCTAACCATTTTCATATAAAGGAAACATATGATATGACATGAAAATAGAAATTATACAAATCCACTTCCTTAAATGAGATTATACCTAAATGCATATTTTAATGAATATGTAACATAGAAATTTCCAAATCATATCATTTTATTATTTAATAATTTTATTACTATTTATTAAACTATTAAAAAAAATTAAAATCTAAAAAAAATAATTAAATATATATCTTTCACTCTTATACATTAATAAATGTAAATTTTGTTAATTATAATGTTTTAGTATTGTTAATTAGTTCTTTGCATGACCTAACTCAAAATCCTAACTCACACCCTAACTCTAAGCCTAAGCCTAACCCTAACCCTAAGGCTAACAATAAATTCTAACCTATTAACCTAATTCAAGACCTATCTCTAACCCTAACTATGGTCATAATACTGTCCATAATTATGATTGTAACCCTAACCCTACTAATATAGAATTATAGAGTGACATTACAAAACTAACTTATTAACTAATTAATAAAATGAGTTGATTGCAATAATACCATACTTATGACAAATACTAAAAAAATAATAAAATCTAATACACTAGCCTAATTTAAGAATAAAAATTGTTAGATTGAAAAATAAAAATGAAACTAATAAAAAAGAAAAATAATATAAAGTTATAAACCACATTAACCTTTATAAAGTCTCTTTCCGATCAAATGAGTTTTAGCCTTTCACATTTAAGTTTGGCAATGATATTATTATATCATTCTTTATTTAATACTCTCCTTATGATTTACTCCTTTACTGCTACTAACAGCTGTAGCAGAAACAAGCAATTCCCGAAGGAGTCGCGTCGCAAATTCCACCAAGTTGCTTTTCATTGTTTATGCAGGCACTGTTGCATTTCTCTTCCACGCATTCCCCTTCATAATTATTGTTCAATTCACCACCACACTCTGGATATCTCGCATCGCCCACTTGTAATCATGCACAAATTACAGTAATCAGTAATGTTTGTTTAGAATACTATATTTCTTATTTTACTGTGTATATATCTTTTGAATCGTTTCAAATTATTGTCAACAATTCATCGTCATGCTAAATTCATTTCGTGAAAAATTCAGGACCAACAATATAATATAAATACTATGAAAACTATTATGGAACATAATAACATAATGGCGAAACATAATGCTATCATCATTAGTGCAATGTCTGAGAAACCAGAGAACTCACAGCAGGGTTCTCTGGTTGTGAATCTGGTTGCAGATAAGAACAAGACCAATACTGAGGATGCGGGTATTTCCAAGCAGACGAGCCAGCATGAAGAGGAAGACTCCTCCTATGCCTAGATGGTTCAGGTCCGGAAGAAGGGCACTCAGGAAATGCACAATCTTGAAGCTGAGGCTGCTGAGACTCTTAAGTTCTTAGGTTAGTTGGGGGTTTCTTATTGGTTTTTTGGTTTGGGTTTTTTTGTGGTCTTTGTTGGCCTTGGGTTGGTGGCTGCTGTGTTTCTTGGGCTTTATTTTGATGCAGCCTTTTTGTCTATGGTGACTTTAATGCTTATTTTTATTTTCTGTAAACTCTGTGGTTTCTGGTCCAAATAAAACTTTTTTTTTCCTTTATCAAAAACAATATAATATAAATTGCTAGTGGTGAATTTTCCATCATGATGAATTGTTACAGGTAAATTTATTGCCCATGAAAACCTTTCTGAATTCAAACCCCTATAAGAAAGAAGAATGAATAGTACCGGAAAGGAAGACGCTAAGAAAGAAGAATGAATAATACCGGAAAGGAAGACGCCCACCAGCAGTATAAGCAGCACAAACACATTCATGGATTTTCCCATCGTCTCTGCAACTCCAAATTAATCTCCAGATGTAATGTATTCTGTGGATGCAAAAAGATAGAGTATTTATTGGCAAGGCAATAGAAGCGAAAGCTATGTAAATGGTGTTGTGGGTAACGCTTGTGATCGCTACTTTCAATGTGGCGTTGCATCAGCCGGCTCCCAAGTATCCATTACAAACAGTCCATGAGTACTAACCTCCACGCACTAAACGATATATGTTTATATATTTATAAGGGAGGAGATGAGAATATCGCTCAGGAATAAGTACGTTCTCCAATACATCCATTACACACAGTCTAAAAGTATTAGGCATCACCCAGAAAGCGTCGTCTGATTATATATTCTTAAGAGATAAGAATGAGAATATAATTATAAATAAGTTTGTATCTTTTTATATAAATATTATAGTATTGTTTCGTTGGTTCCAATATTGGATTACAAATACTCTATATTATTATATAAATATTATAGTATTGTTTCAGTTGGTTCCAATATTTGATTACAAATACTTTATAAAAATTCTAAATAAGAAATTTTGATATTGCACATGGTTTAAGGGTGAAATTGTAAATAAAAATTATTGATGGGAAATGGGTTGATAAGATACTAATTTGGATTGGGTATGCAATTATGGATTCTAATAGCTTTGGTGCAATGTAGGATATAGTTTACTAGGATCCACTAGTTTCCAATAGGTACATTTTTTAATATACTCAAACACTAAGGATTGAGAATTCATGTATTTATGAGCACCATGTAGAAATGAGTGGTCAAGAATGATGTGTGGTATCTTATTAGGAATTTGTATAAAAATAATGTATTGCATAAATGAAAAATATATAACACAATTATGTTGAGGGCTATAAATGAGAAATTTATTTTAATAGGTGAAGTTGTTAGAATCATGAGAATAGTTGTAAATGAATCCTTTTTTTGGGTCATAGGTATTTCAATAAAATAATTTGTAGATGACTTTGTAGTATCATTTGGAATCACTTTCAATAATTTTGAGTCCAGCCTAGAAATTATTTTTAAGAAAAAAAGAACCAGTATGATTTTATAGGAAAATTAAGTTCAATCCCACAAAACCAATAGAATTATAGTGTGGTATGCAAATCTATAAAATACATATGTATTCATAAAATATAAATATAATGCACAAAAGGCACAAGATCTATAGAGTTGAAAAGATGTATTACTAGAAGTAAGTTGGGTAGGTGATTAGATGAAAGGAGGGGTATACAAGAGACCGTTATTGGTAATTTACAACAAAGATACTCTAGTGATTTATTTCATTCATGTTCTTTCATACTATGAGATACCACAATGGATTCAATATAATGTAAAACAAAAACCTATTTTGTAGTGAAACCGTTTAATCATGGTTAGGAAAAGTTAGTTTGGATAGGAATAAAAAATAAGAAAGAAATGAATAATTTTGTGGACAGAAGTTTGAATACATTTATTTTCTCCTCAGATATAGAGAAAATTGTTAGTAAATGGGCCTTAATTACAAAGATCAGAACTTGATTCATAAATGATGGGAATATATATAACAATGATAAAAAATAAGTTGATGCATTTTCTAAGGTTTCTTCTCCTTGCGAGTATCAACAATTATACTTCATGGTTGGGAAAGTAGAGAATATAATGATACATTTTTTGAATTGACATATTATACTAGTGAAAAACATCCTTCATATTTCCCAAAATATGAATATTGGGTGTTGTATAGAATCTAGACAATATAGACCTATTTCTTAAGATAAGATACTATCTTGATAGAAAGGTTAATACAAATAATATCTTGTACTATAGTATAACTAGTGTGACTCATTTGAAAATGGGTAATGGATGGACAAGTCTAAATTGCTCTCTACAACCTCTTAAAACCTAGTGAAGGATTTTTGGTTTCTTCTTTTCCCAAAGGAAATTTTCCTTTCCCTTTACATTTTTTGGAATCTAATTACATTGATATTAGGCCATGTTGTGTGAAAGTTAGTCATGTGCATGCACACATTACGATTCCTAGTGGAAATACCTCTTATATTTTTTGGTTACAATAAGGTAAATAGGTGATTTTCATAGAAATGTCTAGAATGTTGGACAAGTTTTTCTATGATGATGGTTGTGTGCTAAATCATTTAGAAAATAGTTTTAAAGAATACCATTTCCAAAAAATATATGTAGATCATTTTCACAAGAGTTCTCATCATGAAAAATATCATGAATTTGGAGGAAGAGATGAAGGCTTGAAGACCCCTAAAGTTTAATTTTTTGAGGAAAAGCAATTTTGGGAAGGGTGAACTCATAATGTCCCCTTTAAATAAATTTATGTTTGTCTATACTAGAGGCCTTTTTCCTATTTCTAGTGTCCCCCTTGGTAAAAATTTGTATAGACTTGTTTCCTCTCATCACCCCCCATGTTCCTATTCAGCTCAAAAGTTTCTAAATGGGGAGGTATGTTAAATTTACTATGTTTGTGCAATCTGTTAGAGTTTTAGACCTTTTTGTGTGGGCATGCCTTTTCTCCCAACTCTTCTTTTTGTTACCTTTTGTCAAGTTTTTAGGGACTCCATCCTATAATGACATTTTTCTTGAACCTCTTTCCCTATTTTACCCACCATTAACTATCAATATGATAAATTCCAAGTGGGTCATCTGTATGCCTATTAATGTGCTAGAAATTATAAAATATAGGAAAATTCTTAGTGTTAGATGTTTTTGGATCATTTCTCTAAGTTTGGGTATAGTATTATACTTATGGACTTTCAAGGTCTCTCCTACCTACATACTTTTTCCTTGTTACCCCTAAATATCTTACCTTGCACTTAAGTTAATTTATGTGTTGTAGTTTTATACTTTTTATTCCCTATTTACCATTTAATTGACACCCCAAAACTCTAAAACCTTGAACCATTACAATATTTTCCTTTTGTGTAATTTTTTTGGGCTCATCCTCACTTGGGTAGTAGGTATTCCTTTCCCCTAATGCTAGAAACCCTATTATTTTCTTTTGATGCCAATTTTTCAGCCATCCCTTTCCTTGGATACTCATTTCTTGTCATCTTTGATCCACAAACCCTAAAAATCTAAAAAATCCCTTGAATTCCATGTTTGGAATTGATAAATCATTTTGAGTTCTTTCCTTTTCCCCCTCATTTTATTTAAAAGTAAAATTGGCTAAGAAAAAGATAAAATTTTAAGTTTATTTTTCTAAAGTTTCAGAGTTCTCTATCCTAGTATCCCTTTCAATCATTTCTCATGTTATTCCCATATCCTTATTGGTGTTTGAAACTTTCCCCTACCTAGGAACCCCTCCCATGATAGCCTTGATTCCCTAAAACTTTGAATCCCTAACTATTTGTAGTATGCTATCTTTATCACAGTCAAATTTTTGTCCTTTTTTCTCACTTATGTACTTGTCATGAGGTATCATCAAACCATGATCCCCAACAAATTTTGACTATGTTATCCCTTTGGAATTGTGTTCTTGGACACTCTCCTATTTGGATACTTGGTATACCATATGCTTAATCCATCACCCCCTATACATAGTAAGAGTTATGAGCCATCCCTAATCTCCTCGCCTCAAAATTGTGAAACTCTTACAATTTTCACTTTTTACTCCAACCTACCTCCCTACTTCACCTAGAATTCCATAAATGATCTAATACTTGGCTTAAAACTACAAATCATTTTTTTTCATTCCTATAAATCATTATTTATTTTAAATCTATAGATTCAAATGGAATAGAAATAAAGGTGCTCATGTTGTGATTAATATAGTGGTCAAGTTTGAAGCCTTGATGCTCCTCCAATGATAAATTTAAGAAACATGAGATAAAAAAAAAAATCTTTGTGAATCTTTCATTTTTTGGAAAAATAATTAATTTCTATTGGTAAATATTTCCTTTTTGGAAAAAAAATTGGAAATTTTTAAATCACTAGAAATTTATAGAAAATTGGGGAAAATATTGATGAAAAATAGTAAAATACATTAATTACCATGGTGAATCCTTTAAAAAAAGTTCAATTCCTATGGAAAAGCAAGGGATTGATGGTGCCAGTGATTGACTAGTTTAAGCCTTAAGGTGTAGTTAGATCACATGTGTCTATAATTCTTTATTTCCTTAACATTTAATTTGGCCTTAAATTATTTATCACCATCATTGATTTTATTTATAGTTAATGATTTGGGTTCTATTTCAGGCCCATGGGCACTAGACCTCTATGAGTATATTGTGGTCCATAAAATTTAACCCTAGCTATTAGATTATAAATCTTCAATGACCTAGACTCGATATTAGTATCACCTTGGAATTAGAGCTCCAGATACTTTTAATCCATGAAATAAAACCCTATCCATTAGATTATAAATAAAATAAATGGTGTGATAAAATATTGGTGATATGGCCCTAATGTAATCAATTGGAAAATATTTGCCATTAAAAAATTTACTAAGGTCCTCATGTAATCTTTTGGCTATCACTCTATTAGTTTTAATGTGATCTTTCTTGGATGATACACTAAATCCAAAGGTACCATAAACAAATGAATAAATTTCTATCTTTGGAATGTTCCTCCATACCTCACATAATGATCTAGACATATTTATTGATAAATTTTCACATCATTTTATGCATAGATCATGGGGGGAAGGATGAATATATGATCAAATATGGATCTATTTCCTTATTTTATCCATGATTTCATTATCCTAAAGCTTCCATGTGCAAAATAGGTTCCTAAACTAAAGATTTATAAATACGAGTTTTTTCTACATATAAGATTATTGGTCCTTGAGATAATTTTTTAGTGTGTCAGAAGGTTAATCTAGTATAAGGAAGGATCTATGAGTTTGGGAGATAAAATTGTTGTAAAGATTTGTGGTAAAGGAAATCCTAGCATAGATGGAATATTTCCTACACATGATGTCCTTTATGTTGAAGGATAAAAGCACAATCTGCTAAGTGTCAGTCAAATGTGTGACAATGGGTATAAAATTTCATTTAATGTAGAGGATGCAAGATAAGAAAATCAAGGAGATTAGTTACAGAAGGCACAAGAAATGAAAGTAATATCTACAATCTCAGTGAAGTGAATGGTCGTGAAGCTATCTAATAGGATAGGCTGATGAAAGTTAGTTGTGGCATAGGAGAATGGACCATGTAAATTTGATAATCTAGGTTAAAGCAAGCTTGGCACTTGTAAGGCACATGCATAAGATTACGAAACCTACAAACACCACTTGCAAGGAATATCACCAAGGCAAGCAAATAAAGGTTAGATTTAAAATAAAAGAGTATGCAACTACAAAGCCTTTAGAGTTCATACATATTGATATTTGTCACCCCACAAGGAGAAAGGGATTGAAAGGTGAAAGGTACATCATGTTATTGATAGATGATTACCCAAGAATGACATGGGTAACCTTTTTGAAGGATAATTCATAGGCATTTGAAAGATTCAAGATCTTTAGAGCTATGGTTGAGAAGGAAATTGGTCGAAGGATCAAATTCTTAAGATTTGATAGAGGTGGAGAATTCACTTCAAATGAGTTCATTGAATATTGTAAGAAGCATGGAATGAAAAGGGGAATACTCGCGAACAAGGACTTCACAACAAAATGAAGTAGTTGAAAGAAAGAATAGGATAGTCAAAGAGATGTACAAAACAATTCTTAATGAGGCCAAATTACCTGATGTGTACTAGAGAGAAGTAGTACATACAACAGTATATACTTTGAACAGAGTTCAACTAAGAGTAAATAATGAGAAGACCCCCTATGAACTGTGGTATGGAAAATCAACATCTGTTAAATACTTCAAAGTGTTTGGTATAAAATTATATATCAAGAGAGAAGAAGACAACTTAGGAAGCTTTGACTCAAGATGTGATGAAGGAATATTTCTTAGATATTCCACCCAAACTAAAGCCTACAAATGTATAATAAAAGGTTGCACAAAACTGTAGAGAGTATCAATGTCAAGGTTGATGAAGATTTGAAGCATGTTGAACCTAACAAAGATAGCTATGAAGTTGAATCAAAGTTTGAAGATGAAGTTGTTGATGAAGAGTTTAAAGAAGTAAATAAAAAGGCACCTGCAAAATATGTTCAAAAGGATCAGCCTACAAATCAGATCATTGACAATATAGATGGAGTTCAGACAAGGAGAAGATTTGCAAAGAATAAAGAGCAAGTAAATTTTGCTCATGTTTCAAATAGAACCTAAGAGCTATGTTGAAGCCAACAAAGATGAGAGCTAGATAAAAGGTATGGAAGAAGAACTAAGACAAATTAAGAAGAATAAAACTTTGGAATTAGTTCCAAGACTCCTAAATAAGAATGTCATAGGTACAAAATGGGTCTTTAGAAATAAGCTTAATGAAGATGGAGTTGTTGTAAGGAATGTGGGTTACACTTTTGGCCAAACTTGACATTGAAATCAACTTTTTTAGAGAAAACTCACTTTCTCACACACTTGTAGTAGGTAAACTATTAGGAGTTTGAAAATGATGTAAACTAGTGATTTGTGAGATTATTTCTATAGATTTTAAAATGTATTTTAAAAAAAAAAAAAAAAAAAATTGAAATTAAATTATAATATTTTTGCATCTCCTTTGATAAGCAGTTTTTACAGTGTAAAACAACATTTTAAAAAGTGGTGTGTAATTTCGCTCGTGATAACTTTTTTTCTATAAAGGATAAAATTATTATTCTTTTTGAATTTAGGTTGGTAAATGGTATCTAGTGGTTTCATTTTGTTTCATAGCATTTTGCTTAATATTTTTCTTTTAATTAACTTTTGAAGTCAAAACATTTATAATTTAGACATAGGTGCACTTCAGCTCGCATAACTTTTTTGGTATGTATTGAAATTCAATTTTTCTTTTTTTGTTGGAACAAGGACATCAATACCTAGTTCATATATATTTTTCAAATTTTTTCCTCAAATTTACTATTTTTCCACAATGATTTTTCACTAATCCTAATGTTCGGCTAAAAACCTATGTACAATAAAACTAAAATATAAAATATAAAATAAAAACAAAATATATTAAATTTATAGTTGTTGGAAAGCTCGTTTCAATCACTACAATCATCCAACTTGGTTTATCAATTTGACTCCATTTTCACCTCCTTCCCAAGCTTCGATAGTCAAAAAAATGCATAAATTTTGAAATGGTGGAGGGGAAGGTGAAAAAAAGGGGTTCATTAGAACCCCCCCTATATGGTGCAAGAGGGGGTTCATTAGAAGGGGGGGTTCATTCGAAGGGGGGTGGTTCATTCGAACCCCCTTCATTAGAAGGGGTGGTTCATTCGAAGGGGGGGTTCATTAGAAGGGGGGTGGTTCATTCGAACCCCCTTCATTAGAAGGGATAAACCATTTTAAATTTATTGATGGGAATTTCTAATTTTTTCTCATTCAAAAAATTGTAACCCACTATTGTGGGTTTACCCTATAATCTAATCAAGGGATATTTATATCTCAAACCAAGTATGCTAAGGAAGTGCTCAAGAAATTTGGGATGGAAGATAGTAAACCAATTAGTACCCCCATGATAAGTGGATGTAAATTGAGCAAGATAGATGAATCCCTAGATACAAATTAGACCATGTCAATATCAATGATAGGTAGCTTGCTATACCTAACTACATCAAGACTAGATATCATGCAAGCAGTGTGTATGGTTACAATATTTCAAGTTGCTCCTAAAGAGTCTCATGTGAATACATTAAAAATAATATTTAGATATATCAAGAGTACTTTTGACTATGGAATGTGGTATCCCAAAGGTGAAGACTTTACTTTAATAGCATACATAGATGTTGATTGGGCAGGAAGTGTGGATCAAAGAAGAAGCACAAGTGGTGGTACATTCTTCATTGGAAACAAACTTGGTTCATGGATGAGAAAGAACCAAGAGTTAGTTACTCTTTCAATAGCTGAAGAAACGTATGTGGTAGTAGTGGCATGTTGTACTCAAGTGTTATGGATGAAGAAAACACTTAAATACATGAAGGTAGAGTACAAAGAAACTATCTCTATTCTTTGTGATAATTCAAGTGCCATAAAAATATCAAAGAATCTAGTAATGCACTCTAAGACTAAGAATATATCAATCAAGTATCACTTCCTAAGAGAGAATGTAGCAGATCAAGAAGTCAACATAGAATAGGTACCAAATAAGGATTAGGTTACAAAAATATTCACCAAACCTCTTCCCACTTAGAGAAATTTGAGTACTTGAGGAAGAAATTGGGAGTAGTTTCTCCTACCTCACATTACTAGATTCTAGTGATATGACATAGATCTAGGGGGAGAACCACAAAAAAATCATTTATAGTTGGAAGAAGAATGAAAAGGAAAGTCAGGTATGACTGGTTTCATAAATTTCTAACAAATTGATGGTTACATATTCTTGGATACATTCTTTTTCTTTGCATCATATGTCAAAGGGGGAGAAAACATGTAGATGTTTGGTGTCTAGAAATTTTTGATGTCAAAGGGGAAAAAAGATACAAATGTTCTATTAAAAAGGAAAAATGCCTAGTTTTGCTCCAAAGGGGGAGTGAATTGGAAAATTCTCTAGATACTTTGTACATAATAGTCAAAGGGGGAATTGTGATTGCAAATGGTTTAGTGGCTAAGGGAGAGATTGAGACAGGTTGACTTGAGGAGCTTCAATTCAAAGTCCATCAAAAGCTAATGCAAGTTTAAGAAGTTAATTCTATATTTTTATGTGTAGATCATTTAGTTTTTCCATCAATGATAAAGCAGGAGATTTTTGGCATTAAGTTATCATTGATGTCAAAAGGGAATCACAAGGATGTCAAAAGGGATATTGTGGCTAGTCATGATGGTCATTGATGTCAAGTGGTCTCACTCAAAATGATGCATTTAAAGTTGCAGTGCATGTCCTAAAGAGTTGCAAAATTTTGAGCCTTGGGCTTACCTTATACTACACTTGTAAGAAGAAAGAAAAGAGTTAGAGTGTTTGAGCTAAGTCCAATTGAGTTTTGGAATTTGGTCTTCAGGCATACCTTATACTGAATGCCTCAAAGGAATGAAGAAAGAATGAGTAAATTCAGAAAGGTGTTAGACTTCGAGGTTCAATCATACTATAGAGAGATTAATTTTATCACCAAAAAGCATAAAGAACAAAGGAAATGAACATAAAATCATAACAAGTGTTACACCTTTTGATGACCCTCCTAGATTGAGCTGAAGAAGCACCTTAATATTTTTTGATTTTCTCTAAGGATGGAATGTTGGATTGCTCTTAATTGCACGAACATAACAATAGCCAATTTCAAGATGGAAAAATGAGGAATTGAGGCCCCAATTTATAAAAAATTGGGAGGGAGAAGTGGAGGGCTAGGATTGATTGAGAGGATGAGATATGGATCAAGGTGGTGGCTAATTAGTACTATGACAAGTATCACAATTGAGTGTGAGAGAAGTGGTGAGGTGTGCTCACACATGTCTGAGCACACCTTGGGATGACAAGTCATTAAATTTTGTAGGCTAGGTGTAAGATGGTGGAGGTAGGTGGGATTTATCTCATTAATGAGACTAGATTAGGGGGTTGAGGATGAATTTTAAATTAAGAAATAATGGTAATGATGGGGGTTAGAGTAATTAAGCAAGAGTTAATTAGCTTAATGAGATAGGTGGAGTTAATAAGCCAAGGGTTTATTAACTTGGGTGGAGTTAAAAGTTGGAGAATGGGATAATGAAGGTTAGTAGGTTAATTAATCAAGGATTAATTAACACTATGGTAATTACAAGAATGGGGGATTTTAGTGGAATCAATTAAATAATAGGAATTATTTAATTGATTGGAAGAACTATAGCTTAGAGGATGATATAATTTTAATTAAATAAAATATTTAATTAATTATAAAAAGAATAATGGATTAATTAATTAAATGACATTTATTTAATTAATTAAAAGTGGATAAATGGATGAATTAAACAAATCATGCTATTTAATTTTAATTAAGAGGAATAATGTCAGATTTAGGGTGACTAAATTTTGTCCTTATTTTATGTAGGGTCCAAAGTGATGCTACATCAAAGAAAA
>VDFB02105785.1:381506229-381566436 GCA_007258455.2 Sequoia sempervirens | reverse complement strand
TAGAGCATCATATAAAACCCCTCAACAACATCATTTCATAGGGAAAATCAAACCCCAATTGAATCAAGAGAAGATCAAATTAGTCTAACAACATAAATTTCTTCATTTCTTCATCAAATTCACCTATTAACTTAACATCCTTCATTTTTCCCTAGCCATTATCTCACAAAATAGTAATCCATATCTTCATCAAACACAAGATGACTATATAAACACAATCTTGACCAAAAACCATTAGACCCTTATATTCCCTTCATTACTAACACTTTCATTCCTCAAAGAATTCTATTACCAAGGAAAAATGATAACAATCAACTACCTCACCACGTCAATCTTCTAGGCAATGATCACGAAGCAATTCATCATGCTATTACCTTTTTCACAGACCTCCAAGATACATAAATTTGACTGAAAATGAATCATAACATAAAAGCCACTGATTTCACAGTCATGGTTCCACTTTTACACCTTAGAAACACCATGTTCAAATCATCAAAATAACATACACTCCCCTATAAACTTCTCCAAAACAAAGAAGAACATTTCCCAACATATTTTTAGACAATTCCAAGGCACCTTTCATCAGTCACATGACTGTCCCAACAGACAATCGAGTTCTTGTATACAAAACACTATTTGAGTACATTGAACACACATGTCCAGAACATCAATACTTTCAAACTCTGCCTTCTTAACTTTATCCAAGCATTAATACAAGTTCAATACCATTGTGTAGTTAGTTCCAACACAAATCTATTCACCAATATCACTGTTTATGCAAGTTATTTATTTTGAGCACATAAACCATTATGTTCCTAGTATGCCAATATACCCTTAGATTGGGTGATCCCACAAACCAAGTTCAAACTCCAAGAAAAAAAGACATAATTAGAGACCCTTTACTACCCTCATCAACATAAGAAAAGATTTCAACAATCTTCTTTAAAGAAATTATCGGTTCCTTGCACTGTACGTTGGAAAGGCTACTAATTCAGGCATATTTTACAAAGGGAGTCACCTTTACACCACCTCAAATCACTTGCCAACCTCAAACAATCATTTCTCATATCCACAAACTCAATATTATTCAGTTCTTAAGGATAGAAAAGTTTGAAGACATACTGTTTAATTAAACCCTTGTCTGTAGGGTGAATAAGCACCAAAATAGGGAGGGTTCCATGAACAAAGCACTTGCAGACCTCCAACACACCAGCCACCACCTGAAACTTGTCTCAATATACATGATTATTATTTTGACATCATCTTCAAGCTTGTGCATGTGAAAATCCTTCCATACCCTACTTGTAGCCTTCATGGTTCAAGATGGAAACACATATTTTACACTAAAACAACATCATATTCTTGCATATTCATCTTCGACTGCCCTGTCACCACAAAAAAACATTAAAAAAAATGAAAATACACTAACTACAATCCATCCCATCGACCCTTCATGCCTACATCGATGGGATGGAGGCTTTATGCCCTTAAAAGACTCTCAAACCCTTTTTTTGAGGGTTTACCAAATTAATGTTTTCAAAATCCACTAAATAGAAAGAAACTACTTTAAATATCTTCAAGAGGATAAATGATTCATTTCTTGATAATGAAACAACAAATTTGTGACCCCTAGACCTCAATACAGTCCGTACAGGGATTGGTAAAAGGAGGAAAACACAAAATTTTGTGACCAAAATTTTGCAGACAGTGCCTTTTATTTCTCAAGTTTTTATTACAAGAATACAATGGAATTTCCTTTCCTCACCTTACACTTGATTTTTATAAATTTTCCCCTATAGTAACTGACCGCCCAACTTCCCATCGGTTGAAAACTACTTCATAACTCTTAACATGCCTAATTTGTGCACTTTTGTTCACATAATGACATCATGACATCTTTCCCACCTTTTAACAATATTTTGAAAATCTAATAAGGTGACCACCTAAGGACTTAGTAAATGGTTTGAATACATTCAAAGTAGGCTTTACATTGCCTTGACTCGTCATTTTAGACTTGAACATTACAAATTTGACATGTTAGCCTTTTGAAGGCATTTACAAGATCTAGGTGCTCCTGCACCAAGGTGCCCTTGAAGGACTTGGAGTAGTGAGCTTCCTTTGGTGAGAATAGGTTGGCTTGGTGCATGAGATGATGATGATTGAGTAATTGGTTGGATTATGTTTGGGAATGAGGGTGAAGTGATGTTTGTGGGATGTTCACTAAAGTTTTCTCCACAATGGTGCTTACATCAAAATTAAAAGGGAGTTTAGCTCCTTTTTCCAATGCCAACATGTATTGGGTGGGATTTAGTTTCATGACCATGTTGACAAGTTTGTGGGTTTATGGATTTTGTACTAATTTGAGCAATTCATTGTGAGACATCTCTTTGTAATTGGTTGTGATGTATCCTCCACATGTGGCATCCTCCCTCTTAAAGATCTTGTGGTAGTTGAGGGGGGTTAGGTTGAGGGTTGGTAGACACCCTAGGGTCAAATTCCATTTGACTCAAATCACTTTTAGTTGATGTTTCTTTGTTTTGTTCCATGCTCTTCTTGTATTGTGATCTTGTTTGGACCATAAAATTGGGATCAATTTTTAGGAATATGTGGGATAAACCTTTAACTCCTTCGGTTGATCTAAACTTTAGGTACAAAAGGAAATTCTATGATGTTTTAGGATCAAATGATGATGATATGGAAAATGAGAGGCTGAATGATATGGATGTTTGAACTTTTAAGAACTTTGGATCAATACTAGACCTTAGGATTTTGATTTTGATTTTTTTTATTTGGATGATGAACTTGTAAACCCCAAGATGTAGATGTGATCTTAGGATGAACTTGTCCAAAGGGGTGTGCTAATTTAACTAAGTGTGTGAGAAAACATTCATTTCCACACACCTAACTAAACAAGATGATTTTGATTTGGTCTAAGGAATTACCCAAAGTCTAGCATAAGGATGTTTCCAAAGTTCTAGAAATTTGTTTGGGAGATGCATTTTGTTAAATGCTTTGAGGATGGATGGAGGTGTTTGTTTTGACTCTAGATGAACCTAGAAGAATTTTTTTTACAAGAACAAGGTGTTGAAGAACATGCTTTACCCTATAAATGATTCAAGATCAATACCTTAAATGAGGGGCTAATATTGGACATACAAGTCTAGATAATTCCTCAAAGAAACACATGTATAAAACTTCCTTACCAAGATGTTCCTATTGTAGTAGAGTGCCACAATGTGTTTCCTAATAGCCTTTGGGATATGATGTCTAAGCTTGAAGTGGCGACATGTGGACCTTCTTTTAGGAATTTTGACCTTGCGAGAAATCATGAAGACAAGCACATGTGTGGGGTTCAATTGTGATTTTAACTTGATTAATGAATTATTTTTACCACATCAACTTGTCTTGCTTAAATTTTGAACTAAATGTCTATGTCTTAGCTCCTTTTCATTCCACAAGGTCCATTATGTGAAAGTCAAAGAGACAAGGCCATAGTTTCCCTAGGTTAACTTTGAAGAGAGTGAATTGAGATATGAGCCCAAGTATTTAGAAGCTTGTAAAGATGAGATCCTCAGGGATAAGTAGTAATAATTGGAATCTTCTAAGGTATTCACTTTTTTCAAATGATTTGAAATTTTGGTGATTGTTAAATGTTTGTTTCAATGTTTTGGAACCAAGCAATGTGTTCAACTAACTTGTAAAAATGCAAAATCCTAGGCTGAAGAGATGCTACTTGTTGAGTCCCCACTTAGATTGATCCAAACACTAAGACAAAGAAAACAACTAGAGATTTGGTGACACTAGCTCCCCCTTACATGGCATAGGCTCACCAAATATCAAACCTTGAAGATCTGAAGATCTAAAGAATTTTCTATTCCTACAATGAATAGTGGAATGTGGGGCGGCTTTAGGATGACCATTCCTGCACTAGCAAGTATAAAGGTTTTTGGTCTCTACAACAAGTTGGTTCTTAATTCAGATATTTGGGATAAAACACTGGTGCCATACACATGGAAATATTAGCTCAATTAAGAGGCCTCCTAGCCCCTTCCTAAGAAGGGATTTTAATGTATCACATGGATCCTACAGGTGGCACTTGTCGGTATGGGATACCAACACCAGTTGGTTGATGACTTTAATCACCACCATTTCATTTATATAGTGGATCAAATATGAAATCACCACTTTGGGTACTTCCCTCTCACAAGTTGGGAGGCAGGCCCTTCTAAAGGTAACACTTTGACATGAAGTCAAAATGTTTTAAAAAATATCAAGATTCTTTTTGTAACCCAAGATCGCCAAAAGGCACAATGGGAGAGGATACACCCATCAAATGAACAAAAGAAAGAAAATAACACCTTGAGTTTTTCTCTTCACCCAAGATCGCACAAAGTGCAAGGGTAGAGGATACACACTCAAAGCATGCCAAAAAAAAGATCAATCACTTTAAGAACTTGTTCATTTTAGCCTTTAGATAAATGGTGAATTTATTTTAAGCACCAAACTGAGTGTGACTTTTCCTTGACTTTTCCTTGTTCAATTTTAATCCCACATAGCAATGATCTAGTAAGTTTGTAGGTTCAATTTTAACCAATTTGAAAAGCTCAAGTCAATGATTAATTTTAAACCCAAAGCAATGCTAGTTGGTCCTAAAATAGAAGATGAAAAGAAAAAATGGAAATTTTAGGCTATTGGAATGAGCATTAAAAAATGCTTTTAGTTTTCCAAGCTGATGTTTCTCTTCAATCTACAAAGGTGGCACTAGATGATGAAGGAACTATTATATTTGCAGCAAAGGTGGCACTGAAATCAAAGGTGACGCTCTAGTGAAATAAATAAGCAAAAATCTACAACATACAAAGAGCACAAAAGCAACACAGTAAATGAAAAAGTAGTGCAAAAGTAGAAGTGATGGTTTGGTTGAAATTTGGAAATGATAGTTTGATCGAGAAGTCAAAAGTGACACTTTAGCAAAGGTAGCGTGACAGAGCATAGCAATGGCAACATGACATGAAAAAGATGATGTTGTAAGAAAAAGTGACACTATATTTATAAGAAAAGGCAACACTTTGGACGTAAGAAGTGGCATCGTCTTCCTGTAGCTACAAAAAATGTTATTTTCAAGCCAAAATATCAAAATTTTAAATGGTTATCCCTCCTTCTAGTGCCAAAATGTGAATTCCAATCTACAACTAGCTAACAAGAGACAAAAAAAATAAGGTTAGTCATGTTAGAAAGCACAAACAAAGCATTCCCAATGCGATTCTTGATCAAACAAAGATGAAAACATGAAATAAAACCATAAAAAAAAGTAAATAAGAGCATGTAATCAAACTAAATAGACCAAAATTCCATCCCATAGGGGGATTGGTGCCACTTTGGTGTGGAAAGTAGCCCTTTGCCAATCCCTTTGATAATCTCTAAGATGTAAGTGATTCCAAGTGTATGAGATTCACTACAAGTGGCAATGAAAACAAAGCTAAAATATTATGAAAATGAGTATAAATGAGTGATTGCTATGAGTGAAAATTCCTATAGTGCAAGCTTGCATGAGATTGTGGATCCATATTGTGTAGAGAAATCCTCTACTTATAGGATTCAAGGGTTGAAGATTGAGAAAAATTTGTGAATGTGGGACTAAAAGGGGAGCCAATAGAATTGTGACACTTGTCACAAGGCTAATGGATAGAGGTGGAACACATTTTGGAGAATGTGTAGAGTTAAGGAATGTAGGTGGATTTGTAAGAGGATGTAAGAGAATTGAATGAATATGTTTGAGATGTAATCCAGGGACAAGATGATATGTAAGTGCAATTAAATGCCTTTGTAAGAGGGACAAGATGGCATGTAAGTGCAATTAAATTCCCTTGTAAGAGGTATTTATGAGTTTGTAAGAGGACTTAAAAGCCATTTGGAGGGAAATTGAATGAAGGGGTGGTTAGGAGGAATATTCGTAAGAATATTCTTCTATGAGAAAAATAGGCTATTTAGTTAATTAGAAGAAATTATTTTTATGTGCAACTTGGTTAGTTGACCATGGGTTGATTTAACTTTGGTGAAGTTAAAAGCTAGAAAAATGGGTAATGAGGATTAGAGAGTGATTAGAGTTAATTAATTCATAATTAATCAACTTGAGTGGGTTAGGGGATTTATGATATTTAATTAAATAGTTTGATATATTTAATCAAATAAGAGGACTTAGGGGGATTTAATTTAGTATTTTTATTTTAATTAAATAAGATGAACATTATGAAGAAGAAAGTGAATTGATCTAATAAAGTTAATTATTTGATTAATAGTATAAGTTGATTGATTTAACTAAATGATGTTAGTTAATTAGAATTATATGTGTAATATCGATCAAGACTTTTTGAGTGTCTACACTAGCATATCCTTTTATTAAACCTTGACTTTTAATTCCTTCATGCTTACAATCAAAGTTTTAGGCATACCCTTACTTTGATTTCTAGTATACCTTATTGATAATCCTTAATCCCTCAAATGCCCTAATACCTACTTTATATTCATCCATTCCCCACTCTTTCTCTTACCCTTATTATATTTTCCCATTTTGGCATATCTTTATGTCTGACTATACCATTCTGTTTATTCTTATTTTTATATCAAACTTTCTAAATTGATCATGATTTTTATTCCAAGTCTACCTTTAACCTTTATCTCTATCAAGGTTTTAGAGTTCTCTATCCCATCATCCCTTTTCAATAAACTCCACTCTTTCCATTATTTGTTATAATTAAATTGTACCATTCCTTAGTAGCATGCACTTTTCCCAAACTCCACTCTTCCCCTATTTTAGTCAAAATTTTGCACCTTTTCCTACTAGCATATATTTTTCTCAAACCTTAACTCCCCAATACTTTCATAGAGTTACCCTTCATGATTGATGCTTCAAGATTACCCTTAATTTAGTAACTTTCCCATGGAAACCCTAAAATATAACTCATAATTTAAACTATGTCACCTCATCGAGATCATAGGTTTATATATCTCCCTATTTAGATATCTACTGTACACTATACTCTTGAAATTTAACTCTTTTCATGTGGTATTAGACTTGAGGTATTCTCAATTCTAAAACTTTGAAACTCTTTCCTTTGGTAATGCTCTCTCCCACCTACCTCCTTGTATGCTATTAATGGCTAGTTTTGGACTCTACAACTACTCCAAAAGGATTTATCCCACCTAGAAGCTATTTCATTAGAAAAAATGAGAACACTCTCCCCAATTATTTTTTTATTTGTATTAAAGGTGACATCAACACCCACTTAGCTACAAACTTGTTTGGGAGAGTCAAAATGATGTATTTGAGCTTTAATATGGTATTTATAATGTGTGTGATGATTATTTGAATGATTGGTAATTGACTAATTTTTAGGATGCAATGATCTAATTATGAAAACTATGAAATTGTAGTAGTCTATTATGATTTTTGATAAATTAAAATGCAATTAGACAAAAATGAGATTCAAAAATGTAGAGGGTAGACATAAAGGAACTCGGGGTTGAAATTTGGTGTAGGATTAGCTAGTTTTGCAGAACAATATGCCCTATACTATCCTCCTATTTTTTTGGATTTGAAATTATAGGATTAATGTCTTTGGGATATAGCTTTTGTCTTCTCAGAGTTGCTATCAGAACTTTTTCCAATGATGAGAAAATACATATTTTGTGACTTAATAACTTGTAGGGTTTGAGTGCATGAATGAAAAGTAGTCTTAAATATTTCTTCAACTCAATTTAAATATGTAATTTTCACACATGAGAAGAGGAGAAGGGTTGTGCCATATAGGGGCTTGCTTAAGTCAAACCCTGTGTTAGTACTCCTACCTCCACAATAGAAAATTATGTTATAAAAAGAGAGGTTATACTTTGTTGGATATAGGATAATGATAAAAAAATAATGAATTGAAAACTTGTTGCAACTCACCACTTAGATATGATCTCCTTGATGGATTTAATTCATACTCATCACCTTCAAGCATCAATTGTTTCTTGACTTGAATTGATTTGAAGACATACAAGTGTTAGTTCTTCTAAACAAAATGCATGTAAAGTATATGAAAAACTTACATAAAATATGACATGATGCTTAAATGATGAAATGTTACAATAATCTTGATAATTCTTTTCTTAACTACCCTTGAATGCTTTTTAGGAAACTTGATTTGTTCAATTGAATTCACTAGGATTGAAACGGTGAAAATAATTTATATTTATATGAAATTATTCTAAGTTATCAAAATCAAATGTTGAAAACCAACAATTGAAATTGGAAATTCAAATAATAAAATATCGGTGCCGACATAAATTTGGTGCCAAATCAGGTGGTCTAGGGTGCAATACACCCTAGACTAGATCCATCTTTTTAAGGGTCTAATAGTGTTGGTGGATAATATTAAATGCATAGTTTCTCTAGCATTGGTGGTTGCCTTTTGTATTCAAATGTGTATTTTATGATCCAGACTAATTTCCCATATTTTTTTCTAAGAATATTTGTAAACTAGGTAATTAATGCATAATTAGGTCCAAGCATAGGGGAGTTAAACCTAGTGTGAAATTATTAATGGCAACATTTTTTTATGCTAAATTTATCCCCCACTTTAGTGAGAGCGTGAACTTATGCTCAGAATCATGCTAAGTGAATCTAAAGTAAAATTAAATGGAAAAATTTTAATAGTATAATTTAAAGATCTCTCCCCAAAGAAAACATTGATCTCAATGAACAAGTCAGCTATGGTACCTGGTTGAGAAACCAAAATAAGTTAACATAATTCTAAGGATAGCTCACAAAGAAGCAAGACCTACTATGAAGATGCAAAATTCTATGACTATCTTCTAGAATGTTGAACCATGATGGTGAAACAATTTTCTAAAAATATTTTACAATGATTTTTCAAAATTTTTAAGATTCAAATGGAGTGACTCTCTTTGAGGTTGTTAGTGTGAATGGAATATTTCCTAACTAGATATTAGTGAGGACCTATTCACATCATTAATAATTTTACTTAGGAGTTAGTTTCCTAGGTGGCATTTTCTAGAAACTAGTATTTAATGGGACCATATCTCATTAATAGGCATGTAGTTATCTGGGCATTTAATATTTCTCTCATGCATTTATAATTATGTATTAGGATTTTAATGATTGCAACTAAGGTTGTTATCCAACCTCCTCTCACCTTGCCTATATAAGGAAGGCTCTTGTATATTTGTAAATAATTCTAGATCAATTCATCATAGATCATCATTTGATCAAGTTATCTTCTTGCTCATAGTGCACTACTTTCTTGTTCATGTGGATGGTATTCTTCTGGGTGATCCATTGAAGAACTGCAACTTCAAGTGGGTTATTGATTCATATTTCCAACAAAGGCTAAGCTATGAGAAACATGTATTTTTTTGGTATAACTCACATAGTTAATGGCTTCCACACAGTATTGTGGTATGAGAGATCTAGAGTGAACCAAATAATTATATATTTCTTATAGTATTTTTTTAAATTCTTTTCCACATCATTTTGTGGAGGAATGTATATAACTATACACTATAAATTAACCCCCCTTGAATTTTAAAACTACTCAAAATGATGGTTAGAATATTCAACACCATTATCAATGTGTAATGAATTTACCTAACTATTTCTCACAAGTGATTTGAAGTCCTCAAGATACTTAAATACCTTAGAATTTTGTCAAAGAAAATATACCCATTTTTATTTTTAATTGGAAAAATAATTAATGAAAGGTCAATATGTTTCTAGCACTAGTGAATGAGGGATGCAAAAATAAAATATACAAGTCACTATAAGTCAACTCTAGAATTTAAGTAGCCCTTTATGATTTATATTTTTCAAACTTCTCTTTTGGGGTGTTTACTTGGACCACATCACTAGTAATCACTATAAAAATGTGAATTAAAGGAAATTATATACCGATGTTGCATTGATTAATTTATTGTAAGTGGTGGTAGTTCAAATTCTCAAAATGTTCATGCCACAACTCACTCAAATAATTAGAATGAATAAGAAGTTGCTTAAAGGAGAATAAAAAATAAAAATCATACAACTAATATTGGTGATCTACTCTCCTAATTTTTGTTGTAGAACGAATATGGGTCTCTTAAATAACCACTATGTTAGGAGTAAATTTGACCCATTTGGCTTGAGATTGTGTGAATGGTTTGGTAAAATAACATGGTATTAGTTGATAGTGAGGGAACATAAAGAATGAACTAAAATATCCCATCACCTATGTGAATAAAATTCTCACATTCCTCAACTAGAATATCATCACCCATCCAAATGTGAAATATAGATCAAGACTAACTATGTGAAGCCTGAAGTAAAATTTATATTGGTAAAATTACTAGAGCCAAGTATCCTATAAGAAAGTTGAACTACTACCTATAAGGTCCGCGTTCTTTTCTTTTCCCTCATTATTTTCTTTTGATTTTGAAGACCCCTCATTTGATGAACCCTATTTGAAGTGTGATTATGTTAGGACTATATGTGCTATTCACAATTCATATCATAAGGTCAAATACAAGTTAATTATTTATTGAGATTAATTATGTATAAATCAAAATTTCATGAACTAGGTAAAATGGGATGCCCATGTGTGGGAACATATTTAATTATTTAATTATTCTTCAAGGTCTTGGAAATATTATTATAATGAAACATTGAAGAGGGGGTCATATAGTGGACTTGTAAGAGAATTTTCCTTTATGAGTTTATATGTGAATATAATTAGTTCTTTGTGGGGGAGTACTTAGAACTTACATATTCCAACTCAAGTAGTGAATGCCAAAGATTATTTTAGAGGAGTTACAATCATTTTTCAATCCATTCTCTTATATAGTGAGTTGGGAGAATTCTTACCATGGTTTTTGGGTGCATGCTTTGAGCCTATGTTATTATTTTATGATGGGTTTGGGACCTTCTTAAGACTATATATTGAGGGATTCAGATGGAGGCATGAATCATTATATATCTTTTAGGGTTATTTTACTTGATTTTTCTCTGCCTCTAAAGTCTCTCATAGGGTTAGCCTAAGAAAATATTGTAAATATTGCATTGTTGAATAATACATCTCTCATTTTCTTTAGAGGCCATATTTTTTATTGAAATGGTTTTTTGGGATATATCTATGACACTCTTGTTCTATGGTTTCTTCTTCCTCTTCTTATTGTCTAATTCTTGTTCTTTTCTAAGTGTTATATATATATATATATTGAAACTCTATTGATTTTCTTAGTGTAGATACTTTCTTTTCTTTCCTTGAAGGGTTAGTGTGGATTTATTTTTTATGTTGATTTTGAAGTTTTATCTTATGCATAATTTCTAATGGTTTGCTACAATATACACCAAAAACTCTAGCAATAAAAATTTAAAATTTAAGATTACAATTATAATGAATTTCTTTTTATTTTAAAAATTTGAAGTTCCCAACAAATAATAAAAATAAGATAAACCTTTATAAGCAATTACTTATCAATCTCAATAACCTAACCATTTTCATATAAAGGAAACATATGATATGACATGAAAATAGAAATTATACAAATCCACTTCCTTAAATGAGATTATACCTAAATGCATATTTTAATGAATATGTAACATAGAAATTTCCAAATCATATCATTTTATTATTTAATAATTTTATTACTATTTATTAAACTATTAAAAAAAATTAAAATCTAAAAAAAATAATTAAATATATATCTTTCACTCTTATACATTAATAAATGTAAATTTTGTTAATTATAATGTTTTAGTATTGTTAATTAGTTCTTTGCATGACCTAACTCAAAATCCTAACTCACACCCTAACTCTAAGCCTAAGCCTAACCCTAACCCTAAGGCTAACAATAAATTCTAACCTATTAACCTAATTCAAGACCTATCTCTAACCCTAACTATGGTCATAATACTGTCCATAATTATGATTGTAACCCTAACCCTACTAATATAGAATTATAGAGTGACATTACAAAACTAACTTATTAACTAATTAATAAAATGAGTTGATTGCAATAATACCATACTTATGACAAATACTAAAAAAATAATAAAATCTAATACACTAGCCTAATTTAAGAATAAAAATTGTTAGATTGAAAAATAAAAATGAAACTAATAAAAAAGAAAAATAATATAAAGTTATAAACCACATTAACCTTTATAAAGTCTCTTTCCGATCAAATGAGTTTTAGCCTTTCACATTTAAGTTTGGCAATGATATTATTATATCATTCTTTATTTAATACTCTCCTTATGATTTACTCCTTTACTGCTACTAACAGCTGTAGCAGAAACAAGCAATTCCCGAAGGAGTCGCGTCGCAAATTCCACCAAGTTGCTTTTCATTGTTTATGCAGGCACTGTTGCATTTCTCTTCCACGCATTCCCCTTCATAATTATTGTTCAATTCACCACCACACTCTGGATATCTCGCATCGCCCACTTGTAATCATGCACAAATTACAGTAATCAGTAATGTTTGTTTAGAATACTATATTTCTTATTTTACTGTGTATATATCTTTTGAATCGTTTCAAATTATTGTCAACAATTCATCGTCATGCTAAATTCATTTCGTGAAAAATTCAGGACCAACAATATAATATAAATACTATGAAAACTATTATGGAACATAATAACATAATGGCGAAACATAATGCTATCATCATTAGTGCAATGTCTGAGAAACCAGAGAACTCACAGCAGGGTTCTCTGGTTGTGAATCTGGTTGCAGATAAGAACAAGACCAATACTGAGGATGCGGGTATTTCCAAGCAGACGAGCCAGCATGAAGAGGAAGACTCCTCCTATGCCTAGATGGTTCAGGTCCGGAAGAAGGGCACTCAGGAAATGCACAATCTTGAAGCTGAGGCTGCTGAGACTCTTAAGTTCTTAGGTTAGTTGGGGGTTTCTTATTGGTTTTTTGGTTTGGGTTTTTTTGTGGTCTTTGTTGGCCTTGGGTTGGTGGCTGCTGTGTTTCTTGGGCTTTATTTTGATGCAGCCTTTTTGTCTATGGTGACTTTAATGCTTATTTTTATTTTCTGTAAACTCTGTGGTTTCTGGTCCAAATAAAACTTTTTTTTTCCTTTATCAAAAACAATATAATATAAATTGCTAGTGGTGAATTTTCCATCATGATGAATTGTTACAGGTAAATTTATTGCCCATGAAAACCTTTCTGAATTCAAACCCCTATAAGAAAGAAGAATGAATAGTACCGGAAAGGAAGACGCTAAGAAAGAAGAATGAATAATACCGGAAAGGAAGACGCCCACCAGCAGTATAAGCAGCACAAACACATTCATGGATTTTCCCATCGTCTCTGCAACTCCAAATTAATCTCCAGATGTAATGTATTCTGTGGATGCAAAAAGATAGAGTATTTATTGGCAAGGCAATAGAAGCGAAAGCTATGTAAATGGTGTTGTGGGTAACGCTTGTGATCGCTACTTTCAATGTGGCGTTGCATCAGCCGGCTCCCAAGTATCCATTACAAACAGTCCATGAGTACTAACCTCCACGCACTAAACGATATATGTTTATATATTTATAAGGGAGGAGATGAGAATATCGCTCAGGAATAAGTACGTTCTCCAATACATCCATTACACACAGTCTAAAAGTATTAGGCATCACCCAGAAAGCGTCGTCTGATTATATATTCTTAAGAGATAAGAATGAGAATATAATTATAAATAAGTTTGTATCTTTTTATATAAATATTATAGTATTGTTTCGTTGGTTCCAATATTGGATTACAAATACTCTATATTATTATATAAATATTATAGTATTGTTTCAGTTGGTTCCAATATTTGATTACAAATACTTTATAAAAATTCTAAATAAGAAATTTTGATATTGCACATGGTTTAAGGGTGAAATTGTAAATAAAAATTATTGATGGGAAATGGGTTGATAAGATACTAATTTGGATTGGGTATGCAATTATGGATTCTAATAGCTTTGGTGCAATGTAGGATATAGTTTACTAGGATCCACTAGTTTCCAATAGGTACATTTTTTAATATACTCAAACACTAAGGATTGAGAATTCATGTATTTATGAGCACCATGTAGAAATGAGTGGTCAAGAATGATGTGTGGTATCTTATTAGGAATTTGTATAAAAATAATGTATTGCATAAATGAAAAATATATAACACAATTATGTTGAGGGCTATAAATGAGAAATTTATTTTAATAGGTGAAGTTGTTAGAATCATGAGAATAGTTGTAAATGAATCCTTTTTTTGGGTCATAGGTATTTCAATAAAATAATTTGTAGATGACTTTGTAGTATCATTTGGAATCACTTTCAATAATTTTGAGTCCAGCCTAGAAATTATTTTTAAGAAAAAAAGAACCAGTATGATTTTATAGGAAAATTAAGTTCAATCCCACAAAACCAATAGAATTATAGTGTGGTATGCAAATCTATAAAATACATATGTATTCATAAAATATAAATATAATGCACAAAAGGCACAAGATCTATAGAGTTGAAAAGATGTATTACTAGAAGTAAGTTGGGTAGGTGATTAGATGAAAGGAGGGGTATACAAGAGACCGTTATTGGTAATTTACAACAAAGATACTCTAGTGATTTATTTCATTCATGTTCTTTCATACTATGAGATACCACAATGGATTCAATATAATGTAAAACAAAAACCTATTTTGTAGTGAAACCGTTTAATCATGGTTAGGAAAAGTTAGTTTGGATAGGAATAAAAAATAAGAAAGAAATGAATAATTTTGTGGACAGAAGTTTGAATACATTTATTTTCTCCTCAGATATAGAGAAAATTGTTAGTAAATGGGCCTTAATTACAAAGATCAGAACTTGATTCATAAATGATGGGAATATATATAACAATGATAAAAAATAAGTTGATGCATTTTCTAAGGTTTCTTCTCCTTGCGAGTATCAACAATTATACTTCATGGTTGGGAAAGTAGAGAATATAATGATACATTTTTTGAATTGACATATTATACTAGTGAAAAACATCCTTCATATTTCCCAAAATATGAATATTGGGTGTTGTATAGAATCTAGACAATATAGACCTATTTCTTAAGATAAGATACTATCTTGATAGAAAGGTTAATACAAATAATATCTTGTACTATAGTATAACTAGTGTGACTCATTTGAAAATGGGTAATGGATGGACAAGTCTAAATTGCTCTCTACAACCTCTTAAAACCTAGTGAAGGATTTTTGGTTTCTTCTTTTCCCAAAGGAAATTTTCCTTTCCCTTTACATTTTTTGGAATCTAATTACATTGATATTAGGCCATGTTGTGTGAAAGTTAGTCATGTGCATGCACACATTACGATTCCTAGTGGAAATACCTCTTATATTTTTTGGTTACAATAAGGTAAATAGGTGATTTTCATAGAAATGTCTAGAATGTTGGACAAGTTTTTCTATGATGATGGTTGTGTGCTAAATCATTTAGAAAATAGTTTTAAAGAATACCATTTCCAAAAAATATATGTAGATCATTTTCACAAGAGTTCTCATCATGAAAAATATCATGAATTTGGAGGAAGAGATGAAGGCTTGAAGACCCCTAAAGTTTAATTTTTTGAGGAAAAGCAATTTTGGGAAGGGTGAACTCATAATGTCCCCTTTAAATAAATTTATGTTTGTCTATACTAGAGGCCTTTTTCCTATTTCTAGTGTCCCCCTTGGTAAAAATTTGTATAGACTTGTTTCCTCTCATCACCCCCCATGTTCCTATTCAGCTCAAAAGTTTCTAAATGGGGAGGTATGTTAAATTTACTATGTTTGTGCAATCTGTTAGAGTTTTAGACCTTTTTGTGTGGGCATGCCTTTTCTCCCAACTCTTCTTTTTGTTACCTTTTGTCAAGTTTTTAGGGACTCCATCCTATAATGACATTTTTCTTGAACCTCTTTCCCTATTTTACCCACCATTAACTATCAATATGATAAATTCCAAGTGGGTCATCTGTATGCCTATTAATGTGCTAGAAATTATAAAATATAGGAAAATTCTTAGTGTTAGATGTTTTTGGATCATTTCTCTAAGTTTGGGTATAGTATTATACTTATGGACTTTCAAGGTCTCTCCTACCTACATACTTTTTCCTTGTTACCCCTAAATATCTTACCTTGCACTTAAGTTAATTTATGTGTTGTAGTTTTATACTTTTTATTCCCTATTTACCATTTAATTGACACCCCAAAACTCTAAAACCTTGAACCATTACAATATTTTCCTTTTGTGTAATTTTTTTGGGCTCATCCTCACTTGGGTAGTAGGTATTCCTTTCCCCTAATGCTAGAAACCCTATTATTTTCTTTTGATGCCAATTTTTCAGCCATCCCTTTCCTTGGATACTCATTTCTTGTCATCTTTGATCCCCAAACCCTAAAAATCTAAAAAATCCCTTGAATTCCATGTTTGGAATTAATAAATTATTTTGAGTTCTTTCCTTGTCCCCCTCATTTTATTTAAAAGTAAAATTGGCTAAGAAAAGATAAAATTTTAAGTTTATGTTTCTAAAGTTTCAGAGTTCTCTATCCTAGTATCCCTTTCAATCATTCCCCATGTTATTCCCATATCCTTATTAGTGTTTGAAACTTTCCCCTACCTGGGAACCCTTCCCATGATAGCCTTGATTCCCTAAAACTTTGAATCCCTAACTATTTGTAGTATGCTATCTTTATCAGAGTCAAAGTTGTCCTTTTTTCTCACTTATGTACTTGTCATGAGGTATCATCAAACCATGATCCCCAACAACTTTTGAATATGTTATCCCTTTGGAATTGTGTTCTTGGACACTCTCCTATTTGGATACTTGGTATACCATATGCTTAATCCATCACCCCCTATATGTAGTAAGAGTTATGAGTCATCCCTAATCTCCTTGCCTCAAAATTGTGAAACTCTTACAATTTTCACTTTTTACTCCAACCTACCTCCCTACTTCACCTAGAATTTCATAAAGGATTTAATACTTGGCTTAAAACTACAAATCATTTGTTTTCATTCCTATAAATCATTATTTATTTTAAATCTATAGATTCAAATGGAATAGAAATGAAGGTGCTCATGTTGTGATTAATATAGTGGTCAAGTTTGAAGCCTTGATGCTCCTCCAATGATAAATTTAAGAAACATGAGATAAAAAAAATAGAAAATCTTTGTGAATCTTTCATTTTTTGGAAAAAATAATTAATTTATATTGGTAAATATTTCCTTTTCTCTTAGAAAAAAGATTGGATTTTTTTTAAATCATTAGAAATTTATAGAAAACTAGGGAAAATATTGATGAAAAATAGGAAAATACATTAATTACCATGGTGAATCCTTTAAAAATAATTCAATTCCTATGGAAAAGCAAAGGATTGAGGGTGCCAGTGATTGAATAGTTTAAGCCTTAAGGTGTAGTTAGATCACATGTGTCTATAATTCCTTATTTCCTTAACATTTTAATTTGGCCTTAAATTATTTATCACCATCATTGATTTTATTTATAGTTAATGATTTGGGTTCTATTTCAGGCCCATGGGCACTAGACCTCTATGAGTATATTGTGGTCCATAAAATTTAACCCTAGCTATTAGCTTATAAATCCTTAATGACCTAGATTCGATATTAGTATCAATGGGAATTAGAGATCCATAGATACTTTTTAATCCATGAAATACAACCCTATCCTTTAGATTATAAATAAAATAAATGGTGTGATAAAATATTGGTGATATGGCCCTAATGTAATCAATTGGAAAATATTTGCCATTAAAAAATTTACTAAGGTCCTCATGTAATCTTTTGGCTATCACTCTATTAGTTTTAATGTGATCTTTCTTGGATGATACACTAAATCCAAAGGTACCATAAAGAAATGAATAAATTTATATCTTTGGAATGTTCCTCCATACCTCACATAATGATCTAGACATATTTATTGATAAATTTTCACATCATTTTATCCATAGATCATGGGGGGAAGGATGAATATTTTCAAATATGGATCTATTTCCTTATTTTATCCATGGTTTCATTATCCTAAAGCTTCCATGTGCAAAATAGGTTCCTAAACTAAAGATTTATAAATATGATTTTTTTCTACATATAAGATTATGGGTCCTTGAGATAATTTTTTAGTGTGTCAGAAGGTTAATCTAGTATAAGGAAGGATCTATGAGTTTGGGAGATAAAATTGTTGTAAAGATTTGTGGTAAAGGAAATCCTAGCATAGATGGAATATTTCCTACACATGATGTCCTTTATGTTGAAGGATTGAAGCACAATCTGCTAAGTGTCAGTCATATGTGTGACAATAGATAAAAAGTTTCATTCACTGTAGAATGATGCAAGATAAGGAAATCAAGAAGAATTATTGTTGAATGGAAAGGGATTGAAAGAAATCTTTATAATCTCAGTGAAGTGAATGGTCAAAGCTATCTAATAGGATAGGTTGATGAAAGTTAGTTGTGGCATAGGAGAATGGACCATGTAAATTTTGATAATCTAGTTAAAGTAAGCTCTAAAGTACTTGTAAGGGACATGCCTAAGATAAAAAAAACCTACAAACACCAATTGCAAGGAGTGTCAACAAGCAAAGAAAACAAGGATCATATTTCAAAAAAAGGAGTATGAAACTATAAAAACTTTGGAGTTAGTTCATATTGATCTTTATGGCCCCACAAGGAAAAGAGAATAAAAAGTGAAAGGTAATTCATGTTGTTGCTAGATGACTACTCAAGAATGACTTGGGTAACCTTTTTGAAGGATAAGTCATAGGCATTTGAAAGATTCAAGATCTTTAGAGCTATGGTTGAGAAGGAGATTGGTAGAATGATCAAATGATTAAGATCTGATAGAGGTGGAATTTCACATCAAATGAGTTCATAGAGTAATGTGAGAAGCATGGAATTAAAAGGAAATACTCTACAACAAGGACTTCACAACAAAATGGAGTAGTTGAAAGAAAGAATATAACATTCAAAGAGATGGTCAAAACAATGCTTAATGAGGAAAAAATACTTGATGTAACTTACTAGAGAGATGTAATAAATACAACAATATATACATTGAAGAGAGTTCAACTAAGAGTAAATAATGAGAAGGTCTCGTATGAACTTTGGTATGACAAACAAACATCTATTAAATAATTTAAAGTGTTTGGTAGAAAATGCTATATTAGGAGAGAAGAAGACGACTTAGGAAGCTTTGAATCAATATGTGATGATGGAATAATTCAAAGATATTCCACCCAAATAAAATCCTACAAATGCTACAATAAAAGGCTACACAAAATTATAGTGAGTATCAATGTCAAGGTTGATGAAGATTTGAAGCATGTTCAACCTAACAAAGATAGCTATGAAGTTGAATTAGAGTTTGAAGAAGAAGTTACTAATGAAGATCCCGAAGAAGAAAATGAAAAGGAACTCAAAGGATATGTTCAAAATGATCATCCTACGGAACATATTATTAGAAATATAGATGGAGTTCAAATAAGGAGAAAATCTGCAAAGAATAATGAGCAAGTAAATTTTGGTCTCATGTCTCAAATAGAGCCCAAGAGCTAGATAAAAGAAATGGAAGAAGAACTAAGCAAAATTGAGAAGAACAAAACTTTTGAATTAGTTCCAAGACCCTCAAGAAAGAATGTGATACATACAAAATGGTTTTTAGAAACAACCTCAATGAGGATGGATTTGTTGTAAGGAATAAGGCTAGGTTGGTGTGCAAAGGGTATGCATGTAATTTGAAGGTATATATTTTGAAGAAACATTTGCACTAGTTTCTAGGTTGGAAGCCATAATATAATGTTGCTATCATTCTATATTTAGAAGAAATTCAAAGTCTATCAAATGGACATTAAGTCTACTTTCTTAAATGGGAACCTAGAAGAAGAAGTTTACATAGAACATCCTAAAGGTTTTCAGCTATTAGAAGAAAAATATTATGTTTGTAGACTAAAGAAAGCTTTTTATGGTCTAAAATAAGCACCTAGAGCATGGTATTCAAGATTTGACCAATACCTACAACAACAGGGATTCAAGAAAGGATGTGCAGGAAACAATTTGTACTTCAAATCAGAAGGTCAACATATGAAAATTATTGTGTATGTAAATGACATTATTTTTGGTGGTAGCAATGACAAAATTTGTTAAGAGTTTGATATCCCAATGTAAAATGAATTTTATATTTCAATTCTTGGAGAAATCTCTTTGTTCCTTGGTTTATAGATAGTATAAACTGATCAAGGGATATTTATATCTCAAACCAAGTATGCTAAGGAAGTGCTCAAGAAATTTGGGATGGAAGATAGTAAACCAATTAGTACCCCCATGATAAATGGATGTAAATTGAGCAAGATAGATGAATCCCTAGATACAAATTAGACCGTGTATATATCAATGATATGTATCTTTCTATACCTAACTACATCAAGAATATATATCATGCAAGCAGTGTGTATGGTTACAATATTTCAAGTTGCTCCTAAAGAGTCTCATGTGAATACATTAAAAAGAATATTTAGATATATCAAGAGTACTTTTGACTATGGAATGTGGTATCCCAAAGGTGAATAATTTACTTTAACTTCATACACAAATGTTGATTGGGCAGGAAGTGTGGATGAAAGAAGAAGCACAAGTGGTGGTACATTCTTCCTTGGAAACAAACTTGGTTCATGGATGAGAGAGAATCAAGAGTCAGTTACTCTTTCAATAACTGAAGCAACGTATGTGGTAGTAGTGGCATGTTGTACTAAAGTGTTATGAATGAAGAAAACACTTAAGTACATGAAGGTAGAGTACAAAGAAACTATCTCTATTCTTTGTGATAATTCAAGTGCCATAAAAATATCAAAGAATCTAGTGATGCACTCTAAGACTAAGCATATATCAATCAAGTATCACTTCCTAAGAGAGAAGGTAGCAGATCAAGAAGTCAACATGGAATATGTGCCAAATAAGGATTAGGTTACAAAAATATTCACCAAACCTCTTCCCATTTAGAGAAATTTGAGTACTTGAGGAAGAAATTGGGAGTGGTTTCTCCTACCTCACATTACTAGATTCTAGTGATATGACATAGATCTATGGGGAGAACCACAAAAAAATCATTTATAGTTGGAAGAAGAATGAAAAGGAAAGTCAGGTATGAATGGTTTCATAAATTTCTAACGAATTGATGGTTATAGATTCTTGGATACATTCTTTCTCTTTGCATCATATGTCAAAGGGGGAGAAAACCTATAGATGTTTGGTGTCTAGAAAGTTTTGATGTCAAAGGGGAAGAAAGATACAAATGTTCTATTAAAAAGGACAAATGCCTAGTTTTGCTCCAAAGGGGGAGTGAATTGGAAAATTCTCTAGATACTTTGTACATAATAGTCAAAGAAAGAATTGTGATTGCAAATGGTTTAGTGGCTAAGGGAGAGATTGAGACAGGTTGACTTGAGGAGCTTCAATTCAAAGTCCATCAAAAGCTAATGCAAGTTTAAAAAGTTAATTCTATATTTTTATGTGTAGAGCATTTAGTTTTTCCATCAATGATAAAGGAGGATATTTTTGGCATTAAGTTATCATTGATGTCAAAATGGAATCACAAGGATGTCAAAAGGGAGATTGTGGCTAGTCATGATGGTCATTGATGTCAAGTGGTCTTGCTCAAAATGATGCATTTAAAGTTGCAGTGCATGTCCTAAAGAGTTGCAAAATTTTGAGCCTCGGGCTTACCTTATATTGCACTTGTAAGAAGAAAGAAAAGAGTTAGAATGTTTGAGCTAAGTCCAATTGAGTTTTGGAATTTGGTCTTCGGTCATACCTTATAATGAATACCTCAAAGGAATGAAGAAAGAATGAGTAAATTTAGAAAGGTGTCAGACTTCGAGCTTCAATCATATTGTAGAGAGATTAATTTTATCACCAAAAAGCATAAAGAACAAAGGAAATGAACTTAAAAGCATAACAAGTGTTACACCTGGGTAAGTGCACCAAGATGGTTCCCAAAAAGGGGGCTTAAGTGGCCACTTTTTTTTCTGAAATCAAGAAATGCTGACCTTGGACGTGAAATTGAGGATAGTTACACTCAAAATTTTGAGATGGAACCAAAACAAGGATCAAAGTGCTCTGAGTCTACTTTCTAAAATACTAATTTATTTTTAAAATGGTTGAGATTAAGGGGTTCAAAAGGGGGATGTACACAAATTGGTGTTGTTTTTGTCAGAAAAATATAACATAGCAACTCTTGTATGACCTGAGCACGGTGAAATTTTTTGTGGTATTTTTAAAATAGCTATAGTCAGAAGCTAGCTAACAACATCTAGTTGATGCACAATTTTTCTGATAAATTTTTAATGAATATTTTATTTTTTACTAATTTTCTATGTAGGAACTTCCTGAAAAGCATAATTTTGGCCATGCTCCCCCTACAAATTTTGAAAAATAATTGTTTTTTTTCCTTTTTCTTTTTAAAATTTGTAGAATGGAGTCTAGTTCCTAAAAATGAAATTTATTTGAAATTTTGATGAACAGTTAATTTATAACAAAAAAAACACCAAACACTACTTTTTGGAAAAAAATAGACATACAAACAAAAGAAATTATGGATGAAAGGCTTAACATTGTCAAAAAGTGAAAAAAATTACATTGTTGGATAGCTAAGAGAGAACCTAACATTACCAATGTTTTTGATTTTATCAATATTGAACTAGATGCAATCTTGATGGTGAGCATAGACCCAAATATGTGAAAATTTGTAGAATTTGCAAAAACACGTCTGTAGCCTTGTTGGGAATGCCATCCAAGCCTTTGGGTTGGTATTCCAAGGAAAATTCTTTTAATTTTTTCTTTTTTTTTAGCGCGAAATAACGTGAGCACGTTATAATGCAAGCACGTTGTTTAAAACTCTTTTCAAAAGTGGCTAGAAAATTGGTACCCAACTTCATGCACCCACCCACCTTAATCTTGCTTGATTTTCTCTAAGGATGGAATGTTGGATTTCTCTTAATTGCACAAACATAACAATAGCCAATTTCAAGATGGAAAAATGAGGAATTGAGGCCCCAATTTATAAAAAATTGGGAGGGAGAAGTGGAGGGCTAGGGTTGATTGAGAGGATGAGACATGGATCAAGGTGGTGGCTAATTAGTATTGTGACAAGTATCACAATTGAGTGTGAGAGAAGAGGTTTGGATGACAAGTCATTAAATTTTGTAGGCTAGGTGTAAGATGGTGGAGGTAGGTGGGGTTTATCTCATTAATGAGACAAGATTAGGGGGTTGAGGATGAATTTTAAATTAGGAAATAATGGTAATGGTGGGGGTTAGAGTAATTAAGCAAGAGTTAATTAGCTTAATGAGATAGGTGGAGTTAAAAGTTGGAGAATGGGATAATGAAGGTTAGTAGGCTAATTAATCAAGGATTAATTAAAACTATGGTAATTAGAAGAATGGGGGATTTTAGTGGAATCAATTAAATAATATGAATTATTTAATTGATTGGAAGAACTATAGCTTAGAGGATGACATAATTTTAATTAAATGAAATATTTAATTAATTATAAAATAATAATGGATTAATTAATTAAATAGCATTTATTTAATTAATTAAAAGTGGATAAATGGATGAATTAATAAAATCATGCTATTTAATTTTAATTAAGAGGAATAATGTCATATTTAGGGTGACTAAATTTTGTCCCTGATTTATGTAGGGTCCAAAGTGATGCTACATTAAAGAAAATTAATTTTTTTCCCCAATGGATTGAAAAGTTATTTAAGAGGTGATGCCCCCTTGAGAAGCGGACTAGAAAAATTTAGAAAGATATTTTTGGTTTGCATCTCGAAAAAGGCGGGTAAGAATGATGCATGATGGTGTACAAGATGAAATTAGTAGGAGGTAGGAGAAGAAATAGAGAAATAAGATTGAAAAGAGATGAAATATGAGAAATTCGATTGTTCCAGTATGGAAGAAAATAGGGTTGGGGCTTTGATTAGGGTTAAACAGCCTATAAATAGGCTTTGAGGGGCCCAAAAATTCATTTTCAACATTTGATTGGTGGAGAGGAGCTTAGGTGGAGAGACTACATAGAGAGCAGGATATAGCTCACGACATGGTAGATGATGGCTACTAGCTTTGTAGAAGTTAGTAGGGACATTCGAGAGGCAGAGTGATGGAGGTGGGTGTATGATGAGGTAGTGTCACTAGATCGAAGGGTGGCTAGTGTTACTATTAGTAGTAGATCACACAAGTTTTCTCACCCAAGGTCCTCAGTGACCATGGGTCCTCCATGGCCACCATGGAGGGATCAACAATGACCACAAAGCTCCCCAGATAGGTAGTCAGATGCAGGGAGCACATGATAGTGTAGATTGATTATGAATTTTTGGATTTTTCGCTGGATGGGCTTGAATTTTAAATGTACAACACAAGACTTTTTTACATGTTGTATCAGGACATTATATTTTGATATATATGATGGATTTTGTCTTGATTAAAAAATAGAGTTCCACCTTTTGGAAGATGGAATTAGACCTATTTCACACTTTAATCATTAGGAAACCTAGATCCCTCAACCAAGTGACTCAATTGAGGGATGGACTAGGGATTTCCTTGTGTGACTGGATAGGGGTTCACCATTAAATGAAGCTTCAAAGGATAAATGCAAACACTTATGCACAAAACCCTAGAAATTTGAGAATATGAAATTAGATTGACAAAAAAAAAAGAAATAAAAAAGTACCTAAAAGGATGATGGAGTCAAAGAAACATCTGAAACTATGAAAATATGTTGTTTGAGGTACACTAGGACTCATACACTAGATTGGTCAATTTAGTCCTACTATAGGATCTTGGGTAGAATCTAGAATCTGGTGACTAATTAGATTCTACAAAAACATGGAAAAAAGGGCTATAATGGGACTCATACACCCAGTAGGTTGATTTAGTCTCATTACTAGGGTTTGAATAATATTTTTGTAGCCTCTAATGATCTTTTGTTGCTCCCTTTGTGTCCGATCTTCACGTCCAAAAGTCTGAATTCTAGCCTATAGGTGGGTTTTTTCATTAAGATGACAACTTCTTGAAAACTTTTACAACTTTATCTTCAAAGGATCTTCAAGCTCCAATTCAGCTCACAAACACACATCAAGAGAGAAAAAGGTTTTTTGTTAGGTAATATGGGTTTTCCTTGGTCAAACCTTGAAATGAAATAGAAAAGAATGAAGGAATGATGAATGAAAAAATAAAATGTTGCAACTCATCAAACCCTTGAAATTAAGGATGCAAAATTGTGTGAAATGGATTCAATGGATGTGGATCTTGACTCTTGATTAAATGCTTAAAGATTTTTCTTGAATGTTTGCTTGAATCATGAAAACCTACATCACAAATGTTAGCTCACAAACACACATGATGCATGAAGACTTTGACATGATGTTGGAATCTTGAATGCTGCTCCAAATGCTTGATGATTTTCTCTTGAATTCTCCCTTGATCATAAATTTTCTATAATGCTTGAATATGTGAAAGCTTAGATGACTTGAAAACTTGCTAGGAAATAATATGTGAAATAACCTTGTATTTATACTTGTTTATGCCTAGTTTCCTGAAATTACAGCACTACAAGCTGACATCAGATCTAGGATAATAAAATTTTTCCAAGAATTTGAATTAAAATAGGCCCAGGTTAAAGAGGGACTCATATGCCAGGTTGGGAATATGAGTCCCAATGTCTTAAACCTGGGACACAGATCTCAAGAAGTGTTAAGTTCAATGTAACATTTAAAATAAGGTCTCAAGACCTAGGTGGGATTGTATGCTGAAAGTGACGTATGAGTCCCAGATCCCTAGATCTAGAACACAACCAAAAATATTGAATTATGATTTGTCATTTGTTAAATGTTGGTATTATCCTTAAAAAATGCATTTAATTAGGCTTGTGGATGTAAAATAGGACCAATTAAGTCATAAATAAGCCAAATTTTAATTAAAAGGGCCTAAAACTTAATGTGAATATGTAAGACATATTAAAACACTAAATTAGGGATCACTTATATCATTTTATTAATTTCCAAATTCAGTGAGGAAAAGGGATATTTTTTCTATCACTACAAGTCTATATAATTTTATGTATATGATGTTATGTATGGCTTTCTATTATGGTATTATCATGTTTTATGCAGGATCTTGATTGATTATTCATGTGATGTGATTTATGTTTATGGATAGTGAATAGTTATGATGCTACATATGATTATGATATGACATGTATTTATTATGAAATTTGGAGATAATGTGATCGATTATATAGGAATGTTATGATGTTTATTATGATATGTATGTAATATGATGGATGTATGCAATTGATGACATTTGAAGCATTTACTAGAACTTTGTGATGCAAGTCTTGACAACAAAGAACTTATGTGTTCATTACTTGATGGAAATGGTAGTGACGATAGGGGGCTACCCATCTCAGGTTCATTATTTGATATAAGCCCAAGTCCATTAATAAATTGTATAGTATTAGGTGTACTAAATATTTCCTTATCATCACTTTTTTCTCCTCACTATGATGGGTAGATGTTTTTATTTGCAAAGTATGTAGTCAGAAATGTTATAAAATTCATGGTAAAGGTTTATGTGGGAATGAATTTTTATGCATAGGATGGATGGATGTGAAAACATTAATGCTTATGTATTTATGACATGCTTATTATGTGATATCAATACATATTTCATGTATGATGTCTATTGGGATGCATATGAATGTCATGCCATTGATAAAAACTAATATGTAACTTGGATGTCAACCTATTTACATTTAATTTGGCATTTATAGTAGTTTCTACAATTGATTTGAAACAATTGATTTGCATCATGGTAAAATAAATAGGAGGGATGGTAAGATTTATTAATCAAATTTGTTGATAGTAAAAGGTGTATTGTGATAGTTTTCCCTCTCTTAGTCATTAGTGCATCCATGAATCCAACATCGTGTCAATGCCATTTTTTCAATTATGTACTCAAAATTCCCTTATCAAAATCATGTGAATGCAGGTATTATTGTTTTCTTATTTTTGTGTCATGATAAATTATGTATTCCTTTCTAGGTGTGTAGGAGAGGAAAAGGGGGTTCAATCAATGGAAGATGCTTGGGGGTGGGGGGGAATGGTTAGTTTTTGTTAGAAAAGAAGAAGGGGGATGGGGGAAATTATGTTGGAAAAATGTGGTGAGAAATCCTTAATTTGATATAGCAAGAAGTGTTATGCCCCAATGGTATAAATGAGAAAAGGCACAATCATGTATCTTACATGGACTTTGAGACTCACAAACATGTGCAAAATAAATATTATACTTAATCATTGAATGATTCCTAGCAACCCTAGTGGATCATAGAGGGGAGTGTATAGTTTAATAGAATGTTTTGAACCCCTCTAGCTAAGGTATCAAAAATAATTAGTAAATCAGGCTAATCATAGAAACACCACACAAAATGACCCATGTCTATTCCATACCTTGTCATTGACACACCAAGATATGAAAAGATCTAGGTGGTCCCAACTTGGTGACTTCATAGATCACAACAATAAATCCCAAAAAAGAAACATCCAAATCTCTTACCAAAGATAAGACCGGTAGAGGGTGCCAACCCAAGGAAGGATTCATCATATTGGGAAAAGATGAGGTGGATTACAAAGGGAGACAAGTGAAATGGTGAGGTGATTATAGAGATTATGTTGATGGTTTAGCATTAGGGATCTATGTAGATGTGCATGTTGTTTGCTTTTGCATCGTTTATCTCAAGGTGATATGGGTGGTAACTTTGAGGCAATAGGATGTTTATTATGGGTAGTATTTTATTAAAAAATGGGATTTTGTTATATGATGGGGTGGATGAGCAACCAGGCATGTTGAAGGCCACTTCCCACTACATATGATGGTGATGATCATGTTAGTTTTATGTTCATTATGGAATTGTTTAGCCGAGTGACATAAAGGAGGGTGAATATGTGTATAATGGGCTCTAGATCATTGGTAGAAAAAGCTCTCCTATTATTAAATTGGGGGTGGATGGATAGGTGTATTCCAAACTATAGTTGGTAGGGTGGGTGGATGGATTTATTATAGATGGAAGAAAAAGTGACCTAATAGATGGTGGACATGAGCCTACACATGGTGCTTGTTTTCCAGGTCTTCACCATGGTACTTGCCCAAGGTGCTACAAAGTGGTTTTCACCATTGGAAAAATTATTTCTCTATTATTTTTTGCTTTTTGCTTTTTTTGCTTTTTTTGGTTCTTCTTATGTGAATAAATTTTTGAGATGGATGATATTCATGGATTATTCAAGGGGCTCTCCCTCCATGGTAGGTAACTGATATGCCCCCGATTCATAATTTTTCATGATAATGTAAGGGCCTAACCAATTGGGTTCAAACTTTCCCTTCTTTTCTCATTCTTGTATGTTACATTGATTTTCCTTAAGGACCAGATCTCCAATGGAAAATTCTTTAGGCTTGATCTTCTTGTTATAAGTTCTACAAAGCCTATTTTGATATGCTCTAAGGTGATTTAGGGTATTTAAATTTTTCTGATCTAGAAGCTTGAGCTATTGAAGACGTTCTATGTGATATTCTTCATCATCAATGAGATGTTGTAGAGAGATTCTCAATGATGGGAGCTCAATCTCTATTGGAAATATAGCTTCAACACCATATACTAGGGAATAGGGAATGGCTCCAATAGGTGTGCGAATGCTGGTACAATATGCCCATACGACGTGATTAAGCTATAGGTGCCAGTCACAACCAACTTCATTGACCGTTTTCTTTAATATTTTAAAGTGTTTTGTTTGTGGCCTCAACTTGGCTATTTCCTTGTGGGTAATATGGAGTGTAAAATTGATGTTGGACATGGAATTGTTGACACTTATTACAAACCTCCTAGTTCTTAAAGGGACATCCGTTGTTTGTGACCATGGAAACAGGAATGCAAAAGTGACAAATGATGTAATGGAGTATGAATTTGGAAATTTGTTTCCCTATAAAATACTAAGTGGTGGTGATTATGAATTTATGACCATTTGATGATGTAGATTGTATCTTTCCAACAAGGTTTGACCCCATCATGAGAAAGGCCACGTAGTAACAATAGGCTATAATTCTTGTGATGGTTCATGAATCAATTCATCGTGTTGTTGACAAGTTTTCCATACTTTGACCAAATTAATAGCATCTTGCTCCATCATGGGCCAATAATATCCTATGCATAGTAACTTCTTAGCTAGCTTTGGTCCACTACAATGGGCCCCACAAATATCTCAATGTATCTCATTTAGGGAAGTTTGAGCTTCTGTTGAGTATCAAAAGAGTGGCGGTAAAGAGTGTTTCCAAGAATGGTGAAACAATATGTTTTACAAATAAAGGATTGGCATTGCGAGGTTGAGAGGTTGGGTGGGATGGTGTTGTTGCATAGGTACTCATATATGTCTTGATACCATGGGGAATTAGGACCAACAATGTCACTACTAATTTTTGATTCAGGAACATCATAAGTAGGAACCAACAGTTGTTCTATTAGGAACTCATATTGTTGATTTTTTTGTGGTACATCAACAAGGGAACCAATGGCTATGGCATATGCTAATTTTTTATCTAATCAAACTATATTTGTGTGAAGTACTCCTTGAAGCTATCCACCATACATTTGTAAGGAAATATCTTGTCATCATGTGTTTAATATTCACCATTTACTTGTTTGATGACTAATTGGGAGTCACCACATACCTGTAGTTTTGTAATCTTCCATTGGATGGAACGCTTAATTATTTTTAATGCCTCATACTATGCTATGTTGTTTGTGCAAGGGAATGCAATTTGGTAGGATTTAGGGATGTAGTCTCCTTGAGTTGTGAAAAAAAGTATTCCTGCCCCGAGTCATGTGCGAAAGATTCATCAAAATATATGTTCCACCAAGTTCCTTCTTTTGTAATTAAGATATGTTTATTTGGGAATTTTGTCAACAATGGGTGACTATCCTGTAAAGGAGCTTCAATAAGCTAATAAACAACCACTTGTTCTTTAATATCTTTTCTATCTACATACTCAATGTCAAATTCATTGACAACCATGATCCATTTAGCTATTCTTCCTTGAAGAGTTTCCTTTGAAAGCAAGTACTTTAATGGATCTACTTTTGAGATGAGTTGATTCTTATTATTGAGCATATAATTTCATAGTTTCTTAGCATAGAATACCACAACCAAACATGCTCTTTCTATTGAATTATAGTTCAACTCACTTCCATCTAGTGTGTGAGATATGTCATATATGGCTCTTTCCTTCCCCTTATCATCAGGTTGAGCCAACAATGCTCCCAATGTCACTTGAGTAGCTGATATATACACGAGTAGTCATCTTTCTACTTGTGGAGGTAATAGGATGGGTAGTTCCAAGACAATCCTTCAATTGTTTGAAAGATTGTTGACAATTTTTATCCCATTTGAATGTGATAATTTTATGAAGTAGGTGGGGAAATGGTTGACATTTATCTTCCAACTATGCAATGAAACTTTGAAAATTGCTTGTAAATTTCCTTACAAAATTCTGAGTTGTTTTATGTTCTTTGGTGGAGGCATTTCTCTTAGTTATTTTATTTTTGTAGGATCTACTTCGATTCCTCATTAGGAAACAATAAATCCCAACAGTTTTCTGGATTAGACTCTGAACACACATTCTTAGGATTAAGCCATAACTTATATTTTTCCCACTAATCAAATATTCTTTCAAGTAGTTTAATGTGTCCATCCTTTGTTTTTAATTTTCCCAAGAGGTCATCCACATAATCTTCCATAATGTCATGTAGCATATCATGGAAGATAATAGCCATTGCTTTTTGATATGTTTCTCCTACATTTTTAAGTCCAAAGGGCATGACTTGGTAACAAAATGTTCCCCATGGAGTTATGAAAGTTATTTTGTGCTGATCTTCTTTGGTAGTTCAAATTTGTTTATAACTTAAAAATCCATCCATAAGGAATAACATTTCATGTCTAGGAGTAAGATCTATGATCATATCAATATTTGGCAATGGAAAGTCATCTTTTGGACATGCTTTATTGAGATCTCTAAAATTTATGTATATACAGATGCCCCCAATGGGTTTGGTAACTAGTAAAATGTTGGACACGCATTTAGGATAATCAATAGGCTTAATGAATCCAACTTCCAAGAGTTTTTGTAATTCTACTTTTACTAGAAGAGCTATTAGTGGATACATTTTTCATAAAAAAAATTTGATAGGTGTTGCATTTGGATATACTGTCAAATGATGTACCACAAGGGATGGATCCAACCACAACATGGCCATGTATGTCCAAGAAAAATTAATAGATCTTCTTTGGAGGAAATCTCCTAGTTTTTCATTAAATGTTTCTTCTAGCTCTTTGGCAATGTAGGTAATTTTAGGTTCCTCACATGTTCCCAAGTTGATTTATGTGATATCTTCGATCACTACAGTAGATGCCTCATTATGCTTGGGGATTTAATCAAGTTACTAAAAAAGGTTTTCATTAGAGAATACATCTTTTATTTTTACTTTTTCATGATCCAAAATCGCCTCATCGAGGTTTTCACTAAGGGATCTTTATTTTTTATTTTTTCCTTTTTCATTTTTATGACTAAGGTACATGGTATGTTCCCCAAATTACACATCTTTTTGTAATGTGATTTGATTATCTTGCTTATGATCTCCTAATAGGAGGTGGTCTCAGACTCCCATGATTTTTGCTATTACTTCATCATTTTGGAATGTATCCAAGATAAGAGGATCTTGTTGGTCCCAATCAATTAGCTTAGGATATACAAGTTGGAGATCAATGGAGGATAAAATGGTGTATATGTGGTCAGTGTCAAAAAGTTCAGTGATGGTTTGAAAGGCATCCTTGATGAATTCCTCCTAAGAGTTCTTATTAGTAGAATTCTTACCATATTTTTCATGAGTACATTTAGGTTTTATGGTTACCAATTTAGTGTCCAAGAAGTCGAGTCCTTGATGGTCTTTATATTCTTGAAGTTGAATAGGATCCATGATTCCTTGTTCTTATATCCCTAATCATTTTCCTTTGTATCCCCAATTCTTACATAAGTCACATCCTTTAGGATACCTATGAGTCTCATGGGCGGGAAGCTCATTTTCTTCTTTGTATAACCATGAGGAAGCATCCATGTGTAAGCCCAATTCTTATTTTTCCAATAATCCCCATTTGTTGAAGTTCTTGAAGATCTCTTTTTCATTTCAAGTTTAGTGCACACCCATATGATCATGGAGAGCTAGGGAGTTGTCCTATGCAAAAGGAATTTTAAAATCCATATTCTCCACATCCTTTATCAGTTATCTTGACCTTGTCCTCAAAAATGGAAGGTGGTGTTGATGATGGTTGCAATGTAGATGGGTTAATGTAAGTGGGTGAGGTGGAAGCTTCATCATTAATGGGAAAATGATGGTAGCTTTTGTATTTTCCCTCTAATGCTTTGAAATATTAGAAGGGTTGTGGGTTAGAGAGAATGGTAATTTCTTTTCCATTATGAGTGAATTTTGGGCATTGGTGATAGGTGGAAGGGATGGATTGCATGGCGTGTATCCAAGGTCGTCCAAGGAGGATATTGTATGGTAGGTCAAGGTCAAGTATATGACATGTTATTTCCATAATGGCCGGCCTAACTTGAAAAAGTAATTTAATGATACCTTTTGATTCCCTTTCAACGTCATCATATGATTTTATGGTTATCTTCTTGTGGGGATCAATGACATCATCTAAATAACCAAATTATTTTATTAATTTCAATGTGCATAAATTTAGGCTGGATTGACCCTCTATTAGGACCCTTTTTATGCTATGCTTATGGATAATGACTTGAATGTGTAGTGGTTTATTCTGAGGTGTTTCAGAATGGAGGTCCTTATTAGTGAATGATAATTGGTGTGTGGATGAAAGATGACCAATTATAGCTTGGAACCAATTAACATTTATATCACTTGGTACTCTAGATTCTTGAAGAACTTTTTCAAGTGCTTCTTTATGCATAGGTGAGTTTTGAAGGAGTTCTAAGATATAAATTTATGATGGTGTTTTTCAAAGGTGTTTAATGATGTTATATTTATTAGTTTTTTATGGGGTGGATGATGAAGATGATGCTCCTTGTATTGTCACTCGGCCTTGGTGGGTGATGACAACGTAGTCAGGTGCTTTTATGGTTAGGGTGTTGCATTGTTCAATTCGACTGATGATTGTGTCATGCGTGGATGGATTGGAGTTATTAGTGTATGTGTATAAAGCATTATATATGAGGCTTGCTCATGATTGTGTTGTGGGAAATTTTGTGTATAGATTCCCCAAAGTAGTTATATTTGCATTTCCAAAAGGGGGAAAAGATATAAGACAAAAATACTTTGTATAATGTTGAAGAAGATAATTCCTACCCTCCAAAGGTAATCCTTCATCATTGTAACATCATCAACCATAGACAAAGCATCCTTTCCATGAGAAAAATTGTATTCCACATGCACACCAAGACTGCATAATTTATAACATAAAATAAATAAAATAGTAAAAGCGTAGACCATGTCCACATCAACACACCTTCTCATCAACTTGACCAAGAGGATATAATTTTTACAATACTTTATCAAAGGCTTAATCTGTAAATTTTTTGAGCCATGTATTTATTCTTCCTTGGTGGGCCATTGTATATCATGTAACTTCTACACCTTAGTGTTGTGTTTATTGTACCTGACATCCATCAATATTCATTCCTCTTTAACAAATGCATCCATACACACCCAATTCCTATCATGTTATCAACAAAAGAATTCAACATGGGATAATTTGTGAGGCTAATCGCTCTCTTAAAGTGTGGGAGAAGACCTCCCAACTCATCCTTCCAAGACTAAAATACTTTAGCTCCCCTTCATCATTTAGTCTTGTAGGCATTCCATGCTCCTCCATGTCTTTGAACATCTTTAACTTTCCCTGGAGTTGAACACCAATTCTACCATGATATGTTGATATGTCACCCACTAAGTCTACTACCTTCAATAAGTCTAGAATATTTATTGGAGATTCAGGATCATCTTTCATGTTAGGAATCATCTCCTTAAGTGCTCCAACTCTTGCACTCCATTTACTCCAATCATTTTGAAAGGAATTTTGAACTTGACTATACTTCTTGTGGGATTCATGAATGCTCTTGTATGTTTCCAAAACAGTATCAGATTTGTGCACTAATTTGGAAACTTTGTGTTTCATAACATCATCAAATAATACTATCAACAACTTTGGAAGTTTCCTCTTTAGCCTTTTTAACATTGTCTTTTTCAATTTTCATTTCCCCTTTCAATTGATTGATTATTAATGTTAGAGTATCCCTATCTTGAGATGATAACTCTAAGGAAGAAGAAGAAGGGGAAATAAATTCTTGCATTGATGGACCTACATGTGCAGTGGCCTTCATTTTTTTATACTCATCCAAGAGAGTATTATAATTTCTCAACAACATATCATATTTCTTTTGTGAAATTTGTGCAATATCTACACTCAACATGGCAATGTGCATAGTCAACTTAGCAACCTAAATAGGAGTGATGTTAGTGGCCCTTTTCACTACAACCAAACCAATGAACTCCTTAGTTGGCTTGAGTGCTTGAGCCTTTTTTGCCGTCTCCTTGACCTTTACAGTGAATTCAACACTTCGATAATACTTTAATTTGGTTATGGCCCTTTCATAAAGACTCTCAATTTCATCATATGGACTTACATAAAATGAATTTATTTTCATTAAGCCTTCTTCGATATTAGAGATGTAAATTCACTCCTTCCTTGAAGTCACTACACCATCAGTTGAAAAATTCCTAATTATATCATTCGTATACAAAAAATGGTGGGAAATCTTGGAAAAACCTTTTCTTCTCTTATTAGCATTTACAAAAACCTTAGGGTCATAATTCCTCACCTCATCAATTGGAATTATATGGTTACTCAACATTATTCCAAACTTCTCATAACCCTCCTTTGCAATGGTAATGAAATAACCAAGAGAGCACCGTGGGGTTATCACTGAACATTTCCTACTATTTCTGAATTGTTCTTTATCCATATTGTCCAGTTTCCACATAATTTACATAAAGGCCAATCTATTAGAAATATATAAAGATAGGAAATGAGGTGTAACCTTGGCTCCATAAGCTCTGATCAAAGTGTAGTGGGAATGCAAAAATTGGTCACCCCAATTGTGACCTTCTTTTAATCCTTCTCTAAGCTCATGAGGGTGCAAAATCTCCTTTATGACCCTTGAGACTGTATATTTTTGCTACACCAAAACTCTCCAAGATACCGACCCTTAAAATATTACAGAAAGAAAAATAGTTGGAATGTGGGCAATTCTGTTCCCAAATAAAATTCCACATTTGCATGTAGGAAAATCATTTCCATCATCATATTTTTTCCTTAGCTTCATGAGATTCTTCCATTTCTCTCGTCCTATACAAAGAATCATATGCATCAATAAATAATTTTGAGGAAAAGATAGAGGGGCTCTCCCGTCCTTTAATCCAATCAAACCCTTATGCATCCACTCAACAATATAAGCTGCATAATCAAACCCTATGTTTGAATTATAGTTTTGAATATCAATGATCATTATCAATAATGCAGTGGGTATCCTTTCATCAAATCTTTGAGCCAATATTTGATCTAGACAACAGTAGGTGTTCTTAAAGTAGTTTTAAAACTCATCATAGTCGAAAGGTTCTATGTCCTTAGGACTGAAAGTTACCTTGTCCCATTCCCTATTCCTAGAAATCACTTTTTTCTATACCCATGCTTATTTTGCTCATATTCTTTGCATAATTCAAAGAAATCAATAATAATAGTAGAATTAGGGTTTAGCTTTAAAACCTCCACAATTTTGCTTCTGGTTATATCAAGCAGTGGAGTCCCATTTTTACTCTTAATTGTTCTATCATTAGCATCATAATGATTGGCCAATTCTAGCATCAAGTCAACTTCAACAAACACATTAGGTACCACCATCCTTCCAAGGTTGAAACCCCACATATGGTGAGTTGGATTTTTGACATATTTCCTATTGAAAGCATATAAGAATAGCTCCTAACCACTCTGGGGAAATGGGACTTCTCTAATTCCAACAACATTATCTATTAATCTACTTGTCATGACAGCCTACCTTATAGGACTTTTACCAATTTTCTTTCCTTCTTCAACAATATCCTAAGATCCACCTTCCAAGAACCTGGAAAATTCTCCCTTCTCTCCCTTAGGATTTGAAGCCTTTTCTAAATCTTGTTTCTTAGGCTTAACAACCTTAGGATTTTTCTATTTAGGTTTACCCCCAAATCTCAAGGATTCACTAGGCTGACTCATGGTTTACACTTAGGGTTTACAACTTTTAAACTTTGAATTATGGCCTTCTGGATTATGCTTATAGGATATTCAAATTGCAAACTAACTACATAAACCCTCATTTATTTTACTCAAATCCTACCAACTTAACCAATTCACACAATATAAAACCCTTTCAAACCTTAAGACCCTAGAGCTTTATGAAATAGCCACTAGTTTTCTTGACCAGTTAAATTCAACCAAAAAATCATGCAAAGATGTATAAAATTTTCTTACCCAGGAGAAATATTTTCCTTCAATGCCTCTGCAACTTCTTTGCTTGAACTCCTCATGTCCTCTTCCTTAAACTTGACCAATTCTTCTGCTTCAAACACTTGTAATTGTGAGGAAAAATGAGCCAACTACCTTCTTTATGGCTAAGGAATGGAGAATCTTCACAATTAATTCCCGAAAGAAAGCTCACATGAGTGAACTGACATAGCCATTTAAGTTTGAATTCTAGCCAATGATCACTTTTATTTAAAACTCCATCAATGACCCTCCTTTATTATCACACTTTCTTTTTTCTTTAGTCACCTTTTACTTGAAATCCATAGCTCATCGATATTTCATCTTTAGCTTCATGGAGTGGATCAGTGATGCTTTAGTGCCTAGTGATGGGAGGAATATTCCATCAAATATCCCTTAGTTCCACCATCACTCATCGTTAATGTGTTACCCAGGTCTCCATTTATTACTGTGATGGAATGAGGGGAAGTGATGGGAATAAGGCTTAACCATCTATTGCTTATCATTGATACCTCTTTTCCTTTGTGTGTGCCATCAATGTTCGATACTAAACATATATGTGATGAGATCCTAGCCATTAGATTAGGTCATCCTCCTTTAACTTTATGCTTCCCCCATCACTCATCATTGATAGGGAAAGCTCCCTAGAAATTTTTTTAGCAATGCCTTGTTCCCCAACGATGAGTATATGTGTTAGCACCATTCATCGCTCATCATTGATTCAGTTCTTAATAGTTGCATCATACTAGCGATGTGAGAAACCTAGAAAAGATTCAAGATTTAGCCACATGCCTTAGCAGCAAGATCAATGGTCATGTAGGTGTCACTCTTAGGAGCACTTAAATTAATGATGTAATATTAGAACTATAGACTTCATCGCTCATCGCGAATATGGAAAAGGGGAGCAAGCAACAATGTGTGATGGGCGATGAGCTATCAAATGAAAAGGGCCATAATGTTATCGTGTATCGCTGATTTGGAACTTGAAACACTTAGCCTATCAACAATGCCAAGATTACCTATGATAAAATGGAAGAACTTCATATATCGTTCATCACTGATATGAAACTTAAGGCCTAATACCTATTGCGATATGAAACAAAGCAACAATAAAAGGAAGCAAAGTTTCATCGCTCATCACTAATTAAAAGCCATCAGTCACAAGGCCATGCATGATGGGTGATATGTCGAGCGGTAAGAAAGAAGTTAAGTGCTAAGTATTATGCACATGCTCATAAGTTATTTATAATGAATGGCCAATTAGGTAGAATGAAGAGCAGGGACTTAGAAAAAGCATAAGACCATACTTGACCAAGGGTATAAAGATAAAACATTTGAAAGATCCCACTTTATAAAATATCAACTCCCTAACCAAAGTGAAAGGAGAGATAATACATGACGGGGAAAACAAGAAACCTAGGCATAAAGGGCCAGTAACCACATGAGTACATAGGCTTAAGATGTTTTTAAATGAGCGGAAATTGACCATAGTAAGTTAACTAAAAATTAGACCAAAAGGACAAGGATTAAGCTAAAAGGGAAATATGCTAATTAAAATCAACTACATAACATAAAAACCTAAAGCATTCTGCTATAAGCCCCAACCAGTGAATAGGAGAAAGGCCAATGAGATAACTAAACAATTTCTCAAGTTAGTGGAACATAAAATTTTGAAGGTTCCACTAGAAGGGTAAATTCAAGTTTCAGTTGTTGAGATGTACTACAACTCTTGTTTTTAGTGTCCTATCCGAAGACTATGTTTTCTAGGTTTGCAAGAGATGGTGGGGTTAGTGTCTATTTTATTGTGCTAGCATGGTGTAGCATGAAGTGGTAAAAGGAGTGTAAGATGACACTTTTTAATATCATATAATATTTGTAAAATTATCCACGTGATGTTAATTGGTTTCTTTGGTACTGTGTTTGGTCTAGAACTAATACATGGAAGGTTAAGTGTATATTGGGTCAACTTGGTATGTTGAGATGTTTACACCAAGTTTTTGAAGTTTTCACTAGCATGAAGATGTGTTCTAAGGTAAAATAGGACTTGATTATCTCCTAATTTGGAAAAAAATTGATTCCCTCTCACCATGGGTGTTTTGGAGCTGACTTATTGTGGCCATTGAACATTTCATATTTACACATTTTATCTTGGCTAAGAAGGAGAAAATTTTTGGAGCTTGTTAAGGATATAAATGGAAGATAAATATTTTTGCAAAGGTATGTGTGTAATGTGTGAATATGTTTATGTGAGTACATGTTTGATGAAGTGTGCTGAAAGCAGTGAGTTGAAGGTAGCAAAGGTTGTTAAGAAGAGGCATTGAAGATATATATCAACATGAAGAGTGTTGCAGTGGTAATTGATCAGTAGTTCTTGTCAAGTATTTTGTATAAAGGTTGTATTCTCATTTTGTAAGTTTTATTGTCTATAAGTAGTTGTATCTTCCTTTGGTTGAAGCCATAAAAACTATGTTTCAAGGATTTGTAGCATCCTTTGGGTTGTATCCCATAAATTTTTTTGTAAATCTTGTTTACATTTGTGAGGCTGGATTTGTATAGTAGCTCCAAGCAGTTTTATCACTATGCTTTTTCCTTTCTAGATTTTTCCACATAAATCTGGTGTTATTCTTGTGTGCTTGCTATTTTGAATTTCATTTGACACTCCATCTATTAAAAGTAGTAGGAAGTTTTGGTGGATAAAGTTGAATTAGATTAATTACACGGTATGTATTGATTCAATCTCCTCTCAGTATATCACCATGTTCTAACAATTGATATCAGAGTTAAGATCCTTGGTGTGGCTTAACAACTGGGGGTAGATATTGGATTAGAACACATGACTGAGAAAGAGTCCTCTTCTAGAGTGCCAATATTTGATGGAAGAAAATATACCTTCTAGAATGTAAGGATGGAAGTCTATCTCACCTCACTAGGGTATGTTGTTTAGAGAGTTGCAAAGGATGATTATACTGAACCTATTCATCTTATTCCAGATGCTAATGTGAAGAAGTCCCATGAGAACAATGCCAAAGAAAAGAATGCTATCTTGAATGGTTTAATTTTTTTTGAGTTTGTCAAAGTAGTGTAGTGCAATATAGTCAAGAAGATATGGGATAAACTCAAATCTCTATGAATGAAATGAAAGTGTAAAGCAAGCAAAATTACAATCTTACAAAACAATGTTTGAGAATCTGAGGATGAAAGAAGAGGAAAACATTGCTAGCTATTTTCTTTGAGTGGATGAAGTAGTCAAAATAACTGATTTAGTGGTGGTGAATAAAGTGATGATAACTCTCCCTCATCGATTTGACTCGGGTTTTTGCTATTGAAGAAGCCAAAGATCTGAAAAAATTTACCATGGAAGATTTTTTTAGATCTCTCACCACCTATGAGATGAGAAATTAAGTTCAAGGTACACACAAAAGAGGCATTTTTAAAGCTGTAAAGAAAGAAGGAACATCTGGTTCACACAATGAATCTAAGGAAGAATAAGAAAAATTTGTGAGAAAGTTGAAGAAGGGATCATGAAAGTATAAATGCAAATTACCTTTCAAATGTTTTAAATGTGGAAGAATTGGTCATTAAGCATCTAAATGTCCTTTTAGAGAAAATGAAAATAGAAAGAAGGGTTTCAAAAGGAACAACTTCAAGAGGAGCCTTATTTCCAAACAAAACGACAAATCCTTGGAAGATGTAGATCACTACTCATAAAATGATGAAGGCGGAGAATCCCTATTCATGACCAAGGTGATATCTAATGACTCAAAAAATATTGTGGAAGGTGAAGTTGATTTTGAAGGTGAATTTATTTTTTCTCTTAAAGACTTGGAATGTGTGATGAGTCCAGTTTATGACTCAATTTTGATAGAAGTTTATGACTCAATTTTGATACTTGGATGCTGACCTTTTTATAATATTTCCTGAAAACCATAAACATTGGGAATAAGCTTATTTTTTGTGATCTTTAATGACATTGACATGCTATATGAACTATCTGTGTTGATTTTACATGTGGATTAATGAATGCTACTTAAAGATAGTTATGGATATGCAATTTTTGTGCGTATTAATATTGTTATGCAGATATAATTAGTAGCCTACAACATTGAAGAAGATTCTACCAACTAGTCATTCACCATATCGGTCAACAAGGTGATCACTCAAAGGTCAATGGAGGGAAGACTCTCGACGGTGGGAGTTTCCTCATTCAAATCGAAATTGTAACCGCCTTGTAAATGGTCTTAATTTTCTATTGAGTGAATATAGGTGTTAGTGTTTTGCTAAATATATGTTAAGGAAAGCATGCATGACTAGATTCCATGCATGAGTAACAACCTCTCCACTTTCTATGCTTTCCATAAAGTGGAGTCCTAATCTGTTGGAGTTGACAAACTTGCTAGGTGATTAATTGGTATCTTTGCTTCCTATAAATAAGACTTGGATGATCCTTCAAAAGGGGTTGCTTAATTTGATGATGTACTCACATTTTTTATTTTTTTTTGTAATACGGTTATGCTACTTTATTGTACTTGTGTTTTCCAATGAATAACATGATGTTGTAAGTTTGTGCATATGAGTTTACATTTGTCTTAAGGAATACTCATTCAATGGAGCCCACTTGGTGAGCATTCCATCCTTTAGCTTAGTCGTTACTCTCTGTTCAGTAATTAGTTAAGAATCTAGCACTGACTATTCCTGTAGCCACTAGAATTCCATTCTATGACTGTTCCTACAGCCAAAGCAGACAAAGTAGTTTCCTGTTTGTTCACTCATATTTTCATTTTTGTCATGCATTTCAGCTTAGTATAGTTGTTGGTTGATGCTCAACACTTATGTTATCCCTTTCGAAGCAATTTGCTTCCAACATTGTGTCTTTCTTAGTTGTAGGATGAATGTGGGTACTTTGGATCCTTAGTGCGCATACTGTGCTGACCCATTTCAAGTTCACATCCCTAGGTTGACAAGTTAAATTCACCTTCATGTTGATTGAGATAGCTATTTAGGTTAGCTATCCAATCTTTGAATAATAGTTGTAAGGGCTTAGTTATTAGATCATTGTAGGAGGCCAACATTTTTGGTGCCATTTCCGAGGATGGTGTCAAACTAGGGAGCTCTTTGGAGTCATTGATATTTTTTCTTGCTGTAGTATTTTTGAAAGTTTGTTCTTAGTATACCCCTCATTTAGGAAAGTAATGATCCACCATTATTTTTCCAATTCTTTGTGTGAGCTGGTTTATAGTGAGTTGATACTGTATGCATAGAGGAAGGAGGAGAGATTCTCATGGAAGATACCTTCCTAATAATCCTAATCCATTCCAGCTAGTCAAGTATTAGAACTTTCCAAGAGACGAAGAAGAAGAAGATCCACATCCTTTTGTTGATGAATTTCCTGATTTGACCAGCTCTGAAGTTTCCTCTAAAGACCAAAATCTGATTGAGAACCCCTTTTCTTTGGAACTACATCAAGAAAGCATGGGTGATGCGAATAGAAATAGACCTAACCAACCAAATTTTCATTTCCCCATTACTCATTAGAATGAAGTTGAAAACCTAAAAAATATCCCTGATTCAGTCCTTCCTAAGTTCTATGAACTTGTCATATAAGATCCTGATACTTTCTTGTTTGAGTTTGATATACTCTGTAGGAGTTAGGACTATACCACTAATGTCCATAGGTTTAATCTATTTCCTACCACCTTGAAAGAAGCTACATTAAGATGGTTCATGAGCCTAGGCATAAATATTGTGGAGACTTGGGACGACATGGAGAAAAATTTCCTTGAGAAATACAAGGAGTATTGCAGGGGTAGTGACATGAGAGGAGATGGAATTTTTAGGATGCAACAAAAGGAAGATGAGAGCCTTGAGGATTACATTACAAGGTTTTTGTTTTTCCTACAAAAATCTCCACATCATACACTCAATGAAGAATTACAAAAGCTGCTTTTCCTAAGAGGAATTAATGATAGTTGCACTGATGCCTTGGACCTGATGGGAGGGGGAGATATCTCCCAAGTTACTTAGGAGGATATCAAGAAGATATGCTAGAACTACTCTAGGGAAGCTTCAAAGAAAGGGAGAGCTTACCAATATTCTATGAGTAAGTCTTCTACCAGTGGATTTTCAAGAATGGAGATTACTCACTTACTGGTAGACTTCAAGCAAGACATTATAAAAAATATGACTACTCAGCTAGATATGCTTCAGACCAAAAAGAAATAAGAGGAGGCAAAGACAATGTTGGCAGAATACTACCCTCATTGCAAGAAAAAGAAGAAGGACTACAGATGCAAGATGGTAGTTAATATTGAGAGTAAGAAGATTCCACTTGAGTTCAAGCCAATCCAAGTTGACGAATATCAAGTATACTATGTTGCACAAAGGAGGCCATGGGCTCCAAGACAAGGTATGCCACTAGATCCACTTTCTTTTGATGGGCCATATTTTAATTCTTATTCATCTGGTAACCAATGGAAACCCCCATATCCATCCAATTATGGAGGATATAACCTTGGAGTAACCCTCCAAATACCTAGCCTAATCACCAAAACTCTCTACCCCAGTGGTAGCAACCTTAGGGGAATTGGCAGCAATTTCAAGGAAATTGGCGGTCACCTCCAAGAAATTGATAGCAAATAAATCAATGAAGGGAGGGAAACAATGGCCAAACTAGACAAATACCTATGTGAAGCCACCTTCTTAGCCCCAAAAAATTGTTATAATGCCTCCTCCTGCTAGATCAAGTTCAAATGCACCTAAAACTACTCAGCTACCAGCTCAGCCCATACCCAACCCAAATAACAAACCATAACAACAACTAGTATACTCTACTGATCCAAATCAATTCCCTGCATATGTTGTGAGTGTAAGTGACATCCACTTGCATTTAGGAACTACTTTTCTAGCTCCTTCCACACCCATTATCATTGAACTTCATGTGGAAGAAGAGGAGCCTTTGAATACCCCCATTCAACCAAGTGTACCTAAGAATCCTAATTTCCCTAGAGGTTGGAAATTGTGAAACAAAAGGAAGAAAAGGAGGAACCAACCTTTAACATTTTGGATCAGTTGAAGCATATATGTGTCTAGATACCTCTATTTCAGGCCATAAAAGATGTTCCAATATATGGAAAGGAATTCAAGGAAGTATGCCTTAAGAATCTAGGTAGGAAGAAGAAAGACCCCACTACGGTCAATGTGGTGGGACAACTAGTTGACATCATGATTGGAAAAGTGATTGTCCCCAAATGTAGTGATCCAGGGAGCCCTGTGGTAGGAGTAGTCATAAATGTGGTCCAAATAAGAAATTCTCTGAATGATTTGGGAGCAAAAATAAATGTAATGACCAAGGATATCCTGCAACAACTAAATTTTTCAAGCATGAGACCTACTCCTACTATCCTACAACTTGATGATACTTCTACTATTAAACTTGATGGGATAGTAGAGGACCTAGTGGTAACCCTAGACTCATGGGAATACCCAATAAATTTTATGATTCTTTCTCCTAAAGCCACATTAGGAAGGTACCTCATTATTCTTGGAAGGCCATGGTTAGTAACAAAAGATGCCTATATTGGATGTAGGATAGGAGACATGACCATTTCTAATGGCAAGAGCACCAAAAATATTATTCTCTACCCTCTAGCTTAGCCATCCCATGACATGGATAATCTTGTATAGCCACATGTTGGTGAAGAGGCCGAGGAAGTTAATTTTGTGGCATAGTTGATGATGTTAGGAAGAAGCTCTTTCGTGTAGCTTCAAGAGGAAGATGAAGTATTGTCTAACATAATTCAGAATCATTGTGAAATAGAGGCAACGTCATCCTCTCATTCTGTTGATCCAGTAAAGATAGTTCTACATGCTCTTCCTGCAATAGAACATCCTACAATAATAGGTATGTCTCATACATTGCTTCCACATGAACTCAAAGTACCAAGCACTAGTGAAGCATCTATGGTAGAGATAACTACAGAAGTGCAAGTGTCAGAAGGAAAATATCTAAATATTAATAACAACTTGAGTGAAATTAAGCAGTTTACATTAACAAACTTACTGAGAACGCAACAACATGCATTTGTGTAGGACTATAATGATATTAAGGGATTGGACCCTAAGATTTCCACTCATAGGATTTACATCAAGGATGATTCTACCCTAGTGAGATAGCTATAAAGAAGAATTAACCCTTCACTAAGAGAAATTGTAAAAGGGGAACTACAAAAATTGTTAGATGTAGGATTTATCTACCCCATTTCAGATAGCCAGTGGGTGTCTCCATTGGTGATTGTACCAAAAAAGGGAAGGAAGTGGTGAGTTTGTGTTGATCACAGGGAACTCAATGCTGCCACCAAAAAAGACCATTTTCCCTTACCTTCCATTGATCAAGTTTTGGACTTGCAGGAAAGCAATACTTTTCTTTTCTAAATGGATTTAGTGGGTATAACCAAATCCAAATTACACCTAAGGACTAGGAGAAGACCACCTTTACCTGACCATGGGGGAACTATGCGTACTCAATACTTCCATTCAACTTATGCAATGCACCTGCAACTTTTTAGAGGGTAGTCATTAGCATATTTTTAGACATCTCTCATGATTGCATGAAAATTTATAAGGATGACTTTACCACCTATGGTGCTAATTTCAATGAAGCATTGGAGAATATTAGGAGAGTCTTAAAGAGATGTGTAGAGCACAATCTATCTCTAAATAGTGAAAAGTGCTTCATGATTATGCAGGAAGGTGTAGTACTTGGCCACTACATCTCTCAAAAAGGAATTCAAGTAGATCCTGCAAAGATTGAGGTGATCACTACTCTGTCCATACCTACAAAACAAAAAGATGTTAGGAGTTTTCTAGGCCGTGCATGCTAGTATAGGAATTTCATCAAGGATTTCAGAAAAATAGCAACACCATTGTATACTCTTCTCACTAATGATGCTAAATTCTAGTGGACAAAAGACTGTGACAAGACATTTTCTGATTTGAAGGTAGCTTTGAATCATGATCCTATACTCAAAGGTCCTAATTGGGAGATTCCTTTCTACATCCATACACATGCATCAAAATATTCCATAGGAGTAGTCTTGGGATAGAAATAGGGAGCTATTGAAAATGTTATTTATTTTGTCAACAAAAACTTGCAAGGAGCTGAATTCAACTATACAACAACAGAAAAATAAATGATGGCAGTGATGTATGCCCTCAACAAATTTAGGCACTACATAACAGGCTATCAAATATTTGTGCACAATGACCATGCAACCATTAGGTATCTCATGAATAAACTTCTAATATTAGGTAGGCTGGCAAGATGGTTATTGCTTATGTAGGAGTTTGACATAACCATTGTAGAAACACCAGAGAAGGCCAATGTTGTTGCAGAATTTCTTTCAAGACTAACGACATCAAAGGATAATCAGGTCATAAATGATTCTTTCCCTGATGAGCACTTATTTTCCATTAGTGTGCAAACACACTAGTATGCTGACATAGCTAACTATCAAGTCATAGGGAGAGTTCTTCCCCAGTTCTCTACAAAAGAGAGAAGGGTGCTCATTGAAAAGTCATTTCCTTTTTCATGGATTGTAGGATATTTGTTTTACACTAGGGCAGACCATGTGATGAGGAGATGTGTGAGGGAAGATGAGACATGATAATTTGCATGCATGCCACAATGAACTATGTGGAGGACATTTTGTAGCCAAGAGGACTATTGTGCATGTTTTGCATACACACCCTGCCATAGGTAGGGACCCCCTCTTTTTCACTCTGAATGGCTCATTCTTGCTCCTGTTGGGTCATTTTTTCTCCTACCTCAATTTTTGTGCCCCTTTCCTAGAGCCTAAGTTGGTCACATGCCTTGAAACAATTAAACACTCCTTGACCAAATTCATTTGCACACCTAAATTTTGTTAAGTCTTTTGCTTTTGCGGAACTTGGCTTGTGGGTTTCCCTTGGTCTTTTTCCCTGACATCCTCCAAGCCTCACGTACCCATACCTGTGGGTCACCTCATGTAGGTTATCGCTCATGTTTCACTGCTAAGTGGCAACTGATGCCCAACTTCTGCCCACATGGTGGGCTGCGCAATTAGTTTCTCCATTCAAGCCTTGACCAAGCATCCAAACAAGCATAGGTTCCCGCATCTCACCTAACATGGGTCTACCATACAAAGAAATCAATGCATTCCATTAATGGAAATTGGCCAATAAACATTGCTCCCAGCCCTTAATTTTACTTTGGCCATTCAAATCTAGAGAGAAGCAAAATCCCTCTTCCTTTTTTCGCCTTTTGCGTTATTCCTGCTGACTTGGTCCCTAATCGCTTGATTCACTTTTTCCTTCATTTTTGACTTTGGGGAAAAGTTACCTATGGATTTGGGATGCTTTTTTGATGCCTAAGTGATCTGCCAAGGTTTTGTTAAGTTTTGGGAAGTTGCAAAAATTTCATGTCGGGCTATCGTCCCTCTGTCATCATCGGGTTAGGTTGTCGTCCCTCTGTCACCATCAGGACTTCCGTGTTGGGTCGCCGTCCCTCCATCACCATGGGAAATTTCATGTCGGGTTGACGTGTGCTCATTTCCATTTCAAAAGGGTGGCAGTTCTCTAGCTTCCCGCTTCCAAATCTTCGCATTTCTGGAATGGGTGTAAACTTCAATTTTTTGTCATCTAGGGCCAATAAAGTGAGTGACTTCACATGCCTAAGGGGGTTTGGATCAAATTTTCCATGTGTTTAGACATCACAGAAATTCCTTGTTGGGTTGTCATCCCTCCGTGGCTATTTGGGAACTTCCTTGTCTGACCACCATCCCTACATGGCCATTTGGGAACTTCCTTGTCGGGTTGTCGTCCCTCTGTTGCAGTCGGTAATTCCATGTTGGGTTGTCATCCCTCCATCACTGTCGAGACTTCCATGTTAGGTTTCCATCCCTTCATCATTGTCAGGACTTCCACGTTGGGCTATCGTCCCTTCGTCACCATGGGAACTTTTATGTCAAGCCACTGTGTCCTCATTGCCAGTTCAGAAGGGCGGACGACCCTCTAGCTTCCTCCTTCAAAATTTTTGCATTGTTCAAAATGAGTCAAATCTTAAGGAAGTATATCTTGGCACTCTTTGTACCCTTTTTCCCATGCGCTAAAATTGAAAAATCTCAAATTTTCTAGGTTTTGTGAAGTGTGGAAACTTCCTTGTTAGGCTGTCGTCCCTTCGTCACTGTGGTAACTTCCTTGTTAGGCCGCCATCCCTCTATTTCCATTGGGAATTCCAAGTGAGTTCACCATCCCTCCATCACTGTCTAGACTTCCATGTCAGGCTATTGTTCCTCTGTTGCCATCAGGACTTCCATGTTAGGCCGCTGTCACTCTGTCATCGTGGGAACTTCCTTGTTGGGTCGTCATCCCTTTAAGGCCATTTGGAAACTTCCTTGTTGGGTTGTCATCCTTCTGTGGCCATTCAGGAACATCTTTTTCAGGCCATTGTCTTTCGTGGCTGTTTGGGAACTTCCTTGTCAGGTCATCGTCCTTTCGTGGTTGTTTAGGGACTTTCTTGTCGGGCCCCTATCCCTCCGTGGCCATTTGGGGACTTCATTGTTGGGTCACCATCCCTCTATGGTTGTCTGTCATCCACCTTCCATCTATTGTCCATCATCCACCTTCCATACACCTTCTTCCTTCTACTTATTGTCTGTCGTTCGTAGTTCACCTTATGGAGCTCACACCCCTGAACCTGCATTTATGTTTGTGGTCCAAATGAGTTCCAAATATGAGCATTATGATCTTTTGATGATTTATGGATGGATCTAACAAGGAGTTTACAATATTTTACTAATGTTTGCCTTGATTTACATATGAAGGAACTTATAGCACTTCATGTACTTGTACGATTCAAGAAACCTACCATGGGTCCATCAGGGAGACCCATTGAGAAAGCTGAACAATTGCCAAAGTGCCCAAGTGCAAGCTTATTTTGAGGTTTTGTTTTAATCCTTTTTGTCTGGTTGTGTAGGGTCTTATGGACAATCTTGTTTATGGTTTTGGACCTTTTGGTTCTTAGGTTAAAAGTTGAATAAGTTTGGAATCCTTTTTGTGGTTGTTCCCTAGACTTTAGAAAAACATTTCAAAACACACTGTGTTTTACAAAAACAAGCTTTTGGCTGTTCTTAGGCTAAAAATGAAAACCTAACTATTTTATAAGAATTTTAAAAGGTAGCTCTCAACCTTTGAAGAGGGTTAGATGCTTTGAATGTTGGCAGTTTCAGGAGAACAATAAAAGAAACAATGATTTTTGTTGTAAAAGTTCTATTTTTTTTCTGTTCTTACGTGTGATAGCTGCAAGAAATGAATTGAGGAAAGTTTTTGTTGTATTTAATAGCATGTAGTGAAGCTTTTTGAAGCATCTCATCTAGTTTAGTAGCTTTTTTTTCATCGCTTTCTTTCATTTTGTAAATACTATGTATTCCTCAGGTTTGCTCTTTGACTGGTAATCTCAGAAAAAATGGAGTTTTAGCTTGTTTCCTGACTGTACCAAGAAGTATGGGTTTAGTGGAAACAAGGCTAGAATCCCTCCTTGTACATAATGTAAATATAGGAGTCCTTAATAGTTCTAGAAGCATGACTATGATCTTTTCCTAGGTGAGCTTGTGATGCCTAGTTTGGAAAAGGTGGTTGAAATCAAACCCTAACGTGGCAGGGGTGACAAAGAATTTACATTGCAGGGTATGTAATATTTGCAGGAGGTCTCAAGAAGGTTGGCAGGAGAGGTGAAACCCTTATCAGACCAAATGGAGGCAGGAAACATCAAGACAGACCAAGAAAAGGTCTAAAGAAACCCTAGTTTCTTACAAAGACTGGATTGTACCTCTGTATGGACAGGAAAGGTCCCAAATCCCAAAAATATGTTAGAGCTTGGAATATGGGCTAGGGTGTTAGAAGAGTTTTGGGTAAAATCTCATAAAGGGGAGGAGTTCTAACCTATTCATTTGTGCATGGAGGCCTAAAAGGGGCTCAAAGCTTGTAGCCCTACCCAAACCCTAAACCAAGGTTTTGTGATAGCGATGGAGAAACAAAGCATGGAGGTTAAACAAGAACCCTTCCTTGATGGTTTTGAAACCATAGAAGCCTATGCACACCCCTGCAAAAAATTTAGGGAGCAAATGGAGGTTAATTAGTCTTTAGAAGGATTAAAGGCTAGGAAGAATAAGAGAGGAAAAGCACCAAGAGTTACTTGGTTAAGGCACTGAAGAAGATAGCAGGGTTGGATAGTAAGACCAGGAGTTCTTTTATCAGGAATAGGGCTTATAGGTCAAGGTGAAAAAGATCCCTTAAGAGTTTTCATGGCAAGGACTCAGAGCTTGGAGCGGTGAGAGTTCCAACCAACCCCATACCCTATCAAATTGGTATCAGAGCTAGCAAAATATTTGGGAAAGCAACTTATATGTCAAAAGTTGAGTCAAGTGAAAATCCCAACATGGTGACAAATGAAAAGTTATCCAAGAGGGTTGAAGAACATGAAGAGGACAACAAGTCCTTAAAAGAGAGAATAGATAAATTGAGAAAGCATTGAACGATGCAAGATTGGAAGGAAAGGTACCAAAGGAAGAAGAGGTTGCAGAGGAAGACAAAGTCCCTGAACCTAACCCTATTCTAGAGGAGGAGTCTTTCTTGAAGGCATTGAAAGCCCTGAGTGGAAAAGGACTTGAGGGTATACCATTATTTAGTGGAAAGATGGATCCTAATTTGGTCATGGATTGGGTAGATGGGATGGAGAACCACTTTGAATGTGATGGAGTCACTGAAGCACAAAAAGTGAAGGTTGCTAAATCAAGGTTGAGAGGATCAGCCTTGACATGGTGGAAGTTTGTTCAGACTGAAAGGGAGAAAGAAGGAAAACAACCCATATCAACTTGGAAAGGAATGGTTGCTAAGGTAAAGGAAGCATATATGCCAGATGATTATGAGATCCAACTTCACAAGAAGAGGCAAAGTCTAAGGCAGAAAGACCTAGATGTCAACACCTATACTGAAGAGTTTCAGAAGCTTTGCTTGAGATCAAATGTGGTAGAAGATGAGAGCCTAAAAGTGGCTAGGTACCTTAATGGCTTGAAGTGGAACATTCAGGAAGAAATGGCTTTACTCAGCCCCAAAACAGTCCACCAATGTTATTAGCTGGCTATAAAGATTGAAGAGAGGAATAAAAGAAAGCATGATCAGTCCTCTAAGGGCAGAGGCAAAGGCAAAGATCAAAGAGGACAGCGTGGAGGTTACCAAGGTAGAGGTAATGATCAAAGGAACCAAGGTGAATCTAAGCTTACCGAGCATGGAGGTGAAACATCTTCAAGAGGAGGATTTAACAAAGGAAGAGGACCTCAAGGAGGTTCAAATAGGGGAAGAGGACTAGGCAGAAGTAACTCCTACTTTGCCACCATGAAATGTTATCACTGCAATCAGCTAGGTCACCCTGCTTATAGGTGCCTGGAGAAAGCATCCTCTTCTAGCAATGAGAAAAGAGTGGCCTATGCACAAGAGGACACCATGAGTGTATAATCACCTGAGATCAGTCATATAGAATTAGAAGTAGGAGAAAATCTAATGTTTAATAGGGTTTTGATCAGACAACCAGTCAAAGAAGAACCCAAGCAAAGGAGAGCTTTGTTTAGAGCAAGGTGCAAGATATTTGGAAAGGTATGCAAGGTCATTGTAGATTCTGGTTCTACAGACAATATAATCTCAAAGGAGGCAGTAACTAAGTTAAAATTGTAGAAGGTACCTCATACCAACCCCTACAAGGTCACATGGTTGAACAAAGGGAAGAGTGTTTTGGTGAATGAGCAAGTTACTATGGAATTCTCAATTGGAGGCTATAAAGACAAGCTGATTTGTGATGTACTACCCATGGATGCATGCCATCTTCTACTTGGCAGGCCATGGTAATATGACAGAGGTGATATATATCATGGGAAGGAGAACACCATTGAATTCAAGAAGGATGGAAGAACTTTCAAGTTGCAGTCATTATTAGAAGAAGATGAAGGATAGTCCAAGGTACCAAACATCATGTTGAGCAGTGGTAAGGAGTTTATCAGCAATCTCCATCAAGGAGGTGAAGGTTATGTGGTTTTAATGCAGTCCAAAGAAGAAGAAAAGGCTGAAAGGGCAGTCTTACCAGAAGCAGTCCAAAAGTTGCTAGATAAATACAAAAGCATAGTGAGTGATGGAACACCTACAACTCTACCACCAAAGAGAGCAATAAGTCATCAAATTGACTTCATACCTGGAGCCTCATTGCCTAACAAAGTAGCATACAAGCTTACACCTAAGCAGAACCAAGATGTGGCTAGGCAAGTGGAAGAATTGTTGGGTCAAGGTCTGATTCAAAAGAGTATCAACCCATGTGTAGTACCAGTGGTTTTGGCAACAAAAAAATGTGGTAAGTGGAGATTATGCACTGATTCTAGAGCAATTAATAGAGTCACAATTAGGTATAGGTTTCTTATTCCTAGAATTGAAGACTTGATGGATTGTCTTGGAGGTGCAAAATTCTTCACTAAGTTGGATCTTAAGAGCGGGTATCATCAAATCAAAATCAAGGAGGGTGATGAATAGAAGACAACTTTTAAGACAAATGATGGCTTGTATGAGTGGAAAGTGATGCCATTTGGCCTCTCAAATTCCCCTAGCACATTCATGAGACTAATGAATGAGATGCTTAAGGATTTCATAGGGATCTTTGTAGTAGTCTATCTTGATGACATACTGATTTTTAGTAAGACAGTAGAAGAACATTTGAAGCATGTGGAGATGGTACTTAAAAGGCTACAAGAAGAACAATTGGCAATTAACCTTGAGAAGTGTGAGTTCTTCAAACAAGAGCTTGTGTATCTAGGCTTTGTAGTATCCGAAGGAACTTTGAATATGGATCCAAGCAAGGTGGAAGCCATCCTAAACTGGCCTACACCAACCACAGCAATAGAGGTAAGAAGTTTTCATGGTTTAGCTCAGTTTTATAGGAAATTCATCAGGAATTTTAGTGGTATATGTGCACCAGTTCTGGATACTATTAAAGGTGGTCTAAAAACAAAGTTTAAATGGACTCAAGAGGCTGATAAAGGGTTTGAAAAACTGAAACAAGAGGTAGCAACCCAACCTATACTTTTGTTACCTAGTTTTGATAAGTTGTTCACAGTTGAGTGTGATGCAAGTGGAGTAGCAGTAGGAGGAGTACTTAGTCAAGAAGGTAGGCCTGTAGCCTTCTTTAGTGAAAAGCTCAATGAAGCCAAGAAAAAATACTCCACCTATGATCTTGAGTTATATGCTTTAGTGTAGTCCCGTAGGAAGTGGAGGCATTATTTGTTGCCCAAAGAGTTTGTGGTTTTTACAGATAACCAGGCACTCAGTTACATCAACACCCAAGAGAAGCTGAGTAATAGACACTTGAAATGGATGGAATACATCCAAGCTTTCACTTTTACCATCAAACATAAGAAGGGACAAATGAATAAGGTGGCAAATGCATTAAGCAGGAGAATGTTGACAGTGTAGGAAATATAGCTGAAGAGCATTGGATTGGAGAGTTTCAAGGACCTCTATGGTGATGATGAAGACTTTTTAGAAGCCTACAAGGTATGCTCTGATTTTGAGAATCACTTCCATAGTCAGTATGCTGAGTATACATTGCAAAATGGATTGTTATTTAAGGGTAATCTGTTATGTGTCCTAAGAGGATCAATGAGGGAAAATCTAATCCAAGAGAAAAATAATGGCAGTCTTAATGGGTATTTTGGAATAAATAAAACTTTAGAGCTTGTACAAAGATTCTATTGCTGGCCTAAGTTGGCAAGAGATGTTAGGAAATATGTGGAGTAGTGTGTAGTTTGCATGAAAGCCAAAGGGGGAGCTAGCAATGTTGGTTTGTATCAACCTTTACCCATTCCCAATAGACCATGGGAGTGTGTTAGTATGGATTTTGTGGTAGGACTCCCCAAGACTAAGGCAGGGTTTGACAATATTTATGTAGTTGTGGACATATTTAGCAAGATGAGTCACTTTATCCCTCACAAGACTACACATGATGCTGGCTACATTTCCCATCTTTTCTTCAGGGAGATAGTAAGGATCCATGGGTTATCATTAAGCATTGTTTCTAACAGAGATGTGAAGTTCATGAGTCATTTTTGGAAGACACTTTGGAGCAGATTGGGTACAAATCTATCATTTGGATCAGCTTACCATCCTCAGACCGATGGTCAAACAGAGGTGGTTAACAGAGTGCTAGGTAATCTTCTGAGGTGCTTGACTAAAGAATATGGACAGACATGGGATATGGTGATTTCTCAAGCTGAATATGCCTATAATGATAGTATCAATAGAACTACAAGAAAAATTCCTTTTGAGGTTGTGTATGGGATGCACCCAAGAGGAATTTGTGAACTCAGAGACCTTGGATCTCAGGAGAATAGGAGTGGACATGCAGAAGACTTCACTCAAACCATGAAGGAGATTCATGAGCAGGTTAAGAAGACAATCACAGCAGCAACACAAAAGTTAAAAGATAAAGTTGACTTATCAAGGAAGGATGTACAATTTCAAGTAGGTGACTATGTTATGGTCCATCTTAACAAATCAAGGTTGCAGAAGGGATGTCAACCAAAATTCAGATGAAAAGAGTGGGACCATGCAAGGTGTTAGCCAAGTATGGGAAGAATGCATACAAGGTAGAATTACCATCATATTTGGGCATATCTCCAGTATTTAATGTTGCTGATTTGATCAGGTACAAGGGGACAGTCAATGATGAAGTTTAGAACAGTTAGTAAATCTTTAAGGATATCAGTAATATACCCCTTCCTAATCAAGAGAAGCCTCAAGCAGAGAAAATTTTGGAATCTAGGGTGAAGAAGGCTACAAGACACAAGGTATACATGGAGCACCTTGCCAAGTGGAGGAACACACATGAATCTGAGGCTACCTGGGTTGAGGAAGCTGATTTTAAGAAGCTAGGCATTGATCTATCATGGATATCACCTCAAGATCCTTGATCTTTGTGCTGAGAGGGGGAGAATGGTGCAGGAGCACCTGCCAAAGTGCCAAAGTGCAAGCTTATTTTGAAGTTTTGTTTTAAATCATTTTTGTTTGGTTGTGTAGGGTCTTATGGACCATCTTGTTTATGGTTGTGGACCTTTATGGTTGTACAGTGATTTTTGTTGCCAAAGTGCCAAAGTGTAAGCTTATTTTGAAGTTTTGTTTTAAATCCCTTTTGTCTGGTTGTGTAGGGTCTTATGGACCATCTTGTTTATGGTTGTGGACCTTTTGGTTCTTAGGTTAAAAGTTGAATAAGTTTGGAATCCTTTTTGTGGTTGTTCCCTAGGCTTTAGAAAAACATTGCAAAACACACTATGTTTTACAAAAACAATTTTTGGCCATTCTTAGGCTAAAAATGAAAACCTAACTATTTTCTAAGGATTATAAAAGGTAGCTCTCAACCTTTGAAGAGGGTTATATGCTTTGAATGTTGGCAGTTTCAGGAGAACAATAAAAGAAACAATGATTTTTGTTGTAAAAGTTCTATTTTTTTCTGTTCTTGCGTGTGATAGCTACAAGAAATGAATTGAGGAAAGTTTTTGTTGTATTTAATAGCATGTAGTGAAGATTTTTGAAGCATCTTATCTAGTTCAGTAGCTTGTTTTTTATCACTTTCTTTCATTTTGTAAATACTGTGTTTTCCTCTGGTTTGCTGTTTTGACTCGTAATCTCATAAAAATGGAGTTTTAGCTTGTTTCCTGACCGTACCAAGAAGTATGGGTTTAGTGGAAACAAGGTTAGACTCCCTCCTTGTACATAATGTAAATATAGGATTCCTTAATAGTTCTAGAAGCATGACTGTGATCTTTTCCTAGGCGAGCTTGTGATGCCCGGTTTGGAAAAGGTGGTTGAAATCAAACCCTAACATGGCAGGGGTGACAAAGAATTTACATTGCAGGGTGTGTAATGTTTGCAGGAGGTCTCAAGAAGGTTGGCAAGAGAGGTGAAACCCTTGTCAGACCAAATGGAGGTAGGAAACAGCAAGACAGACCAAGAAAAGGTCTAAAGAAACCCTAGTTTCTTACAAAGACTGGATTGTACCTCTGTACATACAGGAAAGGTCCCAAATCCCAAAAATCTGTCAGAGCTTGGAATTTGGGCCAGGGTGTCAGAAGAGTGTTGGGTACAATCTCATAAAGGGGAGGAGTTCTAACCTGTTCATTTGTGCAATTAGGCCTAAAAGGGGCTCAAAGCTTGTAGCCCTGCCCAAACCCTAGACCAAGGTTTTGTGATAGCGATGGAGAAACAAAGCATGGAGGTTAAACAAGAACCCTTCCTTGATGGTTTTGAAACCATAGAAGCCTATGCACACCCTTGCAAAAAAGTTAGGGAGCAAATGGAGGTTAATTAGTCTTTAGAAGGATTAAAGGCTAGGAAGAATAAGAGAGGAAAAGAACCAAGAGTTACTTGGTTAAGGCACTAAAGAAAATAGCAGGGTTGGACAGTAAGACCAGGAGTTCTATTATCAGGAATAGGGCTTATAGGTCAAGGTGAAAAAGATCCCTTAAGAGTTCTCAAGGCAAGGAATCAGAGCTTGGATTGGTGAGAGTTCCAACCAACCCCATACTCTATCAGCTCCTATCACCATTCATTTTATGCCCACCTTTCTTCATAGCACCCATCAATAGATCTGGCATTAGAAGCGGGCCTATGTCAAGGAAGTCGGTAACAAACCACAAAGGGTGGCCTTGAAGGTGGTGGGAGGGAGCAACTGTTTCCAACCTCCAAACAAATGATCACGATCCATTAGAAGTTGTCTCATCATATCATCTGATCCATTCAACAAAGATGCAAATATGCAAACAAGGTGTATTTGATTGATTGAGGGATGCTATGAACACATCAAGTAAAAGGAATCTTTTGAACAGTTTCAGCTACAACAAAAGGGCAATCAGCTAGGAGACAAAATTGCTATAGTGACTGGCCACTACATGACAAAATAGAGAAAAGACAAGGTATGTATTTTTAATTGCTATATAATGAGGGGTAGGTGAAGCCCTAGTGCAATCAAATTTGAGCCACACAATGTAATTCAATCCTAGCCATTCATTTTAGTTTTAGAAAACTATAAATAGGGGTCTCCCCATCATTTGTAAATGGTTGCAGAGCTGATTTAAAAACATTCTGTAGCAATAGAAAGCAACATTGCATGATCTATGGGTGTTCCTTTTGAGTTTTCTCATTATGTGTGCATGGTTTCACTTCCCTACTAGTTTTACTTGTTATTTGTTTGAGTGGAAGTGATGATGGTGTTTGCTATTATGGTATCTGATGAACTTTTAGCCCATACTTTTAGCACTTTTTGATGACAAAATACTATGTAAAGTTAGTTTGGGGGCGTGTGCAGGATCATGGTATGCCAAAAAGTGGCAATGGAGAAAAAAATACGTGTTTCTACGACTCAAAAATGCAAAAATGTCGAGTTGACTTTATGTGGCTCGGGTGACTACCGAAGCAAAGCCCAAACCTAGATTTGAAAATCGGATATCCAATTCAAATCAGATATCCGATCCAAATCATCGGATATCCAATCTAAATCGGATATCTGATTTTATAGACATATATATATCTATTTTGGGCCGACTAAAACTCATTTTCATTCGACTTAACCGCAGGTGGACGCATAGTGGAAAGTTGATTCCGCAAATCAGATATCCAATTTCAAATCCATCTGCAAAAGGTTAGATTCTTGATTTTTTATTTGCTCTAATCAAATTTTCAATTAGATTTGTTTAATTTTAGTTGATTTTTTTCAAAATAGGGTTTTGATAGATTTTTTATGAAAATTTTTAGTTTAGCATGGATTTTGATGAAAATTGAATGTTTGCAATTGATTTTGATGAAAATTGAATGTTTGCAATGGATTTTCACTTAAAAATAGTGTTTTTTATGTATTTGGATTAAAAATTAGAGAATTTTATAGATTTTTGTTAAAAACTAGGGTTTTTGTTGGATTTTTTAAAAAAACTAGGGTTTTTTTATACTATTTTCATTTATATTGTCTGATTTTAATTAGATTGATTTGTTTTTATATTTAATCAGGCATTATGGCTGCATGTATATAAAATTAAAATTTTGTGCATTTCTAAAAGTATTCCTATTGGCAGACCTAAACATCTTCAATTAGGATCCTCAGATACTATATCTCATTTTTAGATTTTAAATTTAACAAAAATCAACCTCATCAGTCTAGGGTGCCAATTCCCTGTCCAATCAGTTTTGACAAAGATTTGGATCATAGTTCTATCTCTATGATTCTTATGTTGTTTTGGGTTTTGTGTGTGCAAATTATTTAGTTTTTGTGACTATTTTGTGTTTTCCCTTCATTGTATGAGCATTAAATTGTTTTGAATCTTGTAGAAAATTTATGAGCTTCATGACCTTGTGTCACTTCACTAATACCCACGTGAGATGTAGTTGTAGACTTATGGCTTCCTATGTTGCAATCATAGCCAATGTTGAGCTTGATTCTTATAACTCTTTCACTCAATGTATTATGTCTACCCAATCCATCTTATATTCCCTCCCTAGTCCTACATTACCCATGTCTTTTTTGTAACCTAACATTTATGTGGACTTGGCATATGTTATTTCTAAGGTCCCCAATGATAATCTAGAATAATTGGATAAAGACCTACAATGAATTCAACAATTCTTAAGCATTGAACCTTTGGATGGAGAAGCAATCCCTCTTTTGGATAGCATTGGGAAGTTGGTAAATGATTAGGAAGGGATAGAAGTGTTACGTAGCCTAGCTAATATAGTAGATTCTAATATTCCTTCGGTAGCTAGTTTCACAAAAATTTTGACTAATGCTCAAAATCCTTTTGGAAAATAAGTTTCCTCTCCCACAATAATTCCTTCTATTCCCAACTTTACACCTCCAATCATAGCATCAATGATGGAATATAACAATGGTTTAAACTCAAGCTTAGGAATTTCTAGTGGAAATTATAATAGTTTTGTCCCTTCACCTATAACACCTCCATATTCATCACCCATCCTAAACATGAAATATAATATCCCACCATTCCTCCATACTTGAAAAACTCTCATAACATTTTGTGATAAATCAACTTTTTTAAAGCATGACATTATTACAACAACAAATTTCAAACTTAACCCAAAATTGAACCAATAGTAAACATCCAAAATACCTTACACATAGTTCATTAATGTTCACTATTTTAAATACACCTATACTACAAAACATTGAAATACCTCGCTTTGGAAAGTACAATGGTAAAAAATATCCTAATAACCATTTGTTAGTTTTTACTGTACCTTGTGTAGAGACTTTATTTTTGAAGATTCGCTCATAGTGAAACTCTTTTCTAGATCATTGAAAGATATGGCCTTGGATTGGTTTTGTTCATGTTGTCAAACAATCAATTACCTCCTTTACACAACTCATTAGTGATTTCCTCCAACACTTTCAAGTGAACATCAATCCTCAAGTTACATTAACAAATTTAGTTCATTGTAATCAAGGACCTAAAGAGAAAATAAAAAACTTTATGAAATGATACTAATCCATTTATTTGAAATTCTCCTATAGTCTTCAAGATGTTGATATTCAAAGGGTGTTTATAGGTAACTTACAACCTAATATTCAAGATAGAAATTGCTAATGAAATATTCATCCTTTAACATCAAAGCTTTTGTATAACCCTCATGATTACCTATCGATTAGTTGGTATGAAGTCAGTACCCCCTTCATAGCTCCATATCAATCATATAAGCCATGCCCCAAAAACATCAATCATTTAAAAGAAAAACAAAAAATTCATTATTACTTGATAAACATTCATGTCAAACTGCTAATAATATTGAGACATAAGTAACTACTGTAAACATAACTCTAGATATAAATTTAGGCCATGAGATAGGAAATTTTCATAGTTGTTTGATTCTCTCCATGTGATCATGTTACAATTGTTAAACAAGAATATGATTCAACTTCCTCCAATTAATACATTATTCAAACAATTAAACCTTTACCACCAAACTTTAATGCAAAACATTTTTTCATCACTTCACCGCATACCTCACATGACATGGAGAGAGATGTAAGCATATTTATAACCAAGTGCAAGACCTCATTCTAATCAAATCTAGTTAATGACCTCCACAACACAAAGGCAGCCAATGGTTTTTTTCACCTAATCAATACCTTCGCTAAATACTTACAAGCCCATTTGTCAATTCATTCAAACAAACTTTGTTCAATACAATGATAATGAAGGAAGATTATACCATCTTTTCCACCTTTATAAACATTATTAATATTCAAAATCATAAAGGAAAAACCAATATTTTATTTGAAATTTCTTTTACATATATTGATTCTTCTATATCTACACTCAATGGTCTTCTTT
>VDFB02105785.1:381435743-381506129 GCA_007258455.2 Sequoia sempervirens | reverse complement strand
AGGAGGAGGGAGTGAGAGGGAAAGAGGGGAAGAAGTGGAGAGATAAATAGTTCATTAGTAGGGGGAGGGAGAGGGAAATAGTTCATTAGGAGGGGCGAAGGGGGAGAGAAAGAGGGGAAGAAGTGGAGAGAGAAAGAGTTCATTAGGAGGGAGGAGGGAGAGGGAAAGAAGGGAAGAAGTGGATAGAGATAGAGAGAGAGTTCATTAGGAGGGGGAAGGGAGAGGGAAAGAGGGGAAGAAGTGGGGAGAGAGAGAGAGAGTTCATTAGGAGGGGGAGGGAGAGGGGAAGAGGGGAAGAAGTGGGGAGAGAGTGAGAGAGAGTTAGAGGCGAGAAGGGAGGGAGGGAAAGAGGGGAAGAATTGGAGAGAGAGAGAGAGAGAGAGAGAGAGAGAGAGAGAGAGAGATGGAGGGAGTGGGAGAGAGATAGAGGGTGGAGAGCTTAAGGGTTTGAGGATTTAAGGTTTAAGCTTATAGGGCTAAGGTTAGAGTGGATAGACATATAGGAGTGAGTCAGAGGGAAAGAGATACTTGAGAGGGGAGAGAGGGTAGGAAGGAGAGACTTGAGAGAGAGAGAGAGGGGGGTAAGTGAGAAGGGAAGAGGGGAAGAAGGGGAGAGTGAGGGAGAGAGAATTAGAAGGGGGAAGGGAGAGGGGAAGAATCAGAGAGAGAGTTCATTAGGAGGGGGAAGGGAGAGGGAAAGAGGGGAAGAAGTGGAGAGAAAAGGAGAGTTAGTGGGAGGGGGAGGGAGGGAGAGGAAAGAGGGGAAGAAGTGGAGAGCGGAGAGTTCATTAGGAGGGAGGGAGAGGGGAAAGAGGGGAAGAAGTGGGGGGAGAATTCATTAGGAGGGGGAGGAGGGAGGGAAAAGTGGAGAGGCAAAGGGAGGCTGAGAGATAATATTTAAATATCTTATATATATTAGTAATATACATATATATATAACTAAAATATAGAAATAATATTTAAACATATTATACAAAATAATATAATATATTATATATTATATAGTTTTGTAAGAGATTATATATTAAATTATAAATAATATTGTATATTCTAAACTAGATATATTAACATAAACTATAAACTATAAACTATTTAAAAATCATATATAAACCAAATTGTATATTCTAAACTAAATATATTAAAATAAACTATAAACTACAAATGAGATATATTGCATATTTTATAGTCTTGACATTTTTTAAAATGCTATGTAAACAGATAAGATATCCGATTCAAATCGGATATCCGATTTAAATCCGATATCCGATATGTCTGACACAAAACTCATTGCCTAGGGAATAGGCTCGGGTTTGCTTTGGTTTTTGGTTAGGAGATACCAATCCTAAAAAGTCAACACAAAAAGCGTGTTTAACAGCTTACTTTGTTTTTTTGGACTTCGACCATGTGGCTGACGACTTTATTTTTAGCCAAAATTCATAAAATGAAAAGGGTTTGTAGAGGATATTCTCAGCTTTTTCCCAATATAAATTATGTTTTATTTTGAATTTAATAGATTATTATTATTTATTTTCTATTAGAATTATGACTAAACTCCTGATTGATAGGCTTATTGTAAAACATTTATAACTTTCAAACGGTATCATATTTTTTGAATCCAAAACATGCATCACATTCTATGCTTTCAATACTATAGGATTAAAAAAAAAAAATTGAATTTCATGAAATTTTGACCAAGTTAAGGTGGTCAGACATACGAGTTTTTATATTTTTAAAAAGTTGTAATAAAAAATTCATAATTAATTATTTACATGGAAAAAATTACAAAAAAATATGCATCACATCCGGACATGAGTCCTCTACTTACATCTAAAATCTCATAAAAAAATATTATAATTTTATTATGGTTAGGGTGGTCAGACAGACACCTACTTCTTACTTTTTTCCTGAAATTTAAGTAATACTACATTGAAATTTCAAATTTTCACCTGGAAATAGATTTTGTTTAAAAAAAAAAAACCTAGAAGTTTAGAAACTACATTCAATTTCCCACAGAATCTATTCTTACATGTATTTGAAATAATATAGATAACTTATTCAAATTTTTACGTCAAGTTGCCTAACTCTAATTGTTCTGAATTTTCATTGCCACTTAAGGGCCTGTTTGGCCCATCATGATCCTGCACATACCCTTGGGCTTGTTTATTTCAGTGCTGCAACTTAGTTCAATTACATGTTCATGATGTGTGTACGTAATCTGAAAATCTACAGTCCTTAGAAGATTACACTGGTTTTGTGTAACTATAGGATCCTCTTGGCCAAGCAAAACCCAGTTTAGGTAGTTTGTCTACTGTAGCAGCCTCCATGATCACTGTTCATTCATAATTTTAGGTCTAGGAACTTCCTCTCTTCCCTACCCTTTTTCTTTTTTTTTTAAATAATTAACCTATGCTAAGGTTCATTGCACATTGTAAAGCTAAATCTAAAGTTGAAATAGGAGTTCTAGACTGCTGTTTGAACCTGCAACAACTGAGCAAAAATTTATTCACCTTAAGAACTCCATTTGCAAACTCCACTTCCCACACTTTGTAACTCATTTGTAAGTCTGCCTTGTGATTCTAGCAAATCACATGAATCAACTGAGGTATTCCAAGCACTATCAAGACCTAACATTAGAGACCTTGGGATAGTGTTCTGCAATCTAATTGTGGAAGATTGTCTTTCAAGAGAGGTGATGCACCTATGCATTACCTGTGTTGAGAAGTATATAAAAAACACATCATCAAAACTAGCACTAGAAGGAGGGATGACATGTTGAGGCTACCAAGCTAAAATTTGGAAGCTGAAAAGAGTACTTTCAAGAAGAAATCTGAGATAGGAAGATCTCCCTACATGTTATAATTTTGAAATCAGAAAATTTTGAAGGAAAACAAAGTTGAGCTGAGGAGCAGCATTTTCAAATCAACATCACTCAGCTACATGCATATTTAAATATAAGATTGAGGAGACCATTGCAGAAATTTGCATTGGCAGACAACTATAGAATCCATGGTACGTGCAAGCACAATGAATTGGGATGTCTAACTTTCCTAAGAAGAATTGAAAGAGTCTTGCAAGAAGAAATTCCCTTTTGGGAAATATATCAACCTTTAGCTCCTGCAGACCTAGAGGAAGAGTTGACAACCATGGAAGCTAAAGCACTCAAGGAGCTAATCCAAGAGAACTTGAGCAACAAGGATGAATTAAGATTGGAGGAGGTACTGATGTCAACCTGGTGCAGATTTCACAATGCACCTCACTCAAAATTAACTTGTTCTTCCTGTGCGAACATCATCACCCAAGTCAAGGGCTACTTGAACAAGTTGGAGCAACCAACTTTCAACAAGGATGAGGCATCCCATGAGGCAGAAGAGCTGTCAACATCTACAGGACAACACCTTGAAGATGGGTATGTGCAGGATCATGATGGGCCAAAAAGTGGCGATATGTAAGTGATGTGATGGCCCATGTGGCTGACAAATTTTTTTTCCCCAAAATTGATGAAACGAAAAGGGTTTTTAAAGGAGATTCTCAAATTTCCACCAATATAAATTATGCTTTACTTTGAATTTAATAAATAATTATTATTCATTTTCTATTTGAATTATGACTAAAGTCATGATTGATAGGCTGATTGAAAAACATCTATAACTTTCAAACGGTACACATTTTTTGAATCTGAAACATGCGTCACATTCTATGCTTCGTGTACTATAAGATTAAAAAAAAGAATATAATTTTATGAATTTTTGATCAAGTTAAGGTGGTCAGACATATGAGTTTTTTTAAAAAAAAATTAATAAAAAAATTATAATTAATTTTTTACTTGGAAAAAATTTACAAAAAATTATGCATCATATCGGGACATGAGTCCTTTACTTATATCTAAAATATTATAAAAAAATATTATCATTTTATTGTGGTTGGGGTGGTCAGACAGACACATACTTCTTATTTTTTCCCTAAAATTTAAGTACTACTACATTAAAATTTCAAATTTTCACCAAATAGATTTTTCCTTTTTTAAAATAAACCTAGTCATTTAGAAACTAAATTCAATTTGCTACATATTCTATTCTTGCATATTTTTGAAATAATATAGATAACTTATTCAAATTTTTACATCAAGTTGCCTAACTCTATTTTTTCTAAATTTATTGCCACTTAAGGGCCTATTTTTTCCATGATTATCCTGCACATACTCAGATAAACCAACTAGTTGGACACAAGTTGGTGCTGGGACAACAGACATAGAAAATGAAAAACAAGAGGGAGGAGCCAAAAGTCTTGGGGTAGCAAAGTGCATTGATGAAAATCTAATTGTAACTAGTTCAGTAGGCTTCCCCTCCATCAAAGAAGATTAGTCCTCCACTGAAGAAGAGGAGCCATTGGAAGTTGAGGATGGATCAACAAATTTTACAACAATGTATGTTGGGGCAACCAATGAAGATACTGAAAATCAGAAAGAGGAAGAGGTTGACGGCTTAGGAGTAGTAGAAAATGATGACCGAAGTACAAGAAAGATCAGATTAGAGGATGTCTCCCTCATGGATGACAATGACCAAGCTTCCAAAAATGAAGATTTGGGGGAGTGGGAACAATCATATGTCATGGTTGTTCACTATCAGAATACCTTTTCAAGTGATAATGAGAGCCCAATAATGGAAAGATACAACCAACTCATCTCCAAATTAGCAAAGGATTGGTTTGAACTAAGACATCAAGTGGATCTGGAGGTGCTATTTCTGCCAAATTGGTGCAAACTCCATGATTCATCAAACTTTGAGTTTGCATGCGAGCTATGCCAAGAAGTTGTCAAACAAGTTAGAGGACAAGTGGAGCAGCCAAGTGCCCGTCCTCCTCTCCTTGTTGTCCAGATCGAAGTAGAAGACAAAGCGCCTGAACTAGGTGATGACTTAGCTAAAAGCAAGGCTCAAGAGGATGTTGGGACAACAATGCATTCTCAAGCTTTCGAGTGATGAAGTAGATCAAATAGGAATGATGTCCACTAGTCATCAAGAATTTCTTCCTCGTGAAGAGCATTTGTGCACCATGGATGATAGGCTTTATGGCGAGTCTTTGGAAGGAAATTGCTTAGTAGATTTTGGTCCCCTTGATGAAGTGCCATCCATTGATGACTTCTTTCTATTGGGAGTTGTATTTCGGAGGTATGCCAACATTGAAGAAGAATACATCTTAGAAGATGAGGGTGATGAAGGCCTACTACTCGAACCTACAGACAATGAAGCATTAGAGTTTTCAGATTGGGAGAGGAATTCCTTCTCCATATACAACGACATTGAGCAAGAGGAAATGAGTGAACTTCATGATGAGATGCATGACTAGCAAAGAGAAGAAGAAAAAGGTGGAGGTGTTTCGATGGCTGCCAAAAACCATGACATGCTTGGTCAACTGCAAGATTTAACTGGTGGTCCTTCTGCCTTGGTCATTGTTGATCCTCCTTCATATTTAGGGAGCTGCAATAGGAAATATTCGTGCATGTCATCATCCCATGAAATTGAACATCATAAAAATAAGTTTGACACCTGGGAAAGGAACTGGGACAACATATTGCCATTTGAGGACAACAACCAAGTGGATACCAAGTTTGCAGATGATCAATGTGGAGAAGTATTTCTTTTTGAAGAACTGCCAATGGGGGCTGTGGATTCCATACAAGGTTTGGAAGGGGTGATTGCTACCCCATGCTCCCGGCCCTATCCATGCCCAAGGCCAAAAATGTTGCACCCTCCACTACGCCCACCCGAGGCTGTTGACACGATGACTGATGATGTAGTGCTCGCTCTCAACTGTCTATTGCTACCACCTCCATGTGATGACATCTAGGTTCCATCTTTCCTTTCCCCTATTAATTTTCATAGTTACACTTATCATTTTGATTATGGGAATGAGGGAAGGAAAAATTTCTTATGGATCAACCATGGGTTTGATGAACCTCCTCAACTATTGATTTTTTTGGGATTATGTGATTAAATTTTAATGTTGTAATGTTGAACTTCTTTTTTCTAAGTATAAAGATAAATCTACATGGCTTAGAACTGTAATGATTTCCCTACTACTTGTGCATGCATTACAAAATCCAATGTGCATGAGTGTCAGTTTTCCTTGCCTGAACATAGTGCTTTGTAAATATCTTTGTACATAGACCATTTTGAGTAGTGTAGGTTTCCTGTAAATAATCTACTTTCCCACTTTCCTTAGGGTGGTTGGTTTGCTGTAGGTTAGGTTTGCTTTAGGTTAGTTTCCCTTCTATTTTCTTTTTCTTTCCTACTTTGGTTAGTTTAGGTGTTTTCTTTTCATTTTCTTTTGTTTTCTTTTTATTTTCTTTCGCTTTGCTATTGCTTTTCTTGGGGTCCCTTTGCTTTTAGCTAGCAACATCTATGCACAAAAAAACCATACTTATCACCTGGGGTTGTTCCACATATTTCTTTGTCAAACTCTAATCAATATTTTAGAGTGGATGGTGAAGGTCTTCTATTAGTATCAACTGATTTTCAAATTTGATTCAAAGAGGATAAGCTATTGGTTGGTCCAATTCTGATGTATTCTAGAATCTTATATCTCTCACATATTTTAAGAATCTGAAGGTCACTGTAGGTCCTTTGTGAAGTCAAGTGAAAAATCTAAAATTCTACTTTAGCGCCACTATGATTGTCAGTGCTGAACGCGAGCTTCATTGCTTGTAGGTTGAAATGAAAGGAAGTGAAAAGAAAAAATAAAAAGAAAAGAAACAAAAGAAAGAAAAGATAAACATTGAAAATCAAAATAAAGAATAAATTCAACCTTTTAGGAGAATCCAAGCAACTCTACTGGGGCTATGGATGCCTAGCTGACAGTAGAGCAATATTTGGGAGAATCATAGTGACAACCTCGTCAGGCCTATGGATGCTTGACTGGTAGTGAGGAAATGTCTCAGATGCTTTTGGAGTTAGAATAAACTATGTAGCTTAACTTGATAGAGCTTAGGTTCTCGTAGCAACTGAAGGATGAGAATTAATGCAATTGCACACACTTGGATTTTCAACATACTGAAGGTTGGGTTGGCTAGAGGTTTTGATCCTTTGGTTGAGCATATGGTTTGTTTTCCCTAGCGTGAAGGTTAAAAGTAGAGATTCTAGGTTCATGATTCCATTTTGTCATTGAAATGCTCTAGAGAATTTCCCTAGCAATTCGCCATTTTTTGTGCATGTTTTGCACACACGCCCCGCCATAGGTAGCGACCCCCTCTTTTTCGCTCTGGATGGATCATTCCTACTCTTGTTGGGTCATTTTTTCTCTTGCCTCGATTTACATGCCCCTTTCCTAGAGCCTAAATTGGTCACATTCCTTCAAATGATCAAACACTCCTTGACCAAATTCATTTGCGCACCTAAATTTTGCTAAGTCTTTTACTTTTGCGAAACTTGGCTTGTAGGTTTCCCTTGGTATTTTTCCCTGACATCCTCCAAGCCTCGTGGACCCATAGCTATGGGTCGCCTAATGCAGGTCACTACTCATGTTTCATTGTTGAGTGGCGACTGACGCCCAACTTCCACCCGCATGGCAGTCTCTACAATTAGTTTCTCCATTCGAGCCTTGATTGAGCATCCAAACTAGCATAGGTTCCCACATCTCACCTAACCTGGGTCTACCATACAAAGAAATCAATGCATGCCATTAATGGAAATTGGCCTATAAATTTTTCTCCCGACCCTTCATTTTACTTTGGGCATTCAAATATGGAGAGAAGCAAAGCTGCCCTTCCTTTTTTTGCCTTTTGCCATGCTCCTACTAACTTGGTCCTTGATCACTTGATTTGCTTTTTCCTTCATTTTTTGACTTTGGGGACAAGTTTCCTATGGATTTGGGATGGTTTTGCGATGCCTATGTGAAATGCGAAGGTTTCATTAAGTTTTGGGAAGTTGCAGAAATTTCATGTTGGGTTGTTGTCCCTTTGTCACCCTCGGGACTTCCATGTCAAGCTGCGGCAAGCCTTTAGCTTCCCCCTTCCAAATCTTAGGATTTTTGGAATGGGTGAAAACTTCAAGTTTTCGTCATCTAGGGCCCATAAAGTGAGTGAATTCACATGCTTGAAGGGGTTTGGATCAAATTTTCAATGTGTTTAGACATCACAAAAATACATTGTCGGGTCGTCATTCCTTCGTAGCCATGTCGGAACTTCTTTGTCAGGGCACTGTCCCTCCGTTGCCAGCTGGGAACTTCCTTGTCAGGCCGTCGTCCCTTCGTCACCATCGAGACTTCCATGTTGGGTAGTCATCCCTCCATCACTTTTGGGTTGCCATCCCTCTGTCGCCGTTGGGACTTCCATGTTGAGTCGTTGTCTCTCCGTTGCCGTGGGAACTTTCATGTCGGGCCACCATGTACTCATTATCATTTCAAAAGGACAGTGACCCTCTAGCTTCCCTTTTCCAAATTTTTGAAGTGTTCAAAATTATTCAAATCTTAAGGAAGTATGTCTTGGCACTCTTTCTACCCCTTTTCCCATGTGCTAAAATTGAAAAATCTCAAATTTGCTAAGTTTTGTGAAGTTTCAGAACTTCCTTGTGGGCAAGCATCCCTCTATCGCCATGGGAACTTCCTTGTCAAGACTCCATCCCTCTATAGCCACCTAGACTTCCATGTCAGGCCGCCATCCCTTTGTTTCCATTGGGACTTCCATGTCGGGTCGTTGTCCCTCCATCGCCATCGAGACTTCCATGTTGGGCTGCTATCCCTCCATCGTCGTGGGAACTTCCTTGTCGGGCCGCCATCCCTTGGTGGCCATTTGGGAACTTCCTTGTGGGGCCGCTCTCCCTCTGTGCCTATTTGGGAACTTCCTTGTCAGGCTTCCATCCCTCTGTGGCCATTTGGGAACTTCCTTGTCAGGTTTTCGTCCCTCCATGGTCGTTTGGGGACTTCCTTATTGGGTTGTCATTCCTCCATGGCCATTTGGGTACTATTACCAATTTTTCACTACAACTCAATTGGTGGAGCTGGATTAAATGCTCTTATATTTAAAAGTGGAAAATACAATTATTTATGCATATGCTAAGTGTTGATTACATCTTTTTTATCATTTAATAAGTGACAGTTGTGCATTGAGATGAGGAAACAAAGTTTCAAGTATTTTTTATCATTTTACAATCAAGCGAAGTACAAGATTGAGCATACAAACAAAAAAGCATTTCTTTTGCTTTCTTTTATTTCGTAAAGTAATTCATATTTACAAAATTTCATTTGATTGCGAGAATTCAAATGATACTATAAAATTGCATTATAAATGCATTTTCTTTTCAAAATGAAAAGCAGAAGAATGAAATTAAATATCCACACAAGCCGTGGTTTTATCCGTTCCATTCATACAAGAAAGGAAATATACAACTAAAAGAGAAATGACAAGTAACATGGGACATATCCATCATTTCTTGAGTCAAACTTTGGTTGATGCTTCGTAGCTTACTCCATCCTATTTCCGCTCCTGAATGTGCCTACAAAAGATTAAGAAGGGTGTCAATTAAGAGCTCGTGATATGAACTATACTACATGCCATGCTAACAGAGATATATTGCAATCCTTGCATGCATAGAACCAGCTAAAGAAAAGTGTAGAAACATGAGCTGAAAGAGATACATCAACATGATCATATATTGTTTTTTTATGCTATCATCGTTTGCTTCTTTGTGTAGGTATAGGGAAAATCATGAAGCTGATTATCATTTCAAGACCAAGCATGTGGAGAAAAATGGGCTCCCACAAGGGTAGAGCTCAGCATGCTTCCCCTTATCCATTACAAGTGGGCTAAGATAGTGAGTGCAATCATCATATTCATCAAGAAAGGAAATTAAATTGAAAGAGTAAAGAAGAGTCCATCCATTAAGCCATCAAACCAACGGTCCACTCATAACAAATAGAGGGTGCTTTATGAAGGCTACAGGTCAACAGTTAATTTAATTAAGCTCGATTGATTTAACTAATTGAAAATCTCAACATTGCTTCCATAGTAGTTTTGTTCCTCATATTCATGATATTGTGCAAGGTTCAATAGTGTTCTTTCTCATAATCAAGGATAGTGAATGCCTCAACGAAGAGAATTGTTTCAGATTTTCATCTCAGAAGAGAGCAAGTGCATGGAATAGTTTTATTAAATGGAGCATAAAATGCATGAAGAGTGCCAGGTAGAAGAGCATATTTTTAAAAAAAGGATAGTCAAGCATGGAGACATATGAAGGAGTTTCAAATTCCAATCGGAATAGTGGAAGCAGACAAGATCAGTATAGTGACCAATAGCCAACTGATTAGTGAATTATTCAACAAGATAGCTAGTTTCACTTTGGCTAAGAATAATAAATACTTCACTATTTTGAAATAAAGACAATCATAATAAACTATTTTGGATATCTATGTTGTTCTGTCATTCAATTGTTTTTCCATTTATACTATACCTTCAAAACAATTACAATAATCAAGCATGGTTTTTAAGGATTCATATATGTAAAGTCATTTGCAGAACAAACAACATGTATACATCAAACATGATATGAATGAGAATTTGGAGTGCATCCATGAAGGGCATAACTGTGAGTGCATAGGAAACAAAAGAAAACAACTAGTCTACAGATATAATCAAAGAGATTTTTGTGTGTAAGGAGGGTGCGAAATAGTATGATAATGGCATCCACAAGTGAAAACAAGAGAAACAGCTAGGATTTTTAAACAAATACTGATATATGAAAGAGGTTTCTATTGAAATGCTAAATGTAATCAAAGTGCACAATCTTAGCCAATATATCTATATAACTATACAGATTTTCATCGAATACAGTTTACCCACATGGGTATTTTTATGGAGCAACAAGATATATTCTTCCAGAAACTCATATACTTGAATGAGGGTTATAAATAGTAAGTCAAAGGAATATGTATTCTTCAGAATGTTATACACTCACATGGAGTTTTGTCAGAAAGTGAGATCTACATAATGCTCTCATGGTCGAAGCTAGAATACAACAGAAAATGCATCCAGTTACATATATTCTTCAAAATTTAAAATACCCATATGAAGGAAATTTAGAATTTAAAAATGTCAAAGGAAATGCAGAAATACATAATGGGTCAAGCCAGTTTTTCATGAGTAATTAAAATGTACAGTTTTTTCTTCATTTTTTGAATACCCAGATTAGGGTTTCGAATTAAAGGACAGATTTATTCGAAATAATGAATACCCATTTTTGGGGTTTTCTATCAGAATGAAGTTTTTACAATTTTCAGCTAAGCCCACATGGGGTTTTCAACATGAGGACAAGTAAAAGTTCCCTTTCAGATTCAAAGTCACCCATGTCAGGGTTTTTATGAAAAACCATAGAATTCAAAAGAGTTGGAAAACCATGCTGGGTCGAAGTAAAAAATACTTAGAAAGCTCTTGAAAAATGCATTCATGGCGCGACCTAGAGAAGAGCTTTTAGCTCTTGAAAAGTTCTTACAAAATCTTAGTTTCGAGTTCATAGTCAAGAAAACATGGCGCAGCCTGAGTATGGCTATGAATTTATAAATCAAAAAGATTTCTTAAGGTTTCTGTTTTGTAGGAAGAAATATATGGCTAGAAGGTAACTTACCATCAGTACTCGTAGAAGAAGAATAACCCTCAGTTGAGCTCCCTCAAAGCTTTCAAAAACAAGAGTTCGAGCTCATACATGGCGGCGCAAAATGATAAAAGAAAATCCAGCACAAAAAATAAAAAGCATCAGAAACTATGTTACATCCGCAACCACAAGATCAAAAATGGCTCAGGAAATCAAGCCATAAAGATACTATGAAAAATAGCTCACCATGTGTACAGTGGAGGGGTGAAATCTATGGACAAGCTCTCACATAGAGCTTCCAGATCAGAGTTCGAGCTCACTCATGGCGCCTCATAAGAATGTAAAGAGAAATCAGAGGTAAAGCATGTATAGGCTGCGGCCTTAATGGCCATTCTTGCCTTTCAAATGAAGAGGAAAATCACTATGTCGTTAAGGAGTTAACTTTCCATGAATTGCAAAGTAGAATTCGACCATTTGAAGACAAAAGTGAATATTCTCAAGCATTTGCAAGCTACACACTGAGCTCTCTCATGGCGGCGCATTTCTCTTAGGCAAAGCAGGTTTTACAAAGTATCAAATGCAAAATGAAGTCAATGATTAGGGTTTCGCTTGTTTTGTTGTGTTGCCTTAATTCGAGCTTAGGGACTTGTGCTTTTATCAAACTTTGTGCAAAGTCTAGAATGGCCGATTTCATATGCTAGGTTGAGCTATGAAGAGATTTGAGTGATGGAATTTTTTCCTAAGTCTTTGTTGAAATAATGAAGCTAATTATTAATTGAGGACTTTAGGCCTTTAGGTGGGGCCTTTAATTATTTTTTTTAAAGGTTTGTGAGGAAATCACTTTGATTTTTGGGAGAAAAATCATTAGAATTATAAATGAGACTTAGGGTTTATTTTTTAATTGATTTTAAAGAAATCAATTAAGATTTTGATAAGAGAGATATTCATATATTTTTATGATTTTTGAGAAAAAATAAGCATTGTAAATGAAGATATAAGTCGTATTATTTTTGCAAAAGATTAAAAAGCTTTAATTGCAAAAATAGTTCTAATTGAGAGAATAGATAAGGTCTGCAACTATGTAAAGCACGAATAAAACGATTTGTTTTATCTCTTGGCTATTTTTAGCAGATTTGGGTTGAGTTTTACTTGGGTCATATTTGAGTTGCCTACTAGATGGATAAGGTGCTTTATTTGCTTTTAAAGCAAATTTAGTCTATTTTGAGAGGCTTTTAAGTATGAACATAGAAACAGTGTGTTTTTTCTGCTTTTATGCAAACTTTTGAGACATTTTGGTACCTTTTCCTTGAGCTTTTCTTGTGAGCTCGGATTAGGGATTCTAGAGGGTTATATCTTGAGGAAACTTAGTTTTTCTTCTTCTTCTCAGTTCAGTTGGCAGTTTCTTTCTCTTAACATTTTTGAGCTTGCAAAATTCTTTGTACTCAGGTTATGAGAGTTTCACACCATCTAATAAAAAGTAGCATTCCTATCTCTAATTTTTGTCTCAACTTGCAGTCTTAGTATGATGTTTATATTGTGATTATGTTTACAGATCCTCTTTATGTCCTATTATTGTAGATCATCGATGCAAAAAGTTCATTTGTTGTAGGTTTTATGCTGTGTTGAAATCTAAACCTTCATGCAAATCAATTTTGCACTGGTGTTCATGAGAGATTGTGAATTCATTGTTGTTTTTCTGAAGACTGTTTGTGGGAGAAATATCAAAGTCATTATTAAGTTTTGTGGATCATTTTAAGTCATAGGTTTTAATTTTAGTTATTCTCTATCCCTTTTCCTGAAGATCACTTAGAATAATATTTATCATTCGGAGAACTAGCTCACTCTGGAGATTCGTTCTTGCAATGAGTTACCCATAACTCAAGAATGTTTACATGTGTCAATAGATTGTTGAACTTTCAGTTTTAGTAGGGTGAAAATCTATTTGATAACAATTTTTGGCATGCCCGGTGGGACTCTAAAATCATTTTTAGAGAAATTTTAGAGTTTTAATTTGCTATTTGGTGTATGCAGTAGATTTGTTCAGCCTTTTGAAGGCTCATTTCAATATACCTGGTGACTATGGTCCTGATTTTGTATTCTAGTGCAGCCTATGCATGAAAAAAATACAGACAAGATCGAGTACTGCACCTTTCGAATATCAAGAGTTGTCTCTACCACGAAGAAGAGGCATAACAACAAGGAGGCTCTTTGAGACACTTGTGAGATCAAAGTCAACACCTCATGTTTTCAGTTCCTTTGTTTTATCACCAGGAGTACCAGTTCCAATATCATAGGTACTGCCAATGGCAGCACCAAGGCAACACCCATTCGTGCCTTTCAATGGAGGCATTCCATTAAACATCATTTAACATGATAACATCCCTTTTGTAGCCCTTAGAAATCTGCCATACTTCACCAGGGAGGACCTCACTACATCGGTTGATCATATTCATGACATAACCACCTTATGATCGATTCACAACATCATGGAGGAGAATGTTGTGTTAAGGTTGTTGGCTGCGTCGCTTAAAGGGAAAGTGTTACAATGGTTTAGAGGTCTCACAACCAACTCAATCGTGACATGGGATGCGTTAGGTAATGGTTTATATCAACATTTTGTTGATAAATCCAATAATCTATCTTTGTTAGAGCAGTTGAGCACCATTCAGAGGGCGCCACATGAGCACTTGGATAATTTCAACTACCAATTTTAGAGAACCAGGGACAGGATTCCTGCAATGGTAAGACCTCTACTAGCTCATTCTTTTCTATTTTACTTAAAGGCTTTGAATAGCAAGATTGCGGTTATGACCCAATCTATGGGTGGGCATACACTCCCTAATGCCTATGATATAGCCATTAGAGCTGAGAATTGTCTCATCCAAGCTGGAGACATAACTCCTAGACCTCCTATGCCTTTGTTTCCAAAAATATAGCCACCTACCCCTACTGTTGTACCTCCCTTAGCTATTGTCCCACCTGTTCCAGCAATAGGTTATCATAACGCAGCCCAAGAAGTTATTGCTCCAGCCCCAAACCAAGAATTTCAAGAGATTAAAAGTATACTCAAGACCTTCGGGAACAATCTTGTGAGCAATAAGAAGCAAGTAGGTGATGAACATAAGCCTTATCAAGCCACTTATCAGCAAAACCAACCAAATAGGTCTGCTTTTCAAAATGATTACCAAGCCCAAAGAAGGAATTTCAACCCTAGGCCATTCCAACCAGACAATCCAAATACAGCCAATTCGTCAAAGGAACTTGTGCCCCAAAATAATTTTTCCTAGGATTACGATTGGTGTTATTAATGCAATCAACCCCATAAAAAATCAGCATGTGCTGATGGAATGAGAAATCAGGCTTTAATGGTTCAAAATAACTATGCTGGTTCAAAAAATATTGCAGATCAAAATCAGGAACAACAAGATAACATGGAAGTCACCTTGCCAAACCGACAGAGCTCTAAATTTTGTGGCGTGAATGGCCAAGATCAACAAAATTCTCCCCTTTTGGCTAAAACTACATAAAAAAATAGAGCTATGGATTTAGAACAACAAACTGGAAATTCACAGCAACAGCCCATAAACAGTAAGTAGCCCACTTCATCAAATGTTAATGCTGCAACATAGCCTAAAGTGCAAATTCTTCAAAGAGGCCAAGAGATATCTAGCAAGGAGCAGTCAAAGAGGTATTCACAGCCTTTGCAAAGACAAAATGATGTGGATGAAATTAGAAACTAGTAGAACATAAATTCTTCATCATTTAATATTGTTGAGCATCTCAAGAAAACCATTGTCAGTATGTCGGTATTATATGCTTTGCACCTCCTAGGGTAGAAGGGTTTACTACAAAATGCTTTAGCTAAATTGTCTATTTCTGATGATACTGATCAAAGGGTTGCTAAGGTCGTGCTTGCTAACGATCTAGAGGCTAAAAATGAGAAGAAAACTAAAGAGGTAAAGCCTCCTCCATTTTACTTAAGTCTGATTATTGGCAATAAAATCGTTCATAATGTATGGTTGATTCTGGTGCCAGTAGTTCAGTCATGCCTAAAAGTTTAGCCGATAAGTTAGGTCTTTTTTATGAGCCTAATCCCCATAAAGGAATAGTGCAATTAGATGGGTCTATTGTTAAAACTGTTGGTATTATCAAAATTTTGGCTCTTACTTTGCACGCATCCCTGAGTTTTACTATTCATCAGGATATACATGTCATTGACTTGCCACTGCACTTTGCCATTTGTCTCTCGAGGGATTTTACAACCAAGTTGGATGGGTTTTTATCTTCAGATTGGTCTCAGCTCTTCTTTAGAACAAGGTATGGTACAAAAGTGACCATAAAGTCTAAGCCTCTCACCAAAGACCATATCGAACCATATTCACCAAATCCTATAAACACTAACCTCTACGCCACCTCTACACTGGAGAAGAAAACCATGACCTCAGACTATAGCACCCATGTAGAAAATATCAATCTAGATGAATGGGTAGCCGAAGATCATGAGCTTGATCCGTTTCATTACACAAATTGGATAGGATTAGGAGTCTATATGATTCAAGAACCTGGTTTTGATATGCCTAATCTTTGTAAAGAGGAGGAAGAATCTGCAAAAATAGAAAATGAGCTTTGGAAGCTTTATTTCAATGGTTTGAGAAGCAGTATTGGTGCTAGAGTTGGGGCTATGTTGATTTCACCAAAGGGAGATAAATACTTTTCATCCTGCAAATTTGCTTTCAGTTGTTCAAATAATATAGTTGAGTATGAAGCGTCGGTGCATGGCCTTGAATGGGCCTGCAAAAGAGGTATTAAATGCTTGGAATTTTATGGTGATTCAGAACTAATTGTAAATCAGATCAGAAATTTAAATGCTGCCAAGAATGATTTTCTTAAGAAATATATGCATCGTGTATGGAATTTGATGAAAGATTTTGATGCTTTTAATATTGTTTCAATTCCTAGAAACGAAAATAAGCATGTTGATAGGCTCACTGCCATAGGAGCCCAATTTCATATTCCCAATGAAATTCATAAAGTAGAGGCACATCAATATGTAAAAAATAGTGGTCAGACATTCTATACCTTACAATAATGTGAGCTGGCAGGTTTTTGATAGTGATGAGAAAATTGTAAATTTCATAATTGTTGAAGTTGAGTTTGCAGATGGAAACCAACAAAAATGGCAGCAACAATATGACAAACAGATTGTCCAGTTGAATACTAACAAGTTGCCAAAAGGATTGGTGACCTTGGAATCTATGTTCAATTCAAATGACCAAGCATGAAAAGACAAGTGTGGCCTGACCATTAAGGAAGAACATTATGCAGCCATTGAAATCTTCAAAGGCAAGTTTCTCAAGTTGGGAAAGGTATGTAATAAAGAGGAACAACAAGCATTTATTCTATTATGTTAGAAATTTAGTGATGTTTTTGCTTGGGAGTACAAGGATTTGAAAAGTTTTAACCCATAACTAGCCCAACATACTATTGAATTAGAACCTGGCGCAAAACCAGAATGACATAAACATAGACCTATTAACCCCAAATTAGAACACCTTATGAAGGCTGAACTGAATAAATTAGTTGAGAGTGGTATTATTTTTCTATCAAACACACCTCTTGGGTGTCAAATTTAGTGCCAGTTAGAAAGAAAAGTGGGGAAATCATATTATGTGTTTATTTTTGAGATCTAAATAAGGCTTCATTAAAAGACCACTACCCACTCCCTTCCATGGAGCAAATTCTACAAGTAGTTTATGGTTCTGATAGATTTTCATTGCTATATGGTTACTTAGGTTACAACCAGATTCTGGTTAAGTAAGAAGATCAATTGAAGACAACATTTACCACCAAGTGGGGCACAATGGGCTACAAGAAGATGCCTTTCGGCTTATCCAACACCGGAGCAACTTTTCAGTGAGCAATGGATATGGCCTTTCACGGCCTTATGAAGAAGTTCATTGTAGTATATTTAAATGATATAAATTTTTTTTCATGAAATGCTAATGAACATCTTGATCATTTAGAGCCGATTTTTCAGAGATGCAGAGAGTTTGAAGTGTCTCTCAACCCGAAGAAGTGTATATTTTTAGTGTACGAAGGAAAACTGCTTGGACATATTGTTTCAAAGCAAGGTATTTCTATATATCCTGAAAGAGTCTTCGCAATTCTTGAATTGCCATTACCAGCTCACAAGAAAGGCTCGCAAAGCTTTCTTGGAAGAATAAATTTCGTGAGGAGGTTCATACTGAATATTGCAGCTTTGCTGCAACATCTCACTTCTATGCTTAAAAAGAATATTCCTTTCAGTTGCACCAAGGAAGGTAAGAGGAGCTTTGAGTAGATAAAGGAAACCCTTGCAGCTACTCCTACTCTCATTAATCCAAATTTTGATAAGAACTTTTATCCTGTATTCCTTTGGAGGAGTAGATACAATTTCAACTATGTTATGCCAACAAAATGATGAAGGCTTGGAGTAGCCTATAGCATTTTTTAGCCAAGTATTGCATGATTACGAGGTGAAGTATTCTTTTGTCGAGAAGCATTTTTTTGTTGTTTTGAGAAGTTTTAAAAACTTCAGGCATATGCTGTCCAACAACAAGATCCATTTGCTGTTGGTAGCTGATTCAACTGTTTAAAATTTCTTAACAAAGATATAAATGATAAGCGTGCTAGTTGGATTACCAAAGTAATGGAATTTGATGTTGATATACAAGTAACCAAGCTTGTTAGAGGCAAGGGTTTGTGTGAATAGATTGCTGGAAATGAAGACAACTTCAAAGAAGCTGAAAATACAGATACAATTCAAAATAATGATGTTGCAGGTGTTGTTCCAGCATCTCCTGCTACTTGGTTGTACTAAATGATGCATTATTTGCAAACTGGTGAGTGCCCTAAAGGCTTAGACAGAGCAAAAAGAAGGTATTACAGATTACAAGCCATTCCATATGTAATTATTGATGACATTCTTTATAGGACAGATTTCCAAGGTATTTTATTGAGATGTATTCAGCCTAATCAAGTTGACAAGCTTTTAGCAGAATTTCATGATGGACCTTCAGGATGTCACTTTGCCGCAAGAAAAACATGCCTAAAAATTATGCAGGCTGATTATTATTGGCTAGATTTGTTCAAAGATGATATTGCTTGGGTCAGAAAATGTGAGAAATGCATTATATTTTTTGGAAAACAGAGGCTTGCAATGCTGCCCCTGCATCCGATTTAGGTAGACCAACCCTTTGCTAAATGGGGCTTAGATTTTATTAGTCCTATCAATCCGCCTTCAAGCGTGGGTCATAAGTGGATACTTACTACCATAGATTATTTTACCAAATGGACTGAGGCAGTTACTTTGAAAGAAGCAAACTAGACTTCTATAGTTCACTTTTATCAAGATCTCGTATCAAGATTTGGTGTTCCAGATTCAATCATTTTTGACAATTGTTTAGATTTTATTGGTTTCTGATTGGTCAGTGAGAAATAATATTTATGTGAACACATCTTCTAATTATTATCCGCAGGGAAATGGTCAGGCGGAATATACAAACAAGAATCTAATTCGGATAATTAAGAAGACTGTTGAGGATAATCAATGGACATGGCATGAAAAGCTTAAGTTAGCTCTATGGGATGACAGCATAAACCCTAAAAGAGCCACTGGTTGTTCTCCTTTTTTTCTAACTTATGGTAAAGAAGGGAATTTTTCTATTTCCATTGAGTTTCTAACTTTAAGTTATGTTAAAGAGTTGGAATTGTTAAATGAACAACCTCTTGAGGCGAGGTTTGTAAGGAAAGCTAAGTGCAGAAGTAACTCTCCTAACATCAAAACCTTAGGGAAGAATGAAGAGATACCTTTAAATTTTATAATTATAGTCCAAATAAGATGCACTTGAAAGAGATAACAAAAACAAAGAATTAGACATACACATATGAACACTAGATTTACATGGGAAAACCCTTATGGGAGAAAAACCCACCACACCAAGAGAAGTCACTTTGTATTACAGTAATGGAGATTACATACAGAGATCAGACTTATCTTTCTGATGTCAAATTATATTAGCTTTCACAATGACCAACCTTGTACAAAAGATTTCAGTTACAATATACTCAAAAAAGAATTCACACTGATCACCTTTCGAACAATTCACCCAACCATCAAATCGATCCTTCTAACTAGACTACTTCTGCAATCTCTGAGTATATCCATGATGCCCCTGTTTGTCAAACTTCCTCTCAGTAACAGCCACAATAGTCCAATTGCTAGCGGTTCCCATTCGAATTTTCTGATTGGTCGAATACAAGCCACATAGGATAGTCTTTACTCGGTCAAATCATTCAACTTGTGTTCTCATGTTGGTGAGACACTAACCGTGTCTCCCCGATGCCACAGGACTCAACCATCTATGTCACCAAGAGTCATTACTATCGGTAAGAGGTTACACCAAGTCTAGAAAGCTATCACTAAAACTTTTCCTTGTCACCAAGACCTCATACCAATGATCATCACTTGTATCGCTATCGTCAAGACTTATCACTATTGGTGAGACATCATACTGAAGCTCCAAAGTCACATAGACAATAGAATTCCCATTGGCAAGACTATTGTCCCTTGCTAAGAGATCATACCGAGCCTGTTATATCAAAACATCCAACAGTCGGCAAGACTTACCACTATCGCTGAGACGTTACTCCAAAGTCTTCAAGTCACACCACAATGTTCCACTGTCGGTGAGACTTCATTCATCACTAAGACTTCATATCGAAGCCTCTAGGTTACCCCAATGACTCTAAATGAATACCTATCGGTGATACATCTCCATATCAACAAGACTTCATACCGAAACATATGAATTACTCTGATGACCACATGTGTAACACCCTGTTGGCGAGACATACAATCTTGATAAGACTTCATACTGAGATAAGCCTTTCGGCCAAGGGTCTCCCTGATATATGATAAGAGTGGCCTGTTGGCCAAAGATCTCCACTCGGCAGAGGGTTACAGTGATTGGCACAAGTCACAGTGACATGTCCACTCGACAAGAATGAAACAAGGTCTCAATGACCAGAACTGTTCAACAAGGTTTCAACTGCTAGTCGGCCAGACACAAAGCATGTCACACCGACTTGGCTCTCTTAAAGGTTTCAGCTTGTGGGATTGAGGCATATATTTCCAACAAGGTTTGCACAACTAGTAGAGCTAGAGGAAATTAGGAAAGGAGCTCTAAGGCAGCTTGAGATACATCAAGATCAGATGAAGAATTATTTTGACAAAAGAGAAATACCATGTGATTTCATTGCTGGAGATCTGGTTTTCAAATGGAATGAATTTAAAAGAAAACTTGGATGACATTCCAAATTCGATGCAATTTGGGATGGACCTTATCTGATCATGAAGTGCAAGGAACACAACGCGTTCCAACTTTCTACATATGTTGACTAGAGAGGTGTTGTCTATCCCAGTTAATGGGATCCACCACAAAAATTTCTTCTAAGATAAGTTCTATTTGGTAATTAAGTAGAGTAGTATTGCAAATAAGTGTGTTATACACATTTACTTTCAATAGTTTTGCTTTCCCTAAGTGCTACTGCACATATTCTGTTGGCTATCAGGGTCTGTTAGTTTGCTTTCAGTTTTGTTTCGTTTTGTTTTGCTGCTATTTGAATTGTTGTTGTTCTATTTTTCTGAGTTTCATGAAGGGGAAGATTTGACTCAATGCCCAATGGAGTGTTTTAAGGCAACTGATCTATGCTTAGCATGCAAGTATTTAGCGTAAATCGCCAAAATGTTACCAATTTTTCGCTACAACTCAATTGGTGGAGCTGGATTAAATAATGTTATATTTAAAAGTGGAAAATATAGTTATTTTTGCATTTGCTAAGTGCTGATTGCATCTTGTTTATCATTTTATAAGTGGCAATTGTGCATTTAGATGAGGAAACAGAGTTTCAAATATTGTTTATCATTTTACAATCAAGTGAAGTACATGATTGAGCATACAAACAAAAAAGCACTTCATTTGCTTTCTTTTATTTTGTACATAAATTCATATTTAAAAAATTTCATTTGATTGCGAGAATTCAAATGATACTACAAAATTGCATTATAAATGCATTTTCTTTTCAAAATGAAAAGTAGAAGAATGAAATTAAATATCCACACAAGTTGTGGTTTTAGCCATTCCATTCATACAAAAAAGGAAATATACAACTAAAAGAGAAATGACAAGTAACATGGGACATATTCGTCATTGCCTGAGTCGAACTTTGGTTGATGCTTTGTAGCTTGCTCCATCATGCTTCCACTCCTAGATGTGCCTACAAAAGATTAAGAAGGGCATCAATTAAGAGCTCGGGATATGAACTATACTACATGCCATGCTAACATAGATATATTGCAATCCTTGCATGCATTTAACCAGCTAAAGAAAAGTGTAGAAACATGAGCTGAAAGAGATACATAAACATGATCATATATTGTTTTTTAATGCTAACATCATTTTCTTCTTTGTGCAAGTATAGGGAAAATCATGAAGCTGATTATCATTTGAAGACCAAGCATGTGGACAAAAATGGGCTCCCACAAGGGTAGAGCTCGGCATGCTGCCCCTTATCCATTACAAGTGGGCTAAGATAGTGAGTGCAATCATCATATTCATTAAGAAAGGAAATGTAACTGAAAGAGTAAAGCAGAGTTCATCTGTTCAACCATCAAACCAACGATCCACTCATAACAAACAAAGGGTGCTTTTTGAAGGCTACAGGTGGATAGTTAATTTAATTAAGCTCATTTGATTTTCCTGCTGGATGGATAAGGTGCTCTATTTTCTTTTAAAGAAGATTTAGTCTATTTTGAGAGGCTTTTTAGTGTGAACATGGAAACAGTGTGTTTTTTCTACTTTTATGTATACTTTTGAGACAGTTTGGTACCTTTTCCTTGAGCTTTTCTTGCGAGCTCAGATTATAGTTTCTAGAGGGTTATATCTTGAGGAAACTTAGTTTTTCTTCTTCTCAGTTCAGTTGGCAGTTTCTTTCTCTTAACATTTTTGAGCTTATAAACTTCTCTATACTCAGGTTTTGAGAGTTTCACTCCATCTAATAAAAAGAAGCATTCCTACCTCTAATTTTTGTCTCAAGTTGTAGTTTTAGTATGATGTTTATATTGTGATTCTATTTACAGATCCTCTTTATGTCCTATTATTGCAGATCATCAATGTAGAAAGTTCATTTGTTGCAGGTTGCATACTGTGTTTAAATCTAAACCTTCATGGAAATCAATTTTGCATTGGTGTTCATGAGAGATTGTGAATTCATTGTTGTTTTTCTAAAGACTGTTTGTGGGAGAAATATCAAAGTCATTATTAAGTTTTGTGGATCATTTTAAGTCATAGGTTTTAATTTCAGTTATTCTCTATCCCTTTTCCTAAAGATCACTTAGAATAATATTTATCATTCGGAGAACCAGCTCACTCTAGCGATTCATTCTTGCAATGAGTTACCCACAACTCAATAACATTTCCATGTATCAATAGATTGCTGAACTTTCAGTTTCAACAAGGTGCAAATCTATTTGATAATAGTTTTTGGGACACTCGGTGGGACTTTGAAAGCCATTTCAGAGAAATTTTAGAGTTTTAATTTGCTATTATGTGTATGCAGCAGATTTGTTGAGCCTTTTGAAGGCTCATTTCAATATACCTAGTGACTCTGATCTTGATTTTGCATGCTATGCAGCTTGCAGATGAGAAAAATACAGACAAGGTTGAGTACTGGACCTTTCAAATATTGAGAGTTGTCTCCACCATGAAGAAGAGGTAGAACAATAAGGAGGGTCTTTGAGACACCTGCGAGATTGAAGTCAACACCTCCTTTTTTTAGTTCCTTGGTTTTATTAGCAGGAGTATCGGTTCCAATATCACTAGTACTGCCAATGGTAGCACCAAGGAAGAACTTGTTTGCACCTTTCAATGGATGCAGTCCATTAAACATAATTCAACATGATGACTTCCCAGTTGCAGCCCTTAGAAGTCTGCCATACTTCACTGGGGAGGACCTCACTACACCGGTTGAGCATATTCGTGATGTAGCCACCTTATGCTCAGTTCACAACATCATGCAGGAGAATGTTGCGTTAAGAATGTTGGCTGCGTTGCTCAAAGGGAAAGCATTACAATGGTTCAAAGGTCTCGCAGCCAACTCAATTGCGACATTAGATGCGTTAGGTAATGGTTTATATCAATATTTTGTTGATAAATATGACAATTTGTCTTTGTTAGAGCAGTTGAGAACCATTCAGAGGGTGCCACATGAGCACTTAGATGATTTCAACTACCAATTTTATAGAACCTAGGATAGGATTCCTGCAATGGTAAAACCTCTACTAGCTCATCGTTTTCTATTTTACTTAAAGGCTTTGAATAGCAAGATTGTTGTTATGACCCAATCTATGGGTGGGCATATACTCCCTAATGCCTATGACATAGCCATTAGAGCTGAGAACTATCTCATCCAAGCTGGAGACATAACTCCTAGACCTCCTATGCCTTTGTTTCTAGATATACAACCACCTACTCCTATTGTTGTACCTCCCTTAGCTATTATCACGCCTGTTCCAGCAATAGGCTATCACAACGCAACCCAAGAAATTGTTGCTCCAGCCCCAAACCAAGAATTTTAAGAGATTAAAAGTATACTCAAGACCTTCAAGAACGATCTTGTGAGTATTAAGAAGCAAGTAGGTCATGAACATAAGCCTTATCAAGCCACTTATCAGTGAAACCAGCCAAATAGGCCTGTGTTTCAAAATGATTACCAAGCCCAAAGAAGGAATTTTAACCCTAGGCCATTCCAGCCATACAATCCAAATACAATCAGTTCGTCAAAGGAACTTGTGCCCAAAAATAATTTTTTCCAAGATTGTGATTGGTGTTATCCATACAATCAGCCCCATAACAAATCAACATGTGCTAATGGAATGAGAAATCAGGCTTTAATGGTTCAAAATAACTAGGTTGGTTCAGAAAATATTGCAGATTAGAATCATGAACAACTAGATAACATGGAAGTCACCTTGCCGAACTGGTAGAGCTCTGAATTCTACAGTGTGAATGGCCAAGATCAACAAAATTCTCCCATTTTGGCTAAAACTACATCAAAAAATAGAGCTATGGATTCAGGACAACAAATTAGAAATTCATAGCAGCAACCCACAAACACTAAGTAGCCCAGTTCATCAAATGTTAACGCTGCAACATAGCCTAAAGTGCAGATTCTACAAAGAGGCCAAGAGATATCTAGCAAGGAGCAGTTAAAGATGTATTCGTAGCCTTTGTAGAGACAAAATGATGTGGCTGAAATTAGAAACTAGTAGAAGGTAAATTCTTCATCATTTAATATTGTTGAGCATCTCAAGAAAACCATTGTCAGTATGTTGGTATTAGATGTTTTGCACCTCCCAAGGTAGAAGGGTTTACTGCAGAATGTTTTAGCTAAATTGTCTATTTATGATGATATTGATCAAAGGGTTGCTAAGGTTGTTCTTGCTAACGATTTGGAGGCTAAAAATGAGAAGAAAACTAAAGAGGTAAAGCCTCCTCCATTTTACTTAAGTCTAATTATTGGCAATAAAATCATTCATAATTGTATGGTTGATTTTGGTGCCAGTAGTTCAGTCAGGCCTAAAAGTTTAGCTGATAAGTTGGGTGTTGTTTATGAGCCTAATCCCTAGAAAGGAATAGTGCAATTAGATGGGTCTATTGTTAAAACTGCAAGGTATTATAAAAAATTTGTCTCTTACTTTGCACGCATCCCTGAATTTTACTATTCATTAGGATATACATGTCATTGACTTGCCACTACACTTTTCCATTTGTCTCTCGAGGGATTTTACAGCCCAGTTGGATGGGTTTCTATCTTCAGATTGGTCTCATCTCTTGTTTAGAACAACATATGGTACGAAAGTGACCATAAAGTCTGAGCCTCTTGCCAAAGACCATATCAAACCATATTCACCAAATCCTATAAACACTAACCTCTACGCCACCTCTACACTGGAGGAGAAAACCATGACCTCAGACTGTAGCACCCATGTAAAAAATATCAATCTAGATGAATGGGCTGCCGAAGATCATGAGCTTGATCCGTTTCATTACAAAGATGAGATATGATTAGGAGTCTATATGATTCGATAACCTTATTTTGATACGCCTAATCTTTGTAAAGAGGAGGAACAATTTGCATAAATAGAAAATGAGCTTTGGAAGCTTTATTTTGATGGTTCGAGAAGCATTATTAGTGCTGGAGGTGGGGCTATGTTGATTTGACCAGAGGGAGATAAATACTTTTTAGCCTGTAGATTTTCTTTCAGCTGTTTGAATAATACAGCTGAGTATGAAGCATTGGTGCATGGCCTGAAATGGGCCCGCAAAAGAGGTATTAAATGCTTGCAAGTTTATGGTGATTTAGAACTAATTGTAAATTAGATCAGAAATTTAAATGCTGCCAAGAATGATTTGCTTAAGAAATATAAGCATCGTGTATGGGATTTGATGAAATATTTCGATGCTTTTAATATTGTTTTGATTCCTAGAAATAAAAATAAGCATGCTGATAGGCTCACTGCCATAGGAGCCCAGTTTGATATTCCCAATGAAATTCATAAAGTAGAGGCACATCAATATGTAAAAATAGTGGCCAGACCTTCCATGCTTGACAATAATGTGAGCTGGTAGGTTTTTCACAGTGATGAGAAAATTGTAAATTTCTTAATTGTTGAAGTTGAGTTTGCAGGTGGAAACCAGTAAAAATGGTAGCAACATTATGACAAACAGATTGTGTAGTTGAATACTAACAAGCTGCGAAAAGGATTGGTGACCTTGGAATCTATGTTCAATTTAGATGACCAAGCATGGAAAGACAAGTGTGGCCTGACCCTTAAGGAAGAACATTATGCAACCATTGAAATCTTCAAAGGAAAGTTTCTCAAGATAGGAAATGTATGCAATAAAGAGGAACAGTAGGAATTTATTCTGTTATGTCAGAAATTTAGTGATGTTTTTGCTTGGGAGTACAAGGATTTGAGATGTTTTAACCCATAACTAGCCCCACATACTATTGAATTAGAACCTGGTGCAAAACTAGTAAGACATAAACAAAGACCTCTTAAACCCAAATTAGAACACCTTATGAAGGTCGAACTGAATAAATTAGTTGAGAGTGGTATTATTTTTTCTATCAAACACACCTCTTGGGTGTCAAATTTAGTGCCAGTTAGAAAGAAAAGTGGGGAAATCAGATTATGTGTCAATTTCCGAGATCTAAATAAGGCTTCATTAAAAGACCACTACCCACTCCCTTCCATGGAGCAAATTTTGTAGGTAGTTTCTGGTTCTGATAGATTTTCTTTGCTAGATGGTTTCTTAGGTTACAACCAGATTCTGGTTAAGCAAGAAGATCAATTCAAGACAACATTTACCACCAAGTGGGGCACAATGGCCTAAGAGAAGATGCCTTTCGGCTTATCCAATGTCAGAGCAACTTTTCAACGAGCAATGGATATTTCTTTTCACGGCCTTATGAACAAGTTCGTTCTGGTATAGTTAGATGATATAACTATTTTTTCCAAAAATTCTAATGAACATCTTGATCATTTAGAGCATATTTTTTAGAGATGTAGAGAGTTCAGAGTGTCTCTCAACCCAAAGAAGTGTATTTTTTTGTGTATAGATCCTGAAAGAGTCTCCGCAATTCTTGAATCGCCATTACCAGCTCACAAGAAAGGCTTGCAAAGCTTTCTTGGAAGAATACATTTTGTGAGGAGGTTCATACTGAATATTGCAGCTTTGTTACAACCTCTCACTTCTATGCTTAAAAATAATATGCCTTTTAGTTGGACCAAGGAAGGTAAGAGGAGCTTTTAGCAGATAAAGGAAGCCCTTGCAACTGTTCCTACTCTCATTAATCCAAATTTGATAAGGAATTTATCTTGTATGCCTTTGGAGGAGTAGATACAATTTCAACTATGTTATGCTAGCAAAATGATGAAGGCTTGGAGCATCCTGTAGCATTTTTGAGCCAAGTATTGCATGATTAAGAGGTGAAGAATTCTTTTGTCGAGAAGCATGCTTTTGCTATTATAAGAAGTTTAAAAAATTTTAGGCATATGCTATCCAATAGCAAGATCCATTTGCTGGTAGCTGATTCAACTGTTAAGGATTTCTTACTTAAAAAAGATATAAATGATAAGCGTGCTAGTTGGATTACCAAAGTAATGGAATTTGACATTAAGATATAGGTAACCAAGCTTGTTAGAGGCAAGGGTTTGTGTGAATAGATTGCTGGAAATGAAGACAACTTCAAAGAAGCTGAAAATACAGATACAACGCTAAATAATGACGTTGCAGGTGTTGTTCCAGCATCTCCTGCTACCTCGTTGTAGTAAATGATGCATTATTTGCAAACTGGTGAGTGCTCTGAAGGCTTAGATAGAGCAAAAAGAAGGTATTACATATTACAAGCCATTCTGTATGCAATTATTGATGACATTCTTTATAGGACAGATTTCCAAGGTATTTTATTGAGATGTATTCAGCCTGATCAAGTTGACAAGCTTTTAGCAAAATTTCATGATGGACCTTCAGGAGGTCACTTTGCCGCAAGAACAACATGCCTAAAAATTATGTGGGCTGATTATTATTGGCCAGATTTGTTCAAAGATGATATTGCTTGGGTCAGAAAATGTGAGAAATGTGCTTTATTTTCTAGAAAATAGAGGCTTCCAGTTTTTCCACTGCATTCAATTCAGGTAGACCAAGCCTTTGCTAAATGGGGCTTATATTTTATTGGTCCTATCAATCTGCCTTCAAGCGTGGGTCATAAGTGGATACTTACTGCCACAGATTGTTTTACCAAATGGACTAAGGAAGTTTCTTTTAAAGAAGCAAACGAGACTTCTGTACTTCACGTTATCAAGATCTCGTATCAAGATTTGGTGTTCTAAATTTAATCATTTCTAACAATGGTTTGGCTTTTATTGGTTTCTAATTGGTCAGTGAGAAATACTATTTATTTGAACACATTTTCTAATTATTATCCATAAGGAAATGGTTAGGCAGAATCTACAAACAAGAATCTGATTAGGATAATCAAGAAGACTATTGAGGATAATCGACGGACATGGCATGAAAAGTTTAAGTTAGCTCTATGGGTTGACATAATAACTCCTAAAAGAGCCACTGGTTGTTCTCCTTTTGTTCTAACTTATGGTAAAGAAGATAAGTTACCTTTTTCCATTGAGTTTCTGACTATAAGTTATGTTAAAGAGTTGGAATTGTTAAATGAACAACCTCTTGAGGTGAGGTTTGCACAAATAGTAGAGCTGGAGGAAATTAGGAAAGGAGCTCTAACGCAGCTTGAGATACATCAAGCTCAGATGAAGAATTATTTTGACAAAAGAGAAATACCATGTGATTTCATTGTTGGAGATCTGGTTTCAAATGGAATGAATTTAAAAGAAAACTTGGACGACATTCCAAATTTGATGCAATTTGGGATGGACCTTATATGATCACGAAGTGCAAGGAACACAATGCATTCCAACTTTCTACATATGTTGACTAGAGAGGTGTTGTCTATCCCAGTTAATGGGATCCACCTCAAAAATTTCTTCTGAGATAAGTTCTATTTGGTAATTAAGTATAGTATTGCAAATAAGTGTGTTATGCAAATTTACTTTCAGTAGTTTTTCTTTCCCTAAGCACTGCTGCGCATATTCTATTGGCTATTAGGGTCTGTTAGTTTGCTTTTAGTTCTGTTTCATTTTGTTTTGTTGCTGTTTGAATTGTTGCTATTCTATTTTTTTGAGTTTCATGAAGGGGCATATTTGACTCCATTCCCAATGGAGTGTTTTAAGGCAACTGATCTATGCTTACAATGCAAGTATTTAGTGGAAATCGCCAAAATGTTACCAATTTTTCACTATAGCTCAATTGGTGGAGCTGGATTAAATGTTATATTTAAAAGTGGAAAATATAGTTATTTTTGCGTTTGCTAACTATTGATTGCATCTTGTTTATCATTTTATAAGTGACAATTGTGCATTTAGATGAGGAAACAAAGTTTCAATTATTGTTTATCATTTTATGATCAAGTGAAGTACATGATTGAGCATACAAACAACAAAGCATTTCATTTGCTTTCTTTTATTTCGTAAAGTAATTCATATTTACAGAATTTCATTTGATTCTGAGAATTCAAATGATACTACAAAATTGCATTATAAATGCATTTTCTTTTCGAAATGAAAAGCAGAAGAATGAAATTAAATATCCATAAAAGTTGTGGTTTTAGCCATTCCATTCATACAAAAAAGGAAATATACAACTGGAAGAGAAATGACAAGTAACATGGGACATATTCATCATTACTTGAGTTGAACTTCGGTTGATGCTTCGTAGCTTGCTCCATCCTGCTTCTGATCCTGAATGTGCCTGCAAAAGATTAAGAAGGGCATCAATTAAGAGCTCGAGATATGAACTATACTACATGCCATGCTAACAGAGATATATTGCAATCCTTGCATGAATAGAACCAACTAAAGAAAAGTGTAGAAACATGAGCTGAAAGAGATACATCAACATCTTCATATATTGTTTTTTAATGATAACATCATTTTCTTCTTTGTGTAGGTATAGGGAAAATAATGAAGCTGATTATCATTTGAAGACCAAGCATGTGGAGAAATACGGGCTCCCACAAGGGTGAAGCTCGACATGCTACCCCTTATCCATTACAAGTGGGCTGAGATAGTGAGTGCAATCATCATATTCATTAAGAAAGGAAATGCAACTGAAAGAGTAAAGCAGAGTTCGTCCGTTAAGCCATCAAACCAACAGTCCACTCATAACAAATAGAGGGTGCTTTATGAAGGCTACTACAAGTGGATAGTTAATTTAATTAAGCTCAATTGATTTAACTAATTGCAAATCTCAACATTGCTGCCATAGTAGTTTTTTTCATTATATTCATGATATTATGCAAGGTTCAACAGTGTTCTTTCTCATAATCAAGGATAGTGAACATTCATACATAATGGCTCAACGAAGAGAATTGTTTCATATTTTCATCTCAGAAGAGAGCAAGTGCACGGAACAGTTTTATTAAATGGAGCATAAAAATGCATGAAGAGTGCTAGGTAGAAGAGCATACTTTTAAAAAAAGGACAATCAAGCATGGAGACATGTGAAGGAGTTTCAAATTCCAATCAGAATAGTGGAAGGAGATAAGATCAAAATAGTGACCAGTAGCCAATTGATTAGTGAATGATTCAACAAGATAGCCAGTTTCAGGTTGGCAGAGAATACTAAATACTTCACTGTTTTGAAAAGAAGACAATCATAATACAATAATTTGGATATCTCTATTGTTTTGTCATTCAATTATTTTTCCATTTAAACTATACCTTCAAAACAATTACAATAATCAAGCATGGTTTTCAAGGATTCATATATGTAAAGTCATTTGCAAAACAAACATGATATGAATGAAGATTTGGAGTGCATCCATGAAGGGCATAACTGTGAGTGCATAGGAAACAAAAGCAAACAACTAGTCTACAGATTCAATCGAAGAGATTTTTGTGTGTAAGAAGGGTGCGAAATAGTATGATAATGGCATCCACAAGTGAAAATAAGAGAAACATGAAGGATGTTTAAACAAATACTGATATATGAAAGAGGTTTCTACTAAAATTATGAATGTAATCAAAGTGAACAATATTAGCCAATATATCTATATAACTATACAGATTTTCAAATAATACAGTTTACCCACATGGGTATTTTTATGGAGCATCAAGATATATTCTTCCAGAAACTCATATACCCGAATGAGGGTTATCAATAGTAAGGAAAAGAAATATGTATTCTTCAGAATGTTATACAATCAGGTGGAGTTTTGTCAAAAAGTGAGATCTACACAGTTCTCTCATGGTCGAAGCTGGAATACAACAGAAAACGCATCTAGTTACATATATTCTTCAAAATTTAAAATACCCATATGAAGGAAATTTAGAATTCTAGAATGTCAAAGGAAATGAAAAAATACATAATGGGTTGAGCCAGTTTTTCATGAGTAATCAAAATGTATAGTTTTTTCTTCATTTTCTGAATACCCACATTAGGGTTTCGAATTGAAGGATAGATTTATTCAAAATAATGAATATCCATATTGGAGTTTTCTATTAGAATTAAGTTCCTACAATTTTCAGCTAAGGCCACATGGGGTTTTCAACATGAGGACAAGTAAAATTTCCCTTTCAGATTCAAAGTCACCCATATCAAGGTTTTTATGAAAAACCACAGAATTCAAAAGAGCGGGAAAACCATGATGGGTCGAACTCAAAAATACTCAGCAAGCTCTTGAGAATTGCATTCATGGCGCGGCCTGTAGAAGAGCTTTTAGCTCTTGAAAATTTCTTACAAAATCTTAGTTTCGAGTTCATAGTCAAGAAAACATGGCGCAGCCTGAGTATGGCCATGAATTTACAAATGAAAAAGCTTTCTTAATGTTTCTATTTTGGAGGAAGAAATACATGGCTAGAAGGTAACTTACCATCAATACTTGTAGAAGAACAATAACCCTCAGTTGAGCTCCCTCAAATCTTTCAAAAACAAGAGTTCAAGCTCATACATGGTGACCCAAAATGACAGAAGAAAAATAAGCATAGAAAATTAAAAGCATAAAAAATTGTGTTACATCCGTGGCCACAAGACCAAAAATGGCTCAGGAAATAAAGCCATAAAGATACTATAAACAATAGCTCACCATGTGTGTACTGGAGGGGTGAAGTCCGCGGAGAAGCTCTCACATAGATCTTCCAGATCAGAGTTTGAGCTCACTCATGGTGCCTCATAAGAATGTAAAGAGAAATCAGAGGTAAAGCATGTACAGGTCGCGGCCTTAATGGCCATTCTTTCCTTTGAAATGAAGAGGAAAATCACTATGCCATTAAGGAGTTAACTTACCATGAATTGCAAAGTAGAATTTGACCATTTGAAGACAAAAGTGAAGATTCTCAAGCATTTGCAAGCTACAGATTGAGCTCTCTCATGGTAGTGCATTTCTCTTAGGCAAAGAAAGTTTTACAAAGTATCAAATGCAAAATGAAGTCAATGATTAGGGTTTCCCTTATTTTTTTGTGTTGCCCTAATTCGAGCTTAGGGACTTGTGGTTTTATAAAACTTTGTGCAAAGTCTAGAATGGTTGATTTCATATGCCAGGTCGAGCTATGAAGAGATTTGAGTGATGGAATTTTTTCCCAAGTCTGTGTTGAAATAATGAAGTTGATTATTATTTGAGGACTTTAGGCCTTTAGGTGGAGCCTTTAATTATTTTTTTAAAAGGTTTGTGAGGAAATCACTTTGATTTTTGGGAGAAAAATCATTAGAATTATAAATGAGACTTAGGGTTTATTTTTAAATTGATTTTGAAGAAATCAATTAATATTTTGATAAGAGAGATATTCATATATTTTTATGATTTTTGAGAAAAATCAAGCATTGCAAATGAAGATATAAGTTGTATTATTTTTTCAAAAGATTAAAAATCTTTAATTGCAAAAATAGGTCTAACTGAGAGAATAGATAAGATCCACAACTATGTAAAGTAGGAATAAAATGATTTGTTTTATCTCTTGGCTATTTTTAGCAAATTTGGGTTGAGTTTTACTTGGGTCAGATTTGAGTTGCCTGTTGGATGGATAAGGTGCTTTATTTGCTTTTAAAGCAAATTTAGTCTATTTTGAGAGGCTTTTAAGTATGAACATGGAAATAGTGTGTTTTTCTGCTTTTATGCAGACTTTTGAGACAGTTTGGTACCTTTTCCTTGAGCTTTTCTTGTGAGCTCGGATTAGGGTTTCTAGAGGGTTATATCTTGAGGAAACTCAGTTTTTCTTCTTCTTCTCAGTTCAGTTGGCGGTTTATTTCTCTTAACATTTTTGAGCTTGCAAAATTCTTTGTACTCAGGTTTTGAGAGTTTCACTCCATCTAATAAAAAGCAGCATTCCTATCTCTAATTTTTCTCTCAACTTGTAGTCTTAGTATGATGTTTATATTGTGATTATGTTTACAGATACTCTTTATGTCCTATTATTGTAGATCATCGATGCAAAAGGTTCATTTGTTGCAGGTTTTATGCTGTGTTTAAATGTATACCTTCATATAAATCAATTTTGCACTGGTGTTCATGAGAGATTTTGAATTCATTGTTGTTTTTCTGAAGACTGTTTGTGGGAGAAATATCAAAGTCATTATTAAGTTTTGTGGATCATTTTAAGTCATTGGTTTTAATTTCAGTTATTCTCTATCCCTTTTCCTAAAGATCACTTAGAATAATATTTATCATTTGGAGAACCAGCTCACTCTAGAGATTTGTTCTTGCAATGAGTTACCCACAACTCAGGAACGTTTCCATGTGTCAATAGATTGCCTTACATCCACCTTTTGTCCACCGTCTGTCGTATGCCTTCCATCCACAATCTACCTTCTGCTCGTCATTCGCTGTCCACCTTCTGCTTTCTGTTCGCCATTCACTTTTCGTCTTTCGTCTGCCTTCTTCCTTCCATCTGTCATTCGCCTTTCATCCACCATCTATTGTCTGCCTTCCATCCACTGTATGTTGTCCACCCTAAGGCATCTACACTCCTAGATATGCATTTATGTTTGTGGTCCAAATGAGCTCCAAATATGAATATTATGATCTTTTGATGATGCATGGATGGATCTAACAATGAGTTTACAGGATTTGACTAACATTTTCCTTGATTTGTGTATGAAGGCACTTACGACACTTCATGTATGTATGATTCAAGAAAGCTACCATGGGTTCATCGAGGAGACCCATTGAGAAAGATGAACAAGGAAAAACACATAGCTCTTGTCACCATTCATTTATGCCGACCTTTCTTCGTAGCACCCATCAATAAAGTTGCAATTAGAAGCATGCCTATGCCAAGGAAGTTAGTAACAAACCACAAAAGGTGGCCTTGAAGGTGGTGGGAGGGAGTAGTTGTTTCCTCCCTCCAAATAAATGATCATGGTCCGTTAGAAGCTGTCTCATTAGATCATCTGATCTATTTAATTATGATGAAAATCTGCAAACAAGGTGTTTGATTGATTGAGGGATGCTGCAAACACATCAAGTAACGGGAAAATTTTGAACAATTTTAGCTACAACAAAAGGGAAATCAACTAAGAGACAAAATTGCTACAGTGACTGGCCACTACAAGACAAAATAGGGAAAAAGACAAGGAATGTATTTTTAATTGCTATATAATGAGGGGTAGGTGAAGCCCTAGTGCAATCAAATTTGAGCCACATAATGTAATTCAATCCTAGCCATTCATTTGGGTTTTGGAAAACTATAAAAGCCCCCCCCCCTCATTTGTAAATGGTTGGAGAGCTAATGTAAAAACATTTTGCAGCAATAGAAAGCAACATTGCATGATCTATGGGTGTTCCTTTTGAGTTTCCTCATTATGTGTGCATGGTTTTACTTCCCTATTAGTTTTAGTTGTTAGTTGTTTTAGTGGAAGTGATGATGGTGTTTGCTATTATGGTATTTGATGAACTTTCATCCTAGACTTTTAGCACTTGTTGATGAAAAGCTGCTATGTAAATTTAGCTTGGGCTCCTTTATTTCAATGCTACAACTCGGTTCAATTACATGTTCATGATGTGTGTATGTAATATGAAAATCTATAGTCCTTAGAAGATTGCACTAGTTTTGTGTAACTGTAGGATCCTCTTGGCCAAGCAAAACCCAATTTAGGGAGTTTGTTTATGGTAGCAGCCTCCATGATCATTGTTCATTCATAGTTTCAAGTCTAGGAACTTCGTCTCTTCCCTACCCCTTTTTTTTTTTAATAAATAACCTATGCTAAGGTTCATTGCACATTTTAAATCCAAATATAAAGTTGAAATAGAAGTTCTAGACTATTGCTTGAACTTGCAACAACTGAGCAACAATTTATTCACCTTAAGAACTCCACTTGCAAACTCCACTTCCCACACTTTGTAACTCATCCATAAGTCTGCCTTGTGATTCCAACAAATCACATGAATCACCCGAGGTATTCAAATCACTGTCAAGACCTAACATTAGAGACCTTGGGATAATTTTATACAATTTGATTGTGGAAGATTGTCTTTCAAGAGAGGTGATGCACCTATGCATTACCTGTGTTGAGAAGTGCATAAAAAAAAATCAATAAGGACAATGATGAAGATTCTGAAAACAAGATATTACTGGCCAACACTCCACAAGGATGCAGGGAGATATACAAGAAAGTGTGATATATGCTAGAGGATGGGTAGGCCAACCAAATTTGATGAGATTCCCCTTTACCCTTAGGTAGTAATCACTCCATTTGACAAGTGAGGATTAGATTTTGTAGGACCTATTGATCCTCCATCCAATGGTAAATCCTATATCTTATTATGCACTGATTATGTAACCAAATGGGTACAAGTTAAGGCCATGAAGCATGCAAGAGATAATAAGGTTGCTAAATTCATTTATGAGGATATTTTCACACAGTATGGGGTTCCAAGAGAGATAGTGACTAATCAAGAGACTCAATTCACCTCAACCCTTGTTGTAGCACTGGTCAATGAGTACAAAATAAGGCACAAGAAGTCCATCTTTATCACTCTCAAGCCAATGGAGAAGTTGAGGTGACTAACAGGGAAATTGAAGCAATTATGACCAAAACAATGGTTGTTCATAAGAAGGATTGGACAAACAGGCTACCAGAAGCTTTCTAGGCCTATAAGACAACCTGGAAAACAACAACAGGCTTCACTCCTTTTGAGTTGTATGGAAAGACAACTATGATGCCCATTGAATTTGAGCTTAAGACTCTTAGGACTGCAATAGACTTGGGGATGAATATTTCTAAAGCACAAAGAGACAAAATCATGCAACTCAATGCACTGGATGAAATGAGGAGGGTGACCTTGCATCATACAGAGGTAGTGCAGAGTTAGAGAATAAAGTGGCATGACAAGTTCATCAAGGACAAGAAATTCTAGCTAGGAAATTGGGCCCTTCTCTACAACTCAATGTATCAAGATAATGTAGGAAAATTGTAGACAAGGTGGCTAGGACCGTATGAGGTTGTTGAAGTCTTCTCCAATGGTGCTATTTAGCTCACCACCATTGACCCTATCAGATTTAGGCTACTTGTCAATGGTCATTGCCTCAGATTGTATCACAACAAAGCTTCCAAGGAGGAATTCCTACAACAATTCACTCAAAATGCAACACATGAACTTCCTACAGCTGAAGGAAGTGGACCTAGTGTCCTTCCTTTTGGCTAACAAAGGTACGTAACTTCTCATAATGAAGAATTTCATTTTTGTGGGGGTCCACTTCTTCACCCATCCACCCATCCATTTCCACCTTTCTCTCTGTTTCATCACACCTCCATAATTTCACTTCATTCCATCATCACTTCACTCCATTCCACTCCACTTTCATTAATTGCTGAACTAACCTCTTAAAAGGTGACCAACACTTTTTCCATAATCTTTGTAACACATCTTCCAAGAATCTAGGTATGTGCACATGGAGTTGTTATCTCTTAATTGTCTTTTAGTATATTCATTTAATTGTTGTAAATTAATGTAGACGTTCTCCATAGCATGTCATTATTCCTTGCCTTGTCAAATTTTCATCACTATTGTGCATGTGAGGCACATGCTCAAATTTAGGTTGGGGGGGTAAGTGTGAATAGTATGTCTGTGTGTTTGTCCATATTGGTTCATGTTAGCAAAGTTTAAATTGAGCTGTTTTGAATTCTAAGTGAGATGATGGATCACATGTGTGAGGTGATATCAACCGCCGCCATTTTTCTTGATCATAGACTTCATTTATTACTCCTTTACTTCCTTTATTGCTCCTGTCACAATCTTAATCCAAAAAACATAAAACTTAGATGACACTGGCATTAGAAATTTCACAATGTTGCAGGAAGAAGAAGTTTAGTTTTCAGACAAGGATTGCAGGAAGAGAAACTTTGCAGAGTGGTTGTTTGATTGTAAACAATTGAACAATGGGAGGTGGGTTAATTTGAAATGAACCCACGGTTCATGACACATTATTACAGGATGCACCTAGCCTGGCCAAGTTCGGAAATTGTGGGTGGATAAATTATTTCTTGAAGTTGAATGGTTTTAATGAATATGTTGTGTTGGAATTTTCCCATAAACTGTCTGAAGGAAAGACCACGGTAAAAGTGTTAGAAGTAATGTCTACTGAAGGAATAATTTTAGAAGTTATAGGGTTTCCTACCGATGGTAAAAACTACCTTGCTTCCAGAGATGCTAGGTCAACTAGGGCTGAATTCACATAACCTGGTGACCCTCCATTGAATGTGGACAAACAGGGTGCAAAAAGAAACTCTTTTCCTGAGCCGTGGAAGCAAGTAGATGTTCATGTTGTGAAGTGCATTACCTGTGAAGGTCATCAATTGAACCTACATTCTGTGCACTTGAAACTGCTGAATCATATGATGCAAGGGAGAAGAATGAATGTGCCAAACGTGCTATACCACCTTCTCTCAATCATGACAGTTGAGACCCAAAAAGGTAGAGATAATTTTGTTTCCCACCATTGTCTGATCAAATTATTAGTTGAAAAGTCTTTGGATGATTTGTCTGACATGACTTGGGAAGAATTCTTAAATGTTGATCAAATTAGACCTAAGAATTTGTGACCTAGGGTTTTTCCTCAAACTCGTAGGGTTAGTAGAAGATTGAACATGGTTGAAGCTACTCCTGGTGCCTGAACTTCTAGTGCAGGCCCTAGTGTAAACCCTCTTGGAGCTGAACAAACCATAGAAATTAGCTCTTTTGAGACAGAGCATTCAGACAAATAAAGTTCATCTTTATATTTTGATGATGATGTTCCTCTTGGCATTTTGATTTGAACTAGGGCACAAAAGAAAGAGGCAAAAATAAGGAAGGGTAAAGCTAAAAATAAAACTACATGAAAGAAAGTGCCAAGCTCTAAAAAATGGAAGGCCGACATTGTTCTTCTTGCATCCAAAGAAGAACATGAGAGCCCTCTTAGAAAATTAAGACTAGCTGGGCCAGTCTTTGGTGTGTCTCCACAGGAAAGCCCTAGGACTAGAGAAACATCACAAGAGGACACAAAGGCCCCAATGGGGCAGGTGAATGTTGAGGAAAGTGACATATTTGAGGAAGAAACAAATGTAACATTGGTAGACCTTACTGCTATTGTTGAACAAGTTGAGAGCCAAGAGTTTGAGGAGAATCAAGAACTCCTGTAGCAAGAGCAGAAGCAAGAGCAAGAACAAGAGGCCTTGCAGCTAGAGCTAGGAGAAAAATTAGCACCCCTACATCCAGAATTGGTTGAAAAAATAGGATCCGTGCAATAGGAGCCACATGAAGAGCAAGCAGCAGTGCCAAGAAATGTTTTGGTAGGAATACATAGGTCCTTTGATTTTTCAATACACATGGTAGCTATGAATTTATGGAAAGAGATACAAAGGAGGGAAGAAGAATGGAAAGAGGAGAAATGAAAGTTGAAGAAGGAAATTCAAAAGAGAGATGATGAAATTGAAGATAAGAATGCAAAAATTATTGCTTTAAAGGAGAAGGTGGATAATATGGCAGCCCTAGTACCTCAGAAACTAGAGTACAAGACTCCTCCAAGGGTATATGCCCTATATTTTAAGGAGAAGCATCTTTCTTTTAAAGTAGCAAGGATTGTTTCAGGTTTGAATCCTTCCATTGAGACTCCTCTTGAATTTTTCAATGCTTATCGGATTGCTCCTCTTCAAATGAAGAATTTTTTGTGTGAATTCTATTTGTATAATCATGTTGTGACCCAAGACCATGATTGGAATCCACTGTTGTATGTTGGGGATGTTCAATTAAGGGAATTCATGTCTTGTATATAGAATGAGATTAGTTGGGGACAATAATTTAGGGAATATATGCAAATAGAATTCAACACTCCCCTATCTATTTGGGCTAAATCTAGAAATCTAGGGGACATTTTCATGAATTGGCACATAATTCTTTACAGACCAAGCTATGGTAGTAGGATCCTACCTAAGAGAGAAGTAGTTTATAAAGAATATGAGGAGGTAGCAAAAATGAAAGGGGAATCTATGATGGGATACCTGTCACAAAGGTGGAGCAGTCTAACTGATGAGTTAAAACAAGCTGAGCCTCACTCTATGTAGAAATATGCTACAACACTTAAGAGAATTGATAAATATATACAAATTAGAAGGGAAAAGCAACAATTTTGGCTCCCACTAACTTTTTATCCACCTATCCTATTATGGCTTGTACCAAATTTTAGACATTACCAGTATGATATAGCTATAGAGAGACAAAGATGGAACAGATTGGATAGACATCAAGGGTTCTATTGGGATCCTAATTCATGCACAACAAGAACTGATGTAGGGTAGCTGGAAGTTGCAAATTTTAGGGCATTAAATAAGCAAAAGAACAACCCTTCCTCTATTAGAGGACCAACAAAGCCTTAGGTTAGGGAGAGTGATGAGTACAGTTTATGACTCAATTTTTATAGAATTTTATTTTCTATTTGTTGTTGTTGTCATAGACTTTGATACTTGGATGTTGACCTTTTTATAATAATTCCTAAAAACCATAGACATTGGGCATACACTTATTTTTTGTGATCTTTAATGACATTGACATGCTATATGAACTATCCGTGTTGATTTTACATGTGGATTAATGAATGCTAATTTAAGATAGTTATGGATATGCAATTTTTTTGCATACTAATATTGTTATGTAGATATAATTAGCAGCCTACAACATTGAAGAAGATTCTACCAGCTGGTCATTCACCATAACAGTCAACAAGGTAAATAATCGAAGGTGAATGGAGGGAAGACATTTGACTGTGGGAGATTCCTTATTCAAATTGAAATTGTAACCACCTTGTAAATGTTCTTAATTGTCTATTGAGTGAATATAGGCGTTATTGTTGTGCTAAATCTGCATTAAGGAAAACATGCATGCCTAGATTCCATTAATGTGTAACTGCCTCTCCATTTTCTATGCTTTCCCTAAAGTGGCATCCTCCTATTCTGTTGGAGTTGACTACCTTGCTAGGTGATTAATTGGTATCCTTTCTTCCTATAAATAAGAATCAGATGCTCCTTCAAAAGGGGTTTCTTAATCTGATGATGTACTCACATTCTTAGTTTTTTTTTAATACAGGTATGCTTCTCTATTGTACTTGTGTTTTCTAATGAATAAAATGATGTTATAAGTTCATGCATTTGAGTTTACATTTGTCTTAAGGAATACTCATCCAAGTGGTCCCACTTGGTGAGCATTCCATCCTTTAGCTTAGTCATTACTTTTTGTTCAGTAATTAGTTAAGAATCTGGTACTAACTATTCTTGTAGCCACTAGAATTCCATTCTATGATTGTTCCTATAACCAAAGCAAATAGAGTAGTTTCCTGTTTGTTTGTTCATATTTTCATTTTTGTCATGCATTTCAGCTTAGTACAGTTTTTGGTTGATGCTCAACACTTATGTTATCTCTTTCCAAGAAATTTACTTCTAGCATTATGTCTTTCTTAGCTATAGGATGAATGTGGCTACTTTGGATCTTTAATGCACATACTGTGTTGACCCATTTCAAGTTCACGTCCTTGGGTTGACAAGTTAAATGCACTTTCATGATGATTGAGATAGCTATTTAGGTTAGATGTCCATTCTCTGAATCACAGTTGTAAGGGCTTAGTTATTAGATCATTGTAGGAGGCCAACAATGTGCAAGGAGAGAGAATAACTAACAAAAAGACCTAATTGAATCAAAGATAAATGAATGCATAGAAATTGAGAAATAAATCTAATTACTCAAAAATGAATTAGAGAAAACAAAGTCTATAAATCTGAATATCCTTGAAGAAGTAGATCCCATTCCAATCATACCTCAAGGAAGACCTCTCCAAGCAAGACGTTTCTAAAAAAATTGGTTCAATCATGATTTTCTTAGTTATTTTTCATCTACAATAAGTATGGGCATAAAATTATGAATTACAAATCTAAAATGAATAGAAGAAATTTAATAAGGATAAATTATCTTTCTTCACTAGTGGATGTCAATGTGATATGTGGATGTCAATGTGATATGTCAAATTTGCAACAATGTTGGAAAAATAGCATAATATTGCAGAAGTGGATTAGCAAAATCAGAAATTCAAAAGAAAAATGTTATTGAACAAGTCAAGTTAGATGACACAAACAATGAAGTTGAAAAATCAATGGTTGCCCAAACAACATTTCATGCTCAAAGGAAAAAAAAAACTTTGGGTACTAGGTAGTGAATGCTCAAGTCACATGACAAGTGAAAAATGAAAATTCATCAATATTGTTAAGTAGAATGGTAGAATGGTCAAGTTTGGAGACAATTCATCTACAAAGATTTATGGAAAGGGTGCCATAAGTATTGATGGAAAATCCAAGATAGAATATTTTATCTATGTAGAAGGTCTCATGCACAATCTTCTCAGTGTAAGTTAGATGTGTAAGAAAGGATATAATCACATATTTCATGATCAAGGGTGTGAAATTAGAATAGAAAAATCTGGTAAATTGGTGTCAAAAGGATCTAGGACAGAAAACAACTTGTACTTGACCTAAAGGGCGTTAATGGAAGAATTTATCTTCTAAGAAAAAAAAATGAATGTTGGTTGTGGCACAAGAGGATGAGACACATTAAATTTGATAACCTTGTAAAGATCAGCTCCATGAAAGTAGTAAGAGATATTTCAAAGATTATCAAGCCTAAAATCACCTTGTGTAAAGAGTGTTAGATTGGGAAGAAAACAAGGATACTATTTATGACCAAGGAATATTATTCTATAAGGCCTCTGAAACTAATTCATACTAATTTGTGTGGACATACTAGGACAAATATTCTTCAAGGTGAAAGGTATTTCATGTTACTCATTGATGATTTCTCTAGGATGACATGGGTTACATATTTAAAAGAAAAATCAGTGGTTTTAGTAGATTTAAGATTTTCAAGTCAAAGGTTGAAAATGAAATGAATTCTAGAATCAAGTGCTTAAGGTCTAATAGAGGTGGTGATTTCATATTGAATGAATTTGAGGAATTTTGTGAAGAACATGGAATAAAGAAGCATCTATCTGTTGCTAGACCTTCTCACCAAATTGGAGTAGTGGATAGGAAGAATACCTAACTATTCAACAGATGGCAAGAACAATGTTGAATGAAGCTAAGTTTCCTATTGTATATTGGAAAGAAGCAGTCCATACTACTATTTATATTCTCAAAAGAGGACAACTAAGGGTGAATAGTACCAAGACCCCTTATGAGCTATAATATGGAAGACCAACAACTATCAAATGCTTTATAATTTTTGGAAGTAATGTTACATCAAAAGAGACGAGGAAGGCTTGGGATAATTAGAATCAAGATCTAATGAATGAATCTTTCTTGGATCTACTCAATTAGAAGCAAATCTTACAAGTACTGTAATAAAAGACTGAGGAAGATAGTTGAGAGTGCAAATGTTAGGTTTGATGAAGAATCATATAAAATTACATACAAGAAATTAGGATATTGGTTAGATGAACCTACCTACATAGAAGAATAAGAAAAAAATGAAGAAAAATTAGAGACACAAGAGATGATCATGAAGATTCCTACCAAGTATGTTCAAAAGAATCACTCAGAAGATCAGCTAGTTGGAGATAATAATGAAGGAGTGCAAACTTGAAGAATATTTGCAAGGAAAAATGAACATATAAAATTCTCTTTACTATTAGGAATATAACCTAATTTTTTTGCTAATTTTAGCAAGGATGAAGGATATATACAAGCAATGGAAGAAGAAATATATCAGATTGAGAGAAATCAAGCTTGGGAATTGGTTCCAAGGCCTCCAAACAAAAATATGACAAGGGAAAAATAGGTGTTTAGAAATAAACTTAATGAAGATGGAGAAGTGAGAAATAAAGAAAGGTAAGTGTGCAAAGGTTATTCACAAGTAGAAGGAATTGAATTTGAGGAGAAATTTTCTCCAATGGCAAGAATGAGAGAAATGAGAATGCGTCTAGCATTTGTAGTTCACAAAGAATTCAAAGTATGTTAGATGGATGCTAAATCTACCTTCTTGAATGGTGACTTAAAAGAAAAAGTATAGATAGAGAAGCCTAATGGATTTTAGCTATCAGAAGACCAAAACATGGTTTGAAGACTTAAGAAGGCACTATAAGGTCTCAAACAAGGCCCTAGGGCTTGGTATGTAAGGTTGGACAAGTACTTACTCTAGCAAGGCTTCAAGAAAGGGAACACAGATAGAAATATTTCCATGAAAATTGAGGATGAAATAATTCTAATAGTTGTTGTATATGTTGATGATACAATATTTTTTGGGAATGATGAAATCTATAAGAAGTTTACAAAAGAAATGTAGAAGGAATTTGAAATGTCTATGATAAGTGAGCTATCATTTTATCTTGGAATCCAAATTCCTCAATTAGATGATAATTTTTTATCTCTCAAGAAAATAATGTCAAGATGATGTTGATGAAGTTTGGTATGGAAGATTGCAAACTAGTGAGTACTCTTATGGTAACAAGTTTTCATTTAAGAAAAGATGACGAGTCATCTCAAGTTGATTAGAATTTGTCTAGATTTATGATTAGGTTCTATTATACTTAACAACGTCAAGGCTTGACATTATGTAAACTATGTTCTTGGTTGCAAGGTTTCAAGTTGATCCAAGAGAAACTCATGTGAAGGTAGTTAAGAGAGTTTTTATATATTTAAAGAGAACTCTAGATTATGGATTGTGGTATGAAAAGGGTGATGATTTTTCCCTTAGTGCATATATTGATGTTGATTGGGATGACAATATTGATGATAGAAGAAGCACCAGTGGTGGAGCTTTCTTTTTAGGAGAAAAATTGGCATAAATGTTTAGTAAGAAGCAAGATTTATTGTCCTTATCAATAATAGAAATAAAGTATATAGCTACAACATCCTACTACACTCAAGTGTTGTGGATGAAACAAACATTGAAGGATATCAAGGTAATGTATGATGAACCCATTCTTGTTTGATTTGATAATACAAGTTGCATCAATATTTCAAAGAATCCTTTTATGCATTCTAGAACCAAGAATATATCTATCAAGTATAACTTCTTGAGAGAGAAGGTTACAAATCAAGAGGTAAATTTGGAATGTGTACCTATAAAGGATCAGGTTGCACACATCTTTACAAAGGCAGTTCTAAGGACACATTTGATTATCTTAGACAAAATTAATGGGTTATTTCCCCTCCTTCTAATTAGATGCATAGATGGTGCATCTGTCCAAGGGGAGTAACTCAAGAGATATTTTTATCCCTAGATTGATGGAGGCTCTCTCTGAGGGGGAGTAGGTAGAAATAATTTTAGAAGGATCATAAGATATGTGCAAACAAGGGGATCTTGTATGTTGTTTGAGGCATGTAGGAAGACCACTAGCCCTTTGCCCTTGATGTAAAATGGGGAGAAATTGGATATCAAGATAGTGTTGCCATCAATTCCAAAGGGGGAGATTGTTGTATGTGTTGTCATTGATGTCAACATCTAGTGGTAGTGTGGAAGGTTGTGGAAGGTTGCATGTGATTTAATTAGTGTGATGATTAGAAGTGTTGTGAAGTGTTGGACATAATGATGAATTTCATGAGCATGTCAAGTATATAGTTGTACTACATCTCTTGTTGCTCATGAATAGGTGAATTTTGATATGAAGAAGTTTTGGTATCTTCATGTTGATGAAGAGAGATGTAATTATTGTCTATGGTGTTATGAATATTGTATTCTCTCTCTTAATGTAAATTATTACATAAGATATGAAAGAAAGTACAAATTTTTTTCATATAATTAATGGCTCAAGAATAGGTACTGAATAAGCTCAAGAGAATGCTCTGATTTCTTCATATTTGAAGATATGGCCTTGTAGTTTGAAAGCTAGTTAGATATAAGTGTGGAGTATATATGTTCCTATTTTAAAATCATATAAGTTGGCATAAAATTTTCCAGAGCTATCAGAGTGAAGTTTGCATTGTTACAGTCAAGAAGGATCAGAGGAATGCTTCACATTTTTTTACACTTGAATATTTGATATTTTGGCTTTGAGGATACATTGATATTGTCTTTATTTTTTCTCCCTTGAATTTTAAGCTATTGAGATGTATCACAAGTATATTTTTCAATGTCCTATCTGAAGACTGTATTTTCTAGGTTTGAAAGAGATGTTGGGACTAGTAGCTATTCGCTTGCATTAGCTCATGGTGTATCATGAAGTGGTAAAAGGAGTGTATAAGAATGTTTTTGAATGCCATATAATGTTTGAAAGTGATCTACATGATGTTAATTGGTCTCTTTGGTATCAAATTTGGTTTGGAACTAATGCATGGAAGGTTAAGTGTTGGCTGGGTTAACTTGGTATGTTGAGATTTTTGTGATGCAGGGCATTTTGTGATGCACCCTTGTGTTGCATTTTTGTTGTCATGTTGCAAACTTTTATTTTTGGTTTTTTCTAGGTCAATAAGGTCATGTAAAGGTCAATAAGGTCATTTAAGACCATTTGGAGTCTTTTGGAGTCATTTAAATCCATTTTATAATGTTTTGAAGTCATATTGTAAAAAGTTGAAAAATGTTGCAAAATATTGTCAAAAATGTTGTCAAAATTTGTAAATGATGTCATTAGAGTTAACAAGGAGTTAGAGGTCAATTTATTCAATTGGGATTTGTTGTAACAAGTTAAATATACCTTGTAACATTGATCAAAAGAGTTGGAAGAAGTTGGCATAAGAATTGGTTCATTTTACACATCCAAATTGGTGTTTTTCTATGAAATTTGACTGTAATAGATCTTCTTTGTACGACCTGGTACTAGATGGTACAATCCTAACATCACTTGAAGAGGTTGAAGGGTAGTCTTATATTTTTAATGTGTCTTTTTTGGTAGATTTCCATTAAGGTTTGTGTGAGATATTGCACTTTTTGTGATTACAGGCCTGAAACCTACTTATGGTTTCTAGAGAACATTTAATTTAACCATGGGAAGAGTTTCCTTTGACTAAAATTCATAAAATTTGGTAGGAAAATCTTTCCCATTCCTATCTACCTTCATACAAGAGGAGGGGTCCTCACTTGCATGTGTGAAGGAGTACTTGTTGACACTGGTTTGCTACTCTTTATTGGGAAAATAGTCACAAACCCTAGTTTGGTGAAGGTATGATGAAATCTATGTATTGTGTGTTGAAGGAAGTGTAGGGAAACATTGTGGAATGTTTTCAAGCGTCTACACAAGCATGTAATTGGTGTTAAAAAAAATTCTCTCCTTTTAATAGGTGGTGTTGTCTAGAACGCATTTGGTGGAAGCAAACCCTTGTTCACAAGAATCATTGCTTTGATCAGTCATTTAGGCCATGTATGTTTGGGAAAACCTTAGAAAGGTATTGCAACAGGTCTACAAAAGCCAAAAAAATCATGTTACATGTTGTCCCATTGTTGTTTTCCTTTGTTGTGTGCCATTAGGATTTAGAGGTAAGTTGCCAAGAATGTACAAAGGTGTAGATTTGCAGTGTTTGCATTGAGGCCTTGTTTGGAATGTGTCAAGGTGTTTGATAATGATTCATTCCTCTGCATCAGTTTGAGCCAAGAACTAGAATGAAGGTGTGTGCTAGGGTAAAATAGGTCTATTGGTTTGGATCACATTTGATTGCCTCTTATCGCGAATCTTTTGCAGATGACTTATTGTGGTCATTTTATGTTTCATGTTTACACATTTCATATTGGTTGACAAGGATAAATTTTTTGAATCTTGTGGAGGATATAAATGGAAGATCAATTTTTTTTCATAGGTGTGTGTGTGTAATGCACAAATATTTATATGTGAGTACATGTGTAATGAGGTGTGTTGAACGTAGTAAGTTGAAGGCAGTAGAGGTTGTTAAGCAAAGGTGCTGAAAATATATGTCAGTGTGAAGAGTGTTTCTTTAGTAATTGTTCAATAGTTCTTGTCAAGTATTTTGTACAAAGGTTATAGCCTCATTTTGTAAGTTTTTTTGTGTGTAACTTGGATTTATAGCTTCCTTTGTTTGAAGCCATAAAAGTTACATTTCATGGAGTTTTAGTTTCCTTTGGGTTGTATCCCATAAAACTTGTTGTAAATCTTGTTTTTATTTGTGAGGCTAGATTTGGATAGTAGCTCCAAGAAGCTTTCTCACCATGGTTTTTATCTTCTAGGTTTTTCCATGTAACCCCGTTTTTATGGTTGTGTTCTTGTGCTTTTGAATTACATTTCATACTCTATCTATTTAAAGTAGTAGGAAGTTTTGACAAATAAATTTGAATTGGACTAATTGTGGTATATATTGATTCACCCCACCTCAGTATATCATTGTGTTCTAGAAATATGTAGATAAATAAACAAAAATAATGTCATAATGAGAATGGAGGAGATTAAGGGAACAAAGATAAATAATGCATAACACACAATGAAGGAGTAAGGGATGGAAAGGAATAATTTTACAAAAGGAAAAAAAATATAATAAGGTTAAGTACACTTATTCTAAATTTGCATGAGCTATTAGTGAAAATTTGCAAAGGTTCACCTGGAATAACGGTTTGTCTGGGTGCACACGGGGATGGAAGACTGAAGAATGGTGTTGCATAGGTTTGTGCAGATGGCAAGCCTTTGTGTACCCATGGTGGGAAACACAATGGTCGTGGTATTGTGTCTAGGGTGGGAAGGAAGCAATACACCCTTCGCTCTGGAGTGCCTTTGATCCCATCACCGCCCTCTTCTCTTGCTCCTTGTACCTTTAATCCTCTAGCTATGAATGACACAAAATTTCTTCTGGTGTTGTGCCCTTCGAGTTTGTGGATGGATGCAAAATAGGGATAACCCATTTCATGTTTGTTCAGATTATTGTCGTGAGCATGTTTCATAAAAAAACCCTAATCTGCCCAGCCCTCCAGGTTATTTTGTTCCTCCCCCTCCTTCGAATACGGACTTCCCCCTCAATCTGGTGACTCTTGTCTTTCATTTAAGGATTCTATTCTCTCTTTCTCCAATGAACCAATGGATTTTTGCTTATCTCATGGTTGTATTGCTATTGTTGCTGAGGATTGTGGTTGTCATTCTATGGTGCTGGGATGCTTTCCTAGGTTCCATTTGGGAGCTTTAGTTCTCAATTGGATCAAATGCACTTGGAGTAATCTATCTCTCCTAGCTGTGGAATCTTTGGATTTTGGATTTTTCTTGATAACCATTTATAACAATTGGGAGGACTATAATTTTGTTTTGTAGAATGGACCTTGGTTCTTTGGGCACTCTGGCCTTTTTATTTCTCCTTGGTCTCCTTTCTTTGATCTTTCCACTACTAAGATTACTCTTATTCCCATTTGGATTAGGCTTTATAATCTACCCTTGGTTGTGCAAAATTTGGATTTGCTGAGCAATATGATCAATCAGGTGGGGTCTTTTGTCAAGTTGGATTCTTACTCTCTAGCTCTGAATTGTAGATTCTATAGGGTTTGTGTCATGGTGGATATCTCGAAACCCCTCTCCCACTCCATCTGGATCTATTCTTCGCATGGTGTTTGGACTCAGTTTTTAAATTATGAGGGTTTTATTTTTTGTTGCTTTCACTGTAATAGTTTGGGCCACAAAATTGAGGCATGTTCCCTCAAACGTATGGCTAGAGAGAGGAATATTTTCTTGAAGAAGTGGGTCAAAAAGGGTGTTGCTTCAGATACTGAGTTCATTTGGAAGAATCATGATAAGTTTTTTGATCCTCTCCAGGTTTTTGAGCACAATCTGGACCGATCGATGGCTCCTTTTTCTCTCTCAATTTTTCTTGTCCATGAGGATCCTCCTATTTCTCCTTCTGGGTTGGAGGATGGTTCTGATTCTAATGGAACCTTCCCTTTCATGGAGGACTTGGATGTGCAAGTTCATGATTATTTTGATGATTTCTCGCTCGATCTGCCTCAAAAACTTGGGATTTCTCATCCTTCAAATGGAAAATCAAAACTTGACTGTGGTCCTAAACCTAAGGCTAGGAGGAAGTCTAAAGCTGAAAATCTTTCCATTGAAGGTGGGTATGTGCAGGATCATCATGAAAAAAACATGCCCTTAAGTGGCAAAAATTTAGAAAAATTAGAGTTACGCAACTTGACGTAAAAATTTGAATAAGTTATCTATATTATTTCAAAAATACATAAGAATAGAATCTGTAGAAAATTGAATGTAGTTTCTAAACTACTAGGTTTATTTTATTTTTTAAATCTAGTTGGTGAAAATTTAGAATTTCAATGCAGTAGTACTTAAATTTCTGGGTAAAAATAAGAAGTAGGTGTTTGTCTAACCACCCTAACCACAATAAAATGATAATATTTTTAATAATATTTTAGATATAAGTAGATGACTCATGTCCCGATGTGATGCATATTTTTTTGTAATTTTTTTCCAAGTAAATAATTAATGATGAATTTTTTATTACAACTTTTAAAAAATATAAAAACTTGTATGTCTGACCACCTTAACTTGGTCAAAAATTCATGAAATTCATTTTTTTCTTTTTTAAATCCTATAGTATGTGAAGCATAGAATGTGACTCATGTTTTGGATTCAAAAAATATGATATGTTTGAAAGCTATAGATATTTTTAAATCATCCTATCAATCATGAATTTAGTCATAATTCAAATAGAAAATGAATAATAATAATTCATTAAATTCAAAGTAAAGCATAATTTATATTGGTGGAAAACTGAGAATCTCCTTTAAAAACCCTTTTCGTTTAAACAATTTTGGGTAAAAAAAAAGTCGTTAGCCACATACCCTACACATACCCATCATATCACCACTTTTTAGCCCATCATTATCCTGCACATACCCAGGTCTAGAAGCAATGGAAGCTGGTTCTCAGTGGACTTTGTATGTGCTTCTCCCATGAAGCATTCAAAGGGTGTAGTTTTTTTGTGGCTTCTGAGCTTTTTCTGCTCTTCTTATGAGTCTTTGAGTCTCTGTATCATCCCTGGAGAAGTGTTTCCAGTTCTTTGTTCCTCTGTAGTCTCCTTTAGTTCTCCTCCTTTCTCATGGCTATGCAGCATATTTTTATAATGATTTATTATTTTTAATAGAGGGAGTGGGCCCCTACCCCCAAAGTTTACAAATAAGAAAAAAAAGGGTTAAGTACACTTGAAAAATAGGGGAAAGCTCTAAATTCTCTCCTTATATTATAAACTATAAAATATAGTTAGTTTTAAATTATGTGTCGTTAAGGTCAATACATATACATACATACATATATATATATATATATATATATATATATATATATTTATTTTATGTGAACGCCACTATGGTATCCATTTGGGTTATCTTATCCTTTGAGCAATTTGGGGCTCACTACATTTATTAAAGGCTTGATTCCAATTTCTTATGTTAGTAAATTAGTTTCTTATTTTGTGTATTTTGGAAAATGTATTTGCATGCACATCATGTGTACATATATTTTTAAATTGCAATGTATCTTTTTGGAGCACTAACAATTCCTATTGTACAATTAAAATAGCGAAACAATATGTAAATATGTCTATTTAATAAATCATCCCTAGGAGAGATCCTATTGAATATATTTTTTTTAATGGAAGGCTAAAAGAGCTACAACTTGAGCATCTTCCACAATATAGTTAGGCCTAGTGAAAGGTAAGGATTTATTGTTAATTTATAATTACACTATAAATGATAGGACACAATTTTAGTTGGGTGTACTTTTATGATCTTTATAGGACTTGAAAATAAAGTTTAAAGATTAAAACTAAGTTTAATGACTTCTAGTTTAATTAATAAGATGTAATGGTTAAGTAATCATTTTATTTGGTTAGATACATCTTGCATGATCTTACAATATATCAAGATAAAAAGCCAAATTAATTTTTTTAACAATGTTTTCCTAAGTTGTATTTATATGATCTTCCTAACCACCTAAATGTAGAGGACTTGATGATATTCTTTCCACAAGTGAGATGCAGTGCAAAAAGTGAAATATCCCATTTTGAAGATATAAATACCTAGCTAAAGTCACCAAGAAGACCATCAAGGAATAGAATGTAAGATTAATCCGCAACATCTAATTGGTTTTCATCAACATTGTCTTGTGGCTCTATAAATTATGTGTAGCCTTGATCCTAACGGGATGAAAAAGTTGAGTTTTAAACACAAAATAAAAATACATATATGTGAAATTTAAAATATCTACAACATAATATAGGAACATTCATGAAGAATACATACATGTAAGGACTAAATGTTTTATATTCAAACATATAAGAACTAGAATCTACATCTATCAATCACAATGCCATTGAATAAATAAATATTTAACATCAAACAAATGTGTTGCATATTCTTAAATAGTAATCTAGATGTGTAAGAAAAATATTTTCTACTATGCAAAACTTAGAGTTTAGGGTTGAAGGGTTGGATCTAGAAGGGAGGTTGCAAGAATGTTTCATATTATCATGTTACATGTTTGCTACCTGTGTTTTTCCACTTGATCAAATACCTGGTAATCTCCCATTATGGAAATCTATTTTTTTTGTATAAAGGATTACCCAAAGATATAATAACTCTATCTATGTTAAAATTATGTTTTGGTTAGCTTGCTACTTAATTTTATTTTGTAATATTTCCTTGTATCCTCAAGACTAGAGTTTACCTGTTATAGGTGATTAATCTTTTATTCCACCATTTTAAACTATTGGTATACTTTATAATGAAAGGTGATAGATGATGGATGACACCTTTCTATTTTTTGAATGAAATTATCAATATCTATTTTAGGAGGCAATCCTTTTGATTTACCCCAAAGATTACTATGTTCCTATCTATAATTTATTGCAGGTTTAGTGATGTAGGGAACTTTGATTATTTTAATTCTAATTAAAATAATAGGGAAAAACCATTTTTAACCTGACATATTAAGTATCTTTTCCATTTAGTGTGAGAGTACTAGTTGTCCATACACTTTGTGCACAATCCTTCTAGTTCAAATATCCTTCTATTTAAGTGAAAAATATTGAATATCTCTTAGAAATTAATCTCAACTATTCTTAGTGTATTTTAAGCCATTGGACTCCCAAAACAATGTTTTCTATGATCATTGAGATGGTGAAAATAGAGAAATATAGCATGTAGTTTCCCATGTAGAAACTTTAATCCCACATAGTTCCCTAAAAAATGGAGTGTGTCTTTATTTTTAGATTCATAACCTAAAATATTAGTGTTTGATAAACAAAATAGTTCAATCATGTTTCCAATTTATGTTTGATTAAATTATGAGTACTACGTGAGTTAATCAATATTGACAGTTTTTTTTTTAACAAAACCCAATATATTGAGGGTATTTTGTGTGCTAAGGCCTTATAGTTTATGATAAGGGGTAGTTGGCTGGAATACATGAGTATTTCAAAACCACTATTATCTACTCTTCATCATTGGCACCCTCAATATATAGAATATTTCTTTAAAAAATTTATATCCTCTACTATATTTCCTATCACATATAACATATGGAGCTTGTTGAATTTATTGAGATATAAATATTATATATTGAAGGATTGATGGAGTAGGTGTCCTCAAAATTATTTGTTGTTATGGGATTGTTATATAGAAAACCTTGATAGTAAATTTTAATTAACTAAGACAAAATAACTAATATCTATATGAATATAAGATCAAAAAATATATATATTCAGTTCATATAATTCTAAAACATTGTATTTATGATTCAAAATATAGGAATGATCATCATTTACCCTAGTTTTCAACATTCAACAACTAGGTTTCAATATTGAACACCTTGGTAATCCCTCAATACTAAGAATAAGATGTGTCTATTTTTTATTTAGCTATGCTTAAATTATAGAGGACATGAAGCATGGACTTGTGTTAGATGAGTGTGAGTGGTGAGAAGAAGGAAATGGATGAAGGGAACCTAACCATATATATGAATGAAAAAAATGTAGGAAATGAATTGAATTCTATAGAAGGAATAAAAAAGAAATAGGAGATGACATTTCATCATAGGGATCTAGAAAATGATTGTTCTAGATGGAGATGGTGTGAATAGTTGACATCTCTAGACAAGGATGGATTAGTGTAAAAATTCTAGGGATGAAAGGATATAGGAGAAAAAATGAGGTGATATAAATGAGGGTATTGATTATAAATGTATCTTTTATTAGTTTGTCTCTGTTTCTATTCTTTATCTTAATAATATGGATGAACAAAATCCTCCTATCCTTATGTCCTACAATTTATATCTTAGTGAAGTAAAATTAAATTCTTGTTTGATAGGAAAGCATACTTTAGAATCATAGATGGTATAAAACATGGTCCCTTTTTGTATATATTTAAAAGATATGGGTATGTGTAGGATCATGATGGGCCAAAAAGTGGCAATATGATGGGTATGTGGCTGATGACTTTTTTTTAACCCAAAATTGGTGAAACGAAAAGGGTTTTTAAAGGAGATTCTTAGCTTTCCACCAATATAAATTATGTATTACTTTGAATTTAATAAGTAATTATTATTCATTTTCTATTCGAATTACGACTAAAGTTTTGATTGATAGGCTGATTGAAAAACATCTATAGATTTCAAACGGTGTCATTTTTTTTTAATCCAAAACATGTGTCACATTATATGCTTCGCATACTATAGGATTAAAATAATACTAATTGAATTTCATGAAGTTTTGACCAAGTTAAGATGGTCAGACATACGAGTTTTTATATTTTTTAAAAATTGTAATACAAAATTCATAATTAATTATTTACTTGGAAAAAATTACAAAAAAATATGCATCACATCGGAACATAAGTCCTCTACTTATATCTAAAATATTATAAAAAAATATTATCATTTTATTATGGTTAGGGTGGTTAGACAGACACCTACTTCTTATTTTTTCCCTAAAATTTAATTACTAATGCATTGAAATTTCAAATTTTCACTAAATAGATTTTTTTTTTTTTTAAACCTAGTAGTTTAGAAACTACATTCAATTTGCTACAGATTCTATTCTTACATATTTTTGAAATAATATAGATAGTTTATTCAAATTTTTATGTCAAGTTGCTTAATTCTGATTTTTTTGCCAATTAAGGACCTATTTTTTCCATGATGATCTTGCGCATACCCATATATTTTAATCTGTTGTGGTGAATCATATGGTTTTATTTACATTTCAATGCCTCTAGATCTACTTTTCCACATAGAGTCTTGATTGACCACAAAAAGTATGAAGCTTTATTTTGAAACATTGATATGCTTAGGGGCCACCAATTAGAAAATGAACTAATTAGTTAAGTACAATTGATATTGACAACATACAATACTTTATTGCACATTTGAAATCATTGAGGTTTCCATTATATAGGATTACTAGATCACAAAAAAAATGACTCATGTAATGTTGTAGTTAATGTTCTTTATAAATTGGGCCCTACCTACTCAGACTTTGTTTGTACCTTCTACTCCACTAGAGATGCCTTAGGAGCTACATTCAAAATGATAAATTTTGATGTTGTTTTTTTTAAATAATCACAAGAGTTCATATGACACATTGATACAAGTGTGTCACTTCATAGCAAGTCTTCAAAGTATTATTTCTTGTATGTTAACTAATCATAGATGGGTCATAAGGCTTTAGAGAGTTCATATAAGACTTGATAAAGGCTAATCTAACACCCTCTTCTTTTACAAAGAAAAAATCATAGAAAATAGGGGAAATCATGGATACTATTTAAGAAGGGTGAGGGAAAGTTTTACATAGTATCATACATTAGAGAACTAATGCATTTGAGAGAATTATATAAATATTTAAGATTATATAAGGAGAACATAATAATCAACATATCTACTTGGTGTATCTTACAATATGTTTAAAAAATATTAAATTAATCAAAAAATTTGGCTACTTGAGAAAAGTAGGGAAGTAAGCCACCCCCATACCTAATGTACAACAAGCTTAATGGTGCCTATGGACATCAATGATTCTATATAACCATGGTGAATAGATACATAAATATCTTAAGTGTTAGACACAATCAAAGGTTAGAACCTTGGATCGAAGGTCAAAACTACAAGTGCAAGGATTAGTTTCATAGCTACAAGATTAATCCAAGACCAAGTGCATGCAATATCTAATTTTTTCAAAGCTATATTTTCTTAGATTTAGCAGTAGAAATTAAAATTAAATAAAAAAGTGTAAATTGCAAAAAAGCATCATTTCATCACAAACAAAGCTAGGCCCTTCAACACATTTGTTGCCATTGGTGAAGAGCATGTTTATCTAGTGGTTTTTTCATTGAGAGTTCCTTAGTATAAGGTAATTCAATTATCTAAGTTATTTATATTCTAGGATGTAAATGAGGTTTCTAGGTTTTTTTATTTTAGGTTTTAGGGTTTTGGGTTTAAATTGTAAGGTTTAGGGTTTAAATTTTAGGGTTTAGGGTATAATTGTTTTTGGTTTATAAATTTCACCATTTCAATTTTAAAATTTGAAGAATTGTTACCATTTGCAATAAATTGGGAAATTGGAAGAGTGAGGGAAAAATTGACAAAATTTGTAGACCATAGGGGGCATTGCTCAAACCTCCCTACTCCTCTTTGTTAGAACCTCTTATTCCTCCCCCACATAGAAACTGTGAGCTTGCAGGCCTAGCATAAACAAAAAATTTCCAGAAGTTGTGTGCACAATGTTTTATTGTGGTTTGAGAGAATGCATGAAAACCATTTTAGGAATCACCAAGCCTCTAAATGAATAAAAAAAATAGTTTTTCATTAATATAACTGAAAAACCAATAAAATAACACGTTCTTCAAGTTAAGGTAATCTTTACTGAAAGGTATTATTTTATTGTTTTTCTTTTAATTAATGAAGACCTTCAAACGAAGATGATCTTCAGTTGAAGGTCAATATTTAATCAAAGGTATTTGCATAAAGACCTTTGAGTGAAGGACCTTCAAGTGAATTAAGGTAGTTCAAAAAATTTCCATTCCCTTTTGAATTTTTCATATCCTAAGTTTGGGACCCAATATTGTTAGATTACCCTATAACAATGTGTAAAATTGAAGTTGAGAAATCACATGGTTTGAAAGAATATGTAGAAATCTATGGGAAAGTTAGTGCAGGTTCATGTATGAAAATGTAGTAACATGGAGTGTTGTGCAAGAAGATTTTTAAGTTTATACATAGGTGCATACATTGTTGTAGATTTATAAAATACTATGTTTATTATTTGTTGGATTTTTAATAAATTGGATTGTTGTTTTGTGGACGTGTCCCACATTGGGTGAACTACATTAAAATTCTTGTGTCTTTGTGAATTTTTTTTTTCCATTTAATTATGTGCTTTGTAATTTGTAATTGGTAATTTTAATTTCTCTATTCTATCAAAAATACCAAGAATAACAATATTACTATTAGATCGATCGTTTGAGCCCACATAACATCATCCTATTTTCTTCTATGGATTTAAACACCTAGTAAGGTCCCATACAACTATACTCTAATCTACAATAAAATTTCCATATAAAAAAACTTTCATCAAATCAATTAAAATTTCTAAAAGCAATCTTCAATTAGTAGTTAAGATGATCCCCTTTTCAAATTCATTAATTCAAAATATGTATGGATGTAAAGGCCTATCTTGTTGATTCATTCATCAATATAAATTGATTATATCATAAAACTAGAAAATTCTCAATATTTGTATGGTGTATATTGATGCTTGATCATCTATATACTAATAGATGTAACTAGGAAGATTAAATAATTCACAAAATCAGAAGAAATCAAGAATGATCCACTTAGCAATCTATAGACATATAGATGCTAATGATATCATTTTATGCTACTCTGAGTTATGTGTCTAATAGAAACCAATATACCTTAATAAATACAAATCTTAATAAAAATCCACATTCACTATGATTTATTCAAATGTATACATATCATCATGAAATATCTTTAAAAAAAAATCAATGCTCAATGTATATCTAAGTATGAACCATTTTAATAGATCAAAAGATAAATATTGACTTCTCTAATTATTGCATAAAGTATAGAACTCAAATTTTGATCAACCAAAATAAAAGAAACAACTCACTTAAGCAAAGTGCTACCTTCTTAATAGGTAAACCCTTAATACCATTACAAAATCATAACAACTAACCATTGCCAACCTTAATTTTAGACTTACATTAATAAGGTTATCAAGAATTGTAAATAATAACTTTCTAAAAAAAAAATTGTAAGGAAACATGATCGACACAAGAAAAATAAAACTTATAGACTTAGAAGCCATCAATCAACAACAGTAACAAACATAACAATACAAGTGTTTCATGCATGCTGAACTTCAATTCTAACAAGTGACTTGATGGTTCTTCAAATATCATTATACTTTTTTACACTAGAAATTTCATTACAGTCAAACTCCTTTGAGCTTGTTCAAAGGTATTAGGGGAGAGGACCTAGTAGTTGAGCACCCTAACTTTGCGCTTCTAATTATCCTAAATGGAATTTTCAAATCACTCCCAATTTTTTACAGCAGCTTACTTGGCAAGTCCCTTGCTTATAGCTTTCATTTCAAGGCCACACCATCAAATATGATGTCACATCAGCATGCTTTTTGTCAAGATGTAGTTGACCAATACTTGTGCATTCACATCATGGGTAGTTGAGCGGTGATGTGGCATCACATGATTGGTTGCTTTTTTAGATCAAAAGAATACATTTTATTTAATTATGGATAGTCATGTCACAACTATTGATCCAATATTGATAAAAATATTATATATTATATAAAAAACTACTATCACAACTATTGAAACATGCTCAACTACTAAATCCTCTCCCTTAAATAACCATGCAAGATATCTAATTTGTCCTTATCTATGCACACATTAATTATAGTTGACAATGTAATACTCAATGATGCTTTAATTAGGTAATTGATGTAACAATGGATGGATTCAATTGATTATTGCGACTTATAAATGTTGTTCTAACAGAAATCGAAGCAAGCACAAGCCAATCCCCATTCGCATATAACGCAACTTCCATCATATGCACCCTCATTGTTTACGCAGAATTAGTGCAGCATGGCCCCTTAAAAGAACCGCTCAATCTTCCATTACAGTCATTCAGTTTACCCACTTGTAATCCTTTACAAAATACAGTAATCAGTTTAGACTTTCTGAGACAAGTAACTATATTTCTAATCTTTCTGTGTATATTGCTTTTAAATTCAGAAAGAAGAATGAATAGTACCAGAAAGGAAGATGACTAACAGCACTAGAAGCAGCACATGCACATTTATTGCCTTCCCCATCGTCTAATCTCCAGATATAATGTATTCTGTGGATGCAAAAAAATCTAGTCCATGAGAATATATCTCCTCGTGGGTAACGCTCATCGTTGCTTGCAATGGAGCTGGACGGTAGCTTTATCAGAGAAGATTATATCTTTATGAATAAGTCTGCTCTCTTCTGTATTAACATTTTATTAGTCTAGAATATTCCTTTAGTTGTTAGATTGTTAAGATAATGATCTTGCTTAGTTGTGCAATCTTGCATGGAGTTGCATGCTTATTTTCCAGTTGACCATGGCTCATCTCTTGCTATATATATTATACTCATTCTTAAGCAATTATCAAGTTAATAATCAATGCAATTATTTACAATTTATTTTTCATCTCAACTTGTGGAATATATTGTACTCATTCTTAAGCAATTATCAAGTCAATAATCAATTAATTATTGACAATTTATTTTTCATCTCAATTTCTGCAATTGTATAATTTTCAACTTGACTAGTATTTCTGAAATTCTCACAGTATTGTCTATTAGTAGAGTGTACAAAAGAAAGTTTATTAAAAATATAATTTGTTCTTTTTTTCATCTACTTATTAGATTTATTTTGAAGTGTTCACAAAATCTAATATTTTGATTCAAAATTATAAAAAATAAAGCTACTTGAATTTTTTTTAAATATTTTTTCTTATTTTTAATATTTAATAGTATTTAATTATTTATTTTTTCTCAATATTAAATATTCTATTATATTATTTATCAAATGTTACATTTGAGATCAAAACACAAGCTGTTAAAATATAAAATTAAAAGTAAGTAATAAAATCAAGAAACACAACATATTTGCCACTATTAAGAATTGGTCATTGTACATGGAGGATTGAGAAGAGGATCATTCTATCAAGAAAGAACAAAGAATTTAAAGTTTGATATCCATAAGCCTATAGAAAAACTAGAAGGCTTGTTAATTCTCATTGATATGCATGTAGATTACATCTAAAGATTCGATAGTTTCAAGTCCAAAATGACCCAAGTTCACAATCAACCTAGATTTATCATCATCCTAGATTTAATATTATTCTTACATTCATAATTAAATCCAGGACATCAACGATCATGGTTGCATGTTTGATTTATATTTGTTTGTCAGTTGAATTCACCATGTTAGAATAGAATAATAAAATAATTGCTCAAACTATTCTATGTGCTCAATTATGAAAAAAAAATCATATGAAAAATGTCATTCAAAAATTAGAGTGACATTTGTAATATTAATTCATTGTTCCTCATTATTGGATCTTAAGTCACTATATAAATAAATTTCTCCTTAGTCTTTGTGCCGCAAAAAAATTGGACCCTCTTGAGAAAAGAGACAATTTCACGCATAATTGGACCCACTTTTGAGTTTCCTCACATCATTTCTCCTTCAAAACAACATTTATATGCCCCTTAGACCTATTAATTTTCATCTAGAGGCCCGTTTCACCTGAGAAATCACATAAAACCTGACAAACAACATTTAATGACATCATACCCAAACAACCCACTTTCAAATAGTAGTAGTGGGACCCATTCACCACCTTGGGTGAATGAGTCCCCTTTGGTGGGACCCCTTCGCCAAGGGTGGCAAATGAGTCCCCTTTGGGGGGAAATTTAAAATTAAGTGGGAATTTAATCAATTTAACTTTTATTTCTAGTGAATGTTGGCCTTTTAGGTCTAATTAATGCGAAAATAAGGTGTTTTTTCTTATAAATACACATTTCAAGTCATTTCATACATCTATCTATAATCTTTTATCATATTTTTATCATCTCTCAAGAGCAATTTTTAGGGTAAAGTCTTCTACAACAAGTTTCATTAGCAAAAGTTGAAGTTTTAGGGCAACACACTAGGGTTTTTGTAGGTCTTGAAGCTCACTTTTCTTGTCAAGATCCAACATTGCAAAGGGTTGATGATGGATACCTATGGTGAATCATGAAGAAATCTAGGGTGAAGAGGTGCAACTAGCCACCAAATCATGCCTAAGGACTTGGTTTCCTAATGATTCCATCTTCCATTTTCACTCTATCTTCAGATTAAGGTTTGCATTATGTTTGTTTAAAATTTGCGTGTCATTTTATTCCTATGTTTCATGTGTTGTAAGGTTTCTAGGGTTGAGATCTTGCATCATTTCAATCACTCTTGCATGTCTTATTCTAGAGCAATAAAATAGGGGCCCTTCTTACATTTCATCATTTCCTAGTCTTTAACACATCTAAGGCTAGAGTTTATGCAAATTTTTCCCTATTCAAGGTTTAATTACCTATCTAGGGGTTTGAATAAGGAAAATCCCCCATTAGAACAACTCTTTTAAGTTGTTTTGTAGGAATTTTTTGAGATCCAGAATCAGGTTTCCGTCGGAAATTGTTGTGCAGGTGTCAAGGTACAAATTTGAGTTTTAAGATTGCAAAAATTAGAAAGAAGACTAATTCTCCATGCATGGCGAATGAGTCCACCCTAAGATGTAGATTTGAGTCAGATGCAGTTTCAGATCCCCGGTTGTTAGAAAATAGCTTATGTGCAAAAAAGTCCCGAGACTCATTTGCCCAAGGTGGTGAATGAGTCCCAATCAACTCAAGTTTAGATTTCATTAGCTTTTTAGATTGTTCTCTAGTCCTCTACATCTTTTCAAGTGCACATATTTTGAGAAACAACTTTTTGTTTGGTTAAAATCTACATTTTTGTTCATTATTTTAACCTTTTTGCAAACAACATTTTGTTTTTAAAAAAAGCATAAATCTTAGTTTTGCATTCAATTTCAATCATTTAGATTAGTCAATTGCATTTAGTTAATTCCATTTACATTAAACAACATTACATACATCCTAATTTGAGTATGAGAGTAGTCCATAGGGTCCCAAAAATCTATGTTTCATTTTGTTGAACCTGACTTTTGAGTATACCAACATTCTGATTTACATATAATTGCATCTTAGGTTTCATGCTCTTGCATTGTTTTAGGATTCTTCAAAGCATTACATTAGTGAAAGCATTCTTTACTTTATATCATTGCATTATTTTACGTCTTTACATTTGCATTATGTTGTTGCATTGTATAGAGTTGACATTTCACAAAAAGAAAACACAAAAAAATTGGAAAAAACATTAAAAAAAAACATATCCTGGGACTCATTTGCCACCTAGGGCGAATCAGTCCCTCTGTAGTTTTGCATCAACATTTCCATATTTTAATTTCTTGCATTGCATCTTTCTATTTTTTGTCATTACATTTCTGTTTCAGTTAAGTTCTTTCTATTTTCTTAGCATAAAGTTCATTTCTTTTCATGGCATTTATGGATAGTATTAGACTTTTACAAGTTCCATTTTCAGTCATATTTCGTAGTCCTTTCCAATCCGCTTACATTGAGGAAACTCTAGCAAATATCCAAAGCCAATCACCCAACACATCAAATGATCCAATTAAACACATGATTCAAATTTGAAACATCTCATCCAATCCACTTCTTAGTGATGATTTCGATAAGTTAGATGAAGCCCTTAAGGGCATCCTCTCAATCACTTCATCCTCTAATGCTTGTAATGAGAAACCTAACACCATTAATGATAAATCCCCCTCAAACCTTTTGATTGTGATGACTTTGATTTGTTAGATGAAGCCCTCCAAGACTTCATCTCGCATAAGTCATCCACTAAGGTTTGTGGTAACCACCTTGATATAACAAATTTTAATACCTCTAATGATTTTCTTGAACATCCTAAACCAGTTGACGACAATTTACCGTTCACACCTTTTAGTGGTGATGATTTGCATTTGCTAGATGAGTCTCTTCAAGACTTAATCTCATCCAACTCATCCGCTATGGTTTGTTGTGATACCTCTAAAATCAAGGAAGTTAATGTAATTGAACTTAAACTTATCCTTTACCTACCCTCACATCCGCTTCATCCCTCTAATCAACCATGCCACACCCTCCGCCCACCTAACACTAATGTATCGCAGCAATCTAACTTGATGATACTATTGCTCATACATATAACACACAAAATAACCCACAACTACCACAACCAAATCCCCCATCATTACCCTTACCTAATCCACCTAGTGCTCCTCGTTATAACCCACCTACAAAGAAGTATGATCTTGTTGAATAATTAAAGAATACTCCTTCCAAAATTTCTATTTGGGATTTACTTCAAGCTTCACCAACTTACAACACCATTCTTCAAACCACTTTAAAAAAAATCACAATTCCTCCTGGAACCACTCCGAATGATGTGCCAGCTCTTGTTCAAAAACATAGTCTCGATATTACCTTCCATCAACATGAGCTCCCTCCTTTGGAGTTATGAAAACAACATGATGCCTTTATGATCATCGCTCAATTCCATCGAACATGTATCAAACGCACTATCATAGATAATGGTTCTACCCTTAATGTGTGTAGTGTGAGTTTCCTTGATTGATTAAAAGTTGATAGATCACAAATAATACCTAATTCCATTTCTATTAGAGGATTTGATAATACAACAAAGAAACCGCTTGGGATAATTACTTTACCTATTATGATTGAGGTGGTTACTTTGAAAACTCCTATCCATTGCATGCCTTATGATCTTTCATATAATCTCCTTTTAAGCCAACCATGGATTCATGAGATGAATGCAACATCTTGCACCCTTCATCATAATGTGAAGTAGGTTTATAACAATCGTATATATCAAATTGAAATAGACCCTGAGCCTGAAAGTTGCTTGCAGCTTGAAAAAGGGGTTACAAGTCCTTTGAAAATGTTGATTCCCACTTCTAACATTGACCCCCTTGAAATTGAACAAAATGGTATGGAATCAGTCTCTAAATTATTTGGTATCAAGATTGGGGATCCTTAGAATTCACACCCCTGTTTATGGGCGAATACATACTTACACAAAAGAAAGATGAGAAACACGAAGAACCAACAATTATGTCCACTCAAAATTCTAAACAATCATCTCAAACATCTATCTCTTACAATATGGATGAAAATGCAACATACACAATTTTTTTTGATGAGATAGATTATCAATCCCTGCCTACCTTGTGCGAACTAGAACAAATTTATGGGAAAGGTTATAAATTTGTCAAACAACTAGGCTATACTGGAAAAAGGTGTGGAAAACATGAACAAGGTATTCGTGTCCCTATTGAACCTAATACAAGAGAAACAAAAACTGGATTAGGATATTATTTTTCTAAAATGGCCAATGCTACTCAATGACCATCTTTAAACATTAACGTTATAACATGTCACCCACAACACAAAATCACAATCAAACATCTTGATTTGCTGGATATAACCTTACCACCTTCATTGATGTATGTTGATAGCGATGAGGCTTTGAAACAACTCTTAGGTGTTTTCAATACCCCATCCTCGCATACTTACATGAAACACATTTCCCTGCTTTAAACGTTACTGGTCAAGAAGCAAGTGATATCATTGAAGACTTATCTAAATCTAAAAATCCTAAATCTAATGCACTCCCTTTAGGAGATACAATTCATGTGCTTATGGACATTCGTAATCAAGATATAGTTATTAAAATTGGGAAGTTCCTTGATGATGAAGAACAAGAAGATATGACCACTTTACTTCATGATTTTCCTAAAAATTTTGCTTGGAAATATTCTGATGTGTTGGGAATTGACTCAAAAATTGTGATGCATAACATTATTCTTGCTGCAAATGATAAACTCATCTATCAAAAGATTCACAAAATTCACCCTAATGTATCCTTGCGTGTTAAAGAGGAACTAGAGAAACTTCTTGATGCAAGCTTTATTAAACCTATTGATTATTCCCCTTGGATCTCAAACATTGTCACAGTTGCCAAACCCGATAATAGTATTAGGATATGCAAAGATTTTTGAGACTTGAATAAAGCCTCCTTAAAAGATGAGTTTTTGCTTCCTAATATAGACATAATCGTGGATTCAACTACTGGACATGCTTTTTTGTCATTCATGGAGGAATTTTTTGGTTATAGTCAAATCCTTATTAATCCTCAAGATCAATACAAAACTTCCTTTAAAAATTTTTGGGGTACATTTTGTTGGGTTGTGATGCCCTTCGGTTTAAAGAATGCTGGCACAACTTATCAACGTGCAATGGCATTAATCTTTCATTCAATTATATTCACAAAATTTTAGAAGACTATGTCGATGATATCCTCGCTAAATCGTTAACATGACAAGACAATGTGAATATCCTTCATAAAATATTTGAACACATAAAACAGTACATGTGATTAAATCTAAAATATGTCTCTTTGGCATAGATAGTTGTAAACTTCTTGGGTTTGTCATATCTCACAGAGGCATTGAAGTGGACCCAAAGAAAATTGATTCCTTCATTAACATGCCACCTCCTCAAAATATTTCTCAGTTGCATACGTTACAAGGTCAACTTCAAGCTATTCGTCATTTTGTTGCATCTTTAGCTGATCGCACACTACCTTTCACGCATCTCCTTAAAAAGGGTGTCCCTTTTGATTGGGATGAGGATTGTAAACAGGCTTGTGAGAGTCTAAAGGAAAATTTAGTCACTCCACCTATTTTACAACCTGTCGTGCCACATCGGCCGTTTATCTTGTACATCGCCACATCTACCCATGCTCTTGTAGCATTGTTGGCTCAACACGACGATCATGGTAAAAAACACCTTGTTTATTACATTAGTCGTACCTTAATTTATTATGAAACATGATATTCATCAATTGAAAAATAGTGTTTGTCTCTTGTATTCGCTGCTAGTAACTTGTGACATTATTTACTAAATGTTGAAGTACAAGTTGTCACCAAATTTGATCCTCTTAGGTATCTTTTCAACAAAATCGATCTTTTAGGATTCTTAGCTAAGTGGGTGATGTTGTTAACTAAGTTTGATCTTAAATTTGTTTCACAAAAAGAAATCAAAGGTCAAGCCTTAATTGATCACTTAGTTGATGCTCCTTCTCCCTTTGCTTTCCCTACTAATGATTCATTTCCTGATGATCATGTCTTAACTGCTGATATTAAACCATGGGAATTATTTTTCAATGGATCTAAGTGTTGAATAGGTTCTAGTGCTAGAGTGGTCCTAATTCCACTTGACAGAAAACCTATTCCTTTATCCTATCATTTAAATTTCCTATGCACAAATAATACAGCTGAGTATGAGGAATTGATTGCAGGTTTGCAAGCTGCTCTATCTCTTCATGCTAAGCATATTAAGATCTTTGGCGATTCACAATTAGTCATAAAATAAATCAATGGTTCATATCAAACTAGACATGACAAATTATTAAGATACAAGGATCTCATAATAAAATTATTAGAAAAATTTGATTCTTTCACCATTGATAACATCCCATGCAAAGATAATCAACATGCAAATGCAATGGCGAGTGCATCTTCTCTCATATCCCCACATGATCCTTCTACAGATTTCACATTCTTTACTCACCCCATCATGAAACCTTCCATTGATACTTCGTTAGAAGACATTTTGGCGATAACTCAAGCAACTTCGTGTGAATGGTATGATACAATATACACTACTTAAATAATGGTACCATTCTTGAAACTATCACAAAAAATACTCGAAAGCGCTTATGTAAACTCACAACTAAATATGTGATTCTTGTCAATGCGTTGTATAGAAGATCTTTCAATGGTATCCTATTACATTGTCTTAAAGATTCTGAAATCCCTTTAGCCCTTGAACATGCTCATGCTAGTGCCTATGGAGGTCATTTTGGAGGACATTCATTAGTGCAAAAACTTATTCATATGGGTTATTATTGGAGGCATATGGAAAAGGATTGTTTCGCCTATGTTAAACGATGTCACAAATGCCAAGAACATAGCAATTTAATTCACGCTCCTATTGCTGAGCTTCATGCCAATGTTTCCATTTGGCCATTTTCAGTATGGGGGTTAGATCTTATTGGAAAAAATTCACCTCCTTCTTAAATTGTTGGACATACATTTATCATAACTGCAACCGACTATTTCACAAAATGGGTAGAAGCTATCCCTCCTCATTCAACAACTACTGAAGTAATTTTTCAATTCATATTAGCATACATAATTCCTCACTTTGTGCTTCCTTCTACAATTGTTTTAGACAATGGAACACCATTTAAGAATAGTGAAGTTCAAAACTTTCTTGCAACATTTAATATTCAACATCGTTTCTCTACACCGTATTATCTGCAATCCAATCGACAAGCTGAAAATACTAATAAACTTCTTCAACAAATCCTTAAGAAAACTATTCACAACAATCATAAAGATTGGCATACACAACTATCTTACTCACTTTGGGCTTATAGAACTAATGTTCATTCATCCATAGGGAATACCCCTTATAGCCTTGTTTATGGTACTGATGCGATTATGCCCTTGGAGTTAGAAATTCCTACTTTGCGAGTTACTCTCTGAGATATTTTTAACACTAACACTTATAGAAAACAATAATTACATCAAATTGAGATGCTTGATGAACAACAAATTAACGCTCTCGAACATCTCCAAGATCACATCAAACAATTACAATGAAAACACAACATTCATGTTATCCCTGGATCATTTTGTAAGGGAGATTTTGTTCTTATTGAAAATCAAAGAACTGTTAGTGTTGACAACGAAGACAAATATAAGTTCAGCCCTAATTGGCTGGGACCTTACATAATTGATACCAATTATGGGTCGGGTGATTATCTCTTAACGCAGCCTGATGGAATGCCCTTTAGGGAACCTATTAATGTCACAAATCTGCATCAGTATTATCTCTAATCCCCTTTGAATAGTATGAGTGATATAGGAGTGTTGTTTAAAGTTATTTGATGTTATAACTTTCACATTGCCCTATTCTTGACAACTAAATTTATGTTTGTCTTGAACACTAAGGTAATTATTTAAGTTCATTTTATAATTACTTTAGGTTTCATACTGTTCACCCTCTTGTTGTGTTAAATTAAATCCTTTCTGGTGTATTTAATTTGGCATATTATTTTTCATTATCAAAGTTGTATCTATGATAAAACCGAAATATGTTTTATATTAGATCACACCATTCCTGTTAAATCATGAAGCCATTAATTAAATAATTTTTACCATAAGTCATTTAATTAATCAGATAGCATTTAACATTTGCATGCCAAAAGATACATCATCATAATATCAAAGGGGTATTTTTGTATATATATCAAAGTTCTATATACATTTGGAATCATATACAATATCAAAATGGTCTATGAGAGCTAGACCCCTCAGGATCTAGCGCTCATGATCCTGTCCCTAGACGTCGCGAGACGGTTGTGCATGACCATGATCACAAACTGTCGAGTCTCAGTGCCTACTCTAGACCTTGTACTCACCGAGTGGCTATCAACCGCTCATCTGCCATTTGGTCCCTCTCCGCTCGTTTTTGTGCCAGCTTTTCCTACAGTCTCTCTACCTCTAGTAAGGTTTGTGCTGACTGTAGTGCACTCTCAGCCCGATGGAGTCACCTCCTCACACTCTTGTATGCTGCACGCAACCTCGTGAATGGTTTGAGTGACTCTCGCTCCTCCTCCATGATTGGTAAGGGCATGTAGTCTGGATCTATCTTGTCCTCCTCAAGGGATGTTGGCACTATCTCTGTGGCTGCCTGACAATAGAACTCTCGCCAGTCTCTCCTCACTCCTACAAGATAGATCATGTACACAATCAGTAACACATCATCATGATATATATATACACAAATACAACATAAATCACTAAAGGACATGCATCAAATCAAATTTCATCACTTATGTCTCCAGAAGCATGAGGAATGTCAATGTACTCATCTCTAGGGGGAATGGAAGATGTGCTAGCCTCTCTTTGACTATGTGTGTTGATGTCTTTTGTAGCTATTTCCCGTGATTTGGTCTTGTAAGTATGTGATGACTCTTCATGCTCATACCGATCCTCAATATCTACCTCATCACCCTCACTTAGGGGTGGCTCCTCCTCATAATAATAATCCTCCTCATAATCTTCATCCTCCTCCTCATCTCCTCCATCCTAGTACTCATAATTAGGATCGGCCTCAAACTGGTACTCCTCATCAATAATATCTATAAAAATATATGTTGGCCTGTACCGTACCTCTTCTACTCTCTCCTTTGGCTCATCACCCTCATCTGCTGCTAGCTCTGCATCACCTAGAGGAAAATCCACAGGGAACACAGGAGCTAGTCATGCATATGACCACCACTCCTCATGCTCATCTATGCTACCGACATCATCAGTGGCAAAGACTAGTGGCTAGTCATTATTTGAAGCATCATAATCACTCTCCCGTACATGATCTATCATTAGCCGAATAGTGTCACCTGGCCCCCGAGCACTCTACACTAATCATCTAATGAAGATGTATGCCATTGGTGGTGTCTACACCTCTCTAAACTGTCGCATGACTCACCCATAATAGAATGGTCATATGACGTAGTCATGCCTCCCTGCTAGATATCTATCCATCTGCATCCTCCATAACTATCTAGTGGGGTCTAGCCACTATTGAGTGAGTAGATAGGGCCTCCATAGAATCTCATCCTCCTCTAGCTGGTTGAATCTCACCCTCCAAAAATGTAAATCACCATACTGCCATAGCCCTCACAAAGGATAGCTGAATGCTCGTGGGTAATCTACTGCTATAGTACAAGGGTATCTGATAGGCCTAATATGCTCAAGGAACCACACCTATAGAAGCGTACAATGGACCATACTGTTGATCTATCAAAATAAAAACTGACCAAGATCATAATACAAGTGTGCTAGAATGCAGCTGCCCCAGGCATAGACTGTCCTCTACTCGTACATCCCTCATATCAGGTGTACCATTCCCCCATCCAAGTGTGTCGCTTGTCCATCTAGATTGAGAACTAGTGCCACTGTGTGCATCATAATCCATCTAATCACAAGATCTCATGAATATAGCAGCATGGGAAGCTCGATCCGCACTCTAACCCTCTCATCATGAATAGGCCCATCCAAACAATACTGCATATCTCTCTTCTCCCAAAATGATTGATCCCCCTAGAAATACATTCATGCTCCCTGAATAGGAACTCGGAGAATGCGGTGTACGTCCTCAAGTGTGATGGTCATTTCCCCTGTGGGAGGATGAAAGGTATACGTATCTGCATCCCAACGCTCGCACAGAGCCATTAACATGGCATCATGGTATCTTATGGGTGGTATACGATATTCCCAATATATACCCACTGACTGTAAATGCTCAACCTCTACCATTGATAGTG
>VDFB02105785.1:381418301-381435643 GCA_007258455.2 Sequoia sempervirens | reverse complement strand
AATTGTGCAATTGCCTCAAAGATAAATCAAAACATTAGGAACCATAAACCACCAATATGTTAGAAAGAAAAAATACGCAAAAAAAACATAAAATATAAAGAATGTACCATCACTGGCTAATGAATCACAAAGTATCCCAAATTCCAAGGACAACAACTAAATATGTTAGTTACTCTGTCACAACTTCATTGCTTCTCCACAACAACTACAAGGCATCAATATAGCAATGTGTCTCTGGAATGACTGCTAAGACATGTAGGTACCAAATGGTTCACTTTCTTTTACAATAATGACAAAGTACACTGGATAGCAAAACAACATTAGTAGCATGTAATAAGGATCACAACACAAAGTATAATCTACTATCATTGTAAAATACAACCAAATAGAATCCAATAGTCATATCAACAGGAACAAAGAACACACATGGTAGGAGAGAATGAAAAATAGGCATAACTCCCGTATCTTGCAAACCTATATGACTTCACATAGAGCACTATCATATGTATCAAGTTTTTGTCCATTGTCCAACGCCAACCAAATCCAACGCCATTTACAATCAAAAAGACGTAATATAAATTATTGTCCATATATTGTAACCGTGAATTGTGTACCCATGATACTGTCCCTGTTAGTATACTCATCAACTCAAGCCCGATCTGTTAAAAAAACATGAAAATAGATGGAACAAGTAACAAGCCCAAAGTATGAATACCACTGTCCAAAAACACCTGCAATATAGATAACTTTCATTCTATGAAACCTTCCTCTCATTCAATAATACACAAGGAAATATCAAACTGAATTTCTTGATGAATCAAATTCAAACTATCATACCAACTACCATCATGATATTAACTGTCATAAAAACCATGAACACATTAGACCTCTGTTTACTGAAATCCATGAACATCAAGAACTTAATCATCATGTGAGCCACTACAACCAAGTGCATCCTCAACAAACTACAAACAAAGCCAATATCATAATCACTGTCAAACAAGTGTATCTTTGTTGTAGCAATTACTTATATCAATCAACCTTATTAGATGAAATGATTTATGAATTTATCTTATATTCCCATATCAAGACCAACTATAGTAGTGAAGTAGAGTGTTGTATACCTATACCAATCAACAATAAAGAAGAATGTTGTTTACCTGTACCAATCATACTTATTAACAAATGTAACTATGAAGCATACCACTATTTATACCAGGAAAATAAGTAAGCTCCTGTCCAAACAAGGTGTTTAATGCATATAGAGAATAAACTCATACCACTGTATGTTGTCAAGTGTTTGTCAATTACTCCTATATTGAAGCTTGATGCATTTTGTATTCATTGAAAGTTAAGTCACCCTAGCAAAGAAGAGCATCAAAAAAACTGTCATAGCTGCTAAACAATCAACATGGGTATTGAATAAATATGAATACTCCCCCTAAAGATGATCTCTGCACAAAATAATGTATCAACCACAAAAAATAAACCTTATGAAGAATAGTATACAACAAGTGCCAAGTATCGATGCCAAAACCAAATTGCCTGTCTATATTACATGTGAATCATGCATCCAAGACTCTATTATGATCACTGAAATATGCCAAAGATGTCAAAAGTAACATGAAAAGTGTAAAATAAAACTGATCAATGCATAACAATACCACCCATATCAAGGAATACCTGCAACCCATCCACCACCCTGTGAATGGATACCAATCAAGTGTAATAATCTGAATCTGAATTTACCTGTCCATATACTTGAAACTATTATCATTCACATCAAATATCAAGAAGGACAACCTGAGGACATCCAGAGCACCCTAAAGTGTGATAGAGCAATCAACACCAGTCTATGTCATCACCTTTGTACTAGCCACAATCTATCATGAAGGAAGACCCTCAAGTACATGTCAAAAATGGAAACCAATGTCAAATCAAATGCCATATCTTTGCCAAATATAAATGATTATTCCTGAAGTGTTTTTTATTCTCCATTTAGTACTTGAAACACATGAACCTTGTATGGAATAGATCATTAATAACACATATATAGTGCATATAACAAGTCATTAATAACTTACCAATGAAAGTTGATAAGACATTAACAACTTATTAGAGACAAGCATATATAAAAGCCACCAATATCTAATGCTTAACAAGATACACAGTCTATCAAGCATTAATCAAAAACATGGTATATGAAAGAAATCAATCAATCCTGCCTTTGAAATGAATATAAACTTCTTTATCACTGTTATAAGCCACCACTGCCGTTTGATGATATGAGATTGATAACAAAAAAAAAACTATGAAATTCTTATCCAAGAACCTCTGCATCACAACCATGAAGATATGAATGAGCAAGTATCAAAACAAAACTTAGTAACGGACACCATAAGATCATGAACTTTGACACCAACAAAGTTGTCATTGCATCAAGATGCAAATAGCTAAAGTAACACTCACTGCTTATGTAGGATATACAACCATTCAAATCACTTCCACTAAATTTCTAGTGACAAACCTTTAGTCTAAAACAACATCAACCACAAATACTTATTTGGTACTACATATGTTAAGTCATCAAACCACAAACACCATGATGATGAACAAGTGATGAGTAGCAACAATCATGTAAACAAGACTGTCATTTACAAGAGCTATCATCTTCAAACAATGAAGAAGAATAGAGAGAATGCCATGACCAAATCTCTACAAGTTCATTCTATCATACACACAGCTAGCCCTGTCAAAGACTCAACAAATATTCCATAGTGATTAGTGATAATATCATTGTTAATGATTATAAGTTTGAGACAAAGATCCTTTGCAAAAAGTCTACTCCTTACTGCTTGACATCAATTTCCTTGATAATACCATTGAAACAATACAAGTGCACCAATACCTTTCGCTTTGAACATAATTAAAAAAAGTATAGCAGTCTTCTCAACTCAGTACCAAGCATGAACCAAAGAAACATGAGTTAACTCTTAAATCAACTCAAGACACAACAAAAGCAACTACATAGTGCACAGTCTTACACATAGCTTCCTTGTCTTCTCTAGGGGTTGTAGGGTAAAACATTAACCTGCTCCCCCTTACCTCATGTTGGTTTTTCAAGCACTTTGTGAAGTCTCTTGTGTGGTATGCACAAGATTAGTTTCTTCTTCTTCTTGACTTTGTTTTCTTCTCCACACCTTCCTAGGTTCTTTCTTTTGCTTGCTTTGAATATCTTCTTGCTTAGGTGATTTCAACAATTTACTTCTACAAAACTTGGCTCTATGTCCGACACTATTGTACTTATAACATATGATATTGCTAGGAGAAAAGATATTTGTTTCTTGAATTTCTATAATCATATCTTCCATGCATCCAACAATTTCTTGCTAGATGGCCAATTTTATTACAGTTATAGCAAACATTGTTATAACCTTGATTTGACAGGCTATAAGAATTATCATTAGTCCATCTAGAAACATTTCTTATATGAAATCTACAATCTCTTAATATATGACCATATTTATGACACGAATAACAATAGCCATGAAATTGGGAATAATTATACCTTGATGAATGATTTTGCCTGATAGATGGAGGCTGTGAGTATTTGTTGGTTCTTCTACTTCCGACATCAAAAAATTTCTCTTCTGATTTCTTACTGTCTTCACTTTTTGAAGCATGTTGTCCTTGACTATTATTCTTTTTACCATCTTGAGTAGATTCATTAGTTGATGCTTCTTTCTCTTCATTTGATTTTCTAAAGTAATCATATAGATCTATTTTCTACTTAGGGGTTCTTCTAACTTCAGAGCATTGTCCTTTTTCATATCCCAAACTAAAGTAGTTTTTGTGATTCTTTTGATTACTCAACATGTTATTTAATGCATCAACACCTTTCTCAAATTTCTAAAATTTGAATTTTTCAAGATCTTTCGTCAAAGTGACTATTTCACCTTCAAGTTTTTGACATTCATTGGTTTTGACTTCAAGTTCAGATTTTGTAAAATCAACTATCCTTTTGGCTTCTTGTATAATTTCTATCTTTAGACTAATAATAAGTTTGTTATATTCATCAACTTGACTCGTTAAGTTAACAAGTTGATTTCTTTCCCATCAAATTCTAACGAAACTTTTGTAAAATTTGAACATACCTTGTCTCTTGAATCTTTTTCCTATCGAAGCTGGTCTTCTAGTCTCTTATTCTCTTCATTTTCTACTTTCAGACAGATAATTGACTCATTTGATTTTTCAAGTTTTTCTTTCAAAGAAATAATTTCCGTTTCTAACTTTTTGCAATCTTCTTTCTTTTCCTCTAACTGAAATCTTACTTCCTTGTTCACCTTTCTAAGACTCTTAATATCATCAAGTGTAGAAATAAGTTCTGCCTCAAAATCAATTTCTCCTTCAATATTTGAATCATTCATGTCCACCACAAATTCATCAAGTTCTATATTAGACATCTTTTCTACTATAGGCTGTGGATTTTCTTTAGGCATTTCTACTTTTGCAGGTTGTGATTTTTCTTTCTTATTCCTATTCCTTCTACTTTTTTCCATATCAAACACAACACTCCAATAGCAGGGACCCTTAAGCCGATTAGGCTTGTTAAATCAAGGGTTTGGCTTTAATACCACTTGTTGGAGTGAAGAAACTGAGAGGGGGGGGTGAATCAGTGTCTTAGACAAATTTTAACTTTTTCCTTTAAAAAGAATCAAATAATTTCTGCTCTTAATATTTCAATGATAAATACATTCATGAATTGAATGCAATCATTAAAGAACTGAAATCAGAAATACTAAAGCAAATCAAAGATCATCTCAATCATGAAATATTATCACATCAAAACAATGAGACCATGATACAAATATTTGACGAGTGGAAAACCCTCTAGGGATAAAAAACCACTCCAGAAATGATGCCTCACTTGCTTAATCTAAAAACTTTCTATTTACAATGCCTCACTGAAAATACTATCTCATTGATAGATTTCAAATGCCTCACTGGCAATAAAACAATGCCTTACTGGCAAAAATGGCCTCACTGACCAAAGAACCTCACTGGTTACAAGAATGCCTCATTGGCATACACACATTTTCCTCACTGACATACTTTCTATGGTCTTACTGACCAATCTCCAATAAAGGAAGAAACATAACTTCAAGGGGTTACCCTGTTACTATACAATCCATCAAATGAATTACTTCTTCAACACACATACAACATCATTGAAGAATAAATCTTAACAGAGTATATAATCAACAACTGCCGGCATATCTTTGAAATCAACAACAGAGAATGATTTTTCTTTTATTCAACTCAACCTTTTGAATGTCTTCAACATAGCATAAATAATGTGCATAATTTCTAAACTGCAAACCAACTGCCTTCAACTACATACCTGAAATACAACTTCCCTTAACAATAAACTGAATGAACAAGGGTTTCGACAATTTAGGAAACATTATTCATAGGAAACAAATACCCCTTTTCCTTAATGAATGCAAGTACAATGCTCAAGAAAAACTTTAGCAAACTACTAAACATATTTGTTTAAAGACATTTAATCAAAGATACAACAAATATTAACACACAGCCGTTAACAACCATCATTTTCCTCTACAATATTTGATCAAATAAATAACTACCTGTCAACAAAATAAAATAAAATTGGGGAATATTACCCGAAATGCAGCCTAAAAAACCATCTCTTCTTTACTAAAAAATAGTCGAGCAATGTCTTGTCCAAAAAACAACACCATCATTGACTGCAAACCCTAACTCCTCATGCATTTTCACCTCAATGATAACCAACACAATAATTCATGTTTTCACATGTTAAACTCGCTTTCCATCGAACCCTAATCTTATTTGCCATGTGATAAAAAACATGTGTCAATATCTTTGTCACTACCTTTCCAATATTGTTGTCTCCTTTTGAAACATCTTTGCTACCGATAACTAAACATTATGATTACCTTGCAAATACCCATGACCACTATGTAAATGATTTAATATTTATGAAACCCATGGTGTCTAGGAAGATCCTCGATAATTTCGTGAATATGAAATGCATGAAATGTATGAAATGTGAAGTGCTCCCCTTTTATCCCTTATAAAGAATTGTTATGGCTAAAATCCTAGCATTTAAAACCAATAAAATAATCCTTTTATTTTTCCATAAAAACCACATTAGTGCCAATTCTAACAAGATGGCAATAGAGAAAACATTATGCCTTGCATTATCAAATGACACAACACTATCACTTGATACAACAAATATCATAAAGCCAACCAATAGTAACAAAATTGCAACATATTCACTTTGCCAGAAATCTATATGCCAAGGATATATCTGAAACAATCAATGCCATATGATTATCAATGTGCCTATCCATACCACCAAGATCAACTTACAATGCCAAAAACCTGAGAGTTTGTGTATTTTTCATCAAGGAAAACAACTAAGAAGGGAAACATATAGGGGGATAGATACCTAACCCATTCTTGTAGTCTAAAATAAATAAATAAATAATAAATAAAATAAAATAAAATCAACAAACCATATGGAAACAAGATTTATTTGGAGAAACCTTTTAAGGAGAAAAATCTACAATAAGAAAGACGAAAATATGTATTGATATTCAATAAATAGATAAAATCAAAACACTATCAATATCTTCAATCAACAACATTCTAGTAGCAGCTAATTACTTATAAAATAAAATTATGAAACCATTAACTCATACCCTCAATATATAAGCAAGGAGAGAGGAAAAACTATAAATTATTTACAAAAAAATTGGTATCACATAAAATTCTCATGCTTGTCTTGGATAACATCTTCAAAATAATAGTGATATATATGTCTTCATACAAACAACACATAAGTTCAATCAACAAAAACCAAATATATATATTTGATTACATTACTATCAACAACTTACATTTCGATGTTTAGTGTTCAATTTTGGAGTCACCAGCTCATGTGGGTTCCATATAATATGCAAAGATCCTTAATTTGTCAATCCTAGCACCTAGAATTAGAAAAATGCATTTAGTGAGTCCAAAGTCAACAATAATTGTTATCATTGTGATTCGATTCCTTCAATAATGTTTATGAAAATTAAAGCCAAGATTCATAGGGAATCTTAATTATAAATTATATTTCAATTGCAACCTAGTTTTCCAAGGAAATTTTCCAAGAGTGAACTGGAGATACATAAAGTATACATATGATTCAATATGTTACTTCATACTAAAATATTTATGGATTTAAATATTTAAAGATTCCATAAGGAGTCAAACCAACCATATATAGATCTACTAAATTCACCAAATTGATAGATGCATCACATCATTTAGAAAAAAATGCATAGCCTATTGAACCATAGATTTTAGGGGTGTGAAATGTTATGACTCTTTTGCTCAATTAGGGTTTTTCACCTAAAGGAAAGAGATAGATCCCACACCAAAATCTAGGTGGTTCACTCAAACTAATGTATACAAGATGGAATTAATCCTAAATTCAATGATCTATATGCAACAAACTAGTAAAATCTGCTGAATATTATGTTAAAACTATTGAAATGCAACTTGTTGGAAAACACATTGTGTAATGCAAAAACACCTAGAAATCAAAGTAAACTACACTAGAAATGAATGAAATTGAATAAGTACACTTGTAAACTTGTTGGAGGCTTAAAATTAATTTTTAAATTCTATTGATCCTAATTTTTAGGCCTAGTGGGACTCATTCACCATTTTGGGTGAATTAGTCCCAAATCTGGGAAACTGTTCTAGAACCCGTTTTAGACAAATGGGTATCCAAAACTACAGAAAACCAAAATCAGGCCTGGTAGTGGGACTCATTCACCACCCATGGTGAATGAGTTCACTTTAAATTTTTGAAGATTCAAAGGTGGAAACCGGCTCTCGGTCTACTCTTTTCCCTCGAAGATGTTTGCCCTAAAACTCTAATTTTCGGTCTGAAGTGACTTTTGGTGGATATTTTTCCTTAGAAAATGAAGATAAGACTTAAACAACTTTTCAACTTGATTCCTAATTATTTCCATGCTTCCAATATTTCTAAATCTGCAAACACACAAGAAGAGAAAGAGAAATGTTGGATGTAAGGGCATGGGGTTAGCCTTGGTCAAACCCCTTTGTAGGTAATTAAACCAAAATGATGAAAATAATGTAATGAAGCATGAAAAAATAGAGTTAATACCTTTCCATGATTTTTTATGTTGAAGTTATGTAGTAGAACATGAAGAATCTACCCTTGAATGTCCTTGGTAGCTATCTTGATGACTTAGAATGTAAAAACCCTAACTTGCTTGACTTGATAGAGAAGATAGATGATGAATGAATAATAAAAGATGTGTGAAAGAGTTAAGAGATGTAAATTATAGTTTAGAGACTTGATTTGATAGGAAATTCACCTTATTCACTCGTAAATTGGATCCCCAAGGCCAACGTGAAGAAAAATAAAACTTAAATTCCAAAATTTCCCACTCAAAAGTCAAAAATGGCCCAAATGGAACTCATTTGCCACCTTGGGTGAATCAATCTCACTTGGCAGGGACTCATTCATCACAGATGGCGAATTAGTCCCAATGGGGCCCATTTGCTAGCTAGTTTGTTGGGAGATAAGAAAATAAGGTTTATATGGTGACTTTGTCGGGTATTTCATCAAATATTGCCTTAGGATGCATAATGTGGGGTAATAGGGGCCTATTAATGATGATGCAAAGGTAAATTAGGGCTTGGGACATAGAATTCAATGTGAAAGTGTGATTAAATACACTTTACAACACTAAAATGAGATCCACATAGAATAGAAAGGCACAACATCCAATGTGAATGTGTAAAACACATTACAACACTAGATTAAAGTTAAGTCTAGTTTACAAGCCTTCTAGATTGATATGATAATGCTATTAAATACATTTTATAATGTTGAATTATGGGAGAATGGGTTTATTAAGTCTAGAGAGGCATGAAAGTCTTTTACAACACTTTACAACAACTTTACAAGATGTATTGTTAAATTCATTTTAAAGGCTCCAAGACCTAGTGTGGATGTAAAAAATAGCTCACAACACCAAATCAATCTAATTTATCATCAATTATTCCCCAAATCAAGCAATTTTCCTTTTTTCTATGGTACACCTATATTTATAAAAAAAGGATTGACATAATGATAAGAGGCCATGTATATTTATTATGACCACAACATAGTATTATTGTATAATCACAATGGTAATGATATTAAATATAACATTGGATCCAACATAGCATCATGTTACTTGCTTCTATGGATTTAAAATCTTGGAAGGTTCCACACAAGAATCCTTTAATCTATAGAAGCTAGACATTACATGTAATATTTCCTCTTAAAAATCCTTTGATGAACTCACTCAAAAATTTTGACAGTGGTCCTTAATTCATAAATTTATAAGATCTATGGATGCAAAGTACCTACCATGTTGATTCACTAATCCAAATAAATTGATTGGATCATAAACTAGCTAGCTCTCCAAATTTGTATGGTTTAGATTGATGCTTGATCATCTATATACAAATATAATGAACTAGGAAGATCAATTAGTTTACAAGATTAGAAGGCCAGTCGAAGGTTCAATTTAGCAATCTATAGACATATAGATAATAAGGACAACATGTCATACTACTCTAAGTTATGCGTCTACTAGGAACAACTATACCTTGCTAAACACAAATATTCATGTGAATCAAATTTTAGTATGATCGAATAAAAATATACATATCATCATGAAATATCTAAGAAGTTCCTTTCCCAATGCATTTACAAGCATGATGTGTACCATTTTGGTAGATCAAAAGATGAATATTAACTTCCCTAGTCATTCCATAAGTCTAGAACTCGATTTTTTGTCAACCAAAATAAATGAAACCACTCAATTAAGAAAATTAAAACATTCTTAGTAGGTAATCCTTTAATGGCATTATAAATGCAAGCCAAGTAACCATTCTTGACCTCAATTTTAGACTTTCATTGGTATGTTTATCTATAATTTTAAAAAATAAATTTCAATAAAGAAATGAAATTATGTAGAGAATTTGTAGGGCAACATGGTCTACATAGGATGTACAAACTTGTACTCTCAATCAAGAAAAATAGAAAAACAATTAATGATATAAAAGCCTCCTTAAATTAGTAATCACACTATGCATGTGAAACTTCAATCCTCAATATGTGAATTTTTATTTTAATGTAGCGTCAATATAGGAACCCCAACTCATTATAAACCTTTTAATCTCTAGCATTTAACTCAGTGGTTCTTAAAATATAATTGTTTTTTTTAGCTAGGAGCTCCATTGTAGTCAAGCCATTATAATCCATTTAGTGATTTGAATAAGTTCATATTTACATCCTAAAAGTAAATAAATGTGTTAACATGACATTGCAATAAAAATTTTCCTTTTCTTTATTGATAAAACATGAACACGTTGCCATATTAATTTACAATAAAGATTCCATTTCAATATAATAACTTCACAAGTACATGAAACAAGAATGTATACCTTAACTAACATAGCTCTAATGAGCTTTAGAACAAATATTAGTAAGAAGGTCCAGGAGATCGTCCTTTCAAATCTTGGTACATTGGTCGCTTGCTGTGGAGGAGAAACATCACTCGAGCACTTTTCCACCAACCACAGACTAATAATGTAGTCCCCCACACATCCATTATTCAATAGATGGCCCTCCCTTTGTCGAAGAGATTGGTAGGTATCCTTTAACGATTACCAACTGAGCATAGTGTTGTGTCCTACACAACTAGAACCTTTATATTTCACAATCTCAAACTAGTACAAGGATCGCAATGAACTGATAGTGTAGTCTCAACTATCTCACACCTAAGTGGATGTCATACATTGCACTACTTTGGCCAAAGTATTCTCATTCAGTACTTCGAATGAAGGTCATCCATCATAAACACTACTCAGGGCCAATTTGACTTAAGGCTATCTTGCACTACGCATAGGCTATGTCCTCCAATGGGTATTCAGTCACGCCAGACTACCTACTACAACCTATATACTTAGAAACAAAGCAGTCTACAAGTGTGTTGTTTCATACCTCCTAATTAGGAAATTTTTATCCTAGGAGTACTTAGCTTGTCTTAGTTAACCTAATAACTTAAGCTATAATACCTTACTTAATTCTTCCTCCATTTCGATCCTATTAGATAATATCTATTTCATCATATTCTCCTTATATAGAGATCTTCCAAAACATGCAATTTCATTCAAGAGATTTATTATTTCTCTATAGTTTAATTTAATATTTACTCCAAGTAAAAATTTAATCTTTTAATTTTCACTTTAGAGATTTAAAATATTTTAAACTATATATATTTATATATATTATATATTATATATATATATTATGTATTCATATATATATATATAACTACATAATATATTACATATATACATATATATATATATATTATTTTATTATAATATATATATATATACATATATATTTATTATTTTATTAATATATATACATATATACATACATATATATGTAAATTACCAGGCAATAATAACACAATATTATTTATATCCACAGATAATAGGTAGTGTGTGTATATATACATGTATATACTCGTATATACCTCAGTGTACACATACTATATACATGTGTATACATACCCACTAAAAATAAAAAAATTAGTGGATCCAAGTTGACATTAAATTTTGGTTATGGAAAAATCACATATAGAAAGAACAGAGAATTTGAAGTTCAATATTCTTAAGTGTCTAGTAAAATTAGAAGATTTGTTAATTTTCATTATTAGACATATCATACATCTAAAGATTTGATAGTTTCAAGTCTAGACCTAGGTTCAAATGAACTTAGACTAATATTCATTCTAGATTTAATATTATTATGTATTCTTTGTTGATTCAATCATGATCGCATGTTTGATCTATATTTTCCTGCCAATTTAATTCACCATGAGTTATTGTATAATTAAATAATTGCTCAAACTATTTTATGTGTTCAAATATGAACCTTTGCTGATATGAAACACAATGCATTCACACATTGAAGTGACCTTTGTAATCTTAATAGATTGTTCCTCATCATTTGATCTTAATTCATTATATAGATGCATTTCTCCCCAACACTAAAAATGTATGTCTTAAAAAGACTTATTACAATATAAAAAATATATAAATCATATTATTTAATTATTTGTTAGTTTAATCGGATTATTTACTACCATTATTGCTACTTCTAAATGTTGTTCTAAGAAAGATCATAGTAGAAACAAGATGATTCCTTGAAATTCTAATGGACAACTTTATCAAATGAACTTATATTTTGTATGCATTGATAGCAACAATCAAGTACCACTTAATCTACCATTACAATTACTTACTTCACCCACTAATAAATATGTATAAAATACAAGTTAATCAATAATTTATTTTTATGTTTTCTAAGACAAGTTAATAGATTTCTAGCTTATCTAGTAAACACTATACATTTAGCTTTTAAATTAATAACAATTAATGAAAAAAGAATCAAAAGTAATCTACAAAATAATTTTCTCATTTTGAAGTTAAGATGTTTTAAAACTATTTAAAGAGAAAATAAATCTCTCTTCAAAACATTCTTTTACCTTTTGTTTCAAATTTCAAATTACTGATTAGTTGTCGATATTTTTATAGTAGAATTCTGAAATTTCTATTTGTTTTAATTAAAACGTGTACCTTCAATCATAATTATGCATGATATACAATTACAAGTGATTTCTAATATTTTTAATTAGTTAAAAATCTACCTCCAATCATAATCATGAATAAGATAATATTTGAATCAATTTCTAATGTTTTGATATTACACAAAATTAAATTATTTAAAATTCTAAATTTAAAGTATGTTTAACACATATATACACATCTTACATGCATACTATTTTAAAAATATATATATATTTAAACGACCTACCGCTATCAGATTTTAATGTAGTTTAAAAGTTTAGTTTAGATATTTTTCTCCCATAAATCTATTATTGTTGTTATTGCTACGAGGCCTATGGTTGTCAATTCCCAAATTTAATTAGTTGCAAGTACCCCTTGAAATTTATTGCATTTGTCGATTTTGTGTCTCACCCATTTTTTAATTCAACCGACCTTCTCTTATATGTGAACTAAATACTAAATCTCATGGTGACAACCAAAAGTCACCCTTAGTCTATTATGTTCGATTAAGTTTGTAATTTTTTTGGTGTAATTACATTGTATTTGAAATCTAAGCATGCTTTTTTAGCGCATTGAAGCAAGCTATTCTCATACTTTTGTTACTATAGTTAACTTTTATTCAAATTCTAAATTCTTTAAATTAGTGGAACTTATAGGGTCCAAAGGAATATATGTGAATATGAGACTCTCTCTATTCATTTAGACCAACTAGAATTTTGTATAGGCAAATTAAGTTCTTAATGTAAATACATTTCAGTAAACATATTGAATTCATGAAATTTTGGGTATAAATTTTTAGAATAAATCATTTGAATCATTGTAGGTGACAATAATGTTTATGTTTTTTTACATATGTATTTGAATTTATGATAATATAAATTATATTATTATTTTTATGAATTATTACTATTTTAATAATGTAAAAAGAGTTGTAAATATTTAGAGAAATAGTTGTAAATATGATGAAAAAGGAATATTGCTTTTACTTTCTAGGAGGATTATAGTTATGTCACATGTTATATACTTATTTAATTTAATATAATGTTATGGAATTCATCTAGCTTCTAATAAGTGGCATTAACTATACTGCTATGAGCCTTTATGTTTTGTTATATCTTAATTGATTCTTTAGACTTAAAAGAACTATGATCTAGTCAATTAAATATAGAACAATCCTAGTTTTATGATTGTATAAATCATTATAAAAAATATAATTTTTAGTTGTAAATCCGAGTTCATAACATTTATTACCATAGGTCAATCCAACCTTTGTTCAACCTAGTTATAGTCCACCCAATCCATATTCAACCAACTCTTGGTTTACTCCACCTTGCTTTTTTTAACTCAAGTCAACTTAAACCATAGCTCAATCTAATCGTAGTTCACTATAACCATAGTCCATTCAACCCATAGTTAACCAACTTGAGTTTAAGTCAACCATAAAATAGCTCAACCCTAGGATCATTAAACCAAATTTTAATTGAATCTTAGTTTAACTCATCCAAAATTTGACTCAACCTTTTTTTAAAACTATATTCCATTCAACTCATCAAAAAACTATATCCCATTCAACTCATAGTCAACCAACCTAAATTTATCTCACCATATGTTTAACTCAACCATTGGTTAGCTCAACACTAGGTTCAATCAACCTTAGTATAAACCATAGTCAACTAGCCATAGTTCACTTAATCAAAGATTAACTCAACCTTAGGTTAGGTTAACCCTAGTTACACTTATCCTAAGTCTAGCTTTATCATAGTCCAAAATATCATCTAACTTCCATACTCATATTAGATTCATATACATCTAGCTAACATCCAACCTTAGCCATAGCACCATTTCACACTCATGAAATAGTCAACCCATATCCAAGTCATAAGTTTAATTCTTAGCCATAACAACCCATCCCAGTACATTTAAATCCATAAAAAAGTCATATCTCATCCATAGCCACAACACACACATTTTTCAGCAAGTTTTATGTCCAACTTTATCTAAGTACATCATGTAATGTATAAGAAATTATTAATACACACAAACAAGAGTCCAAATTTTCATATCACAATTGTTACATGTAACCAAGAAAATTTCCATAAAATAGATACCCATGATCACTCTTGTGTACAACCTCAAGACGATGATGATAATGATAGTTTCCACAACCATAGAGAATATGGAGATGACACAACCAAAAAATTAAAATAACACAAGTTTGAACCTAAACTGAAACACATAAAGTTCAAATAATTCAAGAACTAATAGAATCAATAGCTTGAATGCCAAGATATTTAAATATGACAACTAATAGCACAAGTAATCCCTCCTATAAATAATGATGAATGACATAAATAATATGAAAAATAACATTACTCAAGTGCTAATGTTAGGATGTAATAGAATAAACTTGAATAGTGTAAAAACCTTGTCCAACCTAGAGGACAATGCAATACTACGAAAGCACAACTAATTTTTTTTAAAGTTAAAACAAGACGAGTAAACTAACCTACTCTAGCCACATACATCCTCTAGGCTACGCAACACATCTACATGTGAACACCATTACTTATAAAATTTAACCAACCATAGCATATGAATATTAAACTCAAGATACAACTTACAACAAAGCATTAAACCATTTTAAGATAACTGAACACATAGAAATGTATTGAACATATTTTCACATATACAACACCATTAAATCCAATAATGAATAGATCATAAATATTATTATAATTACATCACAAAGGTTCACCTCGATACAAATGAGGTATTACAATTATACATAATGAACCACAGTTACAATGAAGAAAGAGAAGAACAACTCTAGAGAACCACACGAGCTCCTCGAACAAGAAGATCTTTCCACCACGAATGGAAGAGAAACTCAATAGTGTAAGATGCACACCACCTAACCATCTGGTACCCGTAGGCCCAGCCCTCGTGCTAGGAGATAGTAATAGGAAAACCAAGACAACCTATTACCTCTAGACACATACAATATACAAGACCACACTGTACCAGTAAATACAAAACAACACTATACCAGTAAACACAAAACAACACTGTACCAATAAACACAAAACATAAGGTTACATTGCTTCCAGAACCACTGAATCAAATACATCCACTGTACAATACAAATCAACCGTTGTCATAGGAGGAGTGTCATCACAAAGGTTGCATTGGTTATCCAAAGGAGATCTTCCTAGGTCCCGGCCCCCATCTTGGGTTATCCTGGTAACCTCTCACGAACCCGACCCCACATGCACACCAGTGCAGAATCGATTATCTTTCGAGAAGACAAGATAATGATCTTGCCATTCCAGGCCTTCCTGACTCATCTCAAGTCTCATACTAGCCCTTGAGCCAATGAGCAAGGCTAAATTATCTGATTAAATATTAAGCTACTCTATCCCTAATAAAGGTTATTTAATTTCCACTGACTAAACTGACTTTCACACGAGTTGTCCTAGGACCCCTTTGTGTCCAGGCCCCCGTTGAAAGCCACTCCCCTTTCGACAACACAATAACATATTCCACAATCTAAGGGTAGAAAATGCACAAAATACGATAACAAATATCAATCATTCTGCAAATAACAACACATCTCGTTCGTAGTAACCGGGTGCTCAAATAAAATCACACAACCCATTCATAGTAATCGGGTGTTCAAACTAATTCACACACCATTACGGATGTCAAATACTGAATCTCAAAAATGTGCACTACCTAAGAAAATCTCAAAAAGGGCGAACAAAAGATACAATAACCCTCTCACAATTTTACAATCTCTGGAAGACTTATAATTTTCTCGACAACAAATATCCCCAATTCCCAATACACAATTACAGAAGAATACACAACAATAAGAAGCCACTCAAGTAATTAAATAAATGACCATTAGGATTTCCTAAATCCAATAAATCCACAACGAATTAAACCAACTGCTTAACTTCGAATTTGACAATTACTCATAATATTCAATTCAAATTGCCCGCAAATGTGAACAGAAAATAATACAACTTAAAATAATTCAGGCACTTAAATAATCTAATATTCGGATTTCCTAAATCCAAATTGAATCAATATCTATTTAAATACAAATCAACTTTCACTCCTAAGTCTTTTTATTTTAAGATTTTATTAACCCATACATTTACATGCTTTTATTAATATATAAATACTTCTGTTTACAAATCATAAGGAAATTAAAACTAATTGTTAACTCAAATTTCACAAACAAATATAAATAGAAATCTTAATCCTTCTAATAAAATCATCTTATTATAAAACACCTACTTGTGCATTGTATGCATTAATTAACGATATAATATTTCTTTTAAATAAATAAATATATATTCTAATTACATAATCTAATTATTATTTTTCAACGTTTATTTTAAAATATCAAATTGTGCATGTGCATGCACCTATTTAAAAATACATTTAAATATATTTATTTTTAAATACTCTAAAATTATATGCAATATTTCTAATATATATTTTTAAACAAATAAATAAATATATAAATATAAATTAACAATTTTCAGACAACCATAATCATAAACCCA
>VDFB02105785.1:381394526-381418201 GCA_007258455.2 Sequoia sempervirens | reverse complement strand
ATATAATAGTTATTGTAAATACAAAGGTAGTGTAAGACATGTTCAAAGGATTTTTTATTAGTTCATGTAAGGTCTTAACTTAGGGAACATTGTGCTTAATGTCTCCAAGAGAGGACCAATCGAAGAATGGAAGATTCTCAACTTAGGAGATGTAGTGCATCACATCAAGCCACTAAGAGGAATATAATATGGTAAGATAGATCATGCTCTTGAAGGACATCACACCCAATGTCACCATAAAGTGAAAGATGCATCGCATGAACTAAGAAGACTACACAATGAAACATGAATTTTAATTAAAATGCTAAAGAATAATGTCAATGTATGCCCCCACTTTAAATAAATTGCTAAACACCATGCTATGAGAAATTACTTTAAAGTAGCCAATGATAAATGCTAGCAATGAAAAGGACATGTGAGCTTATTTGTAAAGCCCTATGTCAAGTCATATGTTTCCAAATGAAGCTGCATCATCAAGAGGGGTTGCCCCCAAAATGAAATATAACAATCACATAATGGATCCATGGATTCAAGGTCAATATGTCTTTGCTACAATGTTTTTAAAGAGCTCAAAGTTGTCATCATTCCCTGAATACTCATGGAATAGGAAGAATGATAGAAAGAGAGTGAAAACAAAGAAAAGATTTTGGGTCAACATCTAGAAGAGATGTAAATGTCTCGATGCCCTGCATCATCCCCAAAATGAAAATAGAATACAAAGAAAAGATAAAGGAAAAGCTTTTGGGTCAACATGGAAGAGACCTAAATGTCTTGATGCCTTGCGTCATCTCCAAAAGGAAAACACAAGACAAAGAAAATATAAAGGAAAATATTTTAGGTCAACATGGAAGAGACCTAAATATCTCAACACCTTGTGTCATCCCAAAAAGGAAAATGCAAGACAAAGAAAAAGATAAAAGATTTATGACATATAGAAGAATATAGATACAAATAGAGGAATGTACAAAGAGAGGGAGATACATCAAACATAAAATTATGGGAAGATCACATTATGCACATACAATCACACACATAACATGAAAAATAAAAGCAAAGAAAAAACTAGTAAGGAACATGCGACTCAACCTATAGCAAGTCAAGTTCGCATCCCAATATACGAAAGGTAGACAACTAGCCAAAGGCACAACATCAAATGCCAAAACGAGGACAAGGCTATCAAATTCTTGCCACACTGTGTGCAAGACAAGAATAAGATGAGGTAGGTGATGAGAAAGAGGCATACTTGCAACAAGTAGATCCATGTTTCTTATGAGCAAATTAACATAATACAACTTGGTAGCCTTATGGGACATATTATTTATCAATTTTCCATGGAAACCAAACATAACATAACTTGCTAGCTAGCAAATCTATGTTTCCATTAAGTAATATAGCATTACACAACTTGCTAGCCTTATGGGAGAATCATCATTTTTAGCATTTTAGAATTGTATGTTGTGTATTTGATGGATGAAGTTTGGTATTGAGATAGCCTTTCATACTGAGGTATCATAACCTTCTTGACTCAAATATTTAAGTATACTCAAACCTTATTTTTATTTTATGTATACCATCTTTTATTTCATGTTTCATTTTTTTTATGTATTTTCCTTGTATATTCTATTCAATAAGAATGATAATTCAATAAACTAGAAGAATTACCCTCCCTCCAATGAGCTTGAGAAGTTGAGAGGAAGTGCATTGCATTAAGAGAGCTTAAGACGAATGGGAAAGAACCTTGATCATGTAGAAGAGATTCAGTAAGAAAAAGAGAAAGGAGAAAATGGAGGTTGAAAGAATGTGAGTTACAATAATGAATCTAGAATGAACAAGTGAGAGAATGAATTAGTGAGAGGGAAGAATATAATTTCAAAATTAAGAATTGCATTCAAGAGGGCCATTTTCGAGCATGCCTGTGACTACACATGTGTTACACTTCATGGGAAAGTGAAAGTGTAACATCCCAATGGCCATAGGATCAAGAATCTTGTTAAGATGTTCATGATGTGTGTAGATGTCTTCGTGATGTAGAAGCATCTCAAAAAAAAATTCACCCACTGATAGAAAATGATAACCTGTTAAGGACAAAAATGAAGACAATGAGCAAGGGTATTCACAATATTATCTCATTAAGCTAAAGTTCCTTTTGATGTAATGTGAAATTGCACAAGAGTATAATTTTATGACATTACAATATGCAAATATTCTCCATTTTTCAATCCAAGTATGTAAAATTAGAAAAGTGTATTTAGTTATTCCAAAGTCAACCATAATTGTTATTGTTGTGATCCACTTCCTTGAATAAACTTTATGACAGGTAATGCTAAGATTCATAGGGAGTCTTAATTATAAATGATTTTTCAATTACAACATACTTGTCTAAGAAAATTTTCCAAGAGCGTTGGAGATGTACAAGAAATATACATAGGATTACAAGGTAAATATAAATAAGTTTTTGAAATATTACATACGATGCCATTTTCTACTTACTGCTAAAATAGTTATGACTTGAAATATTTAAATATTTCATAAGAGGATCAAACAACAATATATATTCACCAAATTGAGACATGCTTCACATCATTTTAAAAAAAAAACATAGCCTATAGTTATAAAATTTTAATTGACATAAAGAGAAGGTGTCGTGTAGACTTATTATGACCACAATATAGTATTATCATATAATCACTATGATGTTTGTATTAAATATACCATTGGACCCAACATAGAATTATGTTATTTGCTTCTATGGATTCAAAAGCTTTGAATGTTCCACACAACCATCCTTTAATCTATAGAAATATAGCTATTACAAGTAAAATTTCCTCTTAAAAATCCTTTGATCAGCTCAAAAATTCTAAAAGTGATCCTCAGTTTGTGTTTAAGGTCATTCACTTTATATAAACTTATAATAGGTATGGATGGAAAGTACCTACCATGTTGATTCATTTATCCAAATAAATTGATTGGATCATACAACTAACAAACTTCCAATATTCTTTTGCTCTCGATTGATGCTTAATCATCTATATGCAAATACATGCACCTAGGAAGATCATTTACTTTAAAATAGTATAATACCATTAGATGATGCAAGAGCATTCCTAGTTGTAAAGCAATCTTGTATCAACCAAAAATATTTATTTTCTTGTAATTCTATCTATAGCTCTCCCAACAATTTATTTTGTATTTTTTTGTTGTATCATTTCTCAACTCACAAAGGAGGATATTGGTTCTACTCGAGGTCATCTACTTCATTTCTATATTTCAGGTGATTTGCATTCGATTTCAAGAAGATATTTCTCTTAGAATTTCATTGTCATTCTTAGTTAGAGCATTTGGGGCCAACCTAGTCTAGGCTTGTTGTGCAAACCTTTTCCAGAACATCTGAAGCTTAATGGAACATCATACAAGGTATTTTAGGTCTAGGAAAATATTTTTGGAGATCGGCAATACATTTCATCTCACAAAATATTATCTTTTCATATTATTTGGCTGACCTACATGTTTAATCATGCATTAGATTTGTAAACCCTTTGGGCCGATGTGGATCATAATTGGAGCTAGAGATTCATATTTAAGATCATTTTTAATCCATTGGAAGGAGGTCAGTGCAATTAGTTAGTAGTTTAGGATTAGAATTCAAGAAGTTCAAATAATCAAATTTGACCGTTAAATAAGGCCTTGGGCCAATTATAATATCTAAATGCCCTTGTGCTAGGCCTGTGAGCCCTAACTACCTACATATGAGGCATATGATGTATTTAAGACTAGAAGTTATTGAATCAATGATAATTCATGTTTCTTGAGCATTTTCTTATGTTATTTCTATTGTGTTGACTATAAGCTACACGGTTGGACAATCCTTTCTAAATCCTCCATCCGTGATTGCACCAAGTGGTATCAAAGCAAGTTTACGAGTCCTGAGAAGTTGTTCCTTGTGGTGAATAGATTTTTGACTTGAGTTAGATTGCATGTGTTTTCAACTGAGTGCCAATTGTGAGTCAGTTGAAACCTTATAGCTAGATCATTGAATTGAGGAAGTTGTACCAGATCCAAGGGGAGAGATGCCACCTAGAAGATCACCTAATATAGGAAATATTGTTGGAAGAATGAATGATATCTTGGAAATGATGTGAGCAATGAGATTTTTATTGGATGTTGTAGAAGAATATAGAAGAAGAGGTTTAAACCTTAGACATGCAAATGAAAGTGATGATGATAAGTTAGATCATGTTGTGAATCACAATGAAGAAAACCTAGAAGAATAAGAAGTTTCAAATTAGGTAAAGATGTTGAAAGCTATTTCAAAGATTGGTAATAGACTAGGTAGAATTGAAATACAAAATTATGTGGGAAATTTAAGCCTCAAGGAATTGATTGATTGGATCAATGACATGAAAGAATACTTTGAATATCTAGAAAGAGTGATATTTACAAAAACTAAGTTGAAAGGACATGTTGCTATATGGTGGAAATAAGTTCAATTGGATCAAAATAGAAAAGGAAGGAGAAGATCACAAAGTGGGATGGAATGGTGACAAAGCTAAAGAATCAATTCATACTTGTTGATTATGAGCTTGAATTGTTGAAAAGATTTCATAACCTAAGGCAAAAGGAGATATTTGTTAAAAAGTACACTAAAGAATTCTACAAGATGATCATCAAGGCTATACATAGTGATGCAATCAATGAGAAGGTTGTGCACTACATCAATGGACTGAAGAAAAACATCCAAGAATAATTGAGCCTAGTAAAGATGACAATAGTTGAAGAAGCATACCAATTTACACTAAAGGTAAAAGAAAACTAACAAGAAGTTTGAATAGAGAAAAAGAAGCAAATCAAAATCCAAAGAACAAAGACATATGCAAAGAAAAATAAGGACAAGAAACCCTACCACGGTGAAGAGAAGGACAATAATTCATATCATAGAGGAAGAGAGGATAGAAATTTCTACTATAGTGACAGAAGAGGTCATAGTTCTTATTGCAATGATGGATATAGGAGGGATGAAAGAATATCTAAGAAGATACCATTCAGAGGAACCTATTTCAAGTGTGGAGGTGAAGGACATAAATAATTTAAGTGTCATCAAGGGAGTACCAGAAAGAGGACTAATAATATTAGAAGAGAAACTTATATGGATGAAGAACCTATTAGATCCCCTAGTTTGGTTGGGAAACCTAAGAAAGTCAATTCATTAGTGATAAGAATATCTTTGATGCTTGAAGAAGTAATTGAGGAGCTACTGTGAAGGAATAATTGTTCTAGGACAAGATGTAAATCTAGAGGAAAGATATGTAAATTTATCATTGATAGTGGTAGCACTAACAATTTAGTTTCAAACTAGATGGTAACCAAGTTGAATTTGAAGAGATTTAAACATCCAAAGCCCTATAAGATAGCATGGATTCAGGATGAACATATTATTTTGGTAAATGATTAGTGTTTCGTGAAATTTTGAATATAGTATCATATAATGATGAAGTGTTGTGTGATATTATGCCCATGGATGCATGCCATTTACTGTTAGGAAGACCATGAAAATGTGATAGAAAAGAAATTCAGGATGTAAAAGGGAATACCTTTACTATAACTTTAAATGGAAAGAGAACTATATTGATACCTTTGGGAGATGAGGACAAGAGTGAAGTTCTTACTACTGATAGAATATGTGTGGTAGATGGAAGGAAGTTTCTAGAAGGATTAAGGAATGAGAACATGTGTTTTGCATTGAATCCAAAGAATTGTAGTAATATAGAGATATAGAATTATACTGCAAAAGATAAAGATCCACCGCAAAAAGTAGTAGAGTTGTTGATTGAGTATGAATATATCATATCAGAGAATGTACTAGATGGACTACCACTAGTTCATAACATTAGTCATCTTATAGACCTAATACCTAGAGACAGTTTTCCTAACAAATCAACACATAGGATGACACTTCTAGAAAATATGGAGTTGAATAGATATATACAAGAGTTGTTGAAGAAGGGATTGATCAGAGACAACTTAAGCCCCATGTGTGGTACCTGTTGTACTAGCATCAAAGAAATATGGATAGTGGAGAATGTGTACAAACTCAAAAGTAATAAATAGGATCATAGTCAAGTGTAGATTCCCATTGCCAAGGATGGATGACATTATGGACTATTTGAGTGGAGAAAAGTATTTCACAAAGATTGATCCAAAGAGTGGATACATTCATATCAAAATCAGAGAAGGAGATGAATGGAAGACTACATTTAAGACTAATGAAAGATTGTATGAGTGGTTAGTGATGCCTTTTGGATTGACTAGTGCACCTAGCACTTTCATAAGATTGATGAATGAGGTAATGAAGCAATTTTTGAGTTTTTTATTATTTACTTGGATGATATTATAATTTTTAGTAAGACTAAGGAAGAACATTTGTGGCACATTAGACAAGTATTGCAAAGATTGAGAGAGGAGAAGTTGCTGATAAACATAAAGAAGTGTATTTTTATGAAGAAAAAGTTGGTGTACTTGGGTTTTATCATTTCTGTTGAAGGATTGAAGATGAACCTTCAAAAGGTTAGAGCAATTGTTAGTGGCTGACAAAAGTGAACATTGGAGAGATAAGATCATTCCATGGGCTAGCAAATTTTTACCATAAATTCATTAGGATCTTTAGTAGAATTAACATGCACCCATAATAGAGACAATGAGAGGAAATAGGAAAGACTTTAAGTGGATATCCAAAGCACAAAGAAATTTTGAATCACTAAAGAAAAAGGTGACACAACAACCAGTGTTAGCATTACCATATTTTGACAAAGTATTTCAAGTTTATTGTGATGCTAGTGGAAATGTAATAGGAGCTGTGTTGAGTCAAGCAAGAAGACCTACAACTTATTTCAATAAAAATTTGAATGATTCTAAAAGAAAATATTCAATTTTATGATCAATAATTTTATGCCACAATTCAAGCAATGAAGAAGTGGAAACATTATTTGTTGCATAATTATTTTGTGTTGTATATTAATCATCAAGCCTTATAGTATTTGAATAGTTAGGGTAAGTTAAATCAGAGACACATGAGATGCATTGAGTTCTTGCACAATTACACATTTGTGTTGAAGGATAGGATTGGTAAGTCAAACAAATTTGTAGATGCATTAAGTAGGAGAAGGAATTTTTTGACAAGAATGAAGATAGAAGTATTGGGTTTTGAAGAACTAAAGCATATCTATGAAGATGATCTATATTTTTCTAAAGCATGCAAGTCATGTAAAGAACGAGTATTGACAGACAAGAGTCAATGGTTGGATTATTTTATTTAAGAAGATATGTTGTGCAAAGGAAATTGGTTGTGTATTCCAAAGAGTTCAATGAGGGATAATTTGATGGAGAAACATAATGGAGGACTTGTAGGAAATTTTGGGATAGATAAGAAAGTAGCTTCGGTGAGTGAGCACTAATTTTGGTTGTAGATTTATAAGGATGTCAGGGAATATGTTCAAATTTGTAGAATTTGTTAAGTAGTGGAAGAACGGAAAAAGTACGCCTTTTACTTGCTTGATATTGGAATAATTCATGATAAATTGAACTTAATGTCGCCTTGATCTAGTGTTGTGAGGTGTTTTACACATCCACATTAGGTCCAAGGGGCACTTTTTAAGCCAAATTAACCTAACTCTATCCTAATTTAATGTTGTAAAATGTATTTATTTACATCTTCACATTAAATTTGAGAGGCTTAACTAAGTGGACCTAATGTAGTGTTGTAATGTGTTTTACACATTCACATGGGATTTAGGGCCCTTCTAAGCTAAATAAACTCAATTTTTCCTTAATTTATTGTTGTAAAGTGTATTTAATTACACTTTCACATTAAATTTTTGACCCCATTACATTTATGACCTATATATCATCATTAATAGGCCCCTATGACCCCATATTGTGCATCCTAAGGAATATTTTGATAAAATTTGACAAAATCAACATATAAACTTAATTTCTTCACTCCCTGACATTCTAGCAAGAAAAATAGCCCCTTTGGGATGCATTTTCCACCTTGGGAAAATGATTCCCATTTAGGTAGAACTCATTTTCCCAAGATGGTGAATGAGTCCCATTTGAGCTATTTTTGAGGTTTAAGTAGGAAAAATTTGGTTTTAAGTTAAAATTTCTCCTATGTCAATCTTGGGGATCAAATTAATGGTCATGTGAGTGGATTACCTATATAAAAAAGTTTTCAAATCATTATTTTAGGAGCTATTCAATTTTTCAAGTCAAGCATTCCAAGTCTTCACAAAGCCATCAAGATAGCTTTCAAGATCATTCAGGGGTAGTTTCTCCATCAATTGTTTCAGTAATTCAAGATCCATTCTCATGGAAAGGTTCTAATTGTATTATTTCATATTCATGCTTTATTATCTTATTTCATCATTTGGTTTAATTACCTAAAAGGGGTTTGACCAAGGAAAACCCCTATTCCCTAACAATCAACACTTTTTTTCTCTCTTTGTGTGATTGTAGATTTAGGTGCTTTGAAGACTTGAAGATCATTGAAGATTAGGTTACAAGCTTGTTGGAGTTGTCCCCCTATTTTTTAGGTCATAATTTCCACTAAAAGATAATCTACAACCCCAAAATCAAGGTTTTGGATTTGGAAACATAGAGGAACAGAAAGAGCAAAGTGAGGTGCAAATCAGAACTTTGAAGTTCTAGAAAATCCAAACTAGAATAATTCACCAAGAGTGGCGAATGAGTCCCACTGTAGGTGTTTTTTAGAGATCTTTGCAGATTTGGATACCCATTTGCTCAGAACCTACTCCGTACAATTTTCCAAAACTAGGACTGATTTTCCCAGAATGGCGAATGAGTCCCACTAGGCTTGAAAATTAGTAATTTTAGGATTTTAGAGCTCCATTCCATCTCTCTCAAGTTTCTAGGTGCACACTTTTAGTTTTATAGTTTTCTATTTTGTTTCATTTACTTTTCTAGTTCATTTCATGGTGCATTGCATTCAACTAGGGTTTAGCATTGCATCTTGCATTTCATTATCTTTTCCAAGTTTATACTTGGTGGTGAACCCCTCATTAGATCATATTCATTTCCTAGGAAAACCCTATTGCAAGATTTCAATCTCCTTTGCATTGGGATCTATAGGGTCATCCTTGAGTGGAATATCTTTGAAAGTGGGTGTGAATCAGCTATATCACAACGCCCATCACATTTTAATAGGTTCCAAGTAGCAAAAGGGAGCAATCAAAATATTGGATTTTATAAACCTTTGATAGTACCAGAGAGACCTTGGGAAGATATAAGCATGGATTTCATATTGGGATTACCAAGAACATGAAGAGGATATGATTCTATAATGGTAGTAGTGGATAGATTCTCTAAGATGGCACATTTCATTCCTTGCAAGAAGACTAATGATGTTGTGCATGTTGTTGACTTAATTTTTAAGGAGATTGTGAGATTGGATGGATTACCAAAGAGTACTATTTCAAACAGGGACACCAAGTTTATTGGATACTTTTGGAGGACATTGTGGAATAAGATGAAGATAGATCTAAAGTTTAACTTAACATTGGAACCTCTTAAAATGGAAATGGGGTATTAAGTGTTATCATATGGTTTAGGAAATAGAAAACACCCACTTTCAAGCTATTCCATTTAAGGGTAACCCTAGAAATCTCAATGCAAAGGAGAAATAAATCTTGCAATAGGGTTGTCCTAGGGAATGAATGTAAATTGATAAGGGGTTCACTACCAAGTTAAGGCTTGGAAAGATAAATGAAATGAAATATGCACAACACTATTAAACCCTAATTCAAAGCAATGACCTATAAAATGGCCTAGATATGTAAATGAAACAACACAGAAAGCTACATAAAGGACTATGTGCACCTAGAAATCTAGAGATGGCTAAATGGAGCTCTGAAATGCTAGAATTTTTGTCTTTAATCTTGAGTGGGACTCATTTGCCTTGAGTTGGGTGAATTAGTCCATAATCTAGTTTTCTATGTAAGAACAAGAATCTTCCAAATGGGTATTTGAATCTGCAAAAATCTGAATTTTGACTGAAACTGGGACTCATTCGCTAGAAGTGGTGAATCGGTCCAGTTAGAGTTTTCTAAAGCTTCAAATTTTTGTCCTTCTCTTTTGTATTTGCTTTGTCCTTCTTCATTGATTTCTAGATCCAAAACCCTGATTTGCAACCTGGAGGTGTTCTCCAATGTTCTCCAAGGCTTGATGACAACTTTAACAACTTTGAATGATATGACAACTTTTCTCCAATCTTGCTCCTTAGGAAATGTACAATGTAGACCTGAAAATCACACACAAAGGAGAGGGGAAAATGTTGTTGGGTTAGTGGATAGGGGATTACCTTGTTCAAACCCCATTTTGGTAATCAAACCTTGAAATAGAATGAAATAGAAATGGAGAATGTTGAATGAACAAAATATAATGTTGCAACTCACCAAACCCTATCAATAAGATGCTGAAAACATGTATACAATGGCTCTAATGGTTGTAGATATTTAATCTTGCTTGAAGGTGAAAAATATTGAATGAAGTGATAATTTGAATCATAAAACCCTATATCACAATTGTTAGCTCCAAAAAAAACATGATGGATGAAATCCTTCACATGATGATTGATGCTTGAATGCTGCTCTAAAATGCTTGATAATCTTCTCTTGAATGCTCTTGAATGCTCTTGTAAACACTAGAATGCACTTGTGAACTCACACTTGCTGTAAGGATGAATACTTGAATGCTTGGGGTGATCTGTTGAATGCTTTGGTGAAAATGAGTGAAAGAACCTTGTATTTATACTCAATTATGCAAGAATTCCTTAAATTACAACACTACAAGCTGACCTCAGATCTAGGAGGATAAAATCCCACCAAGAATTTGAATTAATTTTTATTTTGGGCCACATGGTATTCATTTGCCCAAGGTACAACAAATGAGTCCCACGAAGCATAATTTTGGGGACCATTTTTAAAAATGCTTGGAAAGGTGTGAAACCAAGGTTCGAGGCCCAAAAACCTAGGTGGGAATCATTTGTCCAAGGTGATGAATGAGTCCTAGATCACTAAATCTCAGCCACACAAATTGAAAACACCTCAATTATGATTGGGTAATGATTTGTGTTAGGATTATCATCAAAAAGATGCATTAAATGAGGCATGTGGATGCAAAATAAGGCCAATTAAAGCATAAAAAAGCCCAATTATTGATGACAACCCTAGAAAAGTGTGAAAGTGTGTTAAAACACTTTACAACACTTTAAATAAGGCAAGATTAAGGTTAAAAAGAGGTTTGTTAGGTGCAGTTAATTAATAAAACCTTAGAAAAGTGTGAAAGTGTGTTACAACACTTCACAAACATTTAGTAAGGTACCATTTAAATTTATTAGTTCACAAGGGCCCAAGATCTAATGTGGATGTCTTAAACACATTACAACATTAAATCAAGGAACCATTAAGCCCAGTCTACAAGGAGGGCCCAAACAAGCAAGGGAAATGCATAAGGGATACTTTTTCTATTACCACAAGCATATCACCCATAAATAGATGGAAAAATAGAGGTAGTAAACAAGATTTTGGGTAAATTATTGAGATGTTTGGTTGGAGATAAAGCAAGAAATTAGGATATAGTTCTACCACAAGAATAATTTACATTCAATAATTATGTAAACCAAAGCACAAGGAATATAACATTTTAGATTGTGATAGGGATACATCCTAAATGAGTTATGGATCTTGGAGACATTAGTATGGATAATAAAAGGTGTGTGGAAGTAGAGGAATTTGTAGGATTCATGGAAACATTGCATACTTAGGTCCAAAAGCATTTGGAAGACATGACCAAAAAGGATAAGGGGCGGGAAGATGAGAAGAGGAGACATAAGGAATTCGCTATTGGAGATGAAGTTATGGTATATCTCAGCTTGGAAGAAAATATTTCTAGTACAAACATAAAATAAGCTAAAGATGAAGAAGCTTAGACCATGTAAGATTCTTAGAAATTTTAATTTAAGAAATGCATATGAAGTAGAGTTACTGAAGAAACTTGATATATCACCTATTTTCAATATTGTAGACATATTTGAGTACAATGAAGGTCAATCAAGTGGTAGTAACAATGAATTTGACTTGAAGGAGTAGTTACCACATCAACTATTGGAGTAGATTGAGAAAATCTTGGACACCAAAAATGGAATAAGCACTAGGAACAAGTAGTACAAGGAGTATTTGGTAAAGTGGAAAGGTAGACCAATGGAGGATTCATCATGGATTTCTCAAGCTAATGTAAACTACTTTGGTCTCATTCTAGCGCTTGGAAAGCGAGTGACTCACTTTTCTTCCAACCTTGGGTGTCTAATGTAGGAGCATCCATGGTAATAAAAAAATCATGTATCAACCAAAAATAATTTGTTTCTTGCAGTTCAATCTATAGCTATCTCAACAATCTCTGGTATTTTTCCAATGTATCATTTCTCAGCTCATGGAGGTGGATATTGGTTCTACATGAGGTCATCTACTTCATATCCAAATTTTAGGTGATTTACATTCATTTTTAGAAATTTGTCGCTCTCAAAATTTCACTGTCATTCTTAGTCAGAGCATTTGGGGCTGACCTGGTTCAAGTTTATTGTGCAGACTTTTCTTAGAACTTGTGGGGCTTAATGGAACATCATAAAAGGTATTCTAGGTCTAGGGGAACCTTCTTGGAGATTCACAATATGTTTCATTCCATGAAAGATTATCTTTTCATACTATTTGGATGACCTACATGTTTGATCTTGCATTGGGTTTATAAACCCTTGGGACTGATGGAGATCATAATTTGAGATAGAGATTCATATATAAGGCCATTTATAATCCATTGGAAGGGGGTCAGTGAAGTTAGTTAGTAGTTTAGGATTAGAATTCAAGAAGTTAAAATATTTAGATCCGACTATCAAATAAGGCCTTGGGCCAATTGTAATATATGAATTCCCATGCAACAAAACTGTGAACCCTAACTACCCACATATGACGCATATGATGCATGTAATACTAGAAGTTGTTGATTCAATGATAATTCATGTTTGTTGAGCATTTTCTTGTGTTATTTTTGTTGTCTTGATTCTAAGCTGCATGGTTGGATAGTCCTTTTTGGGCCCTCCATCTGTGACCACACCATTAGAATATTCCACTTCACAATCTATCAATGTATAGATACCAATGATGTCATGTTATACTACTCTAATTTATGTCTCTACTAGGAACCAATATACCATGGTAAATAAAAATCTTCATATGAATTCATAATCACTATGACTCAATAAAAATATATAAATATCATCATGAAATATCTATAAAATCCTAGCTCAATTTATTCATAAGCACAATGTGTACCATTTTGGAAATCAAAAGATGAATATTAACTTCCCTAGCCATTTAATAAAATCTAGAACTCAATATTTTGTCAACGAAAATAAAGGAAACAACTCACTTAAGCAAAGAGCAACCTTCACAGTAGGTAAACCTTTAAGACCATTAGAAATACACACTAAGTAACTATTGTTGACCTCAAATCTATACTTTTACTAATATGGTCACCACAAACTTTAAATAATAAAGTACAATATGGAAACTAAATTATGCAGAGAATTTATAGGGCAATATGGTCCACATAGAATATACAAACTTTTATGCTCAATCAACAAAAATAGACAACATAACAATATAAAAGTATCCTTAGACCAGTGATCACACTATGCATGTCAAACTTCAATCCTAAATATGTGAATATTGTCTTTTATTGAGCTTCGATATAGGTACTCCAATTCATTATAAACATTTTAATCTCTAGCATCTAACTTGGTGGTTGTTAAAATATCATTAAATTTATTTTTTGCTAGGAATTCCATTATAGTCAAAACATTAGAATCCATTTAGCAATTTGAACAAGTTAAAAAATGAGTAAAGTAGTCATGCAAGATATCTAATTTGTCCTCTTCAATGTACACATTAATGTTAGTTGACACTCTAATGCTCTAATGATGCTTTAATTAGGTAATGTATGTACCAATGGATAGATTAAAGCTTGTTCTTTTATATAGCACCCTATCATACAAATCAAATATTTCAAACTTAAGCTAGCAAGCAATGACTAGTTGGAAGCAAGTTAGTTTGGGCCTATGATTAAAATTTAAATTAAAAATTTTAAGGGACAAAATCATAGATATAATTATGAACTACATTTGTGAATTTGACCTTGCTCTTTTGTAGATTCGACCTCAACTAAAAACTAAGGAGTCTGAAATTTAAGTCCAAATCCTTGAGATTTACCAAGATTAATTACTAACTTTTACATACAAATATTCCACTTAAATATTAAACACATTTAAATCAAATAGGTCAAACTGAATAAAAGTTTTCCCTTACACTTTTTTTTTTAATGAATTCTATTAGTTATTGTAACTAGTGATTTTTTTAGTGGCTAATATTCGCCAATTGGCTAATAGTTGAAATTTGGGAATCCAAAATTGGCTAATAGTTTGAGCTATAACATGACTTGAATCGCCACATTTTTACAAAATTTTGTTATAGTCTTATTTAAATCACCAAAGGATTTAGTTTATTAAAAAAATTTACTCAAAAATTCACCACAATATTCGATACATGATTATTTTAGATTCGCCTAATTTTTATAAATTATAGTAGAAATCTATATTGATTCGCCAATAGTATATCATAATTATTAGTTGCTTTAGGGAAATATTTCTAATCTTTAGTTTCCACCATTGATTTACAATACAATCTAATGGACCTTGTTGTATTCCATGAGGTAAAATGTACCCACAATTTGTAATGCTCATGGGGCTCACAATTTTGGGTCTCATGAACATTTTAGATCATGGGTATATTTTACCTTGCAAAGTACAATGAGGATCATTAGATCAATGATCCAAAAGTGATTTCGAGCCTTATGATAATTATAGATTGTGGGTACATTTTACCTTGTATAATATAATGAGGGTTGTTATATTATGTTTTAAAACAATGGTGGCCCAAGTAAATATGATATAGTATACTCCTTAAACCCATTGAAAATTTCCACCCTCGGGCCCCTACTTTTCCATCAAAAATATTTCTAGATTGGATGGATTCGCCATCATAATTATTTTTCAAGTTTCGCCAAAAAAAATTATAAAATTTTAGTGATGTAAAAAAAATCGCCAATAAAATTAATACTCTTTTCTCAAAAAAATGAAAGTTTTGCAAATAGAAATTAATATTTTTTCCTAAATAAGTGAAAGATTCGTCAGGATTTTATATCTTTTCCAAAGGAAGGTTTCTTAAGGTTATCACTGATGTAACATTACAACCATAAATTCATTATAATTTCTAATAGAAACTTTTACAATACAAAATAAATAAAAACTAAAATAATTTTTATTTGAAAATTGGAATCGACATCAAAATAATTTGATTACCATTTGATGCTATTATTGCTATTATTGCTACTTATAAGTAATGTTCTAACAGAAATCGTAGCAGAAACAAGCCGATCCCCGAGAGCTCGGATGGCAATGCCCATCATATAAATCTTCATCGTATACACATGCATGCTGGCAATCATAATCGCTCAGGCATGGCCCGTGAAAAGTACCGCTGAATCTTCCATTACACTCATCCGCATCGCCCACTTGTAATCCTTTACAAAATACACTAATCAGTTCATATAATCTTACTGTGGATATATATAAGAAGTCACGTAAAGATCAATGTAATCTCCTCGTGGGTAACGCTTATTGTTGCTTTCAGTCGGCTCCATTATTCTAGAATAGCAAGCAACCAAGCACTAAGAAACGTCCTATGTGTTTATATGAGATGAGAATATGGTGACGAATATGTCTGTTTTCTTGTATAGAGACATTTGTAGCAGTATTATATATATTAATAGAGAGTATATACTAGAGAATTTATGATAAATACAATTTATTCTGTTTTACTTTATTTGTTAAATTTATTTTATAGTGTTTGCATAAAACTATTAATAGAGTATATATCAGCTAGTTTATGATAAATACAATTTATTTTGTTTTATTTGTTGAATTTATTTTATGGTGTTTGCATAAAAGTATTTTAATAGATTGTGATTTGAAATTATAAAATATAAGGTTTAAATATCAAACATGGGGTTTGATTAAGGCAAACTCCCTTTCAAACAAAGCAACTTTTCTCGTTTTATATGCATAGATTACAAGTTAAAGAAGGATTGAAGATCTGGAAGAGTAATTTAACATTATTGCATTTGTTGCTTTCATTGTTGTCATGTCACAGAAGCTCATATTCAAAATATATTTCTAGCTTTTCAATAGTGGAACCTATGCAAAACAAAACCTAAGATCCTACCTCAGATGATTGTAAAAAGAATTTTCAGGACCCCTAACTAGGACCTATTCGCCCTAGGGTGAACCTTTCCTTTAGTAGAGCTCAAAATCAACTTTTGATGACTGGTACATGTGTCCTTACCCTTCTCAGATCTACCTGCAAGTTATGGTTTTCGTTTATGTACTTTCAGAAATTTGTATTTCATGTTCTAGGTCTTATAGTTCATTTAGTTTGAGCATTGTATATCATTCTAATTTGGTTTCAAATCTATCTCGTTATCCTACTACCCAAAGGAACTGAGATCTAGGTCTGATTGACTCATCTTTGAGGTTGATAGTCAATCTCTACTCCTTGTGATCTCTTTCCTAATGAAATGTCCCTAGGGAAAGACACATATTGTGGATCCTTAAATTCCCATTTAGTGTCTTTTTCCCACCATTTCAGTCTCCAGAACCATAGAGAATATGGAGATGATATATAAAACAAATATAAAACAAGAGTCCAAACTTATATTTAAATGCATCAAGATCAAATCATTCAAGAACTAATAGAATCAATTATTCAATTTCCAAGAGATCTCAATGTTAGACAATTAATAGCACAAGTACCCCCTCCTATAAATAATGATGAATTACATAAAGTACATGTACAATGACATTACTGAAGTGAGAATGTTAGGAAAAAAAGAAAAGAACAAAGGGATATAATTTAGTAAAATATACTATCACAATTCTCATGTAAGGACTTTTAAATATACCAACAACCTAGTTTATGGCCTCTTTGTCTCATCTAATTTTTTTGTTGATTAAGTAGTAATGGATACCCTTAAAAGTATTCAATTGGGCTCACCATCCACTATAGTATATAAATTAAAGAAAATATATCCATATCCTTTTGAATGTTCAATTATTCAAATGCCTTTTCCTCTACACTTTCAAGTACCCAAATTCAAAAAATACAAAGGAAAAGGTGGTCCAAAGAGTCATATATTTGAATTTTAAATTACTTTCCATGAGGTTTCCTAAAATTATTATTATCTATGTCACCTCTTCCCTCATAGTCTAGGTGGATGAGCTTTGTGTTAGTTTAATCATCTACCTAAAGGGATAGGAAACAAATTTCCCAAAATTGCATTGAATTTTGTAAAAAAAATTCATAAAATGTTAAGCATGAATTGTAATTCTTGATATTTGCAATTAAAAAAAATGTGATGAGGGATTTGTTGCTTTACTTCAACAATAGTAAAGCCTAGCTAGTAGGTTTTCAAGGCTTATACCTAAGAAACATATTGTATATGTTGTTCTTACAAATATTACTGATAAACTCGTATTCCATTTACAAGTAAATTATGTATCCACCTTTGGTGAGATCATTGAAAAAGGAAATCAAATAAACATGGAAATAATTGCTAAAGGGCTATTTTTTTACCAAGCGTCAAGATAAAAATGACAACGAAAATGAAAAGCTTGATTCTTAAAAAATATATCGTCTATGATGACATCAATGATATGAAAAATGTACGAAAAGTTTAAAACACAAATAAAATTGCATTTCCGGTGGGATCACATAGAAAGAAGAGAGAAATATCAATACATAATCTTGTGTGAACCATTAGAGAATGTATTGAAGAAAATTTTACAAGAAAACATGATTAGCTTCCCACTTCCTAATTTTTATAAATATGAAAAACCTAAAATCACATGGTATAAAGGACACAAATATTATGAATACCACTACGTCAATGGATATACAATGATAAATCCATCAAACCCTCAAAAAATGCAATCGTTAGGATTTAGAGAGATTCCCTAGCACACATTAAAAACAACTCCAAGATGTAGCTCATAATTAAGTGTGACATCATCCGTGATCTTCCACTATCGATCTTAAAGTGAAAATTAGAGCAATGATGTACGCTTTAAGCTCCTATTGGTATGAGACCTTCCTAGTCTTGTGCACAATGAATGTGTGGCTAAATCGAATGCCAAGCTCAAAATAATTACTCAAAATGTAAGCTTTCAAATATTCCCTAGGGGGATGCAGTGTGGGGTGCATGACACTATTACAAGGGAAATACAAGATTCTATATAACCAACCCAAGAACCAAAAGAAAATAGCTTTCCACACATATGATGTGGAAAGCAAGATTGACCATATGTTAACCACCTATTTATCTTGAGACCCTAGGCACATTGCTCCCTTGGCCTTCTCTATGTATGATTTGTGCAAAATCCTTTCATTTGGAAAAGTTGGAAGAATCAATTTTGAGGGCTTTGTCTCCATTTTACAACCATGGTTTGCTAATGTGTTTATTGTTGAATTTGCTTCCTTGTGACAATGTGTAATTTTTACTGAAACAAAACCCTCAAGGAGTTCCCAAACTGGTCTCAAAATATAAGAGATGGCCCAATTTTTGGCTTGCTTGTTTTTGCATGCATTAATAATATTTAATGAATCTCCTTCAATGTGAATATTTTTGACTTGCATATTTTTTGCCAACTTGACATGGATGCTAATAATCCATGAGCTTCTTTTGCATTATTAGTGCCCATAGGTAACTTTAAAGACAATCCTTTTAAAAATTGTCCTTTGTCATTATGAATTACACAACCTAACCTTGATATAACCAGATTACCTTTAGATGCACCATCAAAGCTAAGTTTTATTAAATTTGGGGATGGAGCGTGCCATTTGATTATGCTTTTTTCCACCTTCTAAACCTTATAATATGCACCTTCATTTAGAACCTTGAGGAGGGACTAGAGCTTTAACATTTCATTCTCCCAGCTTGAGAATGAATTAGATGGGTTGGCTTTCTCAACACATCTACCATTACTACTTCTGATATATTTCTATCCAATTTTTTGAAGAAATTTTTCAAATCTAGAGATCTATTTATGAAAATCCTTCTATTTCACTCAAGCCATATGTTCTAAACTAGTAGTGCAGGAATCACCACCTTTAATGTATCAAAAATTGAACCTTTATATAATAACAACCAACTCTAAAATAACTCTGAAATAGTGTTTGGTAGGAGGAAAACCAATGAAGCTTATTTTGGATCCAATTCCAACATGTTTGAGCAAAGCTACAATGAAGCAAGAGATGATCCAGTATTCCTTGACAAAAACCACATATAATACAGTTGAAAGGTTGAGCTATGCCTAACTTGGAAAGTTTGCAACTTGTGAGAACCCTTTGTGGAGAGATACCAATATAAAAGAACCTGATTTAGGTAGGATTGAGGAATTCCATCAGAGCTTATATGGTCATTTTCCTAGTTGAATTATGTCTTCGAAGATTAGAGATTTATAATCCATCTTGACATTATATTGACCTAACTTAGATGGGGCCCATGTAAGTTTGTCTTCAGCATTTGAGAGTAGATTAGTGCTTGAGTCCAAAATTAGTTGTAGCTTTTTCTTCTGATGTTGGGAAAATGAGAGATTGTGGAAGTTTCTCCATGGAACATTAGACTAAAAGTTTGAGTTGTCTTTTTGTTACATAATTTTTTAATTTTGAGCCACAAACTACTTTTACACAATCCTAAGCCTCCTGTAAACCATCAATTAAACGTAATGGAGGATTCCCATTCCATGAATCATCCAAAAAATTAATCTTTTCTCCATTATTAATGGTCCATGAAAGGAAAGGGGATATTAGATCTCGACATGTGATGATAAAATTCCACATTTTTATCCTTCCAATAGATTTTCTAGAGTGAAGACTTTTTCCAACTCTCAAATCCAGGTATTTAGATCTCATGATTCATCTCCATTTTGATGAGGGATTTACATACAACTTCTAAGTTATCTTTGTATCTAAGGCTAATTTTCTCAATTCTAGGTTTTGTAATCCAACACCTCTAAAAAATTTATCTTTGTACAATTTGTTGAGGAAACAAGAGGTATTTTTCTAGAATGGTCTAAATTTCCTTTCTAAAAGAGTTTTCTTGTACCTTTGACAATTTTCTCATGAACCCCTCTTGGTATTTTTAGCACTGAAAAAAAGTAATTTGAAATAGTGGATAGGACTACTTTTCCTATGTAGTAAGTCTCCCTAATAGCGGCATCCATCCGCCTCTCCATGATGATACTCTATTTTGAATAGACATAGATATTTTATTTTAAAATGAAGCTTTTTGAGCCCTTGCAAAGAAAGGAATACCCAAATAACTTCAAGGAAAATTATTCTGACTAAATTCTAGAATTGAGAGAATGTTGACAATGACCATAGCACTTGTATTTTGGAAGAAGATTTTTTATTTCCCCATATGGATTACTTTTCTCGAAGTTAGACAATAGTTATCCAACACATACTTAATATTCTTAGCTTCATGCATGAAGGGATGGCCAAATAATAACGTATCATCTACAAATAAGGAATTTGTGCAAGATATGTCTAATATCAATATTTTTATGCCATGCCACTTACTTGATATATGGATGGTTGAAATTTCCCTAGTTAAAACTTCTACAATCAGGATAAAGAGAAAGGGAGAGAGGGGGTCTCCTTGCCTTACTCCTTGAGAATCAAAGAAGAAACCAATCGATGATCCATTTATGGGTACTGAATAATTTTTTTCTTGAGATAACGGAGAATCCTTTTGCATCATTTTGTAGCAAAGCCTAGCCTTTCTAAGACCTTTGATAAGAAGTCCTAGATTACTTTATTGTAGGCCTTCATCATATCTAATTTTATAATCATGGCTAGAGTTTTTACTTGATGAATTGGATGCAAGATTTCATGGATATTTCCCATTTAACTCTTTTTTTTCCTAAAAAAACTCCCTTATTCCTTTCAGATCATATTCAGAATAATTTTGTCAAGTCTTAAGGTGATGACTTTTGAAAATATTTTATAAATCATGTTACAGAGATAAATAGGTCTAACACCTACAAATGAGGAAGGGATTTTGTTTTTGGGAATAAGGTTGATATGAGTAGTATTAAGCTCTTTTATAATTGTGTCATTCTTGTGAGATTCCTCTAAAGCTAGCTAGATATATCTTCCTATAAACTCTCAACATTTCTAATAGAATAGTATAGTAAAACCATTTGGAACTAGAGCTTCATTTGGGGCAAGTGGAAAGACTGTAGTTTTTAATTCTTCCAAAGTGAATGGGGCCATGAGAAACTTGTTATCCTCTGAACTAAGTAAGTTCATGGAATGAAATTTTAAAATTCCGGTTCTTTCCTAGTGATGTCAGGATCCCAATTCACTAGTTTGGAAAGGAGATTAGAAAAGAATAAGATGGCCCATCATGTTGAATCTACAACTCATCTTTTAATAGTTTTTTGGAGGCAGATTTAATAGAGAAAATTGTATTATCATGTGTCTTACCTTAGTCAAAGTGTTGAAGAACTTTATATTCCTGTCTCCCTCTTTTAACAAGGTTTCTCTTGATTTTTTTTCCAATATATTTCTTCTCTAGAAAGAACTTCTTTGAGTTCCTTTTGAATTTGATTATGGAGAACTTGGAAAGACTCATTGTTCATACCGAATGGAATGACATGTTCATTTAGCTCGTGTATTTATGTAGAAGAAGATTTCATTGTTCAAAAAAGATTTTGAAGTGGAGATGATTCCATTGTTTGATCTATCTTTTTATATATTGATAATTTTTTGCTATTCGAAAAAGTTTGGATCCTACCATGAATGGTGCATTCCCCCACCATTGTTTTAGAGGCATAAAGTTGTCATCTCTAAACCACATGTGTTCAAATTTTAACTACGATTTAAGTTTACCTAGAATAGGGTTCCAAGTTATCTCCATTTGAATTGGATAGTAATCTGATCCAGGAAATGTGAGGATAGAAGAAGCATATTGAAAACCACCATTGGACTAGATTATAGAGAGGAGGAACCTATCTAGTCTTTTTGCAATGATAGAAAATTACTTCCTTCTGCTTGTCTAGGTAAATTTACCATTAGTTGGTAAATACTATATTAATGCATTATCTAAGTTGAAGTTATAAAAGTCCTCCATTAATTTTAGAGGGGGAATGAAACCTCCACTTTTCTCTTTTAGAGATGGGTATGTGCAAGATCATGATGGGCCAAACAGGCCCTTAAGTGGCAATGAATATTCAGAAAAATCAGAGTTAGGCAACTTGACGTAAAAATTTGAATAAGTTATCTATACTATTTCAAAAACATGTAAGAATAGAATCTGTGGGAAATTGAATGTAGTTTCTAAACTACTAGGTTAATTTTTTTAAAAACAAAATCTATTTGGTGAAAATTTGAAATTTCAATGCAGTATTACTTAAATTTCAGGAAAAAAATAAGAAGTAGGTGTCTGTTTGACCACCCTAACCATAATAAAATGATGATATTTTTTTATGAGATTTTAGATATAAGTAGAGGACTCATGTCCAAATGTGACGCATATTTTTTTGTAATTTTTTTCCAAGTAAATAATTAATTATGAATTTTTTATTACAACTTTTAAAAAATATAAAAACTCGTATGTCGACTAATCTTAACTTGGTTAAAACCTCATAAAATTCAATTTTTTTTTTTAATCCTATAGTATGCAAACATAGAATGTGACACATATTTTGGATTCAAAAAATATGATACCGCTTGAAAGTTATAGATGTTTTTCAATCAGCCTATCAATCAGGACTTTAGTCGTAATTCTAATAAGAAAATAAATAATAATTATTTATTAAATTCAAAGTAAAGAATAATTTATATTGGTGGAAAGCTGAGAGTCTCTTCTACAAACCCTTTTCGTTTCATCAATTTTGGCTAAAAATAAAGTCGTCAGCCACATGGACGAAGTCTAGAAAAACAAGGTAAGTTGTCAAACATGTTTTTGCGTTGACTTCTTAGGATTGCATGTCCAAGCCAAATACCAAAGCAAGCCCGAGGCTAATCCCTAGGCAATAAATTATGTGTTAGAAATATCGGATATCCGTTTAAATCAGATATCCGTTAAATCGATATCCGCTTTCTAAATCGGATATCTCATGTGACTAGTATTTTATAAATCATGTGAACAGAGAACCAAATTGATATCCGCTTTCAAAACGGATATCCGATTTGCTTTATATGATTTAAAATTATAATCAGATAATATACATTTTATAAAATGCAATAAATACTTTATAGTTTATTTTCATATCTACTTTCCCCTCTCTCTCATCTCTCCCTCCTACCCACTCTCCCTCTCTCAAGGACCTCTCTCACTCACTCCTATGTCTCTCCACTCTTCCCTTAGCCCTCTACCCTTAAACCTTAAATCCTTAAACCCTTAAACCCTTTACCCTCTCTCTCTAAAGACTCTCC
>VDFB02105785.1:381252757-381393971 GCA_007258455.2 Sequoia sempervirens | reverse complement strand
CTCCCACCCTCTCCGACCTTATCCCACTCTCTTAGGTCACTCTCTCACACACTAAGTCCATCTATCTCTCTCCCCTATACCCTTATAACCCTTGACCCTTAAACCCTCTACCATATACCCTAAACCTTAAAGTTTAACCCTTAAACCTTCTACCATATACCATTAATCCTTAGGTCTATGTGTACACAAATTGGATATCCGATTTCTAGACCATTACTTTAAAACAACAACAAATTTTGTATATATATGCTTTTTACAAATCAGATATCCGATTTGTAAAAATCATATATATACAACTATTTTCATTGTTTTAAAGTAACAATCTACAAATTGGATATCCGTTTCAAATCGGATATCCGATTTGTAGACCATTTCCTTAAAACAACAACAAATTTTTTTATATATATTCTTTTTACAAATCGGATATCCGATCCAAATCGGATATCTGATATGGAAAACTAGGATTGGTGTTTGCTTTGGTGGTGTGTACTGACACCCGAGCCTAAAAAAAGTCAACACGATATTTTCGCGGTTTTGGGTCGATGAAAGACGTGTTTTTTTCCTCATTGCCACTTTTTGGCATACCATGATCCTGCACATACCCAGATGTAATAGCATTAAAATTCCATCCTAAAAAAAATAATTCCTTCTTTAACAAATTGATGGTTTTTGTTAGGGAATCCCAATCCCATTTCATAATAGCAGTAGAAGTAGGACCATATATGTTAAAGATTCAAAATATGTGTTGATAACATTCAAGCTTGATGAGCATCCACCATTGTTGGGCTGTGATGAATTTCACTTTGACCTTGAATAGATAATGTAGAAATTTCAATCCTCCTAATGCCCCTACAATAGGAATATTATGTGTTTCACATTTGGTCCATTTATTCTAAATTTCCTTTTTTGTTCATTTGAAAATTTAATTTCTTGTAATAGAAAAATGTCAGCTTCACTAGAATATATCTAATGCTTTATGAAGTGCCTATTTTTAGCGGAATTCAATCCCCTAACATTCCACAAAAGTACCTTCATTGGTCTCAAGGAGAGTGATAAGACCTCCTTAGTCTTAGATAAATATTTTTATCTAGGGTAGTCCGTAAACCCACCGCAATCTCTTCTTGTATTTTCTTTTTCTTGTGATTTTTCCCTTTCTTTGTATTTGTCTTAGGAGAAAAGGACATCACATCAAACTAAGTATGTGTGATTGAGATTGGTTGAGAGTAATAAAAAATTCACTAATTTCATCCTCAGTCATTTCATTAATGATTTTTCCTCCTACTTCTCCTTACAAATTTGTTCTGGCATTTCTGACACACACCTTGAAGGAGTTGTATCAACAAGAGGAATACATTTTATAATATCACATTTATGGCTTCCTACAATGTACTCTTCATTGTGTGGCTTGGGATGTTTGTCTATTTCTAAATCAGTCTAAATCATATGATTGGGATTAGGAGTATCTAATTCCAAAGCCTTATTAGCGATGCTATGAGAGGAAATTCCTTCATAATTCCTTGAGATGCTTCCTCTATCATCTTGCTTAGGTGATGCTTTGGCCATTGAATCTAGAACTACCAAGAAATTTCTTGTTTCACTACTTCCTCTAACTGTGAGTTTGGCATCATAGTATCGAATATCATATCCAAATTATTGCTTTCTAAAACTTGTGAAACTAGGATTTACAATATTAAATTAGGATAATTTAATGTAGACATATGTGTTGGAGATTCATTCTCCCTATTGTGAGCAAGAATCTTTAAAGGAGAGAGACCCTTTTCCAATTAGGTGGCCATCAAATCCTTATTTCCCTTTTTATTCTTTGGTGGAATTTTATTTGAAGCCTCTTTACTATATTCAATGCAGCCTCATCAATTAGTGAAGAGATCTCTAGGAACATGATAAAGTCATTCTTAAAAAGGATTGTTTTATCCACTAGTATATTTTCCTAATCCTTGTAGGCCTCCTAAGATTGTGAAGTAGGATGTAAACATTTTGTGCTAGAATGGGTCATTAGATAGTAGGAATAACATACATTTTCATGCCCTTCTAATAAAATTTCATGTCTCTAGGTCCCATTTTTAGAATGAATTGGAAAAACTCATGAGATATATTTAGTGGTATCTATCAAAATGTAGAGATGAATAGGGGATTCGATATTATAAAAAAATTCCAATAATGCTTCATGACAATTCCTATTCGGTTGCCTAGAATTTCAATTATTTTTAAATCTCTATATTCAAGTGGTAGTGTTTGAAATTGAACCCAAAACAAGACAAAATTTATGTTTGTAGAGAAAGTGTAAAATTTGGGGACCTAAGGCTAAGTATATAGTCCTGACACACATTGGAAGAGCCACATATTCACTTTGAAGACATCATTCCTCGCTTATAGTTTCGAGGAAAGTTAGCAATAAAAATCCACTTTCCTTGATCTATGTAATAAACTTCATTGACTTTCACCTAATGGTCATCAACCAGTTTAATTAGAACATTGTTGGTAGGGTTAAGGTTCCAAAACATACCAATAATATCTCTTTCTTGAGGCTCCCTAATTTGGTAGTTGAGATATTCTTGTAAGAATGTCACTTGGATGTCACATCATGGACTTTTGTTTCTTTCTTGAGCCTTGTTGAATTGCTTTACTAGGAACTGCACTTCCTTTTGTTGTAACTGACACCTCAAGTTCATTCCATTTTGTGGAAATTTTGGGTTTGAATTCTCCTATTATTCCATCTGATAAGTTTCTGAGTAGGATTTTGGTACCGTAGTTTCCTTAGAAAATGTGGATTAAAGGGGGCACTAGATGGGCTTGGTTTTGAGATGATGATATTATTAGGAAAAGGTGTAGGACCCTTCCCACCTTCCAAGTTCTTTGAAAAAGTTCTTGTGCACCCCTAACTCTTGAACTTTCATGCTATTGGTGATAAAATACATGCTTCTTCCATCCCAAAACCCCTTCCTTGTTCAATGTCCTCAAAAAAGGGACTCCTTGTCCCTGGCCCTTGAATTGTTTTAGTTGTTGATGATTTTTAGTCCAATAGGAAGACTTCTGGTAGACCCTACCATTTGGAAACCGTCATTGTGGCCCATCTGTGAATCAAATATTTGAAATTTGTTTTTTGGAGGCATTTCACACTTAGAGCTCTCTAATAATTATTTTATACTAAGGTGATATATTGAAGTTGAAGGTTCACCATCAATTTTTTCTAGTATAAACCTTAGCATTTACTAGAAAATTTACTACTTCCTCTCCCCATCATATCCACCAATTGTAGATCAAATTAATGATCCAAGATTAAATCTCCACCATTTTATCCCCTTTGATTTTTTTATAAATTGGAGCTTAATCCAATATTTTTTATATTTTTTGTTAATAAAGTAGATGTTTCAACATTGAAAATAAACTTAAAAAATTATTCAACTACATCTAATTCATAAGAATGACAATTTGCACAATTTTTGCATTTGTAATTTCATTTTTGTATTGCAATTCTTATTCAAGCTCAATTAGAAGGCAATATAATTGATTTTATTTGGAATCTGATAGATGTCTCATTTTTCATTTTTATTCTATTTGATTTGACCTCTCACACCTATTAATGGCATAAAGTATGAAGTCTTGAAAATCATTATTTTTCCTTTAAAATATGAATAAATATCATGTAAAATTAACAAATTTGAACTCCAATAATGATCAATGGTTCAAATTCACCACTCTTCAAAATTAATAGTTTTGCAAAATATGGAAATGATTAAGTTCTCACAACATTAGTTTATTGATCTTGTTGACAAACAAGGTGAAACTACTATAGTAAAATCCCTTACAAGTGTATACAAATATAAAATTTAACTATTTATCAAAGGAAATTGCCATATGATGATTGTGTAGTTGCATAAAATTAGGGTAAAAGTACAAATATGTGTCACACTTTTATAAAGGAGACAACCAACACTTATCCAACTTTTGAATTTGAATCACTAAAAAGTGGTATATATGTTTTAAATTTTGAAATGATGTAAACTAATAAAATGAGTATTTTTTAGTATATTTTATGTTTGTAGTTTTGAAAAAATAGAAAATATTTGAATATAGTTTTTTATAAATTGATACTATAATTTAGTTGCTAATAAAATAGTAAAAAATGAAGTTACATGAGACACCAATCTTTATATAGTATATTTTTTTCCTTCAATTTTTTTGTGCATATTTATAACTTGAAACTTTAGTGCATGGATTTTTTTTCCAATTTTGATAAATATATATTTTAAATAAGTATTAAAATATATGTGAATTAAAAAAAAATTGTTTCCATTCGACGCCAACTTCCATACTAAAAAATTCTAAAATAGAAAAAACTTATACCATCTTCATATAAATTATTTTATTTTGTGCATCATATTTTTTTCAAAAATTTTAATGTTTTATTATTTTTTCTTCACATGGTAATCAACCTAATCTTTTTGTTGATAACTTAATTTCAGTAAAAGTAAAAAAATAAATATAAATAATAAATAAACTATTAGAATATACATATTTTGAAGAAGAAATCACAGTCAACAATATGATAGTAAAAAAATAGAGGTATGTTGTTTATAATTATGGTAGGTGAGTTTAATATAGGGAAACCTAGGGATGCATCCCCCCACCTGAAATTCTTCGTCCCTGTCCTTAGGACATCCCGGTTATAGGGGGATGACTGGGAGATGGTGCCCTAGCATCCCCTTTTGCTAAGAAAATTTGAGAAATGTCCTCGAAAAGGGGAATGGTGTTGAATAAATGGGGGATGACTAATCATCTTGAGAATGGTCAAGGGATGGCTAAGCCATCCCTCGACTGTCCTAGGGATGACTGGCCATCCCCTGCATGGTGCATTGTTTTAAATAAAATAAAAAAATTTAAAAAGGGACGGCCCTTCCTTCATGGTTATTGTGGTCCCCATTGGTGTTTTCTCTCTTATGAGGAAAAAAAGGCCTCTTTTGATTCATTTATGCATTTGTTTGTTGTGAACGGACAAGATTTTGAGAGAAAGAGAAGTTGCATCATGGTTATATGGTTCAATCATTTAAATACAAATATATCTATATATATATAGATAAATGGAAGCAATCCTTTACTGAATTACAATGGAATTTTAAAATATGTTCAATAGTAAAGGTAAAATTATATAGCCCAATATTTTTACCAAATTTACAAGTTCCTAATTACATTCGGAAACTAAATGATAATGACATTGCCAATAGATGCTCTAAATTGTTATACAAAAAGGGTGCCACCAATTGGGATAGTACACAGTTTTCCCAAAATCTTGTGTCATGATTTCTTAGACTATGTAACCCTTGTCTTTAACATAAAAAATGTTACAAGGTTGCCTGAGCTATAAACACAACCTACTATAGTTTTAATTTTATTTTGAAATATTTTTGGTCTTGTTTTTATTTTTCTTTATGTTGATGCCTAGAGCATGTAGAATAGTGGTTCTAAAATAAATATTTTTGTGGTGAAACCTTTGACATCGAATCCAACTTCTATAATTGAAGCACATTTATTGTAGATGAGTGCATGCTAGACTTACTTACAGAATCCAATAATTTGAATGTGTTATGTACTTAGCCAAAAGTTGATGTGAGGGAAAAGATCAAACCATATGCTCAAGGAGTATACTCTTAGTAATAATAGTTATTGGTGAGTCACACATTAGTACTATAACATGCATTATGTAATTGAGGAAACTCTAGATGGGGGAGATTGATGATATGGTGAAGATTTCATAGTTCAGTACTATACACATAGGCTTAGAGAGTCTTCCAATCATTTTTAATGCCTAGAACCTCTATGAACTTAATCTGCTTCTTTACCTGTTTCAAGTGGCTACCTATAATTTTTTACACTTGTTTTTCAATATCTTTTTACTTTGTAGAAGATAAAGGGAAGAAGAAAGGAATTCTATAAATTTCCTAATAAAAAGGTTGTTGAACAATACTTGAAAGTTCAAGATGATAAAAAGTAAGTGGGAGTTTTATAGTCAATTCAAGAGCTGAAAAGCTATAATTATGAGTAAATGGCAGCAATCATCTACTAAACATATACTTGTAATTTCGATATAAGTTTATAAATTATAGCTTGGAGGTTGTTTCATGATTCATGTATGTTAATTTTGAATTTTGAATGCGTATTTTGACAAATAATGTTGAACTTAAATGTTATATATTAAGGTTCTATAATGTATATTATGTATGAGTTATCCATGTTTTCATATAAATATTTAAAATTTCCCTATATTTTGTATAGATGTCCCCCCACCATCCCCAAATTTAGCCTCAAAATCTAAAACTTGGGGACTTGTCCCACCATTCATTGCCATCCCTGTCCCTGAAACATGGGGTAACATTGGTTTAATATGATTGTTAACATATATATATATATATATATATATATGTTAATTTAATATGATTATTTTAATATGATTGTTAATTTATATATAAAATATATAGATATAGATGATATGCACTTATGCAAAGATGAGTATTCTAAGTCTAGAGATAATTAATAATGATTATATATTTATACACTTTATATTGTCTAATTTTTCCTATTTTTTTTAAAATTAAATGGATTATAAAGGATTGACAAGTTCAAATATGAGTCAAGTAGCCATGCATGATGTCTAATTTGTCCTTGCCAATCTAAAAATTAATGTTAGTTGATACTCCAGTCCTCCAATGATGCTTTAATTATGTGATGGATGTACCAATGGATGGATTGGATTTGAATGTCTAAAATGAATAAGAGGTTGTTCTTTTATAGAATTCCCTCTCATGCAAACCAAACATTTTACACTCAAGCTAGCTAGCAATATATAGTTCGAAACAAGTTATTTAGGACTTGTGATTAAATTTGAAATTTGAAAATTTAAGGGTCAAAATTGTAAAATATAATTATGAAATATTTTTACGAATTCAATCTTACATTTGCAAATTCAACCTTAATCAAGAACTAAAGAACTTAAAAACTGAATCCAAACCCTTGAAATTTGAAAAATTGCTATTAATCAAAATTAAGATTAATTGCTAAATTTTACATATAAATATACCACCTAATTACTATTGAATGCATTTAAATCAAATGTACCACTCACAAAAACAAAATAAAAAAATCCTAAAATAAAATTTTAACCCCTTTTACTATTTTATGAATTTCATTAATTTTCTTAAGTAACAATCATAAACTCATTATAATATCTAACAAAACAATTTACAATAAAAAATAAATATAAACTAAAATAAAATTTTATTCGAAAATTGAAGTAGACATAAAATAGTTTGATTGCTATTTGATGTCATTATTGCTACTTATAAGTGTTGTTCTAACATAAATCGTAGCAGAAACAAGCCGATCCCCGTGAGCTCCAATGGCAATGTCCATCAAATGTATCTTCATATACACACACAACCTGGCAGTCATAATCACTCAGGCATGCCCCCTTGAAAGTACAGCTCAATCTTGCATTACACTCTTCCGCATCGCCCACTTGTAATCCTTTACAATAATACACTAATCAGTTCATATTTTCTGAGATAAATAACTATATTTCTAATCTTACTGTTAAATTCAGAAAGGAGAATGAATAGTACCGCAAAGGAAGACGGCTAACAGGAGTAGAAGCAGCGCACACACATTTCTGCCCTCCCCCATCCTCTCTGCAACTCCAAATCTCAAGATGTAATGTATTCTGTGGATGCAAAAAGATTGAGTCCATGAGAGTATTTATACAAGTGGAAGTTACATAAAGATCAATGTAATCTCCTCGTGGGTAACGCGCATTGTTTCAGTTGGCTTCGATATTCCACAGTAGCGCTAAAAACCGTCCTATGTGTTTATACAAAAAAAGAGAATATGCTGATGAATAAGCCAAGTTTAAGAGATTATGGTGATGAATAAGTCTAGTTTCTTGGTGTTTTACATTTGGATTCATTCCTAAATTCAGACCTTGGGATTTATCATAGTCAAGGCAACTATTGGCTCAAATTTAACCCCAATTTTAGTGACGCCTGTAATTTGTTAAGGTTGATGTCCACAAAATTAATGAACTTGAGAAGTTTGTAGAGTCTTGTTTGTTCACTGTCTCATGTCCGAACTTAAATCTTTCAAATCTAGTGTCTAATGACTTTATTGTTGACCCAGACTGCTTTATATTTAAATTGACTCATAGAACCACATTCAGGGATGGAGAGTTTTAAGTCAAATTCTTCTTGAGCTACCTTATGGGCCTATAATTTTTATTTGTATTTGTTAGGCATCATGTTTTGGTATCCAAATTTTCCTATATTTTCTTTGGACACAAAATGTTGCCATAATTTGATTTTATGTCAATGAGCATACATTTTCAGGACTTGAGAGAGTAGATAAACCTTATTCTATCCATAGTTTCACATATCAGGGAATTTGAAATTTTCTCATATCCGTAAAATTAGATGTATTTCAAATTGAATGAATCAAGTAAAGAGGATTCAAAATGATCTTATAATTTAAGTTAGTTTTGGTTTCATGTAAAAGTTTTAAGCTTATCTTGACTAGTGGACCGAAGTTTTGATTAAGATAAAATTTCTAGTGGATACAAGTTACCCATAAAATTTGGTTATGGAAAAATCACATATAGAAAGAATAAAGAATTTGAAGTTCAATATTCTTAAGTGTCTAGTAAAATTAGAATATTTGTTAATTTTCATTATTAGACATATCATGCATCTAAAGATTTGATAGTTTCAAGTCTAGACCTAGGTTCAAATGAACTTAGACTAATATTCATGCTAGATTTAATATTATTATGTATTTTTTTGTTGATTCAATCATGATCGCATGTTTGATCTATATTTTCTTGCCAATTTAATTCACCATGAATTATTGTATAATTAAATAATTGCTCAAACTATTTTATGTGTTCAAATATGAACCTTTGCTGATATGAAACACAATTCATTCACACATTGAAGTGACCTCTGTAATCTTAATAGATTGTCCCTCATCATTTGATCTTAATTCTTTATATAAATGCATTTCTCCCCAACCTTAAAAGTATAATGTCTTGGAAAAACCTATAATATAAAAAATGCATAAATCATATCATTTAATTATTTGTTAGTTTAATCGAGTTATTTACTATCATTATTGCTACTTCTAAGTGTTGATTGAACAAAAATCATTGTAGAAACAAGACGATCTCTTCAAACTATAATGGAAAGCTTTATCAAATGAACTTATATTGTGTATGCATTGATAGCAACAGTCAAGTACCACTTAATCTATCATTACAATTACCTACATCACCCACTAATAAATATGTATCAAATACAATAATCAATAATCTATGTTTAGATTTTCTAAGACATATAAATAGGTTTCTAGTTTATCTAGTTCAAGCACCATGTATTTATCTTTTAAATTAATAATAATTAAAGAAAAAATAATCAATACTAATCTACAAAATAATTTTCTCGTTTTGAAGTTAAGATGTTTTAAAACTATGTAAAGGGAAAACAAATCCCTCTTTAAACATTTTTTTTTTAGCTGTTTGTTTCAAATTTCAAATTAGTGATTTGTTGTCAATATTTTTTTAGTGGAATTTTGAATTTTCTATTTGCTTTAATTTAAAAAATGTACATCCAATCATAATTATGCATGATCTACAATTACAAGTGATTTCTAATTTTTCTAATTAGTTAAAAATCTATCTCCAATTATAACCATGAATAAGATAAAATTTGAAGCAATTTCTAATATTTTGATATTACAAAAAATTAAACTATTTAAAAGTCTAGATTTAAAATATGTTTAAAACACATATACAAATCTTACATACATACTATTTTAAAAATATATATATTGAAATGACCTACTACTATCACATTGTAGTTTAAAAGTTGTTATTGTTCTGAGGCCCATGGTTATCAATTCCTAGATTTTATTAGTTTCAAGGTTTTAATAGATGTGTTCAGTGACAGTCACAACAATATCTAGCATGCTATTGAGGATTAACAAAGGAACACTTTTCTTCTTTTTGTTTTACCTCCATGTATTTTTATACTTGAATGTGATTTTAACTTAATAATAGGTTATTGGGTAATCATGTGTTTGTGGTATAAAGACAAATAGACAAATGATGATACGAGAAATGTGAGAATCGGGTGCATGAAGTTGGGTACCAATTTTCTAGCCACTTATGAATTTTTTTTAAAAAACGCACTCATGTTATAATGCGAGTGCGTTATAACACACACATGTTATTTTTCATTAAAAATAAAGAAAAAAGTGAAATTATTCTCCTTGGAATACCAACCCAAAGGCTTGGAGGGCATTCCAAACAAGGTTAGAGACGTGTTTTTGCAAATTCTACAAATTTTCACATAATCGGGTTCGTGCTCACCATCAAGATTGCATCTAGTTCAATATTGACAAAATAAAAAACATGGGTAATGTTAGGTTCTCTCTTAGCTATCCAACGATGTAATTTTTTTCACTTTTTGACAATGTTAAGCCTTTCATCCATAATTTCTTTTGTTTGTATGTCTGTTTTTTTCCAAAAAGTAGTGTTTAGTGTTTTTTTTGTTATAAATTAACAGTTCATCAAAATTTCAAATAAATTACATTTTTAGAAACTAGACTCCATTCTACAAATTTTTAAAAAAAAAAGAAAAAAAAAATCAATCATTTTCAAAAAATTGTAGGGGGAGTACGGCCAAAATTCTACTTTTCAGAAAGTGCCCACTTAGAAAATTAGTAAAAAATTAAATATTCATTAAAAAATTATCAGAAAAATTGTGCACCAACTAGATGCTATTAGCTAACTTTTGACTATAGCGATTTTAAAAATACTACAAAAAATCTCACCATGCTCAGGTCATACAAGAGTTGCTATGTTATGTTTTCTGACAAAAACAACACCAAGTTTTGTACATCCTTCTTTTGAACCCCTTAATCTCAACCATTTTCAAAATAAATTAGTAGTTTAGAAAGTAGACTTGGAGCACTTCGATCTTTGTTTTTGTTCCATCTCAAAATTTTGAGTGTAACTATCCTCAATTTCACGTCCAGGGTCAGCATTTCCTGATTTCAGAAAAAAAAAAAGTGGCCACTTAAGCCCCCTTTTTGGGAACCATCTTGGTGCACTTACTAGTCACACAATTATTTTGTAAATTTATTGCATTTGTCGATTTTGTGTCTCACCCATTTTTAAATTCTAATCATTACAACAACCGACCTTTTCTTATATGTGAACAAAATACTAAATCTCGTTGTGACAACTAAAAGTTGCCCTTAGTCTATTATGTTTGATTAAGTTTCTAAAATTGTTTGTGTAATTACATTGTATTTGAAATCTAAGCATAGTTTTAGCACATTAAAGGAAGTTATTTTCATACTTTTGTTTACTATAGTTAACTTTTATTCGAAGTCTAGAGTCTAAATTAGTGGAACTTATTGGGTCCAAAGGAATATATATGTTAATGAGACTTTGGCTATTTATTTGATATAACTAAAATTTACTTTAAATATTTTCTTCCATAAATTTATTATTATTGTTGTTATTGTTATGAGGCCCATGGTTGTCAATTCCCAAATTTTATTATTTACAAGGTTTTAATAGATGTGTTCAGTGACAATATTTTTCTATTGAGAATTAACAAAGGAACATTTTCCTTCTTTTTGTTTTACCTCCATGTATTTTTCTACTTGCATGTGATTTTAACTTAATAATAGGTTATTGGGCGATCATGTATTTGTGGTTTAAATACAAATAAACAAATTATTATATGAAAAACATGATAATGAGCATAATAGTTCACATACCCACATGGTCACAATTATTTTGTAAATTTATTGCATTTGTTGATTTTCTATCTCACCCATTTTTTAATTATAATCATTACAACAACCAACCTTTTCTTATATATGAATTACATACTAAATCTCGTGGTGACAACTAAAATTTTCCCTTAGTCTATTATGTTTGATTAAGTTTCTAAAAATGTTTGTGTAATTACATTGTATTTGAAATCTAAGCATAGGTTTTTTTAGCACATTGAAGGAAGTTATTTTCATACTTTTGTTTACTATAGTTAACTTTTATTTAAAGTCTATAGTCTAAATTGTTTAAACTAGTGGAACTTATAGGGTCCAAAGAAATTTATGTGTTAACAAGACTTTGGCTGATATTCATTTGGTCTAATTAAAATTTTGTAAGGGAAAATGAAGTTCAAGTAATAAAGATATTGAATTCTTAGTGCTTTTAATGAAACTTTGGGTATAATTTTTTAGAATAAATGGGTATGTATAGTCTCATCATGGAAAAACATGCCCTTAAGCGGCAAAAAATTCAGAAAAATCAGAGTTAGGCAACTTGACGTAAAAATTTGAATAAGTTATCTATATTATTTCAAAAATATGTAAGAATAGAATCTGTAGCAAATTGAATTTAGTTTCTAAACTACTATGTTTATTTTTTTTAAAAAATATCTATTTGGTGAAAATTTGAAATTTCAATGTAGTAGTACTGAAATTTCAGGGAATAAGTAAGAAGTAGGTGTATGTCTGACCACACTAACCACAATAAAATGATAATATTTTTTTATAATATTTTAGACATAAGTGGAGCACTCAAGTCTGGATGTGATGCATTTTTTTAATAATTTTTTCCAAGTAAATAATTAATTATGAATTTTTTATTACAACTTTTAAAAAATATAAAAAACTAGTATGTCTGACCACCTTAACTTGGTCAAACTTCATGAAATTCATTTTTATTTTTTTTAATCCTATAGTATGCAAAGCATAGAATGTGATGCATGTTTTGGATTCAAAAAATTTGATACCATTTGAAAGCTATAGATTTTTTTCAATCAACCTATCAATCAGGACTTTAGGCTTAATTTAAATAGAAAATTGATAATAATTATTTATTAAATTCAAAGTAAAGCATAATTTATATTGGTGGAAATCTGAGAATCTTCTTTAAAAACCCTTTTCATTTCATCAATTTTGGGTAAGAAAAAAGTCATCAGCCACATACCCTACAAATACCCATCATATCGCCACTTTTTGGCCCATCGTGATCCTGCACATACCCAAATAATTTGAATCATTGAAAGTGACAATAATGTGTATGGATTTTACACATAAATTTTAGTTTATGATAATATAAATTATATAAATTTTAAATTATATCTTATGAGTTAACTATCTAATTAAAATAGTTAACTAAATAATCAATTTAGTAAATTACTAATCAAGTCTACTAAAAATCTAATCAATTTTTCTAAGTCAATATCATAAATTAATAAAAAAGTAAATTATTATTAATTCACCAATCAAACAAGTTGACTACATGTTCATCTCCACCCATTTTGTAAATATATTGCCATCTCTAATGATTAAGATTAAATCTCCACCATTTGATTCTTTCTAAAATTACTATAAATTGGACCTTAATCCTCTATTTTCACCATTTTGAACTAAGCAAGTAGATGTTAGAGCACTGAGCAGCAAACATCACAAATTATTCAAGCACATCTAATCTATTGAAAATGGAAATTTGTATAATTTTTATATTTGTAATTTGTAACGCCCATCATGCAAACCCTAGAGAACAAACATTGCAAAAATTTTATTTATTTTTTAAATACAAAGTAAACATGCAACTAAACATTAAAACATATTCACATTGCACATTAACGTTATCATGTCTAGCTCTCTGGGGCACGCGAGGTCACATCGCATAACAACTATTAACAAAAAGGTAAAAGATGAAACTGAATAACTTATTAAAAGCTACATTCATCATAACATTACAATAACCATTTATAGAAGTGCATCCATGAACCATAAGTAACAATATCATTACATCACATATTACAATCATAATGAATCTCAAACCATAATGTTTACAAAGGTTCCTAAATAATACATCGTCGTTTAAACATTACATTACATGTTCTCAATAAATGAGTTACAATAATTCTCCCATACAAGTGGGATAATACATAGTATAGTAACATCTGAATTACAAAGTGAACAACTGGTACAAGCTCCAACTGAAGAATGTTGATGGGGAACCTAACAGGTGTGGAGCACGTTCCACCCAACCATGTGGGTTATAAATAACCCACCCCCCATGCTCAAAGGTGACAAGGAAGTAATCATGACCATTAATGCCATAACCAATCCCAACAAAAGATAACATAGTACAATAACTCTACAACAACATCAAGGATTATGAAGGACATAAATTACAACATTCATGAGTCAACATAATAAAATTAAAGCCATAAATCTTATCACAACAAAACAAGGCAATAACCATTAACCAAGTAACTAAAGAACAATCATGAAACATTTCCAAATGAAATTGAAACAACAACAAGAATACAATCCTAGAGGCACAAGGGTATCTAGTGGAGAGTGTCATCACATAGCCTACATGGGTTATCCTAGCCCCTCCTCCTACTTGAGGCATCGACCCCATAGGGTAGCTCATGCAGAGCCAATAACCTTTCATGAAGACGAGGTTACGAATTTTTTGACCACGACCTTCTTAGTCTATCATTAGTCTACGATAGCCCTAATGCATAGATGAGGTATCCAATATTATCTTATGTGTTTTTACTACCCATCCCCCTAAGTTCTATTATTAGGTTTTCACTTGTTAAACTACTCTTACGTGGGTTATCTTGAGCCCTTCCTCCTTTTGAGGTGCCAACCCCCACGAAGACCTCGAAACATAACCAAAACAAGGCAAGGGTTGTACCATAAAGAATAAAGCATATATCTCAAAACAAAGACATGCAAGGCATTACCCATCTCACAATAACTCATAATCAAAATCTCAACAAACTCGTACAACCCTTCCAAAATAATAATGCTAAAATCATGCAACATTCTGAGCACAAATACAAGGGTAAAAATCCAATGATAAGAACATGCCTCTGGAAAACTAGGGTTCACAAACTCCAAAAATTGGGTTCATAAGATCGACAGGGTTCCCACATCCAAGGAAAACCAAAACAATAATAAAATGGTAACAACAAAATCTCCTGACCATATAACTCGAGATACCATACACAAAGCTTTTGCAACACAAAATAAACAACTAATTTATTTGCATATACATTTCTATTTTAGTCGATTACCTATTTTACTCAATTTACTCGATTAACTAATTTAACCAACCAGCTAGACTACCTAATTTCCCAATTTCCATAATTAGGTATATATTTCATTTACAATTAACCAATGAAATTGATTCTTCCAATTCACTAATCATCATAGCCATGAAATTTAAATTTTAGAACATGAGACAATATATCTTTATGCTTATCTATTTTCTCTATATAAATATATCATCATTTTTTTATTATATATATATATGTATATATATATTAAAATACATATATAAATATATTTATATAATTCGTGCCAAAATAGAATTTATTTAATTATTATTTTATATAGAAGAAAATAATATAAACAATATTATATATATATACACGATTTAATACATACAATAAAAATAAAATAAAAACGAAACCCTTAAGGTTGTCGTCGTGGACTATACAACAGTCTACAGTCCACGGCCCCATAGGGAGAGGGGTGGGTATGGCCCAGCCATCCCCCCATAACCCCCATTAATATATTAACTTTAAAAAATTTCTTTTATAAATAAAAAACTTTGCCATTAAAACAAACGCCGACTGTAATTTTGATTCAGCTCAGAAATGCGAACCAGAATACTAAATTTCAAGCATACATTTTCTTTTCTTCTATTGACCAAACATATTTATTTATTTATTTTCCTTTTTGAATCAGAAAACTTAAAAGAAGCAATTGGAACCTGGAGTCCTGCGCTATTGAGAATCTAATGAAGCTTGCTTGATCCCAATGGCCTTTTTGAAGCGCTCTTGTTCCTACCTTCAAGACTTCTTCTCCAAATTTCCTTGCTTAAATTTATTGGGTGTTCCCACAATAGAGGTTTACAATTTTTGGCCAAACTGGACACTAAAATAATTTTTTTAACTAAATCTTCACTTTCAGGCACCTATAGCAGCTAAACCATGAGGAATTTGAAGATGATGCAAACTAGAGTTTCGTGAAATTTTGTCTATATATTCTAAATATATTTTTTTCAAAATTTTCGGAATCAGATTGCACATCTCTTTCCATCTCCCTCGAAAACTAGTTTTTCTCAGAAAACAACATTTTTAAAAAGTGACGCTCACCGTATAACTCATAATTTTTTTTACATAAAGGGTAAAAATCTAATTCTTTTGAATTTAGATTTGTAAGTTTGATATCTAGTGCTTCCACTTGGTTAGATAGTTTTTTATTGAATATTTTTTCTTTAATCAAGTTTCGAATTCAAACCAATTATAATTCAGACATAGAGTGACCGTATAATGCGTAACTTTTTTGTATGTATTGAAATTCAATTTTTTTTCTTTGTTGGATCAAGGACTTCAATATCTAGTGCACTAATATTTTTAAATTATTTTTTTAATAATCTACTATTTTTCCACATGTGCAGAACAAAGAGCTTGATTTTCAGTGAAAAACCTACATTCACGAGAAATAAAAAATAAATATAATAGTTAAATTAAATTTATTTAAAATTATACTTTTTGGGAAGCTTATAATAAGGACTATATACTGACAAAAAATAAATTTTAAATGAATTCATTTCATCCCCCAAAAGGTAAATAAAAAGTGGTTTTCTATCAGCATTTTGATAGGTGTAAAAGAGACTCTGTTATAGGTATGGTTTAAAACTAGTAGGGTTCTATCAAAGGGGGTTTGATTTAAGGTAGTTTGATAAAACCCTATTCAATTGGAATTCTTTAAATGGAACCTTTTAAGGATTAAATCATTATATTTTCTAAAAATATGTGATTTCAGCAAAAATCAGTTCCTCCCAGAAATTGTAAACCAGCTTTGTGGGATCACCTTTCTAATCTAAAATTCTATTCAGAAGAACCTTCGTAGTACTATGAAAGAAAATGAAACAATTCCCCAGAAAACTTCAGAAGATCCAATAATTCAGAACTATTATTTTTTGTGCAACTTCTGTCCAAATCTTCCCATCCCTCAAAAACTCACAATTTGTAATTAAATAAAAGGCATCACTTCTCTTTTTCAAAAACTCAAAAAATCCAATATAAAAGAAATTTTCTAATTTAATTCCAACTTTTTAGCCAACACTTAATTCACATTCATCCTTTTATCTTTTCTTTTCTTTTATTGTTTTTTTTCTAGTTAACAATACTTTCTGCTTTAAATTTTGATTTTGCAAGATTTTCTTGCAATTCACAAAATTTAATTTATTTATTTCAATATTATCCTCAAAAATCTAATATAATTAAATTAACAAGATACAGATTTAATATTTAATTAACATTTTAAATAACACACATGACTTTTAAAATAAGACTTTTAAATATTTTAATACAAATTAATCCAACACTAATATAAACATTCATTAACATCATTAATTAAATAAATCACCATATACAAAACTCCAACGTAAGATAAATATGAACAAGACATTCACACAAACCACAATAATAAATTATAGAAATGGCAAACACAAAGATGCACAATACCATTCAATCAGGATGATTTGACAAACATGGGACGAGGTAACTTCCTTGTCATATTTGTTTCAACATTATGTCATTGGGTAATTTGATGCTCGCCCTGTCTTGCCAAAGTAGGTGGAATTGAGACTATGTACTTGCAACCCTTGTATACAAACAAGGTCGTGTACATGTACATATATAAATAATCAAAGCATTACATTGCGAGAAGGAATTGCAGCGTAGCAGGGCACTCACAAATGAGTGGTGCTACACTGTCCTCTCACTAAACTATACTAACATTTAGAATATCAAATATGAAATAACATTTCTAACTAACAGATCGCATCATAAAATAAATTACTAAATCACTACATCATAATGTATTACTGAAATCAACTAACATCACCAAACCATAATGTCATATCAAATAACCATGTCCACTAATGAAATAACATCATCACCAAAAGTCTAACTATCCAAACCAAACAATAAATAGTACTATCACAGTATCAAAGTATCAAACGAAAGCATAGAAAAATAATAAATCCAATAGTAACAGGAGGGGTATTACATAATTTATTTATTTCTTATGATATTTTTATTGATGCTCAATTAGAAGGTGAGAGAGTTGATTTCATTTGGAGTGTGATACCTTTTATTCTATTTTATTTCATCTCTCACAACTATTAATGACATCTATCATTAAGGCTTGAAAACTATTATTTTTCCTCTAAAATATGAATAAATATCATGTCAAATTTACAAGTTTGAACTTCAATCATGATCAATGGTTCAAAATCACCACATTACTTTGTCAATATTCTTGACTAACAATGTGAAAATACTATAGTAAAATCTCTTACAAGTGTATGTGAATGTAAAATTTAATTATTTATCCAAGGATTACCATATAAAAAATATCTAATTCCATTAATTATCAATAAGTATAAAATCAACTTGGGGTGGTGGGCCTAGCTTGATTGGCTAAAGCATCTTGTTGTGCCAAGTGATCACAAGATCTAATCTCCCCACTATCCCCGTGGTACAGAAGGGTGAGTCGTGCCAGCACCACTGATCACATGAAAAAATTTAACTAGGTGCACTGTAGTTTATAGTGTTGGAGTGAAGAAGACACTGAGAGGGGGGGTGAATCAGTGTCTTAGAAAAAAATTAACTTTTTCCTTTAGAAAGAATCAAATAATTTATGCTCTTAATATTTCAATTATAAATACATTCATGAATTGAATGCAATCATTAAAGAACTAAAATAAGAAATACTAAAGAAAATCAAAGATCATCTCAATCATGAAATATTATCACATCAAAACAATGAGACTATGAGACAAAGATTTGACGAGTGGAAAACCCTCTAGGGATAAAAAAACCACTCTAGAAATGATGCCTCACTAGCTTAATCTAAAAACTTTATATTTACAATGCCTCACTAGAAATACTATCTCACTAATAGATTTCAAATGCCTCATTGGAAATAAAAAAATGCCTCACTAACAAAAATGGACTCACTAACCAAAGAACCTCACTGGTTACAAGAATGCCTCACTCACATACACACATTTGCCTCACTAGCATACAAACATTTTCCTCATTGGCATACTTTCTATGGTCTTACTGACCAATTTCCAATAAAGGAAGAAACATAACTTAAGGGGGTTACCCTGTTACTATACAATCCATCAAATTAAATACTTCTTCAACACACATACAACATCACTGAAGAATAACTCTTAATAGAGTATATAATCAACAATTTTTGACATATCTTTTTTAATCAACAACAGAGAATGATTTTTCTTTTAATCAACTCAACCTTTTGAATGTCTTCAACATAGCATAAATAATGTGCATAATTTATGAATTGCAAACCAAATGCCTTCAACTGCATACCTAAAATACAAATTCCCTTAATAATAAACTGAATGAACAAGGGATTTGACAATTTAGGAAACATTATTCACATGAAACAAATACCCCTTTTCCTTAACGAATGCAAGTATAATGCTCAAGAAAAACTTTAGCAAACTACTAAAAATATTTGTTTAAAGATGTTTAATCAAAGATACCACAAATATTAACACACAATCGTTAACAACCATCATTTTCTCTGTAATATTTGATCAAATAAATAACTACCTATCAAAAAAAAAAATGGAGTATATTACCCAAAATGTAGCCTAAAAAACATCTCTTCTTTACTGAAAAATAGTCGAGCAATGTCTTGTCCAGAAAAAAACACCATCATTGACTACAAACCCTAGCTCCTTATGCATTTTCACCTCAATGATAACCAACATAATAATTTGTGTTTTCACATGTTAAACCTACTTTCTAACGAACCCTAGTCTTATTTTCCATGTGATAAAAAAACATGTGTCGATACCTTTGTCACTACCTTTCCAATATTGTTGTCTCCTTTTGAAACATCTTTGCTACCGATAACTAAACATTATGATTACCTTGCAAATACCCATGACCACTATGTAAATGATTTAATATTTATGAAACCCATGGTGTCTAGGAAGATCCTCGATAATTTCGTGAATATGAAATGCATGAAATGTATGAAATGTGAAGTGCTCCCCTTTTATCCCTTATAAAGAATTGTTATGGCTAAAATCCTAGCATTTAAAACCAATAAAATAATCCTTTTATTTTTCCATAAAAACCACATTAGTGCCAATTCTAACAAGATGGCAATAGAGAAAACATTATGCCTTGCATTATCAAATGACACAACACTATCACTTGATACAACAAATATCATAAAGCCAACCAATAGTAACAAAATTGCAACATATTCACTTTGCCAGAAATCTATATGCCAAGGATATATCTGAAACAATCAATGCCATATGATTATCAATGTGCCTATCCATACCACCAAGATCAACTTACAATGCCAAAAACCTAACCATATTATTATCAATGTGCATGTCTATACCACCAAGATCAACTTACAATGCCACAAACCTGAGAGTTTGTGTATTTTTCATCAAGGAAAACAACTAAGAAGGGAAACATATAGGGGGATAGATACCTAACCCATTCTTGTAGTCTAAAATAAATAAATAAATAATAAATAAAATAAAATAAAATCAACAAACCATATGGAAACAAGATTTATTTGGAGAAACCTTTTAAGGAGAAAAATCTACAATAAGAAAGACGAAAATATGTATTGATATTCAATAAATAGATAAAATCAAAACACTATCAATATCTTCAATCAACAACATTCTAGTAGCAGCTAATTACTTATAAAATAAAATTATGAAACCATTAACTCATACCCTCAATATATAAGCAAGGAGAGAGGAAAAACTATAAATTATTTACAAAAAAATTGGTATCACATAAAATTCTCATGCTTGTCTTGGATAACATCTTCAAAATAATAGTGATATATATGTCTTCATACAAACAACACATAAGTTCAATCAACAAAAACCAAATATATATATTTGATTACATTACTATCAACAACTTACATTTCGATGTTTAGTGTTCAATTTTGGAGTCACCAGCTCATGTGGGTTCCATATAATATGCAAAGATCCTTAATTTGTCAATCCTAGCACCTAGAATTAGAAAAATGCATTTAGTGAGTCCAAAGTCAACAATAATTGTTATCATTGTGATTCGATTCCTTCAATAATGTTTATGAAAATTAAAGCCAAGATTCATAGGGAATCTTAATTATAAATTATATTTCAATTGCAACCTAGTTTTCCAAGGAAATTTTCCAAGAGTGAACTGGAGATACATAAAGTATACATATGATTCAATATGTTACTTCATACTAAAATATTTATGGATTTAAATATTTAAAGATTCCATAAGGAGTCAAACCAACCATATATAGATCTACTAAATTCACCAAATTGATAGATGCATCACATCATTTAGAAAAAAATGCATAGCCTATTGAACCATAGATTTTAGGGGTGTGAAATGTTATGACTCTTTTGCTCAATTAGGGTTTTTCACCTAAAGGAAAGAGATAGATCCCACACCAAAATCTAGGTGGTTCACTCAAACTAATGTATACAAGATGGAATTAATCCTAAATTCAATGATCTATATGCAACAAACTAGTAAAATCTGCTGAATATTATGTTAAAACTATTGAAATGCAACTTGTTGGAAAACACATTGTGTAATGCAAAAACACCTAGAAATCAAAGTAAACTACACTAGAAATGAATGAAATTGAATAAGTACACTTGTAAACTTGTTGGAGGCTTAAAATTAATTTTTAAATTCTATTGATCCTAATTTTTAGGCCTAGTGGGACTCATTCACCATTTTGGGTGAATTAGTCCCAAATCTGGGAAACTGTTCTAGAACCCGTTTTAGACAAATGGGTATCCAAAACTACAGAAAACCAAAATCAGGCCTGGTAGTGGGACTCATTCACCACCCATGGTGAATGAGTCCACTTTTAATTTTTTGAAGATTCAAAGGTGGAAACTAAGTCTCTAGTCTGCTCTTCAGTTCCTGACAGATGTCTGCCTCCGAAACTCTAATTTTTGGGTCGAAAGTGACTTTTGGTGGATATTTTTCCTTATAAAATGAAGAGAAGACTTAAAAAAAATTTCAACTTGATTCCTAATGATTTCCAAGCTTCCAATATTTCTAAATCTACAAACACACAAGAAGAGAAAGAGAAATGTTGGATGTAAGGGCATGGGGTTAGCCTTGGTCAAACCCCTTTGTAGGTAATTAAACCAAAATGATGAAAATAATGTAATGAAGCATGAAAAAATAGAGTTAATACCTTTCCATGATTTTTTATGTTGAAGTTATGTAGTAGAACATGAAGAATCTACCCTTGAATGTCCTTGGTAGCTATCTTGATGACTTAGAATGTAAAAACCCTAACTTGCTTGACTTGATAGAGAAGATAGATGATGAATGAATAATAAAAGATGTGTGAAAGAGTTAAGAGATGTAAATTATAGTTTAGAGACTTGATTTGATAGGAAATTCACCTTATTCACTCGTAAATTGGATCCCCAAGGCCAACGTGAAGAAAAATAAAACTTAAATTCCAAAATTTCCCACTCAAAAGTCAAAAATGGCCCAAATGGAACTCATTTGCCACCTTGGGTGAATCAATCTCACTTGGCAGGGACTCATTCATCACAGATGGCGAATTAGTCCCAATGGGGCCCATTTGCTAGCTAGTTTGTTGGGAGATAAGAAAATAAGGTTTATATGGTGACTTTGTCGGGTATTTCATCAAATATTGCCTTAGGATGCATAATGTGGGGTAATAGGGGCCTATTAATGATGATGCAAAGGTAAATTAGGGCTTGGGACATAGAATTCAATGTGAAAGTGTGATTAAATACACTTTACAACACTAAAATGAGATCCACATAGAATAGAAAGGCACAACATCCAATGTGAATGTGTAAAACACATTACAACACTAGATTAAAGTTAAGTCTAGTTTACAAGCCTTCTAGATTGATATGATAATGCTATTAAATACATTTTATAATGTTGAATTATGGGAGAATGGGTTTATTAAGTCTAGAGAGGCATGAAAGTCTTTTACAACACTTTACAACAACTTTACAAGATGTATTGTTAAATTCATTTTAAAGGCTCCAAGACCTAGTGTGGATGTAAAAAATAGCTCACAACACCAAATCAATCTAATTTATCATCAATTATTCCCCAAATCAAGCAATTTTCCTTTTTTCTATGGTACACCTATATTTATAAAAAAAGGATTGACATAATGATAAGAGGCCATGTATATTTATTATGACCACAACATAGTATTATTGTATAATCACAATGGTAATGATATTAAATATAACATTGGATCCAACATAGCATCATGTTACTTGCTTCTATGGATTTAAAATCTTGGAAGGTTCCACACAAGAATCCTTTAATCTATAGAAGCTAGACATTACATGTAATATTTCCTCTTAAAAATCCTTTGATGAACTCACTCAAAAATTTTGACAGTGGTCCTTAATTCATAAATTTATAAGATCTATGGATGCAAAGTACCTACCATGTTGATTCACTAATCCAAATAAATTGATTGGATCATAAACTAGCTAGCTCTCCAAATTTGTATGGTTTAGATTGATGCTTGATCATCTATATACAAATATAATGAACTAGGAAGATCAATTAGTTTACAAGATTAGAAGGCCAGTCGAAGGTTCAATTTAGCAATCTATAGACATATAGATAATAAGGACAACATGTCATACTACTCTAAGTTATGCGTCTACTAGGAACAACTATACCTTGCTAAACACAAATATTCATGTGAATCAAATTTTAGTATGATCGAATAAAAATATACATATCATCATGAAATATCTAAGAAGTTCCTTTCCCAATGCATTTACAAGCATGATGTGTACCATTTTGGTAGATCAAAAGATGAATATTAACTTCCCTAGTCATTCCATAAGTCTAGAACTCGATTTTTTGTCAACCAAAATAAATGAAACCACTCAATTAAGAAAATTAAAACATTCTTAGTAGGTAATCCTTTAATGGCATTATAAATGCAAGCCAAGTAACCATTCTTGACCTCAATTTTAGACTTTCATTGGTATGTTTATCTATAATTTTAAAAAATAAATTTCAATAAAGAAATGAAATTATGTAGAGAATTTGTAGGGCAACATGGTCTACATAGGATGTACAAACTTGTACTCTCAATCAAGAAAAATAGAAAAACAATTAATGATATAAAAGCCTCCTTAAATTAGTAATCACACTATGCATGTGAAACTTCAATCCTCAATATGTGAATTTTTATTTTAATGTAGCGTCAATATAGGAACCCCAACTCATTATAAACCTTTTAATCTCTAGCATTTAACTCAGTGGTTCTTAAAATATAATTGTTTTTTTTAGCTAGGAGCTCCATTGTAGTCAAGCCATTATAATCCATTTAGTGATTTGAATAAGTTCATATTTACATCCTAAAAGTAAATAAATGTGTTAACATGACATTGCAATAAAAATTTTCCTTTTCTTTATTGATAAAACATGAACACGTTGCCATATTAATTTACAATAAAGATTCCATTTCAATATAATAACTTCACAAGTACATGAAACAAGAATGTATACCTTAACTAACATAGCTCTAATGAGCTTTAGAACAAATATTAGTAAGAAGGTCCAGGAGATCGTCCTTTCAAATCTTGGTACATTGGTCGCTTGCTGTGGAGGAGAAACATCACTCGAGCACTTTTCCACCAACCACAGACTAATAATGTAGTCCCCCACACATCCATTATTCAATAGATGGCCCTCCCTTTGTCGAAGAGATTGGTAGGTATCCTTTAACGATTACCAACTGAGCATAGTGTTGTGTCCTACACAACTAGAACCTTTATATTTCACAATCTCAAACTAGTACAAGGATCGCAATGAACTGATAGTGTAGTCTCAACTATCTCACACCTAAGTGGATGTCATACATTGCACTACTTTGGCCAAAGTATTCTCATTCAGTACTTCGAATGAAGGTCATCCATCATAAACACTACTCAGGGCCAATTTGACTTAAGGCTATCTTGCACTACGCATAGGCTATGTCCTCCAATGGGTATTCAGTCACGCCAGACTACCTACTACAACCTATATACTTAGAAACAAAGCAGTCTACAAGTGTGTTGTTTCATACCTCCTAATTAGGAAATTTTTATCCTAGGAGTACTTAGCTTGTCTTAGTTAACCTAATAACTTAAGCTATAATACCTTACTTAATTCTTCCTCCATTTCGATCCTATTAGATAATATCTATTTCATCATATTCTCCTTATATAGAGATCTTCCAAAACATGCAATTTCATTCTAAATGCATTCTAAATCTTCTCTTATCCTTTTCACATAATTTCCCTTTTATGCTAAATAAAACAAATATTTTCCTTAAATTCTTTCACATAAATTCCCTTTACACAAGTTTCCTTTTATGCATAATATTTAAACATTTTCCCTGAAAGTTCCTTTCCCCTATAACTAGATTGCATTAAGGAAATAGCTTACAACTTTCCACATCCAACAAACACAAGAATTAGAAACACAATAATCAAATTCAAAAGTGTAAAATGATGAAGGTTCCATGCATGTTTATAAGCTTTTCTCCCAAGTACGCACTTCTAGTCCTTTCAATCTAGCCCTTAGAAATCAAAGAATCTCACTAAAACTAACTTCTCAATTGCTGATTACTCACTTAAATGGACTCACAAATGAATACTCCCTCAGCTATAATGGAACTATACACTGACTATGATAAACTGCTAGTAAATCCTCTGTATTTTCTACTCAGAAAACAAAGCATGTATACAAAAATATGAAATGGATGAAGAAGCTCAAAGTAATGTAAAACTTAGATTTAGCAAGAGGTAAAATATAGAATGATACTAGTGTCTATTTATAGAGCCTAAAATCCAACATTTTCCACCATTGTAAGCAGGAGAAATGACAACACAATGTTTTGAAAAGTTCAAAGAGAAATATGGCAGGTTTCTAACCCCTTACTCATCAATTTATGAAGTGATTTGACCTTAGTTTGAGCCAGCAAAACAAGAAAAATTCAACTCAACACATAAAATTTCCACCTACAAGAAACTCACTAGTAATGGCGCCAATGTGGAAATGATTCATCTTCTTAAGAATTGGTCAAGGAAATACTCAATACACCTCATCATTTACAGGTTGTGTCGCCCCCATTCCCAACAAGTTTGAAACTTTCTTCCAGGTGACCTGCATGTTCATCCTCAAGCGCCATTTTTTAATGGGAAAGCTCTTTCAAAGTTTAAGAACAAATATTTTACTTTTTTCAAAATTTTATCATTAACTTTTAAAATGTTTCGATTTCCCAATGAAACAATATGATTTAAATTCTTCTAAGTGAAATAGCTTGATTCACTTTTATTTGGGTGAAGAGAATTATTATTTCTCTATAGTTTTATTCAAGAGATTTATTATTACTCTAGAGTTTAATTCTAATATGTACTCCAAGCAAAAATTTAATCTTTTAATTTTCACTTTAGAGTTTTAAAATATTTTAAACTATATATATATATGTATTATTTTACTATAATATATATACATATATTTACCCATTATATAATATATATAGATATATATTTACATGTATATTTACATATCTATGTATATATCATTTAATATCCATACATAAATCAATATATACATATATACATACATATTTATGTAAATTACTAGGCAATAATAACACAATATTATTTATATCCACAAAAAATAGCCAGTGTGTGTGTATATATACATGCATATACTCCTATATACCTCGGTGTACACATACTATATACATGTGTATACATACCCACTAAAAATAAAAAATTTAGTGGATCCAAGTTAACCGTAAATTTTGGTTATGAAAAATTCACACGTAGAAAAAACAAAGAATTTGATGTTCAATATTCTTAAGTCTCTATAAACTAGAAGATTTGTTAATTTTTGTTTATAGACATGTCATGCATCTAAAGATTCGATAGTTTCAAGTCTAGACCTAAGTTCAAATGAACTTAGAATAATCTTCATGCTAGATTTAATATTATTATGTATTCTTAATTGATTCTAGGACCCTAAAGATCATGATTGCATGTTTAATCTATATTTTCTTATCAATTTAGTTTGCCATGTTAGAATTATTGTATAATAAAATAATTGCTCAAACTATTGTATGTGTTCAACTCTGAATCTTTTTTATATGAAACACAAGTCATTCACATTGAAGTGAAATTTGAAATCTTAATAGATTGTCCCTCAACAATGGATATTAATTCATTATATAAATGCATTTCTCCCCAACATTAAAAATGTATGTCTTAAAAAGACTTGTTACAATACAAAAAATATATAAATCATATTATTTAATTATTTGTTAGTTTAATCAAATTATTTACTACCATTATTGCTACTTCTAAGTGTTGTTCTAACAAAGATCATAGTAGAAACAAGATGATTCCTTCAAATTCTAATGGAGAACTTTATCAAATGAACTTATATTGTGTATTTATTGATAGCAACAATCAAGTACCACTTAATCTACCATTACAATTACCTACTTCACCCACTAATAAATATGTATAAAATACAAGTTAATCAATAATTTATTTTTACGCCGAGAGGTGTAACCCTACAATGGCAGCACGACCACTATAGGACCCCAGCACAAGTAACTGTCTTAGCAAAAAGAAATGATTCGTATTCTGCTACGTGGCACCACCACTCAGCACGGCTGCTACTGACGTTTTGGGGTATAAGTCCGGCAGTTACGAGTAAAGAGGAGCTGAAAGGTTTGGTCGGCGATGGTAGTGGAAGAGGCGTTTCATCACTTTATCGGGTATGCATAGGAGTACGATGCTCATGGTGAAATCACAGAGGCTAAGCGATCATCGGCACAACACAATCTCTGTGACCCAAGGTTTCATCCTCACAAATGGATATGGCAGAATGGTTACTAATTAGACAACAATCATAACAGACGGCTTTAGGCATTTACAGTGCGTATTCATTTGGAGTCCCAGGAACACTTATATTCACTGGAGTCTCTTCAAACACAAAGGCATTATGATTATGTAGATTTTTGTCGATTTGGCGTCTTCCCTTAATACTTGCCAAAGCAAATAACACAGTGGACGGAGGAGGAGGATCATGGCCGACGCCTTGATATTGTGCTTTTCATATTTTAAATTCGTGCTTCCTAGATCAACTCTCCGACTGGTATTGAAAAGAAATATAGTCAACAGCGCTATTTCTGGTAACCTGATATCGGGTTGTCTCATTATGATGAGCGTATAATTAATGGGAGTATCTACACTGCCTGGTGCTTTGTTAATCCGCCTCTTCATTCATTCTGGACGACTGTGGCGCAGACGGGTATGTTTAGTAACATTTCTAGCACTATTATGCCATCTGGTAATTTTGAGATGTATGTAGTGTGTTCTGTTCTTCATCTGGTAATTCTGAGATGTATTTCGAATGCACTGGCCATTCTATGAGATAATTTCCAGTTGAGAAAATTGATTTTTTGCAGTTTGATGTTGAAGAAATTTTATTACAGAATTTTGAGATTCATATCGGTTTGGAAGGGCTCGAAATTTGTAGTAGGAAGGACAATTTTCAGTTCCAGAGTGAAGTTCAATTTTTGGCGTCCTCCTTCCGAGAAAATTGTCTCTCCTATCAATATTGGCACAACTTCTGAAGGCAACTGTGGGAGTTTTCTATTAATAAGTTTGGGCACACTCCATCCTGGTTCGATTTTGAAGAAGGCAGCATAGATAAATTCATTTTGGCTTTGAGAAGGGTCGCAGGCTACCAGTGAGTCAGGGCGCCGCAACAGATAAGGCCAGTTACAAGTTTTGGTGACAGAAGAGATGCCCGTGAGTCATGGTATTATGAGTTGGATGCTGTATTTTTACACAAATTTAAAACTTTATGATATCTCCTGGCGATTTGAACCCAGGACTTCAGTTAAAAACCTTGATGCTTTATGGCTTGAGCACATCCCATTCCGTGTTTTATTTGTGATGTTTTGTATCATTTTTACATCTGTAAAATTCTACTGAATTGCATTAAATTTAAAGTAGATATTTAACCCAGGTCAAAGGAAAACCTTGGTTGAGAAATGTAGTGCACAACCATGTTGGTTTTGGGGTTTTTTTTGGAAATTTATAGATCTGAAAATATAGTATACTAATGTCTTCTTTTTTCCAAAAAATTGGGAATTCAAAGTTGTGTCAATAAAGAACCTTCGGCAGTTAATGAATATTCATTATTTTGTTGATTTTATCCAAAATAGTCTTTACTCATTTATCCATAAATCTTAGACATCTGTCACTTGTCAATTGTTAGCCATTTTAAAATAGATTTCTTTTAAATTTAAAAAAATTCAAACTGGTTGATGTAACTTAAGTAGAGCCTTTTTCTACGAAGGATTAGGAGTCCAAACTTTGTTCAAGTTATGGACGAATGCCCTCACTAACTACTTTAATCCAAGCATCCTTACAAATATTTGGGTATATGAAGAATTAGATATTGATTGTAATTATTTAATTTATCATTTTCAATGATCATAATTTAATCTACATTAATTTAATATTGATATTTTGTGATGATAGCATTAGATACATTAAGGTGTATTTCTTAATTATAAATTCATATCAAACAATACACAATTACTCTTTGTCGCGAGAAAACTTTAATTTCATAACTCAATTACATAATTTAATTCTTTTAATAAGTTCATTAACTAAAATATGAACCAAGACTCTCATATACAAAATTATCTATTTCATAACCCTTTTAAAACTCGCAAATAAATATCCTAATGTTGAGGCAAGGAACATCTTAGGCACATGTGATGTCATATTTATGCAACCTAAATATGCACTAAGTAGAGATTTTAAATAAAAGGAAAAATATAGATCGGATAATAGTTTTATTAGCAATAATTATTTTCATAATTTCTATAAAAGATTTACCAATTTCAAAAGAACAATAAATGACCTAAAAAATTAACACTTCTAACATTTCATATACTAGGATAAATTATTAAAAAATAGCAAAAAAGTATGACATATGAAAAAATTATAAAATAAAAGAATGAAATTTAGAATAAAGGTTACAATTACAATTAGGGTTATGGTTAAGGTTAGAATTAGGGTTAGAGTAAGGGTTAGAATTAGGGACATGGTTTGGGATGGAATTAAGATTAGCATTAAGGTGAGAATTAAAATTAAAATTATATTTAAAATTAGGGATAGAGTTAGGCTTAATGTTAGAATCAAGGTTATCATGAGGGTTAAGGTAAGGATTTAGGGTTAGAGTTAGGTTAAATTAAAATTAGGGTTAAGTAGGGTTAGGCTTAGAATTATCCAAGTTTTACATTACAGATACAATTAACTGTATAGTTATGCTTAGGTTAAGGTTTAGGGTTATGCTTAGGGTAAGAGTTAAATTAGAGTTAGAATTAGTGTTAGAGTTTAAGTTGGAGTGAATGTTAGAATTAGCGTTAGAGTTAGGGTTAGGATTTAATTAGGGTTCATAGCTAGGGTTAGAGTTCAGTTAATGTTAGGGTTAGGATTTAATTAGGGATCAAAGTTAGCATTAGAGTTCAATAAAGGTTCAATTAGGGATTAGGGATAAGGCTTAATTAGTGATAGGTTTAGATTTAAATTAGGCATATTATTCAATTAGGATTAGGGTTAGGGTTTAGGGTTCAATTTAGGTTAGGATATAGGTTAGGGTTCTATGATAAAGCTTCAAGTTAGAGTTAGGGTTGAGATTCAAATAAGGTTAGGGTAAGAGAACTATAGTTCAAGCTCAATTAGGGTTAGGAATCAACAAGGGTTTGATTAGGGTTAAAGTTATGGTTATGGTTCATTTAACGTTAGGTTGCAATCAAGGTCAGGGTTCAATTATTTTGAGGTTTGGTAAGGGTTAAGATGTAATAAAGATTAGGGTTTAAATAGGGCTCAATTAGAATTCAATTAGGGTTAGGGTTAGGGTTAGAGTTCAATTAGGGTTAGGGTCAATATTATAGTTGAAGGTTACAATTAGGGTTAGGGCTAGGATTTAATTATGGTTAGGGTAAGGATTAAATAGGGCTAGAATTCAATTATAATTAGGGTCAGGGTTAGTATTAGGGTCAAGGTTAATGTTAGTGTAAAATTAGGGTTATGTTTCAATTAGGATTATGATTCAATTAGGGTTAGGGTTAGAGTTAAATTAGAGCTGAATTATAATTTAATTAGGGTTATAGTCCCTATGAAGGTTACAATTAATGTTGGGATAAGTGGTAGGTTTAGGGTTCAAATGTGGTTAGGGTTATTATAGGGTTAAGGTTCAATTGGAGTTTGGGTTAGGGTTCAATTGGGCCTAGGGTTCAATTAAAATAAGGGTGTGTTAGGGTTAAAGGCTTGGGATTAAGATTCAATTAGGTTTAATGTTCGATTAGGGTTATAGTTAAGGTTTAATTTGCATTAAGGTTTATTAAGAGTTAGGATTAAGGATTTATTAGTGTCAGGGTTTAATTTGTGTTACTATTCAATTAGGGTTATAGTGACAACTCAATCAATGTTAGGGGGTTACAGATAAAATTAGGATTAGAATTGGGGTTGGTGTTTATGTTAGGATTATGATTATGATTAGGCTTAGGGCTAGGGTTATAGATAGGGTTAAGATTAGGGACAGTGTTAGGGTTAGAGATAGAATTAGGATCAGGGTTAGAAATAGAATTAGGATTAGGGTACAGGTTAATGCTAATATTAGGGTTAGAGTTAGGTAGAAAGATAAAATTAGGATTAGGGTTGTGGTTAGCATTACAAAAAGGGTTACACTTAGGGTGGTGGTTAGAGATAGGGTAAAGATTAGGGTAAGTGTTAGGGTTAGAGATAGAATTAGGTTTAGGGCTGAGGCTTTTGTTATGATTAGGTTTAGGGTTAGGGTTTTGGTTAGAGATAGAGTGAAGATTAGGGTTAGGTTATAATTAGAGATAGAATTAGGGTTGGAGTTAGGATTGGTTGGGGTTAGGTTAGAGATAGGGCCAAGATTAGGGTTAGGGTTAGGGTTAGAGATAGAATTAGGATTAGGATTGAGGGTTTTGTGAGGGGAGAAATGTCTTTCAAAGTTAGGGCTAGAGTTCAATTTGAGTTAAGGTTATGGAACAATTAGGGTTAGGGTTAGGGTTCAAATACACTTAAGATAGTTTAATTAGGGTTCAGGTTAGGGTTAGGGTTATGATGGAGCCAACTTTAAATTAATTAAGGTTAGGGTTAGGATTGGGATTAGGTTTATGGTTAGGGTTTGAGTAAGGATTAGAGTTAGGGTTAGAGATAGGGTCAGTATGAGGGTTAAGATTAGAGATTGAATTAGGATTAGGGTTAGGTTTAGGGTTAGAGATAGGGTTAGGATTAGGGTTAGGGTTTGTGTTAGGATTAGGGTTAGGGTTGAAGTTTTTGTTATTATTGGGTTTAAGGTTAGGGTTTTGGTTAGAGATAAAGTGAAGATTAGGGTCAAGTTACAATTAAAGATAGAATTAGGGTTAGGGTTCAAATAGATTTAAGATGGTTTAATTAGGGTTAGCATTATGATGGATCCAACATTAAATTAATTAGGGTTAGGGTTAAGATTGGGATTAGGGTTATAGTTAGAGATATAATTAGGATTAGGGTTTGGTTAACATTAGGATTAGGGTTAGGGTTAGGGTTAGAGATAAGGTCAAGATTAGGGTTAGGGTTAGGGTTAGGGATAAAATTAGGATTAGGGTTAGGGTTTAAGGATTAGAGTTAGGGTTAGGGTTATATATGAAATACTAAATGTGTCACAAATATGTGTGTGCGTGTCTATAACCCAAACCCTAATTCTAAGCATAATCCTAAGCATAATGTAAACCCTAAGCCTAACCATTATTTGAACTCTAACATTAACAATAATCTTAATCTTGAACTTAAACCTACCATAACTATTATTCTATCATTCTATCATAATCATAATAATAATCCCAATCCTAACCATTTCCTCACCCTAACCATAATTCTTACCCTAACCCGAACATTAATGTAAACCCTAAACACAATCCTCACCATAGAACAAAATTCTAAGCCTAATGTTAACCCTAACTATGATATAAATTGTATCCATAATCATAACCCTAATTATATTAATTTATTCAATGTATAACACTAAATTTTAGCACTAAATCCTAATGCTAACTATAACCCTAATCATAAGTCTAACCCTAACCCTCACCATAATCATAATCGTAAACCAAATCCTAACCCTAATGCTAATCTTAACTATAACCCTAACCTTGACCCTACCCTAACCCTAACCTAGACCATAGCCTTGACAAAATATAAATTGTTACCCTACCTCTAATTATAATTCCAATCCAAACTTTTATAGTAATTCCAACCCTACCCTTAACACTAACCAAAGCCTTATTCATAACCTAAAAACTAGCTATAATTATAATCCAAACCCTAACCCTAACCATAATTCTACCCCTAACCCTCGCATAATTCTCACACTAACTATGACCATAAACCCAACCTTAACACTAAAACCTAACCCTAATCATAATAATAAATATAAAACAAACCCTAACCCTAATGCTAACCCTAACCCACATGATATAAACCCTAATCCTTTATGCTAACTCTAATCATAACCCTAAATATATTAATTTTTTCAATGTGTTACGCACGCCGCGACTGCTACTAGCTTATCTATCTTAATATATTAAGATATACATATTATACGCCGAGAGATATCATTATCTCAGCGTATTTTTTAAATTCAAAAAAAAGCAAAAAGAAAAAAAATACGCCGAGATAATGATATCTCTCGGCGTATAATATATATATCTTAATATATTAAGATAGATAAGCTAGTTATGTTTTCTAAGACAAGTTAATAGATTTCTAGCTTATCTAGTAAACACTATACATTTAGCTTTTAAATTAATAACAATTAATAAAAAAAAAATCAAAAGTAATCTACAAAATAATTTTCTCATTTTGAAGTTAAGATGTTTTAAAACTATTTAAAGAGAAAATAAATATCTCTTCAAAATATTCTTTTACCTTTTGTTTCAAATTTCAAATTACTGATTAGTTAATATTTTTATAGTAGAATTTTGAATCTATTTGTTTTAATTAAAACATGTACCTTCAATCATAATTATACATGATCTACAATTACAAGTGATTTCTAATATTTTTAATTAGTTAAAAATCTACCTCCAATCATAATCATGAATAAGATAATATTTGAATCAATTTCTAATGTTTTGATATTACACAAAATTAAATTATTTAAAATTCTAAATTTAAAGTACGTTTAACACATATATACACATCTAACATGCATGCTATTTTAAAAAAATATCTATTTAAATGACCTACCACTATAAGATTTTAATGTAGTTTAAATGTTTAGTTTAGATATTTTTCTCCCATAAATATATTGTTGTTGTTATTGCTACGAGGCCCATGGTTGTCAATTCCCAAATTTAATTAGTACCCCTTGAAATTTATTTCATTTGTCGATTTTGTGTCTCACCCATTTTTTAATTCAACCGACCTTCTCTTATATGTGACAACCAAAAGTCACCCTTAGTCTATTATGTTCGATTAAGTTTGTAAATTGTTTTTTGTTATTACATTGTATTTGAAATCTAAGCATGTTTTTTTCAGCGCATTGAAGCAAGCTATTCTCGTACTTTTGTTACTATAGTTAACTTTTATTCAAATTCTAAATTGTTTAAATTAGTGGAACTTATAGGGTCCAAAGGAATATATGTGAATATGAGACTTTGTCTATTCATTTGGTCTAACTAGAATTTTGTATAGGCAAACTAAGTTCTTAATGTAAGTACATTTCAGTAAACATATTGAATTCATGAAATTTTGAGTATAATTTTTTTAGAATAAATCATTTGAATTATTGAAGGTGACAATAATGTTTATGTTTATATATATATATATATATATATTTGAATTTATGATAATATAAATTATATATTTTTTTATGAATTGTTACTATTTTAATAATGTAAAAAGAGCTGTAAATATTTCGAGAAATAGTTGTAAATATGATGAAAAAGGAATATTGCTTTTACTTTCTAGAGGATTATAGTTATCCCACATGTTATATACTTATTTAATTTAATATAATGTTATGTTTTGTTATATCTTAAGTGATTCTTTAGACTTAAAAGAACTATGATCTAGTCAATTAAATATAGAACAATCCTAGTTTTATGATTGTATAAATCATTATAAAAAATATAATTTTTAGTTGTAAATCCGAGTTCATAACATTTATTACCATAGGTCAATCTAACCTTAGTTCAACCTAGTTATAGTCCACCCAATCCATATTTAACCAACTCTTGGTTTACTCCACCTTGCTTTGTTTAACTCAAGTCAACTTAAACCATAGCTCAATATAATCTTAGTTCACTATAACCATAGACCATTCAACCCATAGTTAACCAACTTGAGTTTAAGTCAACTATAAATTAGCTCAAGCCTGGGATCATTAAACCAAATTTTAATTGAACCTTAGTTTTACTCATCCAAATTTTAACTCAACCCTTTTTTTTTTACTATATTCCATTCAACTCATAGTCAACCAACCTAAATTTATCTCACCACATGTTTAACTCAACCATTGGTTAGCTCAACACTAGGTTAAATCAACCTTAGTATAAACCATGTCAACTAGCCATAGTTCACTTAATCAAAGATTAACTCAACCTTAGGTTAGGTTAACCCTAGTTACACTTATCCTAAGTCTAGCTTTATCATAGTCCAAAATATCATCTAACTTCCATACTCATATTAGATTCATATTACATCTAGCTAACATCCAACCTTAGCCATAGCACCATTTCACACTCAAGAAATATGTAACCCATATCCAAGTCATAAGTTTAACTCTTAGCCATAACAACCCATCCCAATACATTTATATCCGTAAAAAAGTCACAGCTCATCCATAGTCACAACACACATTTTTCAGCAAGTTTTATGTCCAAATTTATCTAAGTACATCATGTAATGTATAAGAAATTATTAATACACACAAACAAGAGTCCAAATTTTCATATCACAATTGTTACATGTAACCAAGAAAATTTCCATAAAATAGATACCCATGATCACTCTTGCATACAACCTCGAGACCATGATGATAATGATAGTTTCCACAACCATAGAGAACATGGAGATGACACAACCAAAAATTTAAAATAACACGAGTTTGAACCTAAAGTGAAACACATAAAGTTCAAATAATTCAAGAACTAATAGAATCAATAGCTTGAATGCCAAGAGATTTAAATATGAAAAACTAATAGCACAAGTAATCCCTCCTATAAATAATGATGAATGACATAAATAATATGAAAAATAACATTACTCAAGTGCTAATGTTAGAATAAAAGAATAGAAGAAATGGATAGACTTTGGTAAAAGAAATGCTATCATAATTCTCAAGTAAGGTCTCTAAATATACCTTGACCATCTCTTGCATGGTCTCCATGTCTCACCTAAACCTTCAGCTGATTATAAAAGGAAAGATACATAAATGATACCCTTAAAATGATTCAATTGGGTTCACCTTCCACTAAAGTATACAAATTTAAGAAAATATATCCATATCCTTTTGAATTTTTAATTATTCAATCACCTTTACCTCAACACTTTGAAGTACCCACATTTTAAAAATACATAGAAAAAGGTGGTCCAAAGAGTCATATCTTTTAATTTTAAATTACTTTCCATGAGGTTTGCTATAATGATGCTTATCCATGTCACCTATTACCTCGTAGCCTTAGTGGATAATATTTGGATTAGTTTACTCATCTACTTCAAGGGATAGGAAATAATTTCTCAATCTTTCATAGAATTTTGTAGAAAAAACTTCACACAATGTCAAGCATGCATTTTAATGCTTGATATTTGTAATACAAAATAAAAAAGTAATGAGAGATTTTTTTGCTTTCCTTAAAAAATTGTGTGATGAGGGCACAGCCTATGACTTAGAAAATAACCCACAAACAAGAGAATAATTTTATTATTTAGAAAATGGAGCTTCTTACATGCAGAGGATCTCAAATCCCCAAGTTCTACAACACATGCAAGTTACAAAAAGCTACATAATCACCCTTTCGCAATATGTGTGCTTGTCCCCAAAAAGTTACCCAAAAATTAGAAACCCGCCCATAAATAGAGCTCCTCTTTAGTTTGGAGCTAAAACAACATTCAAATTTGAGTTTAGGTGGTTTGGCACTGAAAAATTACAACTTGAAGTTCAAATTTCAAAAGAACATTTGCAATTGTATCTTCTAGAAAGTGCGCCAACTTCTCGGGGCCATAACTTTTGATCTGGGACTTCGATTCGTGAACCGTTTGAACCATTGGAAAGGTCTTGAAGTCAATAACGCACTTGAAATCTTCTATGCCAATTTTGGCAAGTTTCGGGGCCGTTCCAGGAAATCTAAGTGCCTCAAATCTAACTCAAAATATTTTCAGGTGCAAATCTGGGAAACTAAAACTGCAATATCTTTCAACCTAGGAATAGAAAATAAAAACTATAAATTGGGAATTTCATTATGACGAAAAGGGTATCCAAAAATGTAAAAATATCTAAAAACTGAGAAACTTGAAATTTAACTATTTTTGGGTGATGCAAGATTGCCCTTACACCACTGGATGCTTCTACATCATTGTGACTCCTACATAGTAGGTTTTCATGGCTTATACCTAAGAAATATATTATATATACTATTTTTACAAATATTAATGATAAAATTTCCTTCCAATTAAAAGTAAATTGTGTATCCATATTTGGTGAGATCATTGATAAGGGCATTCAAATCAAGAATGAAGTAATTTATAAATTATTTTTATTCATTTTACCAAGGATCATAATAAAAATGATAAAAAAAATGAGAAGCCTAATTTATTATAAGAAATAAAAACATATTCAATGATGACATCAATGATATGAAACTTGTACAAATAATTTAGAACATAAATAAACTTGTATTGCCTATGGAACAACCAAGAAATAAGATACTCTAGATGGTACTATGGAGAGCAGGAGTGGAGGTAGCTGCGTGAGTGGTTGTTTGAATTTGGAAGAAGGCAGGGAGGATGGAGAGCCTGAAGTGGATGATGGAGATGAAGGACGGGTGCTCGAGCATGTGGCATCTTTGCTTTCTGAGGCCAGTACTTTGGACGAGACTATGGTTTTTGTTCTTTTGGAGATTTCTATTTCTTTCTAGCTTGGGAAACTTTGTGGTGGTTTCTCAAGCAGGATAAGCTTTGGCGGTGTCCATCTTTTTTCTATCATTGGGAGAGGCTCTTGGTGGTTGGCTTCTTGGCTTCCCCTTTGTGTTGTCGAGGATGCTCTGGTTCCTTTGGAGTGTCACTAGGATGGCTGTGTTTTTGGTATCTGGATGATGGAGAGGTGTGCTTTCTATGGGAAGAGGAGTGGCACTCCCACTTTGATTTCTTCTAGTGATTCTAGTGAGGATGACTCATAATATATTGTAGATGATGTTGATTCTTGGCTGGAGACACACCTTAATCTCTTTTCTTTTATGCTCGGCTTCTTTGATGGGTCTAGTTTCCTATGCATTTCTGGAGGGGTTGGGTAGGCAACTTTTTTATGCTACTATCTTCCTCTTATGTTTTTTATCCTTCTTGTGCTTTTGATGCAGCCCTTATGAAGTTGGTTGAGGGTTTTGGATGATTGGTGCTTGTCGGTTGTTACTCATTTTGGTGGCTTGGTCGGTTAGTGATGCTTGTGTGGGGCTAGTCTTTTGGCCTCTATGCTTGCTTGTTGGGTTCATTCTTTAGTGGTTCTTCTTGGTTGTTACCTTGGTTGTTGGTCCCAAAGGTTGGTGTTGTGCTTTGGTGTTATTGGTGCCCTGTATGGGGATGTTCATCTCGCTTGGTGTAGGGGATACTCGCCCCTGTTCTTTTTCTATCCCTATTGCTAGGTTTTTTGCAACTTTGGTGGTTTTCTTTTAGGTTTGGTTGTGGCCTTGTCTGGTGGGGCTATGGTCCCTTGTGGGATGTTTTCCAAGGTGGTGGCTTATTTTGGGCTCAGACTAGTGTTTCGAGACTGAAGTTGGGCTTTCTTGTTTGGTCATCTCCCTGCTTCTTCCTTGCTTGGTATCCTCTTACCTTGGTGGACTTTTTCTACTTCCTTTTGACCTAGTGCAGCCTTCTAATTGCTCTTTTTCTGGGCTTGGGTTTTCCTTTTATGGGGTTTCCTCTATGGCTCCTCTTGTCTTGGATGATTCTTTGTTTAAGTTCCCCTTTCAGAGTTTAATGATGTTGAGGGTTGTTGGGGAAATTTTTTTTTTTTTCTAGTTTTGGGTGATGCCTTTAGAGGTTTTTTAAAAGGTTATGGTGTGTGTGTGCTCTCTTTGTTGATGGTTGACTTGATCTTTATGCTTGGTTTCTTGTCTCCATATTTTATGATGCCTAAGGTTCTTGCAAGTTCTTTTCCTACTAGAGTGGTCTCTTTTAGCTAGATTATTTAGATGGTTTCTTCTCTAGAGGTGAAGTTTTCTCTTGTTGAGGTAGAGCCTGCTCCTTTTGAGGTGGAGTTGTTTTATGTGGTTCTAGTGGATTTGGGTTGCTTTGTTGGTTTGAGCCCTTGCATCTTCCTCTCCTATAGATGGGGGCTTGGTCCTATTGAGGTGGAGTTTGGGATGGTTTTACAGAATGGATGGAGTTGCAAGAAGGTTGTTGTTTTTCAGTCTTTTGTGTTTTTTGGTTTGAGGTCCCAGCCAAAACCTGATGATGGCCCTCTTTTGGGTTCATGGTCCTTGAAAAATAAAGTTAAGGGTTTAAGTTCCCTTCAAAACCTTTGGGTTTAAGGTCCCAGGTAAAGCCTATTTATATTTGGTAGTTGGATTTAGGCCCCTACTTGCTAATAGGCTATAGTTGGGTTTTATGATTATTCTTCTTGCATCATCTTTCCCTTGTATTGGGTTGTAGATCCCATCAAAACCTTCTTTTCCTCATCAAAAACCAAGAAATAAGATCAAGAAATATTGTTACATAAGCTTGTATGAACCCTTGGGGAATGTATTCAAGAAAATTTTACATGAAAACATTATCAACTTCTCACTTCCTAATTTTCATGAATTTTAAAAGTGCAAATTAACATAGAATAAAGGCCACAAATATTATTAATACCACTAAGTAAAAGGCCATATAGCCAAGAAATCCATGAAATGTAAATATTAATCAAATATTTGATAGACTAAGGTTAAATTTAAGTTGAAGGTTCATCATCAACTTTTTCCAATACAAACCTTAGCATTTGCTAGAAACCCTTTTTGAAGCATAATCTAGTTCAAGCCTCTACCAAATAAATATAGGATAGGATAACCACATAAATAATATCTACTCCCACAAATCCTCCAGTGACTATGATTCTCTTGTACTAGGATAATTTAAGAAATCCACATAACACATAAATAAATCATAATAAAAAACCCTATGATGTCTTTACAACATGGTTATAAATGATCACCATCTCAAGAGATCCTCCACCTACTTTCATAGATAGATACAATATTATCAAACAACTTGAGAATACTCTAGAATGTATTTCCATCTTAGATCTTCACAAATAATCTTGACCCTTCTTATTTATTGGCACTCCTCACCAACCTTACTTTTGGTTATTGTACTATTAGTCATGCACACAAAGATAAGGGAGAAAAAAGTTGCCACAACCACTTTTTGGTACATCCAAGACAAAACACTAGTGCCTTATAATATTCTATTGTTATCGATCAATAGTATTAAACCATAACATGCTTACATTTTTTATATCATAAAAAAAGTATCAAAGGTCAATATCATTTGAGCCCAAACCCTTTTCTCTTCAACAACCAAACATGAGAAAGGAATAATGTGATCACATTTTGAGCCAACACAATGCCACTAGGAAATCCATGAGGTTGAGCAAATAATATTTTTGGGATTTTTTATCCATTTAAATTAAAATGAAAATAAAATTTATAATTATTTTGATTCAATCCTTTGTAAATTTCAGGAATTGAAAATCCATGAACATGTCCAAACCCTAATTCAAAAAAATCCTAGTGAGAAGTAGGAATATCTAAGAACTCAATAAAATCCCTTCACATATTCCTTATCATCCACCGAAAACATGATTAAATTATCAGGTGAAATTTAAAGCCAAAAAAGAGAACTCCAAACATTGGTTGATAGACTAAAAAATCTAAAAGAAACTAGTTTACATCGAATAACCCTTTTCACATCATCAGAATATATTATTTGTCATCTAGATTCTATGAGGGTTTAGATAAACATGTGGTTTGATAAAATGGAAGACACGTGGAAATTTTATTCCATAAAATTATCATACAAATAAGTGAACAAAAAGTAAATACATATGGGAAGCGAGAGAAGGATTCCAAATCTATAGGGTGAAAGATTTAGTTTAGTGGATGATGATGATGATGATGATGATGGAGCTTATGCTCTCATCAAATGGCTCACTCACTATGATTCTTGTTTTGTGTGGTGGGTGTGCTAGGATTTTATTTGGAGTTCTAGATGTTGTTGAAGATGAGGAAAATATTGTGGTTGGAGAAGATGAAACTAGGGGAGGAAGTATTTTTTTAGGTTGGTTTTAGAATTTCCTATTCTACTATTTTCCCTAGGCATGGGAAATTTAATTCTAGCCCCCTATTTTGGATGGTGGGTGGGATCCTCTATTTTTGGACCAACAATAGTAGTTGGTTTTGGTCTCAGTGGGTCTTCTACTAAACTTTTGTTGGTTATTTTTTGAGAACTAAACTAATCTCCAGAAATACCTATGGATTTTTCCATTTCCAATTATCAACAATTCCAAAGGGATTGGCCAATGAATGAATAGAGGTTGCTAAACGTCTATTCCTACTCTTTGGGCTTTGTGAAACCTGGGAGGGTGATCCCACAATGTATAATCACAAAACTTTAGACAATTACACTCAAATACATTGTAAATAATAGATATCTCTCATAAAACTATTTAATAATATGCATCAAATAAGTTAGCAGCTTATGTACATCCATGGTATATATATTGAGTATGAGAGAGTGGACTTCTAACACAAAACAACAACAATAGTATCCCCTTGAGATTCTATGATTAAAATATTGAGTAGTTAATGAATCAACCTTGAAAGTGTAACGCAAATACTTTGCATCAACCAATGTCTTTATCCCAAGCATAAAGTCAATACCATTCTATATAACTTGATAACAATTTAGATGACAACACCTACAACCTCAATAAATCCTACATTGCAACATTTCTCTATGATGTTCATGATTATTACTTCTTACAAATATCCTAGCACATAGTTCTTATAAGTCATTAATCTCATACAAGCACTTACATCAATTCATTGAAAAAATAAGCAAGCATGAAACTAAATGTCCATCAGGAAATGATAGAGATAAATGAAAGAAATTCTTGATTACTTTCAAACATGGTTCTCATATTACACTTACAAGAAGAGACAATAACCATGAAACTAGTATTACTCTGTACTATAAATGTTATATCATTATCAATCTTACATGCAGATAAGTATGAACTCCGAAAGAAACTTATAACAAAGACTCTAAAAATTTCTTCTTATTATTTTGAAAAAATAACAGTATTAACTTAAAAAAAATTCAACTCTCTTGCTTTTGTCCCTAAATTCCTTCTTATAGAGATGAAGGAGAAAACAAGCCTCAGACTAGATAGAACACATGTCATGATCCCATTGGACTGCTTATAACAATATTCCTCTTTCAGTTACACTTGAGTCTTAAGGTGGAGAAAATAAACATGAGGTAGAATTAACCTCAATTCTTCATGGAAAAAAAGTCCCACCTCAAAAACATCATTAGTTTGTTATAGTTTCAAGATATTCCCCATGTGTTCAAAATGCCAACTGTGGGAGAATCAAAATAGGAAAACTTACGAAGCAAGGCAAGGAAAGCATAAAAAAGTCAAAATTTGTTAATCCGCATTAACACCATGTGCTATTCATTTGAATTTAAGGAGAGAATAATATTCTACCATGTTATACCAAAAGCCTAATATGTATTGTATTCAGGCTATGTATTATTCCTCTCCTATCCATTATTCTCCTCATTCATTGATCCATACACAAATTCACTTTGTGTATTTCTCCAATAAAGTGTTGTATTCCTCCTCAATGGGCCATTTAATATTCAATAAATCCTACATCTTAGTAATATACCAAGAACACCTTGCATCAGTTAAAATCCTAGCATCCTTAACAAACATATCCATTTTTTATTCAATTTCCACCATTGTGTCAATATTTGAATTGAGCAAGATGTAGTCGATGACAGACAAAGTCATCATATCCGTTGCAAGCATTCCTCCCAAATAATTTTTCTAGGTGTCAAATGGATGCAGCTCACCTTTTAGATCCGATATTTGAGGCATACGACATTCCTCCATCTCCATGAATATTTTCAACTTACTTTGGAGCTGTATACCCAACTTTCCAAGGAAAGTAGTTATCCCATTTATTGAGTCAATATTTTGCAAGATGTCAAGAATATTTTTGGGTGCCTTGAGGTCCTCATTGTTTTTTGGCATCATTTCTTTCAAAGCATTTACCCTAGCAATCCAATTATTCCATTCATTCCTAAAGGCCTCTTGTACTTGCAGATACTTTGTATTTTCCTAATGAATATTATTATACGTGGCCGAAACATTATTGGCTTTGTGGACTAACTTGGTCACCTTATACCTCAACACATCCTCAAAAATTTCATTAGCCATCCTAACTATTTCCAATTTTTCCTGCTTAACATTTTCCTTCTCAACAGTCAACTTTTCTTTCAAATCATTAATTATTAGGTCCAAAATCTCCCTATCTTGTGTAGACATATCAAATGAAGTCTAATAATAAGAAGATGGTTTAGTCATTGTCTTCTAAGTGGCCTGAACAATGGCTCTCATTTGATTTAGCTCATTCAAGGCCTTATTATATTCTTTAACCAAGGATTCATATTTCTTCTAAGAAATATGTGTAGTATCTACACTAAGCATTGCAGCATGTGCAGTTAACTCAACTTCATGTATAGGAGTTATGTTAGTAGCTCTCTTAACCACTAGTGAACCAATAACTTCTTCAATAGGCCTATAAACCTCATGTTTACTAATATTAGGTGCCATAGACCAAATTGAAAGGGTATGCAACTTTCGGATAAATCTAGAACCAAATACTTTACCCTCAAATTGATCTTCAGATATCAAAGCTTGATGATCTCTCCTAATTGCATCATATGATATGGTAGCAGTGATAGTACATCCTAGAAAAAACATGATTCCATTATCTTTGATGATCCTTCGAGCCTCAGTGGGAGTAATAGCTACAATTTCAGCCCTAATTTTCTCTTCCTCTGCTTTCTCAGCTTCCTCCTGATGAGAAAGTTCAACATTAACTCGGGTTGATTCAAGTCTCTCTTTTATTTCCTTACTCCACAGTTGAATCATAAACTCCTAAAATTATTTGGTCTACACAAATTTATCATCACGCAAAAACTCGTCACACTCCCTAATCCTGGGATCATCCTCATTTTCTCTGTCATACTGCCACTTGACGATCCTGTCAGGAGGAACTTTTGAACTATGAGTTTCTTCAATATGAGGAAGGGGAAATTTTGGCTCGACCTCCTCATTTCCTAGCACATGTTCTACCATTTGTTCCTCCTTGACCTCCTAAATATCTACATGCTATTATGGGATATCCATAGCTTGTTGTTCTAATTGTTGTTCTAAGAGGACTTGGGCTTTGTCTACAGCCTCCTTTACCTTTACCTTAAACTCACCAAATTGATAATCCCTTATCATAGTAAATGCCCACTCCAAGGGGTTTGCAATTAAATTGTATGGACTAATCTAGAAGGCATTCCTTTCCATAATCTTCTCCTCAAGGTTTGTCATAGCCATCCATTCTCTTTTCCTAGCCATGACAACCTCATCACTTATCGGATTCCTTAGTACATCATCTCTATATAAAAATTCATGGTGTATGATGCCTAAGCCCTTTTGTCCTCCTATTCTTTCCACAAACCTTTATGGATCAAAAACTATAATCTCATTGATAGGCATTCTAAGATTATTTACCATAATGCCAAATTTTTCATACCCCTCAGGGGCAGTGATCTTGAAATAAGAAAAAGTACATTGGGGATATATTACAATGCCCTTTTTTCCTTTTCTAAACATTTCATAATCCATGACATCAATTTTCCGCATGACCTCCATGAAACCAATATATTTGAGACATATAAGGGCATACAATGAGGTGCCACCTTAGCTCCATAAGGATGTACTAGATTCAAACTAGTCAGCCCAATTATGTGTTGCTTTAGAGCCTGGTACATCTTTTGGGTGTATAAGACTTTTGATTTCTAGAGAAAGTTTGAATCTAGATGTTACACCCAATGACTCTAAGATACCATATCTTACAACATTGGCAAACAAGATGTAATTGGCATTGGATCAATCTTGATATCAAATGTATGTCTACATTTGTACAGGGATAGCATTATTTTCGTTGTCCTTAACTTTCAGATTTAGTTTCCTTTTCCACTCATAATCACCTTCCCATAAGAGCATATGCATTAATAAAGAGTAATGGGGGAAAGACAAAGGGATCACCTCCTTTTTCAAATTGAGAAAATCCTCATGCATTCATTCAGCAAAAAAGTTAGCATAATCAAAACCAGTGTTTCAATTATAGTTTTTTATATCCACCACCATCACCAATAAATTGAGAACTATCCTAACCTCAAAATCCTGAGCCAGTGCTTGATTTAAACAATAATAAGTGTTTTTGAAATAATCTTCAAATTCTTCAGACTCAAAAGGCTCAACATCCTTAGTAGTAAATCTCTCCCTGCTCCTTTTGTATCACACAACTAGTACTTCTTTGAATGCAAATTTTCTCTTTTCATACTCATCATACAAATCAACATGTTTGAACTTTGTAGTATAATTGGGATTTAACCCAAATATATCCATCATCTTATCCTTTGTCAACTCCAGAATTATATCACCATTCTCACTTCTAATTGTCCTATTAGTAGGGTTATAGTGCCTTGCTAGCTCCATCACTAAATAAACTTCTACAAACACATTTGGAACCACCAAATTTCCAAATTTCAACCCCCATAAATAGCATGTGAGCTTACTAGAATGTTTCCTATTGAAAGCATACCAAAAAAATTGCCATCCACTTTGGGGTTGGGGTTTTTCACCAATTTCACCTGTATTATCAATCAACCTAGTGGTCACAACAACTTTTCCTATGGTCCTTTTACCATTTCATGACCCTCCTTCTTTGACACCTCCAGAGGCCTCTTGGATTATTTTTTTTGTTTCTTTCTTTGCACTTTTGGACCTAGTGGAAGCTGTAGGGGTACTTGGTGAAGTGTTAAACATAGTCACTGTCTTAGGCTTAATGTCAGTTGAAGCATCCTAATTTTTAAGTCTTTTAAACCTCTTATTTTCTAGTTTTCTAACACTAGATTCATTAGGCTTTGGGTCACTCATGCTTGTAACGCAAATGGAACTAGGGTTTACAATTTCTTACAGCCAAATAAAACCCTTCATAATTATGATAGGACAAAACACTAATATTGAATAGGACACCTTTCTTCACAATTTATAGAGTGCTCAACTACCAAAAAATGAATAAATTGCTAATTCCCCTAGTTTTCCTACTAACTTTCCAAGGCATTCACCTTACTTCTTCAATTAGAAGGAGATATCAGTTTTTCTTACTCGAGTGAAAGTACTCACTCTGGTTACTGATAACTTTTGGAGCTCGCCTCACAATTTCTTTAGCTTTTGGTATTATTTCCACTAGCCAATGAATTTGAATGCATGATCAACCAGGTATCTACTTTCTGTTATAGCCGAGAGAGAAGCGTGCCATGATTAATACTTGATAGTAAGCTCATGTGACCAAATTGACAATTAGCCATTAAGGTTTAAACCTTGATCATTGATCCTTCAACTTTAAAACTATATCAATAGTTATTAATCCATCTTACCACCTTCCTCTTTGCTTTATATTAAATCCTTAGGATTTTTCCATGTTGTGTCTTCCTGTAGTAGTTGTTGCCTATCACTAATTTACTTCATTCTCATCCAGCTTTATTAGCGATGCAAGTGTTTTATGTGATAAAATCTTAGCCCTTAGATCTGCGGCCTATTTCTCAATCATGTTCATCTCCATCACTCCTCGCTAATTCAACTTTGCACCTTGGCTTTTATCAATGATAGGAGATATAATGAAAGCACAATATTTTGACACGTACACTTGCATAAACAATCAATGGCACAAAAAGATATCACAAATAGGATGTATTCAGGTTAGCAAGAGAAACCTTCTTAAAAGGAAACTTATCACTCATCGCTAATCCTCCTCATAAGGTTTGTAAGCAATTAGCGATGAGAGATTATCCTAATATCATTACATGTTATGTATTGCTAATCAAGAACTTAGTGCTCAAAACAAATCCGTAAGAAGTGATGCAATTGGAAATTCACATCCTCGCTTGTTGTTGATTTAAAACAATCATTTCATAACATATTTGTGATAAGCGATGAAAATATGATCATAAAGCCATAGGGAATCACTCATCACTATTACAATTTTAAGAGGCCAAAAATCATTAGCAATAAGTGATCCCTTCATAATACTAAAAACCTTGCTCATCGCTATTTACAATTAGAAGTTCAAGGAGCTATTTGCAATGAGTGATATCAAAGAGATATCACCTCATTTCTTGTCACTGATTTAAAACATACATTTCAAAAGTGATCAGTGATGAGTAGTGAAGATAGAAGGCCAATTGAACTTAAGTGAAAACCTTTAGGCACGTGCTCATAAGTTGTTTTAATGGAGGGGACTTCCTAGGATGATATGATAGATAGGAAAAGACTTAAAAACACCAAAACCATTATAACAAAAGTTTCTAGACTTATGATTAGGGAATCGGTTGCCAAATAATACAAGTAGATGCAAAAATTTAAACAGTGACCAACAACGGGTAATAGGGAGTCAACAACAAAATAGAACATTCAAGTGCTTTAAGAAAATGAATCCTAAACCCTCCTAAATGAGACAAGGGTTTGATATGGGACATGAGACTTAAGGTTCCATCAAGTTTAATGGAGGTCTTCCCCTAAAGTTTAATGGAAGCTTATTTTGGTTCATGTGGCTCAAAATAGGTTTTGTGTCCTCCTCTTTCTCCTATTATTCATGGCTGATGGGTGTATTGGAGCTATCTTCTTAGGTGAGATGTATGTGGGATCCATTTTGGATTTAGGTTGGGTGTTTTAGCTTGTTTTCAAGTTCTTATGGGATAGGAATTTTAATGCCTAGTCTTGGATACTTTATTTTTTGCTAGGTTCTAGGGATGCTTCGATAGGCTTACCCTTGATGGAGGGTCCTCTCTCCCACGCATCTATTGTTGAGGAATGCCTTGGGTTTTTATTTGGAAGTGATAGATTGGAGTGGTTAGTCCACTATCTATGGATATCAATCATGGAGGCTATTATTTTTTTGTAGGATTGGTTTTTAGTGGGATTCTTTATGACAATGTTAGCTTTCCTGGAGACTTTTGGGTCAGGTCTCCTTAAGGAATACTTTTCTTCCCTTTCACATGGTATTTTTTTGTTGGTTTGGTTTTTGGTTGGTTTCCCAAAGACTATGTTGGCTAACATAGAGGCTTTTGGTTTTGAGGAGAAGAATGTTCAAAAAGGTGATGATGTTTCATCTATCCAAGTTATTAGTTACCATAAGAGGGATTTTTTTTCTCTTACCCTGACTTCTTTTCCTTCTTCTATTGAGGTGGAGACTATTCTTGCAAGAGAGGTTGGTATTTTGTATCTTATTCAAAAGTATTCTTCTCCTACGTCTCCTATTGATGCGAAGACTTCTCTTCTTGAGGTGGACAATATTTTTGTAGTAGAGGTTGGGAGTTTCTACAAGGGGGATTTTTTTTCCTTATACTAGATTCTATTCCCTTTTCTCCTATTGAGGTAGAGATTAAGGATGGTTATGGTATTTTAGAAGTTGAGTTTCTTTTGTCTAACTTCTTTTAGACTTTTGTTGTTTGGTTGCTAGTTTTATATGTTCTCTCTCTAGGAAAAATTCTATTTAGGGTTTTGGGTCCCTTCAAAACCTATTAGTTTGGACCCACCATGGTCTATTATATAAGGTTTTGGGGGCCCTTCAAAACCTATTTTTCCCCTAATTAGAAACAAGTGAAAGAAAAGAATATTTTGAAATTTTATTTATGTGCATTGTTCATTGATCCATGAACCAATGCACCCATACACACAAGTTACAAAAGGTTCCCTATTCATTGGTTCTAGCACTAAGGAATAACTTAGATAATTTTGGGGTAAGGTGATGAACACTTTTTTTACCATCCTCTATGGACTAATAGTAAGGTCCCACAATATTTTTTGAGAAAACTCTATTGTGATTTTTTTCTCAATGAGATTATGAATTATTTTGATATGTGTGGTTTCTAGGGTAGCGGAAAAGTCTCTACATATGATAGAGAGGGGGAACATTGTTCCCAATAACATCCACAAAGACCCCTAGGCTGAACATTCATCATGCCAAAATCCCTTCCAAAGTGAAGGAGAGTGTTGAGGTTGAGTCTTTACAATCCACCAACTCTCTCATATAGATCTTGGTACAACATAGTAGGACTTTTACAAATGGTGATGAGGGTGATGTTGTAATGGATTTTTCATTGTACCAAAATATCAGCCTATTAATGCCCAAAAATAATGCTAATTATACAAGCTCCAAGGGAGAAGGTTAAGCCATGTAATGAATCTAGAGGGCAGTGTTAAACAACCTATGGGATGAAGGAACCAACCTTCCAACAAGTGAGGCTCCTAGGTCATAATGATAGTCTCACTTTTATTGCAATTGTGGATCTATCTATTATTATGGGTCCAAGGATGCTCAAGATGTATAGAGTTAGGATCAAGACACATCCATATTAGAACATATGGTGGTCATTAATGAATGGCTAGATAGTACATTTGGAAGTGATTGATAGTTACATTTTAATAAGATTATGAAATTTATAATATGTCCTTTTAAAATCTAAGATTAACTATATTTATTTTTTATGAATAAAAATTAATTTAAATATATTTTTTGATTAAATTCTAGCATTAAAATATTCATCCCACATTCATCAACCCTTCAAATCTTTATTATATGGTCGTGGAAAGTCCATATGTATGTAATTTATAAATAAATAGTTAATATATTACATTTTTTTCCTTATATGAATGGTAATATTAAAATTTACATTTGATGATGAATAGATGGATGTCATACCTTCAACATTAGGACCCATTGGTGTTAGTGGGTGTAGTGTCCATAAATGTTGTTGGGGACATTTTCACACTTGTTTGGGCCCTCCTTGTGAAATTGATCCTAATTTTGCCTTGATTTAGTGTTTTAATGTGGATGACACATTCACATTAGGTCTTGGGCCCTTATGAACTAATGGATTTAAATGGTACCTTGCTAAAGTTTTGTGAAGTGTTGTAAAGCACTTACACTTTTCTAAGGTTTTATTAATTAACTGAACCTAATGAACCTCTTTTTAATTAAAATAAACATTAATATTTCCTTATTTGAAGTGTTTTGAAGTGTTGTAACAAAGTTTCACACTTTTCTAGGATTTTCATTAATAATTGGGCTTTCTTATGCTTTAATTGGCCCTATTTTGCATCCACGAGCCTCATTTAATGCATTTTTTAGAAGATAATCCTGACACCAATCAATAACCAATCATAATTCAGGTGTTTCTAGTTTGAATGGCCCAGATTTAATGATCTAGGACTCATTCACTACCTTGGGCAAATGGGTCCCACCTGGACCTTTTGGCCCTAAACCAGTTTTCACACATTTCTAAGCACTTTTGTTTTTTCGTCCAATACATTATGCCAGATGGGACTCATTCGCCATCTTGGGTGAATGAGTCTCCTGTGGCTCAAAATTAAAATAAATTCAAATTTTTGGTGGGATTTTATTCTCCTAGATTTGATGTCAGATTTTAGTGTTGTAATTTTCAAAATTCTTTCATAATTGAGTATAAGTACAAGATTCTTTCACTCATATTTTTACCTAGAAATTTTACAAGCAATCAAGTGTTCACAAGATTATGCAAGAGCATTTAAGTGTCTTCAAGAGCATATTTTCAAGCATTTTAGAGTATAATTCAAGCATTAATCATCATGTCAAAGATTTCATGCATCATGTTGTTTTAGAGCTAACAATTATGGTGTAGGACTTTGTGATTCAAGCAAGTGTTTCATTCAAGATAAAAAACATTCAAGCAAGATTCAAAGTCTACATCCATTTCAACAATTCCAGGCATAGTTGCAATACCTTATTGCTAGGGTTTGGTGAGTTACAACATTGTTATTTGTCCATTCATCATTCTCCATTCTTATTTAATTTCATTTCAAGGATTGATTTCCAAAATAGGATTTGACCAAGGAAAAATCCTATCCAGTAACCCAACAAAATTTTTCCCCCTCTTTTGTGTGTGATTTGTAGGGTAAGGTTGCAGATTTCCTAAGGAGAAAAATTGGAGAAAAGTTACAAATCATTCAAAGTTTTCAAAGTTGTCATCAAGCCTTGGAGAACCTTGGAGGAAACCTACAGGTTACAATTTAAGGATTGATATTTGGAAACCAATCAAGAAGGAAAAAACATAAATAGAAGAGTAGGATCAACCTTTGAAGCTTTAGAAAATCCCAACTAGATTGATTCACCACTTCAGGTGAATGAGTCCCAATTCTAATAAGTTTTCAGGACTTTTCATATTTAGATACCCTTTTGGCACAAATATTTTCCTACACAATTTTGTAGAAATAGGACTAATTCACCTAGCTTGGAAAATGAGTCCCAGTCAGTAATAAAATCATAATTTCCAAAAATTCGGACCTCCATTTAGCTATCTCCTGTTTCCCAAGTGCACACCTTCCTATTTTCATTTTTTTTTTAATTTCATATAATTTTCTAGGTCATTTACTATCACTTTGCATTAAATTAGGGTTTTACACTTCATCTTGCATTTCATTGTCTTTTATAAGTTTAAACTTGGTGGTCAACCCCTCATTAGATCATATTCAACCCCTAGAACATCCCTATTGCAAGATCTCTTTCTCCTTTGCATTGAGATCTCAAGGGTTTCTTCTTGAGTAAAAGTTAGTGAAAATTGTCCCTTTTAGGCACCTAAAGCCCAAAGGTGGGAGAGAAAACAATTTTCTACCTTTCATCTTGGTGAACCTACATTTATAACATCATAATTCTGATTTTGAGTGCATTATCATCATAGATCTTGCTTGCATTAACATTGCATTAGGTTTTTCATTAGTTAATTTGCATTCTAGGGTTTCAAACTTTGGATTAGTGAAAACTCATATAGGTTACATTTTTACATTTCATTTTACTAAAAATCATTTACAATCTAAATTTACATCTGAAACACATATAAAAAAACATAAATAGCATAATATTCAATTAAAAAATTCTAAATTTTTGAAAAAAATCATCACTAGGACTCATTTGCCACCTTCGGCGAATCAGTCCCTTTACATATTCTGTGCATTGTATCTTTTGTAATTCAAAGTTCAGTTTCTGAGTTTTTGTTCGGTGTTAATTCCTTTTTTTTTCAATTTCCATGATTTCTATTGTAATCATTTCATTATTCTTAGCTTATATTTCATTGGCATTTACCTTGAATTTAGTAGTCCTTGCATGAGTATTTGGTGTCCTATTGCTAATACTATAATGAGACAAAATTTGAGACTCATGGCATCCCATCATAGCACAATCATTGTGGATCTTAGGTTTTCTAGCTTTTTCACTCTTAGTATTGACACTAGTACACTAGGTATGGACAATACCTTTAACAAATCTTTGCCTTCAAGTAGTATGCAAGTTGAAACAAAGAATGATAGTGTTCCACAAGAAAACATAATCCAAATTCATGAGGGCCTAGCAAACTTACAACATCAAGTGAAAAATGACAAAATTTCAACTCCTCCTATCCCTACTATAGATAACATTCACCGCATGGGTATGTGCAGGATCATCATGGAAAAAATAGGCCCTTAAGTGGCAAAAAAATTAGAAAAAAACAGAGTTAGGAAACTTGATGTAAAAATTTGAATAAGTTATCTATGTTATTTCAAAAATATGTAAGAATAGAATCTATAGCAAATTGAATGTAGTTTCTAAACTACTAGGTTTATTTTAAAAAAAAAATCCTATTTGGTGAAAATTTGAAATTTCAATGTAGTAGTACTTAAATTTTACGAAAAAAAAAGTAGGTGTGTGTCCGACCACCCTAACCACATTAAAATGATAATATTTTTTTATAATATTTTAGATATAAGTAGAGGACTCATGTCCTGATGTGATGCATATTTTTTGTAATTTTTTTCCAAGTAAATAATTAATTATGAATTTTTTATTACAAATTTAAAAAATATAAAAAACTTGTATGTCTAACCACCTTAACTTGGTCAAAACTTCATAAAATTCATTTTTTTTAATCCTATAGTATGCAAAGCATAGAATGTGATGCATGTTTTGGATTCAAAAAATATGATACCATTTGATAGCTATAGATGTTTTTCAATTAGCATATCAATTAGGACTTTAGTTGTAATTCTAATAGAAAATGAATAATAATTATTTATTAAATGCAAACTAAAGCATAATTTATATTGGTGGAAATTTGAGAATATCTTTTAAAAACCCTTTTCGTTTCATCAATTTTGGGTGAAAAAAAAGTTGTCAGCCACATACCCTACACATACCCATTATATCGCCACTTTTTGGCCCATCATGATCCTGCACATACTTGCATGCTTGAAAGTTAAGATGCACTTGACCTTGTGAAAAACATAGTTCAAATCTTTGGAAAACACCTCCCCACAAACACTAGTTGTCCTTTTCCAACAAACAATGTCACAAGCCAAGGAGGGACTCAAATTCCTCCCACAATAATAGCCTCAATACCTACCTATACCAACCCTCAAGTCACAACAACAATGCAACAAGTTAGTGTATACACCTAAAATCAATCAAGATAATTAATTAAATATAAGGTATTTAATTAATAAACCTTTTTATTTCATCTACTCAAATAAATTATAAATTTATTTATATCGTTCACACTTTCTAATTCTTCCATATTAATTCATATTCCTCTAATTTTAATTAAATAAAAAAATGTCAATAGTTTGTTTTATTTTATTAATATATTCTCACTAAATTTAAATTCTCAATTTGAATTTAGTCATATGTGGGTGATCCCACAATAGTGGTTTACAATTTTTGGCCAAATTGGACACTAAAATATTTTTTTGTAACTAAATCTTCACTTTCGGACACCTATAGCGACTAAACCGTGAGGAATTTGAAGATGATGCAAACTATATTTTTATGAAATTTTGTCTATAGATTCTAAATATATTTTTTTTCATAATTTTGGAATTAGATTGCACTTCTTTTTCCATCTCCCTCAAAAACTAATTTTTCTAAAACAACATTTTTAAAAAGTGACGCTCACCATATAACACATAAATTTTTTCCATGAAGGATAAAAATTCTAATTCTTTCAAATTTAGATTTTTAACTCTGATATCTAGTTCTTCCACTTGGTTAGATAGTATTTTATTGAATATTTTTTCTTTAATCAAGTTTCAAAGTCAAACCAATTATAATTTAGACATAGGCTAATCAGATAATCCGTGAACTTTTTGTATGTAAAAATGCAATTTTTTTCTCCTTTTGGATCAAGGACTTCAATATCTAGTGCACTCATATTTTTTAGACTTTTTTTTATAATATGCTATTTTTCCACATGTGAAGAACAAAGAGCTTGATTTTTAGTGAAAAACCTACATTCACGAGAAATAAAATATAAATATAATAATTAAATAAAATTTATTTAAAATTATACTTTTTGGGAAGCTTATAATAAGTACTACATACTTACAAAAAATAAATTTTGAATGAATTCATTTGATCCCCCAAAAGGTAAATCAAAAGTGGGTTTTCATCAACATTTTGATAGGTGTAAAGGAGACTCCATTATAGGTATGGTTTAAAACTAGTGGGGTTCTATCCAAGGGGGTTTGATTTAAGGTAATTTGATCAAACCATCCTCAATTGGAATGCTTTAAATGGAACTTTTTAAGCCTTAAATCATTATATTTTCTAAAAATATGTGATCTCAGCAAAAATCTGTCCTCCCAGAAATTGTAAACTAGCTTTGTGGGATCACCCATGTCTCCAACTTTTCCTCTTACCACATCATAAAATGTCTCATGAATTTAAATATTATTAATATTTAAATGGGAATTATTCCTCAAAAAAATTTAAACAACCTTGGACACTTGGCTCCTCAATTTCATTTATTTCTAAATACTTGGAAAAGTGCTCTTTTAAAGGGGAACATCCTCCATGATTCCCTCTAACTTCTTCCTTCTCCACCGTTAATCTCTCCAACTGAAATCTTGACCTTCGATTGCTGCCATATCACAATATTCCTTTGAAATCTTATAAATACAACCTCATTCTCTAGCATTTGGCATCCCATCTTTGAGAAAACTTAGTCTGTAGAAATTACCTTTGAGAATTTGAGCATTTAGAGAATTCAAGCATTTAGGATTTAGAAAATTTAGGGGCATTTTATTTTAGAATCATGTCTTAGTTCATAGCTACATTTTCATTATCATAGTTATCTTCATACAACATTTCCACCATAGCATTTAGCATCATTATCATTGTATTATATTTATTTGTCTACAACAACGTCCTCATCATAATATCATAAGCATTATCATACAACTTATCAAATCATGTAGGAAGTGGGATTCTTGCATTTTACAACATCCATTCTCTAAGTTGTCATTCTAGAAGTCATAGTGTAAGAAAAATCTAAGAGCCATTATGATTCAAGGAATCCTTAGAGATAGGAAATAATGGAATGGTTTTTGTGATTGATTGTGTTTTGAATTTGATTAATTCTATGCTTCAATTCTCTAATATAATTACATTTCATTGGTTTTGTGTGTTTTATTATTCATTTACTCACAATCACAATTCACACAATACATTTTGGTACCCACGGTGGGGCCTAGCCCCTTTTTATTGACATTTTCTAGAAATTTATTTTGTAGATCTAGATGTGAACTCTTATGTAGTGCATCCATTATTTCTTTTAGCACATACAAAACACCTTTTGGCACATCTGATTCCTATTACGACACATCCAAAGTAGATTTCGACACATCTAGTTCATCTTTTGGTGCATACAGGGGGTCTTTTAGTGCATTCAGTTTATATTGTAGCGCATTAAGTAGATTTTCTAGTGCATTTGGTAGTTCTTTTAGCACATAAGAATGCTCTTTTAGTGCATCTAATGTTTGTTTTAAAACGCATTTGGTTAATTTTGCATAAATTAAAAATTATGTGAAGTGACTTATGTTTTTTGTTTTGTAGGTGCTTAATACGCTGGTCAAAGACAATTTTATCAAACTATTGATGATGTTTGTAGGGGTTGGAATTGTTGTATTGTCTTCTTTTAATTAAATTAGGAACCTAGTTTAATTAGAAGGTTAAAGAACCCCTTGTCTATTGTGCTTGAAGTGATAGGCCTATGCTCTCCCCTTACCTAGGTGACCAGAATGCCAGACTGACTATTTTATGCTTTGTTAACACCTTTAGAAGACCTACCGTAGTGGGAAAAAGTATTCACCCTATGGGAACAACCTAAGTGGGAACAATTAAATCCAAGTTTTCCAACCCACTATAATCAAAAAAGAATTTGAGGAAAGTCCACAATTTGATGGTAGTGTGCAAGATAACCATCCCCAAAGCCTTTTTTCTAAAGGTTGGGAGGTCTCCTGAGGGATTTTATCTATTTGTCGTATTGAATGGAAACCCTTATTACGAACCTTAGTGTAGAAGCCAACCGAGTAAGTCTCTGAACATTTATAATATCATAGTGCAAGGGGAGGGAAGAATTTTCCCACAAGATACTCACCATATAACCATCAGGGTTTACTAGCCAAAAGTGGAGGATTCAACTTTGATTAAGACCCGGGAAAGGAAAAAATATGGGTGCCCTCTAGGGGGTGACACAGCTGTGTGAGCTGACATGGTTTTAAGATGTGGGCTATGGTATTTTAAGTGAACCTTGAGATTAGAAAAGTGCTTGAACTATTTTCTCTTGTGTCATACCTATGGAAATCAAAGGAATTAGATCAAATTCTTGAATACACACTCAATGTTTAGTTCCTAGGTGGAAACAACTGTTTGAGAACTTGTTGTGTTTGAAGTCATTATTCAAGAAAATCGTCCATTTAAAGCACCTAATTCACATAATTCACAAACTGGAAACCAAGCAAAAATCATTGTTTAGAAAAGCATACCCTAGAAACAATCAGATTCACAGATTCAAAGCAGAATAACTAGACAATCTTGCAAAAACACTAAACACTTCTAGACTAGCGCATGCATCCTCTGTTCCAGTGCATTCACTGGATTTTCTAGCGCATTTAGGGAATTTTTTGGTGCATCCACAAAATATTTTAGTGCATCCGATCCATTTTCTAGCACATATATGGTACATTATAGCTCATTTGAGTCATTTCCCAATGCATATAGTCCATTTTCTAGCACATTTGTGTCACTTTCTAGCACATTTGTTCCATCCTCCAATGCATCTGCAAATCCTTTTAGCGCATCCACCTACAGAATACCTAATTGAAATCACATCTAGGAGGGATATTTTTAGCACATCCAGTCCATTTTCTAGCACATATATGGTACATTATAGCTCATTTGAGTCATTTCCCAATGCATATAGTCCATTTTCTAGTGCATCTGGGTCACTTTCTAGCACGTTTGTTCCATCCTCCAACACATCTGCAAGTCCTTTTAGCGCATCTGAGTCATTTTCCAGTGCATTGAGTTCATTTTTTAGTGCATTAGGTACATTACCATTGGATCTGGTCCATTATTCAACACATTCAGTCCATTTTTTTGTGCATATTGGGTACAGTCTAGTGCATTCAATCTATTTTCTAGCGCATTTGTGCAATCTTTTAGTGCATCCATACCCTATTTTAGTACATCTAGTAAATTCAAGACTAGAGAGCTAAATTCATCCCATGTTCATCAATTTGAACTAGAATTAAGGATCTTTTCCATAACAAAATCATTCCTCAAATACACCGAAATCTTAAACTTGTTAAAAATGACATTTACAACTAAAATTCTTCAAACTAAACTAGGATCTAACACCTTAAAGTTCCTAAATATCCATCATACCTTTGATTGTTAAGCTAAGTTTCCTCATCAAGATCTCTCATCCTTCATCATGAAACAAAGCTATATAATCAGATTAAACTTAGTCTCCTCAATAAAATTTGTCATTCTATTTGACTTAGTTTTTATCCTTGGTACTTCTCAAACAAAGATCAAAGTTTATTCAAATTACAACACTTGTATTCCCATTCAAATGAGATCACAAAGGAAGAAACTCAAAGAAAAATAACTTGAAACTCAAAACACCATGACTAAAGCTAAAGAAAATCCATTCCAGGGTATGTGCAGGATCATGATGAGCCAAAAAGTGGCAATATGATGGGTATGTGGCTGACGACTTTTTTTTAACCCAAAATTGATGAAATGAAAAGGGTTTTTAAAGGAGATTCTCAGCTTTCCACCAATATAAATTATACCTTACTTTGAATTTAATAAGTATTTATTATTCATTTTCTATTCGAATTACGACTAAAGTCCTGATTAATAGGTTGATTGAAAAACATCTATAGCTTTCAAATGGTTTCACATTTTTTGAATCTAAAATATGCATCACATTCAATTCTTCACATACTGTAGGATTAAAAAAACTAAAAATTGAATTTCATGAAGTTTTGACCAAGTTAAGGTGGTCAGCATACAAGTTTTTATATTTTTGAAAAGTTGTAATAAAATATTCATAATTAATTATTTACTTGGAAAAAATTACAAAAAAATATGCATCACATCAGGACATGAGTCCTCTACTTATATATAAAATCTTATAAAAAAATATTATCATTTTATTGTGGTTAGGGTGGTCAGACAAACACCTACTTATTTTTTCCCTTAAATTTAAGTACTACCGCATTGAAATTTCAAATTTTCACCAAACAGATTTTATTTTTCCTAAAAAACCTAGTAGTTTAGAAACTACATTCAATTTGCTACAGATTCTATTCTTACATATTTTTGAAATAATATAGGTAACTTATTCAAATTTTTACGTCAAGTTTCCGAACTATGATTTTTTTGAATTTTTTGCCACTTAAGGGCTTTTTTTTTCCATGATGATCCTACACATACCTTCCATAAAATCCACCAATCTAAAGGTGATGAAATAACTAAGGAAGACATCCAACATGCTCAACAAGATCCAAATTTCCACAAGTTCCTAGAAAATATATTTGAAAGAGATGAGGAAAAATACTTTTTAATGTTGGCCAATCAAGGTATCAAAATTCCACATGACTTTGATGTTAATCAATTAAAAGAACCTCCTAAAAAGATTGAAAATGATCCATCAAATACAGATCTAGTGGCTTCCTTATCTCATCAAATGAAAAATCTCTACAAGAGATTCAAGATATGCAAAGGGGAACCTCAAAATGATACTTGATAAAAGACATATTCCCATATCCTTTTTATCAAACTATCAACATGATTCCTTTTCCCAAACATTGTGAATTTCCAAAGTATGATAAATACAATGGTAAAATAGATCCAATAGATCATGTAAGGGAATTTCAAACCATGAGCCTTAAATTTGAACACGAAGAGAATTACTTGATTAGATTATTTCCATGTAGCCTAGGGGGACAATGCAAGGAATGGTTCTCCAAACTTGCACCACCAATTAAAACCTTTGAAGATTTAGTTAATAAATTCATCACCCAATACTCCTACAACATCCAACACGAGATAACCATGAAGGAACTTTGCAATACAAAACAAAAAAAGGGTGAATCATTCCTCATATTCTTACAAACATGGAGAAGATTGTTTGCAAGATATTCTTGTCCAATACTTGAAAAGGAAAAGATGAAAATCTTCATTGAAAATCTAAATGATGAGATGAGTTATAGATTGGAATTACAATTTCCATGTACCTTTGAGAAATTGATTGAAAATGGAATCAAATTTGAAGAAGCTTTGGTCAAGAGAGGAGTCATAAAAATTTTACAATGAAAAAAACTCAAAAAGCTCATCTAATCATTACAAAAATAGTGATAAACCAAAGTTTTGGAAAATAAATAAGAATGTTGGTAACAAAGATACTTCAACTCAAACACAAAATGCAAAACTAATATTTAACTTGATAGCAGCTGCCACCAAGACTGAACAAAACAAGAATCCAACCAGCAATCAAAACAACAACCAAAATGTCAATCAAAACAATAATCCAATCAATGTTGAATCGAGACCACCACCATATTGAACATCCTCAAATCGGAGAAGATTTATGCCTTTGGGATAGTCATTGGAATCAACATTAAAGGAGCTTCTTGCAGCCAAGGTTATAGCATTTCCAGAAACAAGAGATTGGGAACCAAGAGTTAAACCTTTGTGGTGGAATGATGCACATTATTGTGACTTTCATAGAAACAAGGGACACGAAACCAATGATTGCATGGAACTGAAACATTTGGTACAAGATTTGATTGATAGAAAAGAAATATTTGTAGAAGGACCCCAAACAAATGTTGATCATGGAGCATTCAAGAATCCTTTACCAAACTATGAAAAGGGGGAGTCTTGTTCATCAAACACCAAAGGGAAAAATGTGAACTATGTTTATGATTCTACAATTCTCCATATTGAAGTAGTTGAAGATCAAACCAAGGACATTGAAATTAAGGGCCAAAGAAACATTTTTACAACTAAAAATCATCACCATGACATCAACACCAAATCACATCAAATCATTGAAATCATACCAGTCAAAGAATGTCAAACCAAGGATATCAAAATCAAGGGACAAAAAGACATTATTGTAGCTGATAATTCAATTAATGACACCACAATTGAGCATGAACAAAGCATTGTTACAGCTGAAACTCATCTTCATGACAGCAACACCAAATCACATCAAATTAATGACATCATACCAATGACTTTGATCACAAATGTTGCTACAAATGAGAATCAGATTAATGTAATTAAAATAAGAGATAAACAAGATCACCAACTAGTCAATGCAAGTACAAGAGAGAAATCTAAAGTAATATTGAAAGGTGTTACATCTTAAACACCCACTGCTTCCCCTGCAACACAATACAACATAGTTAATCAATTGTAGAAAATACTAGCTTAAATATCCATATTGGAACTCTTCAAAATTTCACCAACTCACTAACAAATTATAGAACAAGATCTTGTAGCCACCACACTACCAAATAATTTGGAAGTTTGTCAATTTCAAGCTATGGTAGGACACTTGACCATACCTCATTTCCTATCATTTTTTCTAAAAATGATGATATATCACCCAACCATCCACATAATTCCGCCCTTCACATTGAGGTTGTAATTCACAAACATTGGGTCAAACGTGTTCTAATAGATGGTGGAGTTGGCCTAAATATCTATACTTTAAAACTTATTCATGCTCTTAGATATTCTGAAAATACCATTGATGCTAGAAGAAAAATAACTATCAAAGCTTATGATGATGAAGAGATATTTTCCCAAGGACTAATTATACTACCAATTCAAGTGGGATCGGTTGTAAAAGATATAATATTCCAAGTTTTAGACAAAGATTTAGCATACAATATACTCTTGGGACATCCTTGGATTCATGAGATGCAAACAATGTCGTCAACATATCACCAATGTTTGAAATTTCCCTATAATGGACAAGAGATCACCATTTTAGCTAATTCCAACAATCCGAAATATTGCAACACACTCAAAACAACCTAAGATACTTTTGTGCCACATAACAGGGAAGATACAACTCCTAGTTCATCCAACAATGAAAGACAACTAAATTCCTTGTCAAAATAGGTTGAGTAAAATGATTAGTCAAAGGATAAGGGCATCAATGATTCTACTCCATCAAGTGGAAAAATTCAATCAAATTCTTTGTCAAACTAGCTTAAGGAAAAGGTTCAATAAAAAGACAAAAGCATTGGTGATTCTACTCCATCAAATCATGAAAGTCAACTCAATTCCTTATCAAAACAGGTCAAAAAGATCCAATTTAAAGAAAAAGGTAGAGGGGAATATTCATTTGAGCAATCCTTATGTTTATCACAGTTGCTACCTTCACTAAGATCCTATGGACAACCATCCACATCAAAACAACAATCCTCACAACCAACTATGCTCTTTGATGGTAAGTTTGTAAAAGAAGGCAGTTTAGTGAATGAATAAGAAGACAAGGATGTTTTAAACTGGTTATATAAAGATGAAGAAGCATCAGAAGCATCAACTTCAAATGTGCTAACTGGACCATATGGTAAAGGTTTCACAATCCTAGAGGAGATGGAATATGATGGAAAGGGTCCTATCAGTAAAAGAAAAGAGGGTATCATAGAACCAATACAACCTATCACAATGAATTCCAAGGACAAAATAGGGCTAGGATATGGAGAAGAATCAAAAGAAGAAATTAGGAAGCAGATTGTTGAAAGAATCCTTCAATTGAGAGATAGTTCAGAAATGAATTCCAATGAGTATGAATGGGACTCCCTCTCTGAAGAATCTTGTCATGAAAAAGAAATTGATGTGATAGAAAGGTATACACCAACATGTATAAAGCGACAAAGCTCAAGTTCTAGACCTCTTGAATTTGGATCACAACACATCAATGACTCAAGTGAAGATGATCAAACTTCGAGTGAGATAGATACTTCAGAAGAGAGTAACATCATAGACCTTGATATTGCTATTGAAAACTCTAACGACATTGCCATCATGAAACTCACCTCTTTTGACCTTATCCAATCTGATGATTCCTTGCCATTGATACACCCTAAACTAATTGACTGGGACCAAACCAAGCTGCTTAACATCCCCCTTTCCAAAAAATGATGCCATTGTGAACTTCCTTTTCTCTGATGATCCCAAAACATGTTCCACTAGCGAATCTCATAACGAAGCTTTAGACAAGGGGAGTACCAAATCTTCTAGCTGCAAAATAGTGAATATCAAAAATAGATCTAATGGTGAAAACCATTTAATGAAAATATTAGATCAAGAAAAAGTAAAAATAAAGAGCACATATCGCAGTGAAAACCTCTCCAAGGCACCGAGAGATGGGAGATTTGACACTCTTCCCAAGCACTATCATGAGAGATATTTAGTACTAGTTGAACCTACACAATCTATCAATATTGCCACCGCTGAAACAGTCAAGACCCTACATATAGTAGCATCCATGACAAAGGAAGAAAAACCAAGCTTCACTAAATTCTTTGAAGAGAGACAAGTCAACTTTTCTTAGTCCTACGCTGATATGCCAGGCATAGATCCAGATCTTTTCATGCACCACATATCCCTACTGCCTACAGTGAAGCTAGTGAAACAAAAATTGAGAAAAATGCATCCACATATCACCCTATTGGATGCAGGATTTATTCATCCAATTGATTATGTTGAATGAATCTCCAACATTGTACCAGTTTCAAAACCCGACCATAGAATTATGATATGTACAAATTTTAGAGACCTTAACATTGCTTGTCCAAAAGATGATTTTCCTTTTCCTAACATTGACATCATCATGGATTTGATAGTGGGTCATGCAATGCAATCACTTATGGATGTATTTTTAGGTTACAACCAGATAAAAATAGCACCAGAAGATCAAGATAAAATGACTTTCACATTTCCATGGGTTACTTTCTATTGGAATGCCATGCCTTTTGGGTTGAAAAATATTGCGTCTACATATCAATGGGAAATGGCCACTATCTTTCATGACATGATGCACACCTTTATGGAGGATTATGTAGATGACTTGTTGGAAAAATTTCACTAGAGAGGGACATCTAGAAATCCTAGACAAAATCTTTACTAGGTTGGAGAAATTCAAGGTGAGATTAAATCCCAAGAAATGTGTATTTGGAATGACATCAACTGAACTTTTGGGATATATAGTATCAACTAAAGGCATTGAAGTGGATCCTATGAAATTCAAATCCATCATGGAGATGCCTCCTCCCAAGAATATAAGCCAACTCAGATCTTTACAAGGATGATTCCAATCTATTAGGAGGTTCATTGCACAACTAGAAGATAAAACTCATCCTTTTAATCACTTACTACACAAGAACGTTTCTTTCAAATGTGATGAAAATTTTGAAGAAACTTTTAATCAATTGAAATAGTGTCTAATGTCACCTCCCATACTAGTACCACTAATAGAAGGGAAACCATTATTACTCTACATAGCAACAACAAAGGTATCTTTGGGCGCTCTATTGGCACAAGAATATTTTGCAAGAAAAGAAATGATTATTTATTACATCATTAGGACCTTGAATGTCTATGAAATCAACTACAAATTTATTGAAAAATCTTGTTTGGTAGTAGTATTTGCTACTCAACAATTAAGAAACTACAAGTTAACCCACACCATCAAACTCATAGAAAAAATTGATCCATTAAAATATCTATTCAGCAAAGTTGTCTTGATAGGAAGACTAGTAAAATGGGTAATGATATTGAGCAAGTTGATATCCAGTATGTGGACAGGAAAGCAATCAAGGGCCAACCCATAGCAGATCAGTTAGCCAAAGAACCACTACAAGATGATCATCTAATGAACATTGAGTTTCCAAATGCAAATGTCCTTATAGTGTCAACACAACAGTGGATACCATGTTATACTTTGATGGATCTTATATGCAACATGGATTAGGTGCAAGAATCTTGTTTGCCATGCCACAAGGACACACCATTCCAGAGTCCTATAGGTTGATGCTTCCCTATACTAACAACACAACTGAGTATGAAGCATTGATCATTGGTATCAAGAGAATCGTAGAGTCAAAAATCATAGAGTTGCAAGTCTACGAAGATTCTCAATTGATCATAAATCAAGTGAATGATGACTACCAGACAAAAGATGATACATTGATGCCATATAAAAGAATGGTGAATGATTTCAATAAGTATTTATGGAGAAAAAATTTGAGTACATTCCAATAGGGGAAAACAAAGCTACTAATGCTATGGTGACCATAGCCTCTCTCCTACAGATACCTGAGAAATGAGCCTATTATGATTGCATGGTGGAACAACTATTTAACCCCACCTATGATAACCTCAAATCCCAAGTTATATACCATCTATTCGAGGCTGAGGCTTCTATCTATGGGAAGGTCTACACCTACTTAAAAGAAAACACCCTACCACCAGATCTGTCCCAACACTAGAAATGAAACTTTATTGGACAAGAAACTTGACATACCTTGATAGTTGATGTACTTTACCGATGAGGTCTAGATGGTACTCTCATTCAGTGTCTAGAACAAAACTAAGTTGAAACCGCTTTATGTGAGGTTCATGAAGGTATCTATGGAACTCATTCAAGTGGACTAACTCTCAATAAAAAACTCCTATGTTTGGGGTATTACTAGCTGAATATGGAAAAGGAGTCTTCAATTTGTCAAGAAGTGCCAAAAATGTCAAATCCATGGAAATCTAATACATGCACCAACACAAGAGCTACAACCATTTGCATCAACATGGCCTTTCTGTCAGTGGGGACTGGAGCTTGTAGGTAAAATTCATCATCATAGCCACATAGTATTTTACGAAGTAGATTGAAGTTTTTCCCCTAAACACAAGCACTGGAAAACAAATTGCATCCTTCATCCAAAATTACATCATCTGTTGGTATGGCATTCCTTAGTCCATTGTCACTGACAATGGTATACCTTTCAAGAATTAGAACATCCAAGAACTTTGTGATAGGTTTCATATCCAACATCAATTTTCTACACTTTACTACCCTCAAGGAAATGGCTAGGTAGAGGCCTTAAATAAAACCATCCTAAAAATCCTGAAGAAAACTATCAACAATGTTGGACATGATTGGCACGTTCAATTGAACCTTGTTCTATGGGCCTACCAAACCAATATCCACACCCTAATAGGAGCTACACCCTATAATTTTGTCTATGGATTAGAGGCCATTTTACCTATTGAGGTTGAGCTACTATCACTCTGGGTGTTACTAAAGGGGATCATTCCAAATGAAGATTATCAGTTGTCTAGGATACAAGAGTTAGAACGCTTGGATGAGCATTGCCAGCAAGTTGTTGATCACCTAAAAGCCTATTGGTAGATGATGTCCAAAATTTACAATCACAAGGTCAAACCAAGAACATTTTAGGTTGGTGACTTGGTCTTAAAAGAAAATCCTTGAAATCAACAGGATCGAGAGAAGAAGGGGAAATTTGAACCAAACTAGCTAGGTCCCTTTGTCATTATATCAGTCTTCAGATCTAGAGGATATCAGCTATCTACACTTGAAGGAGATATGTTTGAAGAACCCATCAATAGCCTACATCTCAAGAAGTTCTACACCTAGCTTATCTAGTGCATCATTAAAAGTGCTAAAAAATACAAAAAAATCAAAAAATGTCCTAAAAAAAAATTGTTACCCTGATGAAAACCTGGCAAACAAGCATCTTGGTGACAACAAAAAAAGAAAAAAAAATAAAAAATAGAAAAATACAAATACAAAAAGAAGTGAAAAAACAAAAGATCATATAATCTAAAAAAGTGTAATAAAAACAAGTAGTGAAAACCTAGTAATAGGCACTATTTGTGATAGATTAGCTTTTACATATATTTGAGCATGTTGACCATTTCCTTTTGCCATCATTTTGTCAATTATCGGAGAACCTCATGTACATATCCTAGCATCATGGTCATTTCTCACCCTAGATTTGGGGAAAAATCCTAAACTCACTAGGTGAAAATAAACTTTGAGCTTAAACCAAAAGACAAGCCAACAACAATAACACAATGTCACAAACACATCATAGTACAAATCACCATTGAACATCAATCATCAAACTACACACATCAACCATCCAAATGAAACAATTAAAATCAAATCAAATCAAAGAAAATCTAAATGGATGATGTTCTTTCAAATCATGGCTTTATCATGTTAGCATGAATGTTCAATTGTTGTACTTTAATTTTTGTCATCATATCTCTGGAGCAACTCGATGATGTCTTGAACTAGAGGAGCTAGGAAGGAGAATGATATTTTCTTTGTTCGCTATCTGTCAGTTAATCATTACTACCATGCAAATTGTTGGGAGACATGCTCTAGAAAGTATCACTAATGACATTCCAAATTTGTAAGGAAAATGATTAAGTCTTTTTTTTATGCAATGAATGCTCACATCATCTTGGTTTAATTATACCTAGATGCTTGTGTTAACTTGTAATATCAAATATCATGGAAGTAGTACTCAGGTCATCATGGTCTAAATATACCATCGATGTTTGTACTCACTTTCAACAATTTAAAGGCTCAATGATGATAAAAAGCATGACAAATATGTTGTTACAATGACAACCTCTGCATATTATATCTGCATGGTTAATTTAGATTGCATCCATGTTAGTTTTTCATTTGCATTTATGGGTTTTCTAAGGTTGACACAATTTTCAAAATGATGTTATCCCTATCATTAAAAGATTGAGTATACTTGACATTAACAAAAACATATCATTCTCATGTAGTTGCATAATCATTTGCATATCATATCATACATTAGAAAACATTATTACATAATTCATTCATTAATTCATTTCATCACATATATTTTCATAAGGAAAACATGAAAAATAAAGTGCATTACATATCATTTACATCCTAAAACTCATCTCATATAGCAATCAGATCATATATTTGCATTGAAAAAAACACAAAAAATAACATACATTGCATCTCATTTTCATAATCAAATCCATCCCATATAGCATAAAATATCATGCATAAGAACATATGGAAACATAAATCATCCATCTGAACCATAGAATTTTGGATAGGGCTTATAGGCTACTCTTGCGCTCTTAGGTTGTTTCACCTAAAAGGAGATAAACCCCACATAAAAGATCTAGCTGGTTTCACTCAAATTATGCAATGTATGATGTTATTTAGACTAAATGGAATGAATTAAGTGCAATTAGCTGATCTATGTGACTGATTTTGAATGCAAAACCTAAGATTTATATAATGTTTGAAAACATGGTGTTGTTTGCAAAAAGCATGAATTGATGAAAGAAAATGTAGATTAAACTAAACAAAAAGTAGGAACTGAGATTGTGTGCACCTGAGAAGCTGAAAAGGACTGGAGAGAAATATGGAAAGCTGATAAAATTTGATCTTGAGCTTACGGGGACTCATTCGCCACCCTGGATGAATCAATCCCAGGTCAGGGTTTTTCTGCATAAAAGTTGTTTTCTGTCAATTAGGTATTAGGATCTGCATCTCACTCAAAATTGCATCTCATGAGGGACTCATTTTCCATGCATGGAAAATCAGTCCATTTTCAAATTTCTATGATTTCAAATCTCTATTATGCACCTTGACACCTATACAACAATTTTTGAGGGAAACTTGAGTTGGGATCTCAAAAAATTGCTACAAAACAACTTAAAATTGTTTGTCTAGTGGGAGGTTTTCCTTAGTCAAATCCCTAGTTCGATAATTAAACCTTGAATGGAGAAAAATCTACATAACACCCTAGCCTTAGATATGTTAAAGACTAGGAAAGTTTGAAGTATGTCAAAAACCCTATTCTATTGTGCAAGAATAAGAGGTGAAAATGTGAATTGATTGATGCAAGATCTCAACCCTAGAAATATTACAACACATTAAAAATAGAGATAAAGTGTCATGCAAATGAAATGTAGATGAAATACAAACCTTAATATGAAGATAGAGTGAAAATGGAAGATGGAATCACTTTAAAACTAAGAATTTAGGTGTGATTTTATGGCTAGTTACATCTCCTCAACCTATATTTCTCCATGATTCACCATAGGCATCCATCATCAACCCTTTTCAATGTTGAATCTTGACCTAAAGAGTGAGCTTCAAGACCTGCAAAAACCCTAGTTTTCTGCCCTAAAACTTCAACTTTGCTAATGAAACTTATTGTAGAAGATTTGACTTTAGAAATTTCCTTTGTGAAATTACTAAAAGATGTGTAAAATGACTTAAAATGATTATTTATAAGTAAAAAAACCTAATTTTCCCATTATTTAGACCTAAGAGGCTGACATTTACCAAAAAATTAAGTTGAATTAATTAAATTCCTACTCAAAATCAAAATTTCCCTCAAAATGGACTCATTCGCTGCCCTTGGTGAATGGGTCCCACTAGAGGGGACTCACTCACCCAAGGTGGCAATGGGTCCCACTACTAATTTTTGAAGGTGGATTTTCAGGATATGAAGGAATTAAGTGTTGTTTGTCGGGTGTTAGGTGATTTTTCAGGTCAAACGGGCCTCTAGATAAAAAATAATGGGTCTTAGGGGCCTATAAATGTTTTTTTGAAGGATAAATGGTGCAAAGGGACTCAAAAGTGGGTCAAATTATGCATGAAATTGTCTCTTTTCTCAAAAGGCTCCAATTTTCTATGGTACAACATCATCATTTAATCATATCATCATTGCATCCATACATAATCATGTCATAATCATATAAGTATCACATAAACATCATATACACATCATAACATAGAAATTAAATGCATCCATCATAAACACACATAGACATCATATAGATCATTAATCATCATTGCATATTATATATAAATCTCAAAATCATAATGTCTTGTATACAATGATGTCTGGAAAAGTGGAAAGATGTACATCATCAAAATGGTAGTGGCTAATCAATGTCTCAACTGAATCAAAGTATACAACTATCTCAAATACATCAAATATCATCATGGAGCTATGTGGTACTCTCCCCAGATGGTGTTGGTCCTTTACCTCCTACTACACATGATGGCCCTCCACCTAGATCCCTACAAGGTGGCCCTATAACACCCTTGCTAGTAGTCTTGGAATGGGTATAGGCACTAGTTAATGGACTGTGCATAACTCTCTTGACACTCTAGAGGAGCTGCCTCATGGTACCTCAACCTACAGTACTCGGCCTCCCTGGCAGAGAACTGTACCTCTCTTAAATAATCAGTTGTACCCATGCCCTTAACTACCCTCTGTAGTCTCTCTGCTATGCCCTGTGCTTGCTCAACCCACTATGTCAAGGTATCTCTCTTGGTCATAAGAGTGGAAATCTATGCATGAGCCTAAGCTTGGACCTGTGTCTATACCTGAAGATATCCTTGTATCTATGCTAACTAACCTTGTAGTGTCTGAACTTGAGCTTGTAGCACAATAATCTTAGCCTGCTACTACTAAGAGGGAAACCTAATCTGTACATGTTGTTGTATTGTAGCTACTAGTGATCACCTCTTCCAAGGCACTCTAAAGTCTTGTACATCTAACACTGGCCCTGCACTCCCCTCATCTCCTCCACCACCATCATCTCCACCTCCATCACCCCCATCACCATTTTTTTCACCTCCTCCATCTCTATCATCACTACTTTCTCACTCCTCCTCCTCCTCATCTACTTTGTCTTTCCTCTTCCTTTGTGCATGTATTGTTGGCTCATCATCTAACAAAGGTACTGGCTCATCTAGACTTGAAATATGTGGGAAGATATGTGCAAAGAAATACTATGCATACTCCTCGAATATGGGAGCCTCTATAACCTCTAGATGATAATCCTAAATAATGGAATGTAAATCCTAATATTCCCCAATTGTTGCATCATATGATAACACATTCCCCCACTCTAGTATATCCTATTGTCATCATGCATATAGAACCATCCCCTAGGGCATTCGTTGTACCCTACTATACTATCCTAACACTCTCCTAAGAAGGAATCTCTTAATCATGAACTAAGTCTTCTCAATCAATATCTAGATGAGCAAGCATATGACATCTCAGTATCATCCTCAGGACATAAGAACTCTCCAATAAACCCAACAAGTACATATGGAAATGTCACATACGCATCCACTATCTCCCACCATGGGATCTCATAGCCCCATATTTGTTCATCCTCAAACACTCTCTGAAGTGCATTAGTCCCTTCCTGCTCAGTTGAATCATACACAACCAACTCCCCATGACTAGAATCCTCAAAATTAAGTACACGTCCTACGGTGTCACCGTTATCTAGCCAGTAGGAAAATGGAAGGTATTGTGGTCATTGTGCCACCTCTCTACCAAAGCAATCAGAATTCCCCTGTTAATCCTATGTTGGGGCATGTCTAATAGAGAAGTCAATTTGCATCATCCAATCACATTTAGATCAGGCTGATCTAAATGTGGAATCAAATCCCAAGTCCTTGGGAAGTTCTCTCGAATCTGTAGGACTGATGAAGGCTCCTATCATCATAACATATCACAAATCAGAAAATAAATCAATCAACATCAATCAACCTATAAATCAAATCAATTTTGATGAGATCTTGAGTACATCTCATGAGCATCTATCATTGATCCTCACCTATCGTGAGGTCAATAATCATCATCCTATCATTGAATCTCACCTATCATGAGATCAATCATCATCTAATCTATCAACATCATCAAACATCATCAAGTCAAAGGCTGATGCTATCAACAATCATCAAAATCAAGGAGTCTAATTTAAAATTCATCAATTTGGCCTAGATGCGCTAAAACAATGTCTCAAAGTGCTAAAAATGTGGATGTGCCAAAAAAGTTCATCTATGCACCATAACAAGGTCTCTATGCACTAAATTACCTAATGTATCATTAAATTTCATCAATGCGCTAAACAACTAGTTGTGCTACATCATTCATCATATGTGCTAAAACTCATCATTGATGCACCAAACTTATCATTGTGCTAAAAGAATCTATCTATGTGCTACAAAAATTCATGCATGCACTATTTTACTGTATGTGCTAAAATCTAACACCAATGCGCTAAAATTTTAAACCTATGTGCTAAAGTTCCCTATGCACTAGAATAGGAACCCTATGTGCTACATCGACCACCGAATGCTCTAAAACATGAAAAGCAGAGTTTAAACATGGAAAAAAATGTGAGAAAATGAAATTCAAATCATGATGAAGTTTTTCAAGGTACGTACTGGAGGTCCATACGTGGTTAGGCATTTGTGACGTTGTACACGCTCAAATCGGCGGTTTGGATCAAAATCACCATCTTGCTCAATTTGCTCTAGCTTGCTCAATCACTCCAAATTGTTAAATTTCAAATGCACAAATGGGGATAAATCACATTGTTTTAATCTTTTAATAAGTGATTAAGTGAGATTTTAATGGGAGTGATCTATTTATTTTTAACCAGGGGCCTTAATTAATCAATACATCACCTGACAAGTTAAATATCATTTTTTGGGAGATAATTTGACTCAATAGCATAAAATTTGAAAATCATCATCAAATCTTCAAAAAATAATCAAAATTTTCAAAAAAATCCAAAAAAATCAAAATTCATCAATTTATCTCCCGAGGGGGCATATATCCTTTATCACTCAAAAATCAGTGCCTAGGGTATCAAAAAAAATTTGTCAGCATCGCCAAAAAAAAATTCTTTGAAGAAATGTTTAAACACATCACTTCAAAGAGGGGAAAAATGTTTACACCTAAAATTGGTGAAGATAATTAATTAAATACAAGGTATTTAATTAATAAACCTTTTATTTTATCTACATATAAATAAATTCTAAATTTATTTATATGGTTCACACTTTCTAATTTGTCCATCTTAATTCACATTCCTCTAATTTTATTTATATAAACAAGTGTCAATATTTTGTTTTATTTGATTAATATATTCTCACTAAATTTAAATTCCCAATTTGAATTTAGTCACATGTCTCCAACTTTTCCTCTTGCCACATCATCAAGTGTCTTATGAATTTAAATATGCTTAATATTTAAATGGGAATTATTCCTCATCAAATTTGAAACAACCTTGGAGACTTGGCTCCTCCATTTCATTTATTCTTCTAAACACTTGACAAAGTGCTCTTTTAAAGGGGAACATCCTCCATGATTCCCTCTAACTTCTTCCTTCTCCACTGTTCATCTCTCCAGCTGAAATCTTGACCATCAGTTGCTACCACATCACAATATGCCTTAGAAATCTTATAAATACAACCTCATTCTCTAGAATTTGGCATCCCATCTTTGAACAAACTTAATTTCAAGAAATTACCTTTGAGCATTTGAGCTTTTAGAGCATTGGAGCATTTATCATTTAGTAAATTTAGGGGCCATTTTTTTTAGAATCATGTCTTAGTTCATAGCTACATTTTCATTATCATAGTTAGCTTCATACAACATTTCCACCATAGCATTTAGCATCATTATCATAGTACTATCTTCATTTATATACAACAACATCCTCATCATAGTATCATAAGCATTATCATACAACTTATCAAATCATGTAGGAATTAGGATTCTTCCATTTTACAGCATCCATTCTCTAAGTTGTCATTCTACAAGTCATAGTACAAGAAAAATCTAAGAGCCATTATGATTCAAGGAATCCTTAGAGATAGGAAACAATGGAACGGTTTTAGTGATTGATTATGCTTTGAATTTTATTAATTATGTGCTTCAATTCTCTAATATAATACATTTCATTGGTTTTGTGTATTTTATTATTCCTTTACTCACACTCACAATTCACACAACACAGTTAGTAATGTGATTCCTTCTTTGGGTATTCCTGCTAGCATCCCTAGTTCCTATGTGGCATTAGACATCATATCTCCTACCACTTTACCACCTATAATCATTCCATTCACTTGTCCTATGAACACATACACTCCTTCAGCACTTTTTCTTCCCTCTCACAACACAAAAAATGACCCTCTCATAACTCAACTCTTCCAAATGGTTTCATCCCTTCAAAAATAGATTTCCACCATCAAGCAAAACCAAAATTCTCCACCTACATATTGTGTCAAAAGTAGTCCACTGTCCTTGGAGATATTGTGGAAACCAATGCCACAAGCTTCAGAGGTGCCTAGATTTGAGAAATATGGAGGGAAAGGAAATCCTTATAATGATGTTAATACCTACACCACTCTATGTAGTGACTTTGTCCTTGATGATAAACTTTTGGTAAAGCTTTTTCCTAGGTCCTTGAAAGATAACACCTTGGAATGGTTCTCTTATTTACTGAAAAACTCAATTAGTTCATTCAATGAAATTTTTGATGCATTTTTAAACCATTTCCAAGTGCACATGAATCCTAAGATGGCCTTGGAAAATTTTATGGGATGCAATAAAAAAGATGAAGAAAAGATAATTGACTTTATCTCACACTATCAATCACTTTATTCCCAAATTGATGTTAAGGTCCCTGATCCTCACCTTCAAAATATTTTATAGAAAATTTGCATAGTAGGATCCAAGACAAGATTACCATGATGAAATTCCCATCCGTCATGCACTTGTGTACTACCCTCCATGATTATTAAAATTCAGTTAGTAGTCGAGATACAAATTCCAATTCTAGCTTAACCGAGAAATCTTAGCCCACACACCAAAACAATTCCCAACCTTTTAGAAAACAAAATAAATGGTTTCTACAATTCAATCCTTTTCAAAAAACAACTAAAAATTTCAATAACCAGGTATTTTTTGTTAAAGTCACAATACCCTTTAGCTACGAGGACCTGAAAAGACAATTCACTCCCTTCCTGATACCCTTCATAACACAATGTCCCAATTTTTAGACCAAAAATGATCACTTTTCCTCTCGTCAAAACACCTGATCCTAACAAGCCTTTACCCCCAAGCTTTAGATCAAATTCTTATTTTAATTATCACCAACAAAATGGACATGGCACAAAACATTATAACTGTCTTAAACATCTTATGCAATTCCTCATTGATTTCGGTTGTTTTTCCATGAGAGGTGTTAGTGATCAAGGAAATAAGTCCATTGCCCCTCCTAACCAAAACTTGCAAATCTTTAACAACCCCATGCCAAAACATAATATTTCATTTTTCAAAGCTAGCGAAACTACAAAGAATGATGTGATGAATGTTGACACTGATGATGATAACAATGATTCTATTCAACATGATCCTATCACTAATGATAATATGGATGAAATGGGAGGAGTGATATATGTCATTCCTCATAAGGGCCGAACTAAGAATCCTCTTGGCATTGCTTTCTCCACTAAGGAAATATTTAAACATGCACACGGTGGTCCTCTTTACATAGCCGACTATATCTATGAAAAGCCCACTAATGGGATATTAATAGATCCTACTTGTGGAGAGAATGTGATCACTGAGGAATTCTTACTTTTGCATGAGCTCTATCAAGATATATATGATAAATCAAAAGAATGAATCAAGACACACAATGGATTTGCTTCCCCTACAATGAGATTGATCACCTTACCACTCCAAATAGGGCCGAAAACATTAGATGTATCATTCTACATCATCACATAGTCAGACCAATTTCATCTGAAGCTAGGCTACCCATGGCTTTGCTCCATGAAAACTATCCCTTATGTTGTGCATAAATGCTTAAAGTTTCCAATTTACAATGAAATCCTCACTGTCCACCATAGTGGCTTTAACCCTTTGTCCTCCAAAGTAAAATTTTCCTTATATTTCTTTTGTCCCTAGCTTATGGAACCTATAAAATTGTGAGAAGACTCTTTTTCTTGTCCTATAAAAAATTCAAGAAAAAGAAGATAGTAGAATTATCCTTTTGAAACATGTCCCCATCCACCTCCGAGCCTACCATCCTCAACAAAACCATGTTGAACCTAAACAAGTCCCAAACAACCAAGACCAACCTAAGAAAAAACCTTCACCTACCTCCTAGAAAATACCAAGAGACAATGAAAACAACCCCGTCACACCTCTTAGAATAAAACAAACTTACAAATTCAAAGAGAAAGTGGTCAAACAACCTCCCATGGTTCCTTATGTTCCTCCCCTTGGGGAAGAAAAGGAACTCATGGTTGATCAATCTGCTCCTACACAAACACAAATTGAAAATAAAACTAAATGAAATAGAGGTGCTAGATAATGTAGGCGTAGACATCATGCCCTTGCTCATAGGTTACATGAAGAATTAAACATAGAAAATCAAGATCCAAACTTGACTGAAGCAATCCATGATGACCCTACCCCTTCCCCAAAATAAAACACTCCATTAAAACAACCACAAAAAGAGTTGAATTCTTCCATGGACATTATCCTTTGACCTTTTTTTGTGATTAACTTTGATGATGATGGTCAACAAGCTTGATAAAATTGACAAAGAGGTGCATAATGAATTGGATACATTATTTTCCTCTTCCATGAGCTTAGATGATAAATCTCCTACAAAGAGTGTTGAACTTGGTGCTTCTTCTAGTTCAACACTTTCTCCTTTACCTTTAACTCAATTATTCGCCTTCGGTATATAAAGAACATGATTGGGAGGTAGACGACCTGGTAATACATTCACTTGCATATGCCTTAATAGTCTTTTGCATTATCTCTTTTTCATTTTATTTTTTGTGATTACATGTGTGATGTTCTATTTGATGTCCTCTCTCTCTTTGTGACATTCCTCTATTCACAACTTCATTATTCTCTATGTTGTACATCTTTTCTCTTTTCATCTTTTTCATTTTTCTTGTGTTTTCCTTTTGGGGATGACGCAAGGCATCAAGACATTCATGTCTCTTCCATGTTGACCCAAAATATTTTCTTTGTCTTTATTCCTTTTTCATTTGTCTTGTGTTTTCATTTTAGGGATGATGCAAAGCATCGAGACATTCATGTCTCTTCCATGTTCACCCAAAAACTTTTATTTTTCTTTATTCATTTTTTTATTTTTCTTTTTTTTTCCTTTGGGAATGACACAAGGTGTCAAGAAATTCATGTCTCTTCCATGTTGACCTAAAATCTTTTTCTTTTTCTTTCACTCTCTTCATGTCATTCTTCCAATTCTATGTGTATTTTGGGAATGATTACAGTTTTGAACTCTATAAAAACATTGCAGCAAGAAGCATACTAACCCCAAATCCATAGATCCCTTATGTGTTTGGTGTTTTCATTTTGGGGGAAACTCATCTCTTTCCTTTTCCATGATGTAGCTCCATTTAAAAAAATATAACTTGGCATAGGGCTTTCCCAGTTTTCTCTCATGTCTTCTTTGTTAGCATGTATCATTTTCTAATTTAAAGTAATAGCTCACAATATGGTGTTTAGTAATTTACTTAAAGTGAGGGCATACATTGGAATTATTCTTTTTCATTTTTCTTTTTCACAATTCATTGTGCAATTTTCTTATTTCATACAATGCATTTGTCGCTTTGTGGATGACATTGGGTGTGATGTATCTCATGAGCATGATATTTTTTAGCATATTACATTCCTCTTATTGGTTCATGTGACACACTGCATTGCCTAAGTTAAGAATCTTTTATTCTTTGATTAGTCCTCTCTTGGAGACATTAAACACAATGTTCCCTAAGTTAAGACCTAACATGAACTAAGCAAGACTCCTTTCAATATTTCCTATTTTTCATTTTTCATTTGCATTTATATGGCCACCTTACATAACATAGCTTGCATGTTTGTAGATCCATCTTGTTTGTTCATGATCTCCAAGCATACAAAGCTTTTCTTGCATCATGAAGCTCGAAAACCATCATTTTTTGTGGCACCTTATTAAAGTTATCAAGAGGTATAACTTTGGATGGTTAGAGCGGGAATCCTTACCGAGTCATGAATTTCCCCATAGCCACTTGTGTGTGTGTGTGAGTGCATACTATCCATGAGTGTGTGTCCCACCTTTTAGGACTTCTCACCTAGCAAACAGCCATAAGTTTTGTTGCCTCAGAGTGAGTATGCATTTTTCAAACAAAAAACCTAGATTTGATCCCCATTGGGATGGAAAAATGGTCAAATTTTGATCTGACTCTTTTATTTTACCTTTTTCATCTCTCGTCTTTGACAGTGCATGCTTGTGCTTCGTTGTTGCTACTTATATTAATTTCATGTATGTTATCTTGTGCCTATATTGGTTTGTCATGGGATCTTGATCTTGGGGGCTTGATCACCCCTCTTGATCATGGTCATCCCATCTGATTGGAATTCGTGCACTTGGACCCCTCTTGATGTGTTTTTTTATACTTTAGTGTGAGTTTGAAGCAAGTTCATCCTCTCACTAAAGTGGGGGCAGATTGTAGTGTCAAAAAATGTCATCGAGGACATTTTCACACTTGTTTGGGCCCTCCTTGTGAAATTGAGCCTAATGTTTCCCTGATTTAGTGTTGTAATGTGGATGACACATTCACATTAGGTCTTGGGCCCTTTTCAGCTAATGAATTTAAATGGTACCTTGCTAAAGTGTTGTGAAGTGTTGTAAAATAGTTTCACACTTTTCTAAGGTTTTATTAATTAACCAAACCTAATGAACCTCCTTTTAATTAAAATAAACATTAATATTTCCTTATTTGGAGTGTTGTGAAGTGTTGTAACACATTTTCACACTTTTTTAGGATTTTCATTAATAATTGGGATTTCTTATGCTTTAATTGGTCCTATTTTGCATCCATAAGCCTCATTTAATGCATCTTTTTGAGGATAATCCTGACACCAATCATTACCAGATAATAATTCAAGTGGTTCTAGTTTGAATGGCCCAAATTTAATGATTCGGAACTCATTCGCCACCTTTGGAAAATGGTTCCCATCTGGATCTTTTGGCCCCAAACCAGTTTTCACAAATTTCTAACACTTTTGGTTTTTAATGGTCCCATACATTATGCCAATTGGGACTCATTCACCATCTTGAGTGAATGAGTCCCATGTGGCCCAAAATTAAAATAAATTCAAATCTTTGGTAGGATTTTATTCTCATAGATATAATGTTGGCTTGTAGTGTTGTAATTTTGGGAATTCTTGCATAATTTAGTATAAATACAAGGTTCTTTCCCTCATATTTTCACCTACCAATTTTACAAGAAATCAAGTGTTCACAAGAGTATTCAAGAGCATTCAAGTGTCTTCATGAGTATATTTTCAAGCATCAATCATCATGTCAAATACTTCATGCATCATGTTATTTTAGAGCTAACAATTGTGGTGTAGGATTTTGTGATTCAAGCAAGTGTTTCATTCAAGATCAACAACATTCAAGCAAGAGTCAAATTCTACATCCATGGCATCCATTACAAGCATAGTTGCAACACCTTATTGCTAGGGTTTGGTGAGTTGCAAAATTTTTATTTATCCATTCATCATTCTCCATTCGCTAGTACAAAAACAACAATCTATGACTAAATAAACTACTAAAAATTGTATATAAATTACTAATTTTGGTAACATGACCATTAGTAGTTTCTTGTAGGTCATTTATAACACAACCAAATTTATGACTAAACTATTTTAGTCATTTATCTATTCATTGATTTGGTCATTGATTTGGTTATTGATTTAGTCATTGATTTAGTCATTAATTTAGTCATTGATTGTTGTTTACTGATCATTTATTTAGTCATGGTAGTCATTTATTTAGTCATGATAGTTATTTATTTATTCATGGTAGTTGTTTATTTAGTAATGGTAGTAATTTAATAAGTCATTGTAGTCATTTATTTAGCCATGGTAGTCATTTATTTTAGTCATGGTAGTCATTTATTTAGTCATTGTAGTCATTTATTTTAGTCATTGTAGTCATTTATTTTAGTCATTGTATTCATTTATTTTAATCATTGTAGTCATTTATTTAGTCATGGTTTAGTCATTTATTTGGGTGAACCAATGATTTAAGTTACAAATCAAATCTAACTTAATTAATCCTCACAAATTTATGCATATAAACTTCAAGTATCATAGATATTCAAATGTTGAGAGAAGCACCATGAAATGAAGGCTAAAATGATTCAACACATATGATTGATCAAACACAAATAGATCACAAATCAAGAGGAGCCACAACACAATATTTATGAGTCTAAAAATTTACTTCATTAAAACCCATTAGAAAATAAAAACCTCAATTGTTACAACATTTATTGAAGAATTGAAGAATTCAAAAAGCATAAATATAGAAAATCACTCTGTCAATGATTTTGTTTACTTGAAAGTTTCATTTGGATTTGAAACTTAAAAACCAAATGAAACTCAAGAACCTTTACAACCAATTATACTTTATAGATCTTTACAACACAATTAGTACACTAGAACATTTGAGATGAGCTTCACTTTAATTTCAAATTGAAGTTAATGCATGGCTAACCTGAGAATGGGCTAATGATAGCTTCTTCAATGCCACCACTTTTCCAAATTTCAACATGCACTGCAACCAAAAAAATCATCAAAAAATGGACCAATTTATATATGCAAATCTTCTAGTCATTTAAAAATTTCACCTAATTTTGTACATTTTATCTAAATTACAGTATATTTATATGAATATGACTAGATCCAACTATTCCCTCTCTTAACCTATATATTAGTTATTCATTGGTGAAGATTAAACTTAACAAAAATACCTTTTAAGGGAACTTAAGTAAAATTTTATAAGAGCTTGAGAATAACTTTTTGGATTTATATTAATTGACTCTAATCTAGAATGAATAAACATGAAAAATGCTTACCAAGGATTAAACCCATGTACAAATGATATGTAGAATTTGCTCTATCCCATTTAGTAAAGCACTGAATGGGTGCATCTCTTGGCCCAGGCTATAAATCAATGATGAAATATCAATAAATCCATCAGTGTAAGTCAAAATGCATTTTCTCTAGCTCTAAATCAACACATTCTAGATACTTGAAATAACAAAAGACAACATGCTCCAAATAGATACTAGCACAAGCTAGTAGCTATCAACACTCACATAAATAAATTTATTATCTATACAAAGGTAAGAATCATATCTAATGTTTTTCATTACTATATGATAAATATATCGAAATACAAAAACAAAGAAAAAGATTGAATCGAGTACATTGCTTTAAAAAATAGAAGAAACAAAATTTACAAATAAGAGTCATATTTTACCATAGCCTAGATAGATTATTACCCCACCTGCTTTAATGATATGGGAAATGTAAGCTTCCCACACTACTCTAATGTTTTGACAACCTCTTTACACATCTCCCTCCAAGACTTGAAAACAACAACACAAGAAACAACATGCTCTCACACTGGCCAAGTACCTTCACTAGACTCAGAGAATGTTTAAAAAATAACCATGTAAGTTTCAAGAATACCCTCCACAATAAACTTAATCTATTTTTCCTTTGTGACCTAAAGATTGAGTCAAACAACATGTACCCAAGAGAGACAACATCATGCTCCAACGCTACCATTTGAAAATATTTTATGCTTTGTTTAGTTGCTATTTTGACAAGAAAAGTTGATATGTTACTAGTTTGGATAATAACAAAATGTTGCTTAGTAGTTCTTTATGACATGGAAATTTGGTATATTGTGAATGGAAGGAAAATTTAAACACTACTATTGTAAATAGTTATAAGAAAAGTAATGGACATGGGCTAACTGCAATTTAAGGAGCCTAATATTTTAGGCTACTCTATTTAATTCTAACTTGATGACTAATATCTAATCTAATTACTTATTATACTAAAATGAAAAACAAAATTAAAATCATGACGTTCAGTAAGCATGCTTCAAGTCAAGAGAAAAGATAAGATCAAAAATCAGATACGTATGTTAAAGATGAAATTCTTCGCACCATATAATTTTATAATAATTTTATAATATAGTTGAATATCCTTAAAGCATTCTCTTAATAATAGTAATAATAAAATGGATACCTTTTGCAAGCACCTTTACTTCTCATTTTTTAGAGATTCCATGGTATTGGCCAGTTTTCCAAGGGTTCCATCACTTATGCTCATTGACTCAACGCTTGTAGAAACATCTAGGCTCAGATGAACTTCAAAAATAATCTTAGTGAATTCTATTCCCACAACAACTGAAAGATCATGGACAATGTTAATAGAATCAAGAACTTTCTGGAGCCTATCATTCTACCAAGAAAATGAGTAATTGTGAGATAAGAGAATAAAGAAATAGGCAGCTTAGGTTAGTTACAATTTTCAAATAAAAAGCCTTACATTTAGCAAGGTTTGCTAGAAAAAATGAAGTGGATAACATTTTATTTATCATGAAAGAACCAAGCTAATATGATGCTACTCTGAATTTTGGCTTAAAATGTTTTAAATATCTAGAAATTTCAAGTTAAACTATAGAATGCATATGAACATTTAGTTCCAAGAGAAGTTAAAATCAATTGATTCAACCAATATTTCCTTTTTCCTGTGAAGCACCTGAAGCTGCAAATGAAATTTCTTGGCACCATATACTTTTATAATAATTTAGATTCAAATGTCATTTCCTTTAATTTGTGTGTGCAACTAGCAAAATTACCACAAAGATTTGAAAAATCTACTAGCCTGGATTGATGAAAATCGATTGAAAATGACATAAATAGGAATTGATTCTAGCTAACTAGGGCACGAAAGTGACAATTGTGCTAACCTAAATTTTTTGGATTTCCCCACTACTATTGGTTTCAACTCCTCCAAACTCTTACTCATTGGTATTAACCTTTCACTTCTCCAATTTGGCAAGCTGCAACCTAAAAATAAGGTTTCGATGAGGATTTTAGAGTATGTTTTTAAAATGAAAATTACGGCCAAGGTCTTAATACTAAGCACATTTAGGTTTAACATTAGGGCACCCTTGAAAATTATGGCCAAGATCCTAATATTGAGCACATTTAGGCTTTAACATTAAGGCATCCTTTACTTGTGGATTTTGTTACTTTCCCTGCCACTATTGGTTTCGGCTCCTCCAAACTCTTCCTCCCTGGTTTTGACCTTTCACTTCTTTGATTTGGTGAGCTGCAACCTAAAAATAAGGTTTTGACAAGGGTTTTAGAATCCCTAAGATCGATGGCTTTGGAAGGTGACAACGAGAAGAGAACCTTCCTTAAACATGGGCCCCATTAGTTTTGTAGGGTACCTCTCCTAGCTACAACCTAGAAAGAAGATTGGTAAACAAATGATTCAACCTCTTGGCACATTAGTATGCAACTATCATCCCCTCTATTCAATCACTAGGAGCTTTAACTTTCTTCAAATTCACTTCCTATTCCCCCTCTATTCAATCACTTCCCCACCCCAACCCCCATTCGACATTCAATGTGTTTATTAAAATGAAAATTATGGCCAAGATTTTCCTGCCCATTATGCATGGCCATTAGGGTACTTTTTGGCTAAAAAAAATTTCAAAATAGAATAAAAATTAAATAAATTATGATATATACATCTTTGGCTTTTATACAATAGATATTATTAAATATATTATATAATATTATATAATATTATATAATACTAAATATATTATAATATTATATTATATAATAATATAATATTATGTTATATTATAATATAATATAATATTATATTATATTATATTATTATATTATTATATAATATAAAATACATCATAATAATATTATAATATACTCAAGGTTTAGGTTTGGTAAAGGGGAAAATGTCCTTTTTAATCTACTCATGTGGCTTGTTCAAGAGGTCTAGGACCTCCATGGTAAGTATGATATGATAGCTCGTTGCAACATTACTACCCTAAGAAGTTTAAGGGAGAAAGACGCTACTTTTAGTATGGTTAGGTCACTGAACTCTAATCTCAACCTAATAGTGGAATATGTTGCTAATATGAAAAGAGACCATGTTCCAAAGCTTTCCACTTTGTAAAGGAATTTCTTGTAGATGCATAAAGATCTCAATGCTTTGATTAATCTTAGCAAGGATTCCCTTGAGACCTCTACTGAAGGTTTAGTGTTTCTAAATGAAAAAAAGAGAGAATGGATTGGTAAATCCCTATTCAATGATTTGATGAATTAGGTTGGTGGTGAGGACACTAAGATGGCTAAGTAGGCAGTTGATTTGGGGACTAGGCCAAGTATCCATACTCGTAGTAAAACAAAAAAGAACAATGTGGTGCTAGTGTAGGATGTCAAAGAAATCATGGAGATGAATGATAAGATGATTACAAAGGATATGTAAGTATCAAGGATGTTAAAAGAACTTCTTTAGTCTCTACTTTGGTTGTCTTATTTTTTTCTTGTGACTTTATTGTTTGCCTTCTACTGATGATTGGTTGATTTCTATTTAATCAGCTTGGTGTTTTTTTGTGGGGCAGCTTAATTTCTTTATCTTTGTGTTTCCTTTTCTTTTTTACAAGGTTTTGAGGCCCCTTCAAAACTTATTTTGTGCTAATTAGAAACAAGAAAATATTGGTGTGAATTGGGTTCCTAGTTTACTTAGGAGATAAGTTTACTTAGGAGATAAGTTTACTCAGGAGATATTTTCCTAGGTGGTATTCTAGAAACTAGTATTAATGGGGCAATGTCTCATTAATTATCTTGTAGTTATCTAGGAATTTAATAATTCTCTCATGCATTTAATATTTTGCATTGAGGGTTTAATTTTTGTGTCCTGGGTTGTTATGACTTAGTTGTCTCATGTGATAGGATTAAGACATTTGTCATGATCTTGTCTATTCCTATTTCTCTCAATGCCTATATAAGCAAGGCTCTTGTACATTTGTAAATCATCTCAATTCATTTTTTTTCACTTCTAGTGAAATAGCCTCTTTGTGTGTTGCTTCTCTCTTTTGTGAAAGTGTTGTTTTGGTTTGTAGATGTTCTTGGAAGCCTGCTTTAACATGGTATCATAGTGTTCATCTGCAACACCCTTCCATTGGGAGTTTTTTCTAGAGATGTGTGAGATCAAAACTATTGGTTATGTTTGATGCAAGTCATTTTTCATTGGAGTCATTTCCATTTTTGCTTTAGAAATCCTACTTCTACTCATTTGTAGGAAAAATGATTTATGGGTTTTGTATCTAGGGTTGAAATCTCATTTGGGTATCTACTACATTTTGCAAATATTAGGCAGATTTGAAGAAAATTGCTATCCAAAAAGCATCATGTGTCACTTTTCTAAAAGTTGAAGGTCAAAAGAAAATTAGGTTTTCATCTTCTGCTTGCTAGATCAAAAAAATATTTTTGGGTTTATGTTATTGTCTACTCAAAGTGAATAGATTTTATGTAAATCAAATTAGAAGGGTTGTGCGACCTGCATTGTCGGTTGGCACAATTTATCCTTGTGTTTGAAAAATTCATAACTTGAGCATATAGTGTCTATTTTTTGAAAACATTATATCATTTAAAAGATGATTTCATCTTTTACACAAATTTGAGGTTATTTTTCATCATGGAGGAAGATGTGAACATTCATCAGTGCATACACTATTTCCTTTCTTGTGTGCACTAGGTTTGTATTTTCCCTACACTTCATTTTAGTTCTAGAGCATTTGTCAATCAATTGTTGCTTCATAGATTCAAGAGTTGTGCCACTTTGTGAGTTTTCTAGTGTTCCTTGGCATCGAGTTTGATATTACTTTATCATGATTTCAATGTGAGTCCTTGAGTGACTCTAATATGGTTTCTAGCAAATAGAAGTATGTTGTACCAAAAATATTTTTTTGGTATTTTGTATAAATTGAGCTAAATCTTGTTAAAATTCTGTCAAAATTCTATTTTAGGTCAAACCAAACATAGGGTCTTTGTGGGTTTCTGTCAAGGAACACATGTACAAAATTCTAAAAATTTGAGAATTAGGGTTTTATGCCCCTATTTTCAGGGTAACCCTCGAAAATAGGACGTTCCCGAAAATGATTGAAAATTATTTTCATAGAATTAAATGACTTCATAATCATATTGGTCAAGTTAGAATCATCAAAGACACATTTTACTCTAGTGGGTCTATTTCTATTTTTCAGGAACAAAGTTAGGAGCTCTATAGCCATTAATGCAAGATTGGCCAATACCAGGTGCTGAAAGCTAAGCTTCAAAAGCTTCAATGATGCAACCATGGAAAAAAATGTCCAAAATGGTGATCTTCGATGGAGGAGATTCCTGAAACTGGAAAAGGACAAAATTTGAGTAACTCTAGAAATGTTGCAAAGGAGAAATCAATTCATAATGCAAAAAGAGCCTTTTTCAAAGAGGGGTGCCCTTGATTCTCAAGGATCAGATATAGCCTAATGAATCATCTAAGGCAGTCATCCTCAATGTTCTACTAGCTCAACAATGAAACAATCAACAACATCATCTAACAAATTGATCATCAATAGTTGTCAACAGAGTGAAAAGAGGCAGTGGATGAAGTTATCGGAATGGCTATGGAAATGATGATCAAGATGGAAAAGGCACCCTTTCCAAGGAAATACACCCTTCTTTTTGAACCTCTAGATACTGTCAGATGTCAGAAGGCCTCCCAAGATAGGTTTCTTGGTTTGGGTCAATCTCAAAAGCATAACTACAATCGCAAACGTCTGATAAGGCAGCCACTAGATAATCAAGATCAAACTAGAGCATATTTTAGTCTAAAAACAATGTGCAAAAGGAAAAAGCACCCTTTTCAGTGAGGGGTACCCTTGAATAAATGGATCTTTGACTGACTTATGTGATTTCACACTCCAGTTATCTTTTGAAGAGAAAAGCTAGCTACTTGATGAGATATCAAATGAGATCATTTGATTCTTTGATCAATGGGAAATCCAAATCAAAGCGCAAGAGGTCAAAATGAAGAGTTTGATAGAACAGCTATTGAAAATGACTGAGGCATGAAAGAAAGCACCCCGTCTTGAGAAAGGTGTCCTTATTAGGGCCACAAACTCAACCTTCTAGCTTCACACCTCCTAGGCTCATCTCTTTAGCTTAGGCACAACTCAACGATGAATCAAACAACAACTGCTCAAGATCAGCAGATCAATTGGAATTTAGGATCAAACCAAGGTCATTCAATAGAGAAAATGATGAAAAAATAAATCAAAGCTCAAAAGGGATGCCTAAAGAAGTCAAAGGAAACTTTGTTGACTTAAAGTTAAGATATTTTGAGGCAAACTTGGCTAGCTCACTCCACAATTAGTGGAAATCACCTTTTTGAGCTTCAGATCAAACCAAATCAACATTTGATCATTAGTTAAGTTCTGAAACTTAAGGATCTCAAGCTTGATTCTATACAAAGAATATCTAGGCATACTTCTTCATTATTTATTTGTAGGTTGATGATCAAGAACTACAATAAGCTCTCAAGGATGTCATTTTTCAGATTTGGCCAAGGTTTTTGACCATTCTTTGATATTTCTTGAAGATCAAAGGTAGAGGAATATTTCTAATCAGAGGCTAGATTTAGAGAAAAAAAAAATTCGGGAGTTAGATCAAAAAACTTCCAATCCATCTTCTTTCTACTTCCTCTTTTCTTGTCTTAGGTATTCTCGCATGTCACACAAATCAGCAGGTTACCACATCTTATCAACTAGGCATATTCAAAATAATTTTCTAGTAAAACTTATCTTGTTAGATTTTCTAGAATCAACCAACTTGTTGCCCCTATTTTTGGGGGTTTTTCAGAAAAAAAATTCAAAATCAAATTTTTGAGGAACTAGGTTTGTTTAGCATTGAAGCACGAACAAAACCCATGTACCAAATTTTTTCTAGAAAAATACTTCTTAGTGGGTGGCTTTCTATAGGGGTTTTTTGGAAAATGTCTAAACCTCTCCGTGTTTACAGTCAACAGGAAAGTTTTCCTTCACAGAATGACAATTTGGCATCCTTGGGCTCCAATTGAACAACCAAACTTTGCACCAATAACTCTCCAACTAGATCTCACACATATTGCTGGAGAGCAAACAAACATCATCAACATTCTGGGAATCTGTATCTTTGAAAAGAATACATCACCCGCTTAGTGGAGAACTGCAACAATTACTCTGGATGAAGAAGAAGAAAGGTTTATCTTGTAGTCGAGAGGCCAGTATGACCACCTCTTGCATGGTAGTAAGCATCTTTCCTTACCAGTTGCAAAGAGGTCATTCCAAACATGGAGCCGCCAAAGTTACCAAGAGCAGTAGCTTGTACAAGGAGAGGAGATTCCATTACATCAAAGCATTGACTATATCTGAAGATGGAAAAAGTCAACACATGGATCGAGAAGTTGTTGACTGGAGGTGGTGAGGTGTGAAAAGACATATGGGTTGGGACATCCTAGTCTCTAGGAAGGAATTTATGATTAATAGTTAGTTAACTTGATGACTCATTCCAAGTTAACCAACTATCCCTTGAATCATGCATGTCTATCTCTATTTATGGGGTGGTTTGTTTTGAATTCCATTGATTGTAGATGTTTGTTTTGAATCCACTAATCATGGATGACTTATCCCATAAATCTTGGATGTTTATCTTAGAGACACCTAATGTATATTAAAGTTTACTTTTAGTCTTCTTTCTGTCAACTGAAGCAGTTTCTAGTTGATTCTTTGTTTAGTGTTAGTTAACTAAAGTATTTTTCCAGTTAACTATTTGTTCCCCATTTTTAGGAATAAATCTTGATAATTGATTGGCAAGAACTCATTGTTAGCTCAAGGAGATTTTTGGGTTTCCCACTCCTTTGAGTTCTATAAATAAGAGCCTTGGGCTCATTGTTTATTTAACTTTTACTGGTTGATCGTAATTGTGCATGATTTTGTGCCTTTGATTTCCCAATCTTTGTAATTTGTTTAAGAAAGCTTGAAGAAAAGAAATCAAAAGGAACATGCAATTTGATCTAAAGGATTTGAGTTATTCCATAATACCTTTGTGTTTAAATAGCTTGTTGTTTCATTTCCCTCCTCGAATAGGGGTTCCTCCTCCTTGGATATCTATTATTAACGGTTATCATTTGTTGTTGTCTAATAGATTGTCCTTCAATCTACACTTTGGATAGGGGTTCCTCCTCCTTAGAAAAAGTTTGTTAACCAAGACATCATAAATTTGTTGTTTCTTGTAAGTCATTTCCTAGCCCATACCTCAGATAGGGGTTCCTCCTCCTTGGTACCTGTCTCATATCCAACTTACCGTGAAGAGCGTTTGCTTGTATAAAACTTTATCCCTACGTATATCTAAGAGTTCAGAGCCTCAACCATATTCTAAGGAGACAACCAATTCAAGTGATCCAGCCAACCCATTCCTACTCTTTTTACGTTAAGGATTTAGGATAGATTAAAAGCTAGAATAGTCATAGTTAAGATTTGCCAAAACCAGGGAAAAATATTAGCTACAGTGCATTGTGTTTGTGCACCCTTGTGTCCTACAACTGAGTACAAAAAGATAGAAACCTTAGTTTACCCTACCCTTCCTTAAGCATTACATCAATAGAGAGGGACTTCTCTTTAAATAATGAAGAAGTGTTGCAAAACATTTGTAATAGTTCAATGTTTACAATAAACACTCCAAAGATGCTAATTTAAATGCCAATAGTTTTTTGGCGCACATTGTGGGGCAATGAGGCATCAAACTTCAAGAAAAGCTAATGCATTTATGTCACAAGAATGACTATCTGGCTCCCTTGGGCCCCAATAGAACAACCTGATCTTGCTCTAGCAACTCTCCAACCATATCTTACATATATCAAAGGAGAACAATTGTACATTGTTATCAACCTGCATATCTTCATCTTTGAAAAGAATACATCACCTACTCAGAGGAGATCCACAACTGGGTATGTGCAGGATCATCATGGAAAAAATAGGCCCTTAAATGGCAAAAAATTTAGAAATATAATAGGCAACTTAACGTAAAAATTTGAATAAGTTATCTATATTATTTCAAAAATATGTAAGAATAGAATTTGTATCAAATTGAATGTAGTTTCTAAACTACTAGGTTTATTTTAAAACAAAATCTATTTGGTGAAAATTTGAAATTTCAATGCAATAGTACTTAAATTTCGGGAAAAATAAGAAGTAGGTGTCTGTCTGACCACCCTAACCACAATAAAATGATAATATTTTTTTATAAGATTTTAGATATAAGTAGATGACTCATGTCCCGATGTGATGCATATTTTTTTTGTAATTTTTTTCCAAGTACATAATTAATTATGAATTTTTTATTACAACTTTTAAAAAATATAAAAACTCATATGTCTACCACCTTAACTTGGTCAAACTTCATGATATTAATTTTTTCTTTTTTATATCCTATAGTATATGAAGCATATAATGTGGCACATGTTTTGTATTCAAAAAATGTGATACCATTTGAAAGATATAGATATTTTTCAATAAGCCTATCAATCAGGACTTTAGTCATAATTCAAATAGAAAATAAAAAATAATTACTTATTAAATTCAAAGTAAAGCATAATTTATATTGGTGGAAAGCTGAGAATCTCCTTTAAAAACCCTTTTTGTTTCATTAATTTTGGGTAAAAAAAATGTCATCAGCCACATACCCATCAGATTGCCACTTTTTGGCCCATCATGATCATGCACATACCTAACTATTACTCTAGAAAAGGAAGAAAGAAAGGCTAATCTAGCAGCTAAGAGACCAGCATTACCACCTCCTATGTGGTAGTATACATCCTGGCTCACCGAGTATATATGAGGAGGACCAATCCTCTTTTTCAAGAAGAAGTCAAAGTAGCATCTGACACAGAGCAGATCTATCAAGAGGCTCGAGAATAATTTCTAGAAGAACTATAGAGAGAACCCCCTACTCAAGAAATGGCCAACAACATTAACATCAATAATGACAATGGCCGTAATAATGGTAACAATGGAAACAACAATGGAAACAATGGCAATGGAAATTACATCAACAATCTTTTCAATAATGGCTGAAATGCAAGAGTTGTAAGAGATCCTGCCCCACTACCATGGGGTAATAACATAGGTCCATTGGCCCTACAAGGTAATCATGAACTTCCCAAGGGATCATGGAAGCACTTCCCAATATTTTGCGACACAGGGCTAGACACCACGATGATCATCTTTCAACATTCATAGCGGCTTGTTCCATTCTGTCTGTACCACATGAAGATATCGATGTTCAACTCTTTGTCAAAACTCTTGAAGAAAATGTAGCTAACTAGTTCAATCACTTGCAACTAGGAATCATCATGAACTAGGACATGAGTGAAAATTTCTTAGCCAGATTTAGACCAGTTGAAGATAGCCATCAACTATTTTCCCATTTATCCAACTCTAAGATGGAGTCCACAAAACCGATGAGAGAGTTCATAGCAAGATTTAATCACCTTGTTACACATCTTTCTCACACTCTAAATCCATCAGATGAGATCCTAGTGAGAAGCTTCATCAATTCCCTTCCCTCAAAAATATCCTTTTTCATAAAAGGAAGTCATGAAGAAGACTTGCTAGTCACTCAAGAGAAGGCTATTGAGCTCAAAGATCACATGATCACCACGGGAAGGATGAAGGCAAATGCAATTAGATGGCTAGTCCAAGCATCAACATATCCACTGCTACAAAAGGTAGAAAATGAGGTGAAAATTCTCAAAAGGAAGTCACCCAACCAAGGACAACAAGCACTACCCACACCACCATCGTATCAACAACAACAACAATAGTACCAACCTCACCAGTAGTACTAGCCTGAACAACCATATCAGCCGAAGAAAAATAATTTCCAATCTTTCAACAACTTCAAGTTGAAGTTTTCAAGAACGCCAAGATAGGAAAAGCCTAGAAAATATAATGTGTTATGTTGTTTCCATAACTTATATGAACACATCGGATCCTCATGCCCTAAGAGTTAGAAAATGAACTGGATCATGGGATATACCGGGGATGTAGTTCCAAGCTCAAATTTAGTACCTTCAAATATGAACGTTGCTCCACCTCAAACAGAAAACTTCGATGGTGACTCTGCAATGGGATACTTTGATAGTGAACCCATAAATCAAGATGAAGAAGAATACAGTCAGTAAAATCTCGCTTTTAATCATGAGAACCTTTCAATGCCTATGTTTACACGTGCTCAACATTTCAAAGCACAAGAAGAAGAAGATGAGAGATGAAATTCCAATGAAAATGGACAAGAAGCTTCCACTTCTAATCCCAAGTCTACACATGAATTCGTCAGACCAAGTTCTCAAGATCCGTCCTCGACAAATTTTGACATAGTGACATCCATGATGAAGATGAAGGTACAAATTTCACAGCTAGACTATCTCCAAGATCATCCCGATCAACTAGATTGGATTCTCAAGGTAGTTCAGAAGCTGGCTGTCATACAACCTACATTGCTAGAATCTTATGTACTAGTGGGAGAGAAGTCGAAACCCTTCTACATATCTTTGTATATCATGGGAGGGTATAAAATCAACAATTGTATAATCCACTCAGGGGCATCAAAAAATGTCATGCCTTTACAAATCATGAACTCTTAGGGCTATTGTGCATAGAAACACACAATTGTTATTCACTTGAATTAAAACCTATGCCCTTGGTAGGCCAATTGAAGGATGCTCAAGTCAGATTGGCATGTTACCCAGAGAAGAAGATCATGATGAAAATTTTCATAGCTGATATCCAAATCAGTTATGGAATGCTCCTGAGTAGAAGTTTTTGCAAGGATCTCAGAGGCGAGATTCAACTGGATTGGTTGTACGTGACAATCCCATTGAAAAAGGGTAGCTTCAAGTTGGAACCAGAGGCTAAATCGAGATTCACGATGGTGAAATCTCAGTACCTACAAGAACAAGTGCTACATCAGAGCATGGGTCCTAACATGTATGCCATGCTATCAAAAGTAACTGAAGAATAAGAAAGTTTTGCACTTACCACATGAACATTGAACAAAGATTCAAGAATGTGGAATATGAAATTTGAGGGAAGTTGCTCAATAACATGCTCAAGAGTGGGAGTTGTCATTACCACTCCCAAAGGAACACTATACCCATTTTATTATCACTTACAATTCAATAACATGAACAATATTGTAGAATATGAGGCGCTCATACTTGGCCTCAAAAATGCAAGAGATATGGGTATAAAATATCTACAAGTCGAAGGCGACGCAGAGCTAATCATTCAACAGGTCAGAGGATAGTATCAAGTAAGGAAAGTTTCCTTGCTTCTTAGCGACAAAGGGTGTGGAATGTGATTGACTAGTTTGAAGAATTCAACATCAAGTACATACCACATGAGAAAAATAGCACAGCAGATGCCCTTCCGGTATCAACAACCTTTTCATGCCCCATTATGACTTTCATCAGAGTATCTTCGCTATTGAGCTCATCTATAGGCCAGTTTTCCCTAAAACCTACAAGAATTGGTAGATCTTTATTAATAATGATGATATTAAAGATTTCCTCTCCATGGATGATAATTACCAAGAATTATTCTTTGAAGGTAGTGATGCTCCCTTTAAAGAATCTATAGTAGAAGATTCAAAAGTCACAAAATTCAACATCATCCAACTTAGGGGCAATAATATCCCCAAGGGTCTAGTATCCTTGGAGCATATTTTTGATAGATGATAGACGCATTCAAGATCAAAGGAATTCTAATGACAAGATGTCAGTTGATTACCAACAAGTCAATATCGGTACAGAAGATAAGCCTTGACTTGTCAACTTAGGAAAATGTTGCACTGTGGAGGAAAGCAACAATTTCCTCTCTTTATTCAAGCAATACCAAAATGTATTCACATGGTCCTATGAAGACCTAAAAGCATTCAAGCCAAAGGAATTGTCTCATACAATTCCTCTTAATTCTGACACCAAGCCTTTCAAGAAGAAATAGAGACACTACAACCCCCATGTTCGAGACAAAATCTATGCAGAGGTGAAAAAATGTTGGATGCCAAGATCATATTCCCAATCCACTATCCACTTGGGTGTCAAATATCATTCCTATATGCAAGAAGAGAGGAGAAATATAGATTTGCATAGACTTCAGGAACCTAAACCAATCATCACTAAAGGATAATTATCCTTTTCCTATCATGGAACATACATCATGCAAAGAGTAACCGGTTCAGAGATTCTATCATTACTTGACAGATTTTCTAGATACAACCAGATTGTGATGGATGAAGAAGATCAACTCAAGACAATGTTCACCACTCCTTGGGGAATGTTCGCCTATGAGAGGATTCCTTTTGGCCTCATCAACATTGATGCTACTTTTCAGTGAGCCATGGACTTGGTGTTTGTCAACTTAAAAGATAAACTGATAGTTTCCTATCTTGACGACCTTACCACATTCTCAAAGAAGTGACAAGATCATTTTCAACACTTAGTGAAAGTGTTCGAGAGGTTCAGGTACCACCACATATCATTGAATCCAAAGAATTCTATCTTCGCAGTGATAGAAGGAAAATGGCTAGGTCACATCGTCTCTAAGGAAGGGAATTAGATAGACCCTAATCGGGTTGATGTAATCAAGGACCTGACTCTCCCCACCAATAAAATTGGGGTACACTCCTTCGAAAAAGTTAACTTTATATGAATATTTGTACCTGACTTCTCAGAGCTGACTAAAGACATCTCAGCAATGATGAAGAAGATGACCACCTTCGAATGGACTAAAGAAGGAAGCAAGCCATTCAAGAAAATAAAGGAGGCCATCAGTAAAGCGTCAGTGTTGATCCAAACCAATTTCAATAAAGAGTTCATTCTTTATTGTTACGTGTCAGAGCATACTCTCTCCGCCATACTGACGTAGAAGTTGAACGAAGAGACTTAGTCACCAATCACTTTCATGAGAAACAACTTCAAGGATAGTGAGTCTTAGTACTCCCAGATAAAGAAAAACACATACGCGGTTGTGAGGGTTGTCAAAATTTTTAGATTATACATCCTAAACTCTCACACCACCATGTATGTTATTGACCCTGTCGTCAAGAGTGTCCTCACTCAATAGGAAATGGGCACCGAAAGAGGCAACCAGATTGCAAGAGTCTAGGAATACGACTTGGACATCAAGCCTACCAAGCTCGTCTGTGGGAGAGACCTATGTCAACTCATGGCAGAAGATGGTGATTTAAAGCACAAAGTTGATGATGACATCCTAGGAATAGAAATGGAAGAAGACCACCCAATGGTATTATTAGTTGAATCTGCTCATGAATGGTACACAAAATTGTGGTACTTTCTAACCTACGGGGAATGCTCAACACACTTGGGTAAGCAACAAAGAAGAACTTTGAAATTACAAGCACAAAAGCTATATTCTTGGAGGAAATGTTCTATACAAGCGTGGGCTTGATGGAACATTCCTACTATGGGTCAGTAAGACCAACAACGATGATTGTTGGAAGAATTCCATAACCAAGCATCCGGTGGTCACTTCTCATCAAGGGTTATTGCATTCAAGATCCTGTGGGCATTATTATTTTGGCTAACTTTGTTTCATGACGCATATGACTCGGTGCACAAATGCATGTTGTTCCAACAATTTGTTGGTAAACTTAAGTTGTCAACCATTCCACTAAGGTCAATGGTGATAGATGCTCCATTCCAGTAATGGGGAATAGACTTTGTGGGACCCATCAATCCTCATTCCAGCAAGGTACATGTATATGTCCTAACGGTGACAGACTATTTCACTAAGTGAGTTGAGGCAATCCCTAAAAAGTAAGCTACTTTTGAAGTAGTGTGTAACATCCTCAAAGAGAACATCATTACATGCTTCAGATTACCAAGAAAGATCGTGACTGACAACACTATAAACTTCTCATCAAAGGATTTGGTAGAATTTTGTTTTGACTACGACATCACTTTCTCCCACTCTTTAGATTACTATCCACAAGGAAATGGGCAAGCTGAGTCGTCAAATAAGAACATAGTCATGATAGTGTGCAAGATGGTTGACTCCAATCAATGGGCTTGGCACACAAAGGTGTACAACACTCTTTGGGCTGATAGGATCACGCCTAAGAGAGCTATCAGAACTTCACCCTTCATAATCCTATATGGCACGAAATTTGTGTTACCTAGTACTCTAGAGTTGTCAGCTTTGTAGTTGGCATCCACAATAGAAGATGAGGAATTAAGAGATCCCATCGAGAAATGTATCTTGTGCCTAATGAAACTTCAAGAAGAAAGAGTGGAGATAGTTGATAAGATCACTAAGCATCAAGAGCGAGTGAAGAAGATCTTCGACAAGAAGGCTCAACAACAAGACAAGAGATACAAACCAAAGGGAATGCACAGTAAATTTGACTCCTTTTGGCTAGAGTCGTTCTTGATTCATGATATTGTAGAAGAGAATCCCTATATTCTCTCACATTCAAATGGGAGCCTCTTTCCACTACCCTACAACAGATAGTACTTGAAACATTTCATCCCTTTGGGGATGGGGTGAGTATTTACTATAAATACTTTTACTCACTTTAACGTTACGTTGTTTTGTGTTTCCACATTCAATAAAGTATTGTCATTTTTTAGGTGATTTGTTAGAAGTTTTGTTGTAGGTGAATAAATTGGGGAACCCAATAAATAAGGTGAACTCTAATTTTAGGTGTATGTGGAGATAAATTATTGACTCTATTACCCAATTGATAAGATATATTGGTCTACAAAACTTGATATTTTGAATTCTCCTATGTTGTAGGTATCTGACATGGTCACCAGATGGAGCCTAATGTTGTACCCAAAATAATTTTTTTTTCATTTTTTATAAATTGAGCTAAATCTTGTTAAAATTATGTCAAAATTATATTTTAGGTCAAACCAAACATAGGGTCTTTGTGGGTTTCTATCAAGGAACACATGTGCAAAATTTTGAAAATTTGAGAATTAGGGTTTTATGCCCCTATTTTTCAGGGTAACCCTTGAAAATAGGACCTTCCCGAAAATGATTGAAAATGATTTTCATAGGATTAAATGACTTCACGATCACATTGGTCAATTCAGAATCATTAAAAGACATGTTTTACTTTGGTGGGTCTATTTCTATTTTTTAGGAACAAAGTAGGAGCTCTGCAACCATTAATGGCAAATTGGCCTATACTAGGTGTTGAAAGCTAAGCTTCAAAAGCTTTAATGATGCAACCATGGAAAAAAAAAGGTCCAAAATGGTGATCTTTGATGGAGGAGATTCCTTAAACTGAAAAAAGGTTAAAATTTGACTAAATCTGGAAATGTTACAAGGAGAAATCAATTCATAATACAAAAAGAGCCTTTTTCAGAGAGGGGTGCCCTTGATTCTTAATGAATAGATAAGACCTGATGAATCATTCAAGGCAATCATCCTCGATGCTCTCTCGATGGATCAACAATGAAAAAATTAGCAAGTTCATCTGACGAATTGATCACCAACAATTGTCAACAAAGTGAAAAGAGGCAGTTGATGAAGATATTAGAAATAGTTGTCGAAATGATGATCAAGATGGAAAAGGCACCCTTTCCAAGGAAAGGAACCCTTCTTTTTGAACCTCTAGATACTGTCAGATGTCATAAGGCCTCCCAAGGTCAATCTCGAGAACTTAACTGCAATCACGAACATTTGATAAGGTAATCACCAGATAATCAAGATCAAACTAGAGCATCTTTTAGTATAAAAAACATTGTGCAAAAGGTAAAAGCACCATTTTCAGTGAGGTTCACCCTTGCATAAAGGGATCTTTGACTAACTTCTATGATTTTAAACTCTAGTCATCTTTTGAAGAGAAGAGCTGGCTACCTGATGAGATATCAAATGAGATCATTTGATTCTCTAATAAATGGGAAATCCAAAACAAAGCACAAGAGGTCAAAATGAAGAGTTTGAAAGAACAAATATTGAAAATGACTAAGGCATGAAAGAAAGTGCCCCTTCTTGAGAAAGGGTCCCTTATTTTTAGGGCCACAAACTAATCCTTTTGGCTTCACACCTCCTAGGCTCATCTCTTCAACTTAGGCATAGCTCAATGATGATTCCAACAACAACTGCTCAAGATTAGCAGATCAATCTAGATTTAGGATCAAAACAAGGTCATTCAATAGACAAAATGATAAAAAGGGAATCAAAGCTCAAAAGGGATGCCTAAAGAAGTCAAAGGAAAGTTTTTTGACTTAAAGTTAAGATATTTTGAGGAAAACTTGGCTAACTCACTCCACAATTAGTGGGAATCACCTTTTTGAACTTCAGATCAAGCCAAATCAACTTTTGATCACGAGTTAAGTTCCTAAACTTAAGGATCTCAAGATTGAGTCTATATAAAGAATATCTAGGTGTCCATCATTATTTATTTGTAGGTTGATGATCAAGAACAACAATAAGCTCCCAAGGATGTCATTTTTGAGATATGGCCAAGGTTTTTGACTGTTCTTTGATATTTCTTGAAGATTAGAGGTAGAGGAATATTTCTAATCAGAGGTTGAATTCAGAGATAGATTTTCTCAGGGAGTAAAATTAAAAAACTTCCAATCCATAGTTTTTCTACTTCCTCTTTTCTTGTCTTAAGTATTCTTGCATGTCACACAAATCAGCAGGTTACCACAGGTCTGATCAACTGGGTAGATTCAAAATAATTTTCTAGTAAAACACATCTTGTCAAATTTTCCAAAATCAACCAACTTGTTGCCCCTATTTTTGAGGGTTTTTTCAAAAAAAATTAGAATCAAAATTTTGAGGAACTAGGTTTCTTCAGTATTGAAGCACAAACAAGACCCATGTGCTAGATTTTTTCTAGAAAAATACTTCTCAGAGGGTGGCTATTTTTAGGGGTTTTTTAGAAGTTGTCTAAACATATCTATGTTTACAGTCAACATGCAAGTTTTCCTTCATGAAATGAAAATTTGGCATCATTGGGCTCCAATTGAACAACTAGACCTTGCACCAGCAACTCTCCAACCAGATCTCACACATATTATTGGAGAGAAAACAAACATCATTAGCAGTCTGCAGATTTTTATCTTTGAAAAGGATAGATCACCAGCTAAGTGGAGAGCCACAACAATTACTCTAGACGAAGAAGAAAGAAAGGTTGATCTTGTAGCCAAGATGCTAATATTATCACCTCCTACATGGTAGTAAGCATCCTAGCTTACTAGTTGCAGATATGTCATTCCAAACATGGAGCCGCCAAAGTTACTAAGAGCAGCAACTTATGCAAGGAGAGGAGATGCCACGTCATCAAAGCATTGACTATCCAAAGATGGAAGAAGTGAACACGTGGATCGAGAAGCTCTTGACTGGAGGTGGTGAGGTGTGAAAAAACACCTAGTCTGGGATGTCCTAGTCTCTAGGAAGGCATTTATGGTTAATAGTTAGTTAACTTGATGAGTCATTCCAAGTTAACCAACTATCCCTTGAATCATGCATGTCTATCTGTATTTATGGGGTGGCTTTTTTTTAATTCCATTGATTGTGGATGTTTATTTTGACTCCACTAATTATGGATGACTTATCCCATAAATCATGGATGTTTATAGTAGAGACAACTAATGTATATTAAAGTTCACTTTTAGTCTTATTTAAGTCAACTGAAGTAGTTTCTAGTTGACTCTTTATTTAGTGATAGTTAACTGAAGTAGTTTTCTAGTTAATTGTTTGTTCCCCCTTTTTAGGAATAAATCTTACTAATTTATTGGCAAGAACTCATTGTTAACTTAAGGAGATTTTTGGGTTGCCCACTTCTTTGAGTTCTATAAATAAGAGCCTTGGGCTCATTGTTTGTTTAAATTTTACTTGCTATGCAAAATTGTTGCACCATTGTTTCCAACAACTTTGAAAGCGTATATTTGTTCACTCTGGGATGAGAGTTCATTGGTTGATCGTAATTTTACATGATTCGATGTCTTTGTTATCTCAATCTTTGTAATTCATTTAATAAATCTTGAAGAAAATAAATCAAAAGGCACATGCAATTTGATCTAAATAATTTGAGTTCTTTCATAACATCTTTGTGTTTAAATAGCTTGTTGTTTCATTTCCCTCCTTAGATAGGGGTTCCTCCTCCTTGGATATCTATTATTAATGGTTGTTGTTTGTTATTTTCTAATGGATTCTCCTTCAACCTACACTTCGGATAGGGGTTCCTCCTCAGAAATTTTTTTGGCCAAGACATAGTAAATTTGTTGTTTCTTGTAAGTCATTTCCTAGCCCATACCTCGAATAGGGGTTCCTCCTCCTTGGTAGGTCTCAGATCCAACTTACCGTGAAGAGCATTTGCTTGTATAAAACCTTAGCCCTATGTATATTTCAGAGTTCAGAGCCTCGGCCATATTCTAAGGAGATGATGGATTCAAGTGATCCAACCAACCCATTCCTACTCCTAAGCCCTCATGCTCTATTTACCTTGAGGATTTATGATAGATTAAAAGCTAGAATAGTTGTAGTTAAGATCTGCGGAAACTAGAGAAAAATATTTGCTACGGTGCATTGTGTTTGCACACCCTTGTGTCTTACTATTGAGTACAAAAAGATAGGAACCTTAGTTTACCCTACCCTTCCTTACACATTACATCAGTAGAGAGGGACTTCTCCTCTTTATATAATGAAGAAGTGTTGCAAAACATTTGTAATAGTCGAATGTTTACAATCAGCACTCCAGAGGTGCCAATTTAAACACCAACAAAGTATCTTTCCTTGCTTGCTGAATTGAGGATTCCAGTTTTACTCCATAGTGTACTTCTAGTGCTTTTTTTATAGCAGATTATGTCATTATGGGGGTTGTATGATCTCTCTTTTCATCCTTTGTTTGAATTGAGATTGATTGGATTTGTGATAGATATATTTTTTTAATTTCTTGTATTTTCTCCTTTATGGACATCGTGAGCATCATTTGTATGTAGTTTCTTATATGTAAACACATTGAGATAAGTGCCACACTATTGTACATGTATTTTGGGGATTTTGCACATAATTTTGTGTCATATTTTATACTTGCATTGTATTATAAAGTTTCTAGGGGGGTTGTGTAGTTCCTTTGGTGTTTGCCATCATACCTTTTTCAAGTGAGAGTCCCTCCATGAAAACAATGAATCCATATGATTCTTGTATCATGCATCTGCGCCTTGTGTTTGCACAGCCTATTTAAGTTGCACATACTTTCTTGTTCACTTTCAGATGTTGTTTCTTCTCTTTCATGCATTACATGGTGATACACAAAGTTTTAGTGGATCTATCATGCCTCTCCTAAGTCAACATTATGTGGGGTATTATACTATAGTGTAGAAAAATGTCATCATTTACATTTCAAACTTAATTAGGGGATAATTAAAAAATGAACCTAATGCTTCCTTGATCTAGTGTTGTAATGTGTTTTACACATTCACATTAGGTATAGGGTCCTTTTAAGCTAAATTGGCCTAATTTTTGAGCGGGTGTATGAAGTTGGGTACCAATTTTGTGGCCACTTTTCAAAAAAAAATTAAAAAATGCGCTCGTGTTATTTCACACTTAAAAAAAAAGAAAAAAGTGATTTTTTTTGCCTTGCGATACCAACCCAAAGGCTTAGACGGAATTCCCAACAAGGTTAGAGGAGTGTTTTTTCAAATTCTACTATTTTTCACATAATCGAGTCCGTGCTCACCATCAAGATTGCATCTAGTTCAATATCGACAAAATCAAACACATGGGTAATGTTAATTTCTCTCTTAGCTATCCAACGATATAAATTTTTTCACTTTTTGACAATGTTAAGCCTTTCATCCATAATTTCTTTTGTTTGTATGTCTATTTTTTGCTAAAAAGCAGTGTTTGGTTTTTTTGTTATAAATTAACCATTCATCAAAATTTCAAATAAATTACATTTTTAGAAACTAGACTCCATTCTACAAATTAAAAAAAGAAAAAGAAAAATAAAATCAATTATTTGCCAAATTTTGTAGTGGGAGCACGGCCAAAATTATGCTTTTCAGGAAGTGCCCACTTAGAAAATTAGTAAAAAATCAAATATTCATTAAAAAATTATCAAAAAAATTGTGCATAAACTAGATGCTGTTAGCTAACTTTTAACTATAGTGATTTAAAAAATACTACAAAAAATTTCATCATGCTCAAGTCGTACAAGAGTTGCTATGTTATGTTTTTCTGACAAAGACAACACCAATTTGTGTACATCCCTCTTTTGAACCCCTTAATCTCAACCATTTTCAAAATAAATTAGTAGTTTAGAAAGTAGACTCAAATCACTTCAATCTTTTTTTTTGTTCCATCTCAAAATTTTGAGTGTAACTATCCTCAATTTCACGTCGAAGGTCAGTGTTTCCTGATTTCAGAAAGAAAGTGGCCACTTAAGCCCCCTTTTTGGGAACCATCTTGGTGCACTTACCCTTTCCTTAATTTGGTGTTGTAAAGTGTATTTATTTACATGTTCACATTAATTTTTGGGCCCTCTTGCATTTATGACCTTCATATCATCATTAATAGGCCCCTAAGACCCTTTATTATGCATCTTGAGGCTTATTTTAGTTGAGATCTTGAAATAATCAACAAATACACCTAATATTCTAACTCCTCAACATTTCCTCTACCTAAAAGGTTTTGGTGGGACCCACATACCATCTTGGGTGTATGAGTCCCACCCAAATAGGACTTATACATGACAAGTGGTGTATGAGTCCCATTTTCCCCCTTTTTAGGGTTTTGAGCAGGAAATCGAGGTTTTGAATTCAAATTTCATGTATGTTAGTATTTGGGATCTAATAAATGGTAAGTTAGATGGAATGCCTATATAAAAAAGGTTTCAAATCATTATTTGACCTAAGTATTCACAATATGAACCTAATCCATCAAGAGTTGAGCATTCAAGACTTCACAAGAGCATTTTCAAAGCATTCAAGAGCATATTTCTTCATCATTAGTTGCAACAATTCAAGATACATTAAAGAATGTCAAGTTCATCAAGCATCAATAATGTTGTTGAGCTAGTGTTGTGATGTAGAATTGAAGATCCAGTTACAAGCATTGTTCTACATCTAATTCAAGATCAAAATCTACATTCTACATGGTCACTTCATGTTAGTGCACCATAGAAAAATGGACCCTTTTTATTTTCATGGTCTTTGAGGCCTTGCTTCATATTGTTTGGTCTATGTTGATTTGATTTATTGATGTAATATGGCTTGAACATGCATATTTAGGTACTAAAATTCAAATAATGACATCTTGTGAAGGTTTTGTGAAGCATTGTAAAACATTTCTACACTCTTCTAGACTCTATTCATTACAATTCACCTAGAAATCACCTTTTCGTCAACAAGCAAGACCTACTTTGAAGTGTTGTAAAGTCTTGTAACAAGATTTCATGCTTTTCTAGGAATAGCTTCACTATTTACACATTTCTTATGCTTTATTTGACCCCTTTATGCCCTTATAAGCTTTAATTATGTATATTTTTTAATGTAAAATTGACATATAATATTAAATGTGACTTAATTCCCGACACCCATTTTTATGTCCAAGGTGGGACGCATTCGCCATGGGTGGCGAATGAGTCCCCCTTGGCTCCAAATTCAAAATATTTTAAATTTCCTCTTAGGTTTTTATTCAAAATCACTTGATGTCGACCTATGATGAGGTATTAATGGGTTACTAAGGAACAAATGTGTATAAATAAGTGTTTTTACATCCATTTCAACCCCCATTGATCAAGTTCACTTATTCACTCATTCACTCAAGCATTCAAGCACTTTACAACATCAAATCAAGCATAAATCAAGCACTTTGGAGCATCCATTCACACAACTTTATATTTTCTTCAATAAGGGTTTGGTAAGTTGATAGCATTTGTATGTTATTTGTTTATCATTCTCTTTCATTTCACTATTTCATTAAGGGTTTGATTACCAAAGTGGGGTTTGACCAAGGAAAACCCCTATTTGCTAACCCTCAACCATTTTTCCCCTTTTGGATGTGTGTTTGCGATAATTTTTTGTGAAGATTTAACAAGTATTTAGTTGTTGAAAAGTGGTCAACAAGTCAACTAGGTGATTCAAGTCAAATCAACCTTATTTCAAGCTTGGAGAAGGTATTATGTTTGTTTCCTATAGAATTGACTTCTGCAACCCAACAAGTAGACATCCTTAGATCTGGTGTTGCAAAGTTGTCTCCTGATTTCTCAAAATTTTGGGAGAGGACTGGTTCTCCACCACTGGTGAATGATTCCTACCTTAAGGTTGGAAATCTAAGTTTTCTCAGATTCTAGATCCCAACACTTGAAAACTGGTTCCCAACAGTTTTCATTAAAAGCAGGACTGATTCTCCACCCTGGGCGAATGAGTCCCATTGGCGAATTTCTATAATTTCAGACAGTATTCCAAACATTCCAGATTCTTCATCAGACCTCTAGGTGCACACTGATTCAGCCCATTTCTTTTTTTCTACATTTATTCATTCTTATTTCATTATTTTCATATCACATTATATTTTCAAACATAGCATAATTCTTAAGTTTTTCATTCATAATCAGTCACTTATATCACTTAATTGCACTTAGTTCATTGCATTTATCTTAGAAAACATCATGCATAACATAATTTGAATGAACCCTTTAGCATTTTTGGCCCTACTCTCTCTTTTTAGGTGAAAAACCCTAAAAGAGTTAGAAAGTCTTGTGGTGAGCCAAAAAATCTACGGTTCATTTTGGTGAACCTACATTTTGAACACTTTACAGCTTTGATTTCATTTGCATCTTGCATCCTAGATTACACTTGCATCAACATTCAGTTAGGGTATTGTTTTGTTTTTGCATTCTAGGATTTCTCAAATTGCATTAGTGAAAGATTCATTTAGATTTCATTTTTTCATTATTTATCATTCAAAAAACTGAAACTTTGTATCTGCATCCTTCATTGCATTCTGAAAAGCATTAGAATCACATTAAAATTTGTGAAAAACACAAAAAAATCTCATATTGGGTCTCATTCACCACCCTAGGTGAGTCGGTCAACTTGTACATTTTAAACAACATTTCCAAACATTTCATAGCATTTTTCTGTATTATTGTTTGTTGTAGCTACTTTCTATTTTAATCTCAAGAATCTTTGTTTTCAGACATTTATTGCATCTTAGTTTACTTGTATTCTTGCATTTTCTTTTAATAAGTTTTGGAATTCATTAAAATCCTTGGTAAACATGTCCAATTGTGCCTTTGGCTATGACCCTAATGACCTTGAGCTTCCTCATGCTCCTTCAAATCCTCATGATTATGCTCCTTGTGATGTTGACATCATTGGAGAAGATGATGATAGCATGAACAAGTTCTATAATGAATGCCTTGATAACCTAGAATCCAATGCAACCTTTTATCCATCCATGAAATCACAAGATCTCCCTACTGTTACACATCCTAATCACTTTGCATACTTACATCTTGAAATCAATGAATGACCTAAGGTTCCTCCCTCAAGTGGACCTAGTTCCTCTAGAAAAAAAAACTCACACCCATTTTATGATCACAAAGTCACAAACACTCCCATAAACCTTGAAGAAACATACGGTAAAGGCTTTACTATCCTAAGTAAACAAGGTTGTGACAAAAAACATGAACATGACATTTGCGAAGTTCTTGAACAAAAAACTATAGAAGAAAATACCATAGGATTAGGATATCAAGATCCTCCTCATCTTGGTAAACCTCTTTTTGAATATTGGATACTTAGAGATGATGGTACATTGATCTTTGATTCTCCTCCTGACTTAAAAATTCTCCTTCCATGAGAACAACCAGTACATGATTCTAATGACAAATTAAGATGCTAGGATCCCTACGGGTCCTCTTCCTCCTTCTATTCATGAAAAGGGAGGGTCTAGCAAATGAAAAAGACCTTATAAATTAAAGAAACTCAAGTTTTCTGCACATACTCCACCTAAATGTGAAAGGAGACTTCAACTGATTGTAAAAAAAGGCCTTATACTCTTACCACCTATGAATAGGTTGGTCATTCGTCCTAAAGATTCTAACATACCATTTTGCAAATATCACTGTATTCTTGGACATCAAACCAAAGAATGTTGGACATTGAAAGACATACTGGATAAGTATCATTTCACCTATACTGATTGCTTTCCTATTATCCCATAACAACTAAATTCCTTTATCATGCCATAGTTGTAGAATTTACTATTCTCACTATTGCATGGTCATTTCCCATCACTCAGCTCGGCTCATTCTTTCCTTTACACTTTCTGTGGGGCAAGAAGTTGTTAGCCTTGTCCTTGTAATGCAATTATCTTTGTCTCTTAACTATGTAATTCCTTTTCTTCTTAACAGATTGAGAAACCAATAACTTAGTTAATGGTTGAGTTACATTTGCATAACTTGCTCCTTTTCCTTTTTCTTTTATGCATGTATTGTGTTCCCATGTAACGTGCATTTGATTGTTTCTCTCTTATTGTACACTTCTTCTATTTGTACCTCTCTTCTTCTATATGTCGTACATTATCTTTTTTTCTTTTTTTTTGTGTTCTACTTTTAGGGATGATGCAAAGCATTGAGATGCCCTATGTCTCTTCCATGTTGACCCAAAAGGTCCTTAACTTTTTCATTTTTGTTTTGTGTTTTCCTTTTGGGGATGACACAAAGTGTAGAGATGCCTTATGTCTCTTCCATGTTGACCCAAAAGGTCCTTGTCTTTTTTTCTTTTGTTTTGTGTTCTCCTTTTGGGGATGATGCAAAGCATTGAGACACCCTATGTCTCTTCCATGTTGACCAAATCAGTCCCTTTTCCTTTTTACTTTGTCTTTTTCTTGTGTTTTCCTTTTGGGGATGATGCAAGGCATTGAGAGAAAAATGTCTCCTTCATGTTGACCCAAAATATTTTTCTTTTCTGTTGTCTTTTTCATTTTCTTTTTTCTTTTGTTTTCCTTTTGGGGATGATGCAAGACGTTGAGACTGCAATGTCTCTTCCATGTTGACCCAAAATGGACTTTCTTTTTCTTTTTTTTTCACTCTCTTTGTGTCATTCCTCCAGTTCTATGTGCTTTGGAGAATGATGACATGTCTAAGCTCTTTAATAACAACATTGCAACAACAAACCTACAGACCCCAAATCCATAGATCCCTTATTTGTTTAGTGTGTTCTTTTCTGGGGGGAAACCTCCATTTCTTTTGTCTTCCTTTTCATGTACATGACGCAGCCTAACATCGAAACATATGACTTGGCATAGGGGCTTTCCAAGTTGGCTCTAATGTCTTCTTTTCCTTTTGTATTTTTCTTTCGCTACTTTAAAGTAATTGCTCATAGAACGATGTGTAGCAATTCCTTTAAAGTGGGATCCATACATTACCATTAATTCATTTGCATTATTGGTTCCTAGTGTAGCCTTGTCATTCATAAAATGTGTTTGTTACTTTGTGGATGGCATTGGGTATGATGTCCTTCACAAGTGTGATCTACCTTAGCATATTACATTCCTCTTGGTGGCTTGATGCAAAACACTACTGTTGGATGTTGTGGAAGATGTGTTGCTAATATGTGGTTGTCATTAATGTCAACACTATTAGCATTTGGTGTACTAGAGGTTGTATATGTCGAGGATATTGAGAAAATTGTAAAAGAAAGTGTTCTAGGTTTCCAGTGGAACTATGCAGGTCATGAAGGTGTTTTGTTATGTACATTGAAGATTAGTTGTTGTGGATTAAAGGGCTTATTGTTGAGTATATCTATACCATCTACCGGAAGTTTCAGAAGTCTGCATGAAGTTTTGAGTGTGTTGTGGTCTAACAATGTTTTTGTGGTCTCTGTCAGTGTTCTTGAATGAAGATTGTGTGATTTTGTTGACCTTAGTTGTTGTGGATGTTTCTCTCTTGTTTCTTGGTGCTCTCAGATGTCTAGATCATTCTCTATCCATTTGGTACATCCACATTGATTGGTGTGCTTGTGATTGAAGATATTTTCTTGTGCATGTTCGGTTTTTCTTGTTCTTGGCCGACATGATGGTGGTAGCATGTTGTGGATCATTAAGGTGAAATTAATTGAAGTATTTTTGTGTTGGGGTTTTAAACTTGGGTCTCCACTATGCTATGGCTGACCTTGGTGGATTCACATTAAAATTTTATTTGTAAATTTGGGTCAGCATTGCAAATATGTTCTATTTTCTTGGGTGACTAAGTTGTGATGAAATCTCATGTAGCAAATATATAAGTGTGATTGTTTCATTGGTGAAGAGTGTGCTTCATGTGCTCTTATGTGTGTATGTGTGAATATCATTTGATTATAGAGAAAAGTGTGAAGAAGATTGTGTGAAGTGTGAAGAAGTGTTGAGCTTAATTGGAACTGTAATCAGGCTTGTCCAAAAGCTATTTTCTCAGTTCATACCCTCCAAATTTGTAATCCTATTCTGTTGGGCAGTGAGCCCCTTTTTTATTTGAGCAATGAGCTCTAGGCAGTGTGCCTAAATGCATGTGCATTCCCCTTATTATTTCTCATTATAATTTTAATAGAGTATAATATTGTGGACTAACATACACCATGGTTTTTTCCCTAACAAGGTTTTCATGTAAAAAAGCTTGATGTGTTAATTGCTTATTCATCATATCTGAGATTAAAGTTAAGACAAGTTAGAAAATTTTAAGTTCCTATGACAACTGATCACCCCCCCTCTTAGTTGTCTGTCCTTGTTTTTCCAAAAATTGGTATCAGAGCAGGTTCCTCTGAAGAAGTCTAAAAGCTTGAGGTGATCTGGGATGGAAAAATTCAAGAAGGATAGTCCAAGATTTGATGGCACTTACTATTCAATGTGGAAAGTTAGGATTGAATGTCACTTAAGGTGTATTGGTGAAGCCTTCTAGAAAATTACAAAAGATCCATATACTATTCCTAAGAATGGTCCCTCAACTCCTAATGAGATCAAAGATGTTGAAAATAATGTTAGGGCTATTGAATCTTTGGTGAGTGCTCTGACAAATTCATAGATGGCTAATGTGATGTGTCTATAGACAACTCATGAGATTTGGATGAAACTAGAAACTTTATATGAAGGAGATGCACAGGTGAAGATGGCTAAGCTATAGAGCTTGAAAGGAAAGTATGAGAATTTGAAGATGGGTGAAGATGAAAATATCACTTCCTTTATGTAGAGAGTAAATTAAATAGAGATGAGTATTAAATGTGTTAGTGGTTCTATGGATGAGGATGAAATTGTGGCTAAAGTACTCAGATCCTTTCCTCCCTCCTACAAAATGAAGGTTCATGCTATTGAAGATTTCAGATCAATAAACAAGATGACAAGAGACAAATTGATCATGAAGCTTGCTACTTTTGAAATAAGTGAATTTGGTGAATCTACACTAAAGACTAAATCTGCATTCAAGGCTACTATATCTAGAAGTAAGAGGAAAAGATATAGTCCAGGAGAGAGTTCCAGAAAGATATCCAAGTATGATAACGAAATAAAAGAGCTTGAAGATAAAGAAAGAGAGGTAGAAGAATTGGAAGCACTAATTGCAAAACAAGAAGGGAGAGGAAAAGGTAAGTATGAAGATTTATTTCCTATTAAATGTTTTTCATGTAGTAAAATAGGTCATTTTGCATCAAGATGTCCTGAAAGAGTTCCTAGATCTAAGCCTAAAAAGTATAGATTCCAAAAGAGATGCTACTTTGCTGAAGAAGCAGTTATTGATGCTGAGTTTGATAAAGATAATGTAAAAGAAGATGAATGGGCTTTCATTGCTACCATTGAAGATAATCTTGTGGCTACTGAATTTACTAAAGATGAAAAATCTCTTGTAGCCCAAGTTGAAGAAAAAGATGAATGGGTCATTGATAGTGGATGCTCACATCATATGACCAGTGATAAAAGCAAATTTGTGAGTCTAGAGAAGTATGATGGTGGGGTTGTAATATTTGGAGATAACAATGCTAGTGTGATTCATGGCAAAGGATCTATTTTACTTGGTGGTAAGGATAACACTGATAATGTCCTCTATGTTGAAGGCCTGATGCACAACTTGTTGAGTGTTGGACAGATGGTTCATAAGTGATATGATATCTAGTTTAAAGATGGAAGATACAAGATATGTGGAAGTTCGAGGAATATGATTGCAACAAGAAAACAAACAAAAGGTAAATTTTTCATCTGAATACTGCTAGTGGAAGTTGTTTAATTGCTCAAGTAGATGAAAGTTGGTTGTGGCATAGGAGGTTGTGTCATGTAAACTTTGAAAACATTATCAAGATAAGTTCTACTCAAGTAGTAAGAGATCTGCCTAGGTTAGTGAAGCCTGCTAATATAATTTGCAAGGAATGTCATATGGGTAAACAAACTAGAGTATCTTTCCAGAGAAAAAAGTCTCATTCAAATAATTTGTTGGAGCTGCTACATACTAGCCTTTGTGGTCCCTCAAGAGTCATAATTGTTCATGGAGAAAGGTATTTTATGTTGGCTATTGATGATTACTCTAGAATGATTTGGGTTTCCTTTTTAAGAGAAAAATGTGAAGCATTGGAGAAGTTCAAAAGTTTCAAGGCTATGCCAAAAAATGAGAAAGGTCTATAAATTAAGTTCCTAAGATCTGACAGAGGTGGTGAGTTCATTTCCAAGGAGTTCAACTCTTATTGTGAAGAGCATGTAATTAAAAGATGGTTATCTACACCATGAACCCCTCAACAAAATGGAGTTGTAGATAGAAAGAATAGAACAATTCTGGATGCTTCTAGAACAATGATGATGGAAGGAAATGTATCTCAAATGTACTAGAGTGAAGCAGTAAGCACTATTGTGTATACTTTGAACTTGGTAAATGTTAATGGAAATCCTAGTAAGACTCCTTATGAATTATGGTTTGGTCACAAGCCTACTGTTAAGTATTTTAAGATCTTTGGAAGCAAGTGTTATATTAGGAGAGATGATGATATAGGAAAATTTGATGCAAGAAGTGATGAAGGAATCTTCCTAGGTTACTCCACTAAAAGAAAGACCTATCAGTGCTATAACAAAAGACTGAGAAAGATGGTTGTGTATCACTCCCCAAATATAAAATACCAAGTTTAGCATTTCATAGTTACTATTTCTATAATTTAACATTCATTCTTTACATACACACAACTCACATCACCGGGAATCACGTCACAAGGCTACACAAGGGTCCATCTAGACATTGGAAAGTAGCATACTAATCCATGATACAAATCGATGATCCAAGAGCCAATAACCATCTCACATAATTGATACCTCACACTCAGTGGCTTGATGGTGTTAGGCCACACACGTAGGGTGAGACCATCCAAGCAAGGCCACAATGATCTACCTCTTATTATATAACGTGGTTAGCCTCCAATAGATAGTCATCACACATAGGTGGGCAGTGGGTCCTAGTTGTATATCAGCCTCACATAACCCCATCCACAAGGTTCCCTACATCTACTTCCTCATATACACTCACCAAGTCTACCTCAAATTTCCTTGGAGAGGAATCATAATACAACATGTGGCTGACCTTGAAAACAATAAGGATAAACTATTTTAGCCACCAAAGTCATAAAATAACATTAATTAAGATTTAATTTCAACAATAAAGCAAGAAATGCACACAATGTCAACACTAAATCAAATGTAACCATGAGGGCTACGAGAGAATAAGATCAAAGAGTGTGGATAAACCATTACAATCAAATATAAGAAAATTTCAACCTTCAAAGTCAATCTAAAATCATCAATAATCATATAGGAAGTCCCCAACCTTCAAAATTGCACAATACAACACTGTGTGAATAGATACTAGCCACCAAACGAGGAAGGAGGGAACATCGTCAGGCTATAACAATATCCTTCATGTGGTGTGGAGTTAGCATGCCATCCACATGACCTAGAGTGTGGTCCTCAGCTCACCTTGCCTTGTGTCATCATGCAACATGGTCATACACTAGCCAGAGAAGGCACACACTGGACATATGTTGCATGGCAATGTGTTTATGGCTCTGTGGAAGTAGGCATGTTCAAACACAACCCGCATAGCGATACCTCATGGAGAACACACACGTAGGTACTCACTGTCTCTAAAGGTATACATGGCTAGGAAATACCCATCTACTAACCAACCCAAACATTGTTGAAAGCAAACATGAGTATCTCTCTACAAGTGTGTGAGGCCCCATTATGCTCATCACATAAGTAGGATATCATAACACAATCTCATAGTGCGCCTTCATGTGTTAATGCACGTGGCATTGTGTCCTCAAGCCCAGCTTGCTACCATTAGCAACACAACATCATCACCAACACTGTGTCAAAACATTAGTGGGGTGTGGCATCACATCCATTGCATCATGTCGAAACATGTGTGGATATAGTGTATATAATACATACATGAGAATATCAATATGGGACTACTCGAGCTTCACCTCTCATACAGATGAGGTTGACTCGCTAATGTTAGCTTAACGTCCCTATAGATGACTAGATAAAAACTAATAATCCAATGTTGATGTACTCAAAGTTGTGAGGTTTAGGCTAGCACATATGGATCAAGTACCCTGATTCATCAGAAGGGAAAGTAGTGAGTATGTTCCCTTGGGATCGGTTGAGCTAAGACCGCTCTACATCGCAATGTGCATATGTTGCACACTTTTCCCAAGAAATTTTTTGACTGCTACTACCGCTTCATAGATTGAGGGGCTAGAGAACCAAAAGAAAATAATATATGAAACTACCCTTTGGCTACTCTTATGTATATATAGATTTTCAACCACACATGGGTTGGCCCTCAATCAGATAACAAATATACAAACACACAAAATGGTATGGTCAATCCCACACCAAACACCACATATTCTAAATGGATGGGTACACTGTATCACCATCCCATGGGACCTGTGGGATATGGGCCATAGAAACAAGTACAGGGTATTCACAACACTAAACCAATGCATAGTTACTAGTTTCTCACACTTACAGGGGGAAAACAATTACATACATAATTCCATAAGTACACTTATTTATATCAACGATGTGATTCATATCATTACATCCTTTCCACAAACCAACTTAAAAACTTCACTTAAAAAATTCACTAGGACAACATAATGGGCTCAGATGAAACCAAAGTGCCCAGTGTATGAACCTAGGCTCTAATACCAATGTTGTAATGCCCTACTATGTGAACCCCAAAGGACAAAAACACAACACAATTTTTTTTTTAAAGTGATACACTGCATAAGATGAATATGTACATTCTTAACATGAAAAGCAATTATACATTTGCAAAGTCATCTACGTCCTTCGGGGTGCACGAGACGGTCATTATGCATCCTAAACTTTAGTAAAATGAACGCAAATAAAATCCAAGATTGCATAATGATAACCTACACTCGTCCATAAACAATAGAGAGGAAAATAATACAACATTTTATTACAATTCAAATCATAGTTCAATAGTACAATTGTAGAGAATATTTCCACATATATAACACATCAGATAACGGCTACCACATAAGGTTTACAAAGGTAAAATAATACATTACATTGCTTCAGGAGTACATTACATCACTTTAGAAGTACATTGCATTACTTCAGAAGTACATTACATTACTTCAGGAGTATATTACATTACTTCTGGAGTCCATATGTATCTTGTTGTGTAGACAAAAATATACATCAAATACAAGAATGATACATAATTGGACATGGTACAATAGAATTTGAGGTAGAGTCCTAGATCAATAGCATCGACACGAACTCAGACTGGGGACCCAATGGGGTGCATAGCACATTCCACCCAACCACATGGATTGTAAGGCCCACCCCCTGTGCTATGAGTTGATAGGAAACACCCATGACCAAGACAGGCAAGCAAAATGATCACAAGACCCAACCATAAGATCAACCAAAACATTTCATACAACACTCTCAAAAACCACTTACAAGGTGACTTCTTCTTGAGGCATACAAAGGAAAAGCAAGGGATTTTATGACACCAATATTCATTTATACTCAACTAGAGGGTACGCAAATACTTGGTTTCCCCAACCATCTCAAAATATGACTACAAGAAAGACAATACAAAGTCTCCTCAATCAGACTTAACACAAAAAGGAAGACTTGCATCATGGAACCACAAAATGACTATATAACTTCCATAACTCACAAAATGACAAGTGATAAACAAAAGAAACAATATCATAATGGGACCTTCAAACTGAAACAAGATAACATAATCAATTCAATACAACATCAAACACAATTACCAATAGTAAATCATCCATTAGAGCATCCAAGGGAAAGCTCAATAGCCTACTTACATGACATCCAATCAGTGACACTCTGGCTAATAACCACTTAATATAGACCAAGCACACAAAAAAACCAAGCTTTTAACTCAACAAAAATGTTCACTCTAACTACCTCCATGAAGAACTCTCAACTAACTCACAACTTCACCCACATACAACAATCAATTCCAATATCAAGCAATTCGAAAGGCAATATTATCACATTTCACATTGCTCCACCACTTACATAATTTTATTAAATTGTGTCCTTTACACATTGATACATAAGTACACATAATCAACATAAGTAATTATAATAATATTTATTCTAAATAACCACCTCCATATGGGATCTACAAGCCATTGAAGCATAATAAGGTTTTTACTATGAAGATTAGCACGTAAAAACAACCTATTAACATGTTATCCAACTCAATCGCCTATAGGCCTCTATATCCTAATGCTTACAAGCATGCTAGGCGCACCATAAGAATTAATTTCACACATGTAACGCATCCCTATCAAGAGTACATATAAACAAGGCGATTTATACAATTCAATCATATATATATATGATTATTAGTACTGCAATTTTACACTAAATATGTCATATGACCTAAATACAAACTACCCTTTTTTACTTGATAATAGAATTAATATGTACATGATTAAATAAGTTATGTCAAATAATTAAGTCCCCATAAATGATATTATCTTACTAAATATTTTATTAACTTGATTATAAAATTATTAATAATTAGAATGCATTCACATTTTAATTAACTTCACTAAATTTACTAATATTTTCTATCTTTATTAATGGACACATGAATATATTTAATTGATAAAACTGAAAGAATAATAAACAATCATATATATTTGATCTATTATTTCACTAAGAAGTAATTTAAAATAACTAAGGAAATAGTTCAGGCACATTTCTTGATATCCCACTAAACATTTTAAAACATTTAAATCATCTTTTAGGTTTTACTAAGGATGGATAACAATAAGTTTCAAAGAATATTTGAACCTTTATTACATTTCTCTAAAGATAAACTATTAGGAATATTATAATAATCAAATACATTCTAATCATCTATCCAAAAGAAAACAATCATTTTATTAAAAAGACTAACGTTATCAAGATGAATATTTACAGGCAACAATTCCTTCTTTAATTACACATTTAAATGTCTATTTCCTCGTATTTTCAAAACAATCAGTTTACATTTTATTTATATGCTCATTAATAAATTATATAAAATAATAAATAAAACATATTCTAACGAATCCATCTTCATTATAAGTTTATTTTTTTTACATTACTTAAAACAATTAAGAATCTATATAAAATTATTTTGAAAATAACTAAATATTCCCTTTTACTCCAACAAACTCCCTTTCATTAAACTTCTAGTTATATATATATATATATATATATATATATATATATATATATATATATATATATATATATTCAAAAATAAAGAATGATAATTAATCAATTTACTTTTTATTCTAAGGACATTATAAAATCATCCTCATTGATTTACCAACGCATGCAAATTGATAATTTAAAAGGACACAAAAATCAACTTAACAATTTACCTAAGCATTCATGATGAGATCATTTAAGATAGTTGAAGAACTATATTATCACCCTTTTTGACTTACCTAATTATTCGATTTAAACACGAACAATTACGTTTAACCATGATCCAATTTAAATACATGATTTTTATACCTATATATATAAATTTACTCAATTTAAGTATTCCGACAAATTTATATGATTTCTTATTCAGCAATCTACTACCAGAATTAACAGCAACTCGAACCCTAAAAGAAAACAGCATATAAACATATAACACAAAATTACATTATATATTAGGTATGCTAATATATACTCAACTACTTAGGGTGAAGGATGTCGTAAAGTTTAAACCTAATTGTGCGCATATACAGGATCTTCCCAACAGTTTTCATTTTAATAACATACGCTGAAATCTCTGCCAATGCCTTATTTTCAGGCTGCAAATACGCCGAATTGGGGAACAGAAGGGTTATTTCCAGCGAAGGAGAGGTGGAGAAGAGAAGGGTTATTTCAAGCAATTGCAATTGGCAGGTGACACCAAAGGGCCAGGTAGCTTATTTAAACCTTTAAACTTCCTAATATGCTCAAGCACTGCGGCAGAGACAAGTTGATAGTGGAATCAGAGAGATTATTTAAACCTCTACAACATTCTAATTTCATATACGGCATATGTGACAGATTGCCAACAGAATCATGAAGGTTAAATACACCTTTAAGACAATGAGATCTCATGAAATGCTAAGGTTGCAGAATATGTACAAACGGCTTGGATGAAAAGGCTTAGGAAACTTTCATGCGGGTGCTAATGGCAGGTGTGACACCACTCCACAACCGGGGTCAGCATCCTCCCTACTGCGCCAATATGGGAGCTACAACACTTCAAGGGAAATCCAACAGAACTTTGAAAGAATACATCCACAGGATTAAAGGAAACAACTTTAAAGGAGTTCGTGCACAGGATAAGGATTAAGGGAAAACGAATATGAGAGAATACAAGTTAAATTGATCGAAGCTTGTGTGTCCTTATCAACTCCTTCCAGTGGAGGATAAATACACAGATAAGGCATAGGGCAAAGAAAATGGAAAGAATTACTGCCATCTTAGAAGCTAAAACATTGGAGAATTTATTCTAACCCAGTTTAAGAAGGTGCGAATGTGGAGTACGAGGGAGTGAGATAAAGAAACATACATTGATCTCATCGAGTTGTCAAATAATAACCCAGTTTAGGAAGGCTGGAATGGATTTAAATGTATCACTTGGGTTTCAGAATTTGCAGTTGTAGACTGGTAATCCCCTAAACACAGAATTATTCATTGCTCCTTGCTGACACTATGGTTGCTAAGGATACAGGGCCCAAGAGTGCAACTGAGGTTAGCTCCAAAGTATACATTGATGCTGCATACTCATTTAACGACGATGATGAGAATGATGTAGTGAAACAAAAACCAAATGCCGAGGTAAATGGAGGAAAATCAAGCATCTCATGAAGGGGGATGATTACAGGATATGCTCAAAATGGATATATATTAAATGGGCTAAAGAAGATTTCAAGCGAATGCATTCAGTGAAGGGGCTAAGGAACTTTCTTGCAATGCCATTAGAGGGTGCAAACATATAAAAGTCATCCTGACAGAAAATATTACACATAAAAAAAGATCTTACCCAACTTCTATACCAATTCCTTGTTGTTATCCCTCTATTCTCCTCTCTATACTGGACTCTTGTGCTACTGTCCATTTATTCTCAGAGCATTCTCCCGCTGTGCAGCCAACCCTTATTTCCTTTGAATTCTCTCCTCCAATACGCATGCCTCCTGTGGATGCCCACCCAGGCACGTGTGTTGCTTGATAGAATTATCCTGGAAGATATGCATGCCGGAATGGTGGGTTTTCCCAAAATGCCTTTGCCAGAATCCTCCTTACGCGAACATGAGGCATGTGGATGCAGCTGCCTAGAGAAAGCAATGCATACAGAAAATAGAGCACGTGGAATGATTGGCAGAAGCTTCAAGAAATGTGGCGATCAAATATTCAAACCCTTCTCTACGTCTCTCAAGGTAAAAATATTGTATTTCACATCTTTTATATTACCATTAATTTGAGTATTCATTTGACGCAACCAATAGACAATTATTAACACTATTCTGGTTATAGCACAAATGTATATATATTAATCTTAGTCCTTTGAGGTTGTTACAAAAATTATATTAAATTCCCCCCTTGAGGATTTGGGGAAACTATTTTATTTCTTATTTATTTTATTTATTTTTTTTAAATTGCAAGAATGATTTCTGTTAATGAGTCACTATTATAACATTTAATATATCTTCAACACTAATATTGATGATGCCTATCAACATTGCCATTTAATTATTTATTTCCACTTAATTATTAAATTTGGATCCAATTATCATAATTACCAAGAGAGAGTATTTAATATTAAATCTATTATTACTCGTATCAATTATTGATACTATAGCCTTTACTATTTATATTAAATCTATATAGTAATATTTAAACCCATTAACATTAATATCATATGTATTCATATAGCATTTACTTTTTCCCACCTATTAAACTCTATGCTATGAATCAGTTATATATATATATATATATAAAATAAAACTCCTTGCTTTATTAACCATATTCCAAAATACAATCTTAACTGAATGCTATACAAAGTAGCATATATAGATATATTATTAATGCCAAGAAAATGCAAATGACAGTATTGAAAATTCAATCTATATATCAGCCAGTTTTAAATTCTTCAATTTACAATCAAAATAATAATATAAATGAAACACATTTTATATCCTCACAACTATTAAATTATCTCTACTGATAGTCAGCCAAAGAGCAAACATAATCAATTGACCAATTAGCTTGAATGACAAAATCAACATGACCTCACAAGTCACCAATAAACGAATTACTCACAATTCAAAGACGGTCGAAACAGAGGGACACTATTGGCACCAAAACAAAAGAGAATGTTACACTTTCTAGAACATTCTTGGGCAGTTATTGGGTAAAAATAAAAGGGTTAAGTGGAGGTTGTAGAAGGTGGCTCTATGAGTGCAAATTGTAGCTCCGAGTAATATATTTCATTTTCAGACTTGATTTGGATGTAATGAATCAAGCCCATTAGGCTGTAGCCATGTAATTTTTAATCTATAATTTCATTTTTGGGAAATAATTGAAAGTGGGTTGTTTTCTATCAAGCATTTTTTGTCTTGTTATTAGTCGATGGGCTATTTGTTTGAAATTTCTGTCAAGATTTTTGTTAGTACTAGCCCAGCTGTGAATAGAATTTCTTGACGCCAAAAATTTTCTAGCCGGTGGCGAGTTTCCCAAGCTTTTTTATGATGATGTGGAGTTTTCTAATTACGTGGGTTGGCAGTGGTGGAGTTGGTTGCCTCGATACGCCGAAGCAGAATGGTAAGTGTTTGCTCATGTGAGGGTTAATGCATCTTGGTGTTGTTGTACAATGGCGGCGGAGGAAGTAAATACAATATTGAATGTTACAGTGTGGGAAAGTATATTTTTCTTGGTTGCATTATCAAATGAGCCACTATGGTATTGGTTTGATAGCAGAGTAATGCAGGGAGGGGGTGACGCAAAACCCTCTCCATTGGCTTAATTTCAACACAAACACAAATTCTCAATTCACTATTGAGACTATGGGCACCACATATTCCCTTTACAACATCATAGAATTCATTACAAAAATCTGCAACATTCCATAGAATTTACTGTGCTTCTCAAGCACTACAACCAACCCATATGCACACTCTGCCACTCCTCAACAATGGCTGCAATAAATTTATTGAAGCCTTCACACTTTGTTGCAATTTCTCCTTAGAGAAAATCGTGAGTTTCCTACACTTTGAAAACTCCCTTCAAAATGAAAATGAATTATCTTTTATTACCAACTTTCCAAATTTTCTGAAATGAATTCAATTTCATTTCCATTTCAAACTCAAAAATCATCCTTCCCAAAAAGCCATGCCCAAAAGGAGAGAATTTCTAAATTGAAATTCAAAATTCCAAAAATCAAACTTCTCACTTGTGCAAGCAACTGGTCTCACACACACTTTACCGACAGTTTCCAAAATTGAACTCACTCATCAAAGTTGTCAATTTGATCACATGGGCGCCCATTTTGATAGTCCCTATTTTTTAGGGATTTGTGGTAGTTGAAATTTGATTTCAAAATAAAATCTCAAGAATTTCCTTTAACTTGCAAAAAAATCAAATTTTGAATTTTGCACTTCCATTTCCTATGCAACACCTGCTTTTTTGGGCATAACCATTCAACATTAAATGTTAGTTATGTAATTTTATTTCAAATTACATTATTCCAATAATTACAAATATTTGTGGCAACCATTTATAGAAAACCAAACAAAAATTAAAATATTTTTTTTTTGGTTGATGCAGGATTGCACGAGCCCATGGATGCTCCTACATCAAACACCCATGGTAGAAAGAAAATATTCTATGAGCAAAGCTCATAAAAATTTAAATATGCTACGTTCACACTGGATCCACTTCTAAACCTCATTAGCATGAACCTTTTGTTTTCCCTTTGCCTACAATATGCTATCTCTACTCTCCTTCATTCTTCCCCTCTTTTTGCCTTTGTTCACAAAATTTAGCTCCCACCATCCTGCACTATGCAATTTTGGAAAATAGAAATTAATATCCTTCTCTTCATTAAAATAAAGAAATCATGTGTTACCTCCCTTTTTGTTGCTGCTGCAACAAGTTGATTACCACCCTCCTTCAACTCAACTTTGTGCTCCTTTTTCTCCATGTCTTCTGCAAGACAATTTTCAGCTACATTCACCTCCTCCTCCATACTCACATCACTGTTAGAGATACAGTAAAAATATACATCCTCCTCATCATTATCAAAAATAAAATCAAAATATTCATCCTCTACCTCCTTTAAAAAACTACCGTCAACCTCCTTTTCACACAAAATATTATCAACGGATGCAAGAGGTAAATCACCAAATAACTCAACCTTCACCTCCACACTTTCTTCCTCACTTTCCAATGAAGTAACATCACCTACCAATGTTGTCCTTGCTGCAACATTCTCAACATCATCATGCTCAATTAAACCATTTTTAGAAATACCACAAAGTTTAGATTTTACCTCTTTCTCCACTGAACTTCTTACTTTACCGTTCTCGCATGCCACCAACACTACTATATCTTGCATTAGCCAATAAAAATTTGCATCCTCATCATCCTCCACTAATTCTTTATGTCCACTAATCCAACAAATTCCAACTCTAGCACATACCTTCTCCTTTTCATCACTCAAGGGCTTCAATTTGTACTTGATCCCATCTTTCTGCACGGTATAGGTATTAGCATATCCATCATGCACTGCACCCCTGTCAAACTACCATGATCTACCCAATAAAAAATGACAAAATCTATTTTCATAATATCACACAAAATTACTTCATGGTAATTACCTATCTTAAAATTTACCAAACATTGTTCACTCACCAAAACCTTCTGGTTATCCTGCAACCAAGCAATCCAGTACGGATATAGATGCCTCCTCTCCAATTGCAATTTTCTCACCATTTCTTCAAAAATAATATTTTATGTCCTACCACCATCAACAATCGCATTACATACCTTACCTTCACATTTACATTTTTTTTTTTTTTGTATTAAATATAAGGAAATCACAACATTTACATAGAGAGTCAGCTCACGACCAGTTCAGCCACAAAAAGGGGCAAAAAACTGGCGCAGCAAAATTACATTTTCGTTACAAACGCCAAAAAGAGGCACATCAAGCCATCAACCAAAGGCAGGGCTAGTAGAGGACGTCTTCCACTGTGTCTATCCAAGCAGTCCAGCCTTTATCTCCTTCCATCTAGACAATATGCTTCATCTCTTGGATCTGTGCGAGCATGAGCGTAGTATCCTTGCCAAAACCTTTGTTGTCCTTCACATTTACATTTGGTTTGGAATAATCTTCTTCTTTGTTCATCTTCTCTTGCTCCATTAGTCAAGATCCTTCTAGTCACCAAAGCTTCTCCTCCTTCTACTTCTTCAGAGCATGATGACTGTTATCCTCCTCATTCACATTTTCTTCCCTCCTATCCGTCCTTGGCATCTTTGGCCTTCTTCTTGGTCCTTCCTCTTCATTAGGACAATCATAGGATTTGTGTTTGTCTTCTCCACACTTATAACAAGTTCCACAAAAGCCTCCTCTTCCATATCCTCTACCCGATCCTCCTATTCCTCTATTCAAACTCTCACCTCTTTCCTCTTTGTTTCACTTAATGTCTTCGATCTAATTTCTATTTTTCTATTCTCTTTTTGTTGTACATAATCTCTACCTTTTCCTTTTTGTTTTTTCTCCAACCTCTTGTTCATTCTCTCCTCTATCTTCAATGCAAACTGATATGCATCTTCAATTTCCAACACTCTAACAATCGCCATCTCCTCTTGGATGCTAATTCTCAACCCATGAATATGTTGGAAACAAGCAACATTGAGAGGGGGGCTGAATTAGTGTTTTGCAAAAAATAACTTTATTATTTTGATTTTTAATCCACATAGAACATTCAAACAAGAGTAATATGTAGAAATAGAAAGCAAACAACCACAATGCCATAAAACAAGGATTTTTACATGCAAACCCTATTAGGGGAAAAACCACGGTGGATGGCCAATCCACAATATAATCTAAGTATACTCAAAAAGAATTTTACAATATGAGAATGCACTTGCATTTGGGCACACTACCTAGAGCTCACTGCTCAAAATGAGAAGACACACTACCTTACAGTGATTTGGATTAGATCCAAGAGAATGAACTGATGAGACAACATCTACAAATGCTTGATTATAGTTTTGGTTAGGCTCTAATGTTGATCTTCTACTTTGCTCTGCTCTTTCTTCACAAAATCTTTATGTGCAAGTGAAACTATGCATAAAATCGATCTAACACACTTCTGGTATTCATAGTACACATCGACATACCACACACATATATCAAAATGATATAATCGATCATCTATATATATATATGACTAAGGATTTAATCGCTACAAGTTGAATCCAACAAAACTTAGAAATATTTGCAACTTGTCGACTCAAATCATAAGTAAAATCCAATGTGTATCCACAACGGTCAGTAACACCTTAGCTTCGACTCAAAACATAATGAGAAAACACAAAAATATTTGAACAAACATTTCCTAAACATTTGCATCATGTTACATCAACTGAGTCAGCCCCAAAATACTTATAAACAGAGAAGTACCAACCGGATCGCCAAACTTGTACAAGACTTAGTACTAGGTACTAATATTTATGGATAACATAAGAAATATACTAATGAACCTCCCATGAGATCCACAACACAAAGTAACAATTGGAAATATGTATGTGTATCATTGAACACTGATCTACCAGATGCTCTGTTCTTTCAAAATTTCCTCACTCTATCGGTAGGAGAAAATGATGTCATGCGAATCCGATTACCAACTAAGGTTGCCATCAATGACAACACCAAATCATGATTGTAGTGTCTCTTTCCAACAATCTCCCCCTTTGGCATTGATGGCTACACTTAGTGAAAAATGAATAAGTGTCGGATCAAAACCAACATGAGTTACACTGCCATTACAAAACTTCAACCTTGGAAAAACAACTCCCCCTATGATGACTATGCATTTTCATTGTACACTTCTCCCCCTTTGACATCAATGACAAAAACTAGGGAAATCGAAACAAAATTCCAAAACTATATAGGTAGGAACTTGTAACTTACAAAAGTTTGAAAATATCTGCAAAATTTTGCTTCATCACTCTTAAATTGTCATCACAAACCTTTTTGAGGCTTTCCAAGACTGTTATGTGACCACACATTAAATAGGATTGAGCCTCTGTAGTTTCAAGATTCTCCGGGTCATTGACTACTACAACAACTTTCGCTTCCTTCAAAGCACTCATCATTGTCTCAATCTTAGGACAAATTAGTCCTCTGAGTTCACTTACTCTTCCAACAATCCTGTCATTTTCATTCTTTAAGCATCTTATTTTTTCAAGTAGAGTTGTTACTTGACCTTCTTGTTGAACCACATCACCAGCTAAGGGATCAAAAGTAGTAGAAATGGTAGCTAATTGATTTTCTAGATCCTTCACCTTTTTCTCATTACCTTCAGTAAACTTAGACATAATCAAACAGGACTTGTAGGCTTTTCCAACTTTAGATATAGAACCTCGACTGCTCTTTATGCAAGCAGCTACCAAAATCTTATCCTTTGCAATTACTGCCCTCAATTGACTAATTCTTTTCTATTAAACTCTTTTTGCACTTTATCCTTAGCAGATTTCTCAAGAGACTCAAATTGAGTGCTTACATCATTTATGAGCTTCTTTAGCTCGCCGAAAGAGGAACCTGATGGATCCATGACATGAGTTGGCATTAATTTCTATAGAAATCTAGATGTAAGGCTTAGTAGTTCACTATCCTCTATGTGAGACTTCAAAATTTTCTCACTGGCCTTATCTTGAGCAATTGATGCAACCTTCATCATCTGAATTGGGGACATAGTAGATAGATTGATTGAACTTTCATCCAATTCAAGATCAAAATATTCTTGTTACTCCATCAGAGATTTATTCACTACCTTGGCAGTGTCTCTTTCCTCCACTCTAATTTCCTGAACTTTTTCTTCTTCAACTTTGGGTTCTTCTAAGATTGTTTCTGGATTGCTTTCAATAATTTCCACTTCTTCATTTTGCACCACCTTCTCCTCAGCTAATACCACCTTAGGAACTTCAGTTTCCATAGGTATCTCTATATTTTCCATACTATGAGGAATCAAAATATCCTCAACTTCAAGAGGATCAAATACATTTATGTTCTCCTCATTCACATTCTCTTCTTTATTGACTTTTACTTCCTCATTCACTGCCTCATTTACCAGAACATTTTTAGTATTCATTTCCTTAGTTCTAATCTTATTCTTAGACAAAAACTCTTCCAAAATTTCCTTAGTTTCACTGACACCAACATCAGTTTCACCAATCATGAGTTTATTCGCCCTTGTCTTGCTTTTGAATTCTTTTTTAGCTTTTTCAAGGAGTGTATCCATTTCTCCAATTGACATTTCTAGGCACAAATCTACAAGAACTCTCTTCCTCAGATTCTCTTCTTTTGCTCTGGTGTTTACTCTTCTTGTCTCCAAAATATCATATAGATTCTTGGGTAAGCCAGACATAATCTCAACAAGAGCTTATTAAAAATGTTCAGATGTTTTAATGTAGCTTCTTCTAGAACTCTTTGAGCAAATTCATCAAAGGTTTCATACAATTCATAAAGAGGCCTGAGATTACCGTCCTTGATAGCTACATACACAACTTCATCAACAGACATACCAAGTTTGTCAACTTTAGCCTTCTTTTCCTCTTCTTCTTTGTCGAAAGATTTTCTCTTGTTTAACTCAACAACTTAAGTTCCAGTAGCTCTTACTTCTTTCAATACTTCTTCTCATTTTGTTTCCTCATCTTCTGAAACAGGCTTATATGTTCTTGTACTTTTATTTTTCTTCCTTTTACCAGAAGGCTTGTCTTGTGTTGGCTTTGTTGCAGGGGAACTCCTTGTAGATCTAGTGCGGGCAGAGGATGCACTAAGACTAGCAGACTCTGATTTTTCTTTCACTTCTATTGCTTCTACCTCTTCTCTCCTCCCTCTTCCTTCTATCAAGGCTTCTACAGGTAAGCCCATCCTTTTTGCAAAAAATTATATTTCTTTTCTTACTCTCCTAACTATCACAAGTTTTCTCAATTCCTCATTAACTTGCATACTTTTCTCTGCATATGTTCTGAACCTCTCTTCTCCCTAATCTAGAGGTGATTTCAGTAGGTGTTCAACATACATCTTTAGAATGTTTTCCTCCACTTAATAACCCATTGGAAAGATTCAAACTATTATGGGATCAACAACTTCCATATGGCATTGGTCAATATCTACCATGAAGCAGATAGTATCTTTGTATTGTTCCACAATTGAAGTGGGAATTCTTTCCCTGACATGCATTATATTCTAGAAATTTTTGAAATAACCCCAAAGGGTAGTGTTCCTGACTTGACAATCACCCATTCGAAACAACTTGTTCCTTATCTGAATAGCTACAGGCTCATTTATTTGCCAATGTACTTTCCCAATGCATGGAACCTCATTCATGAAATAGAAAAATAGACACAATAGCATATTAGCATACTTGAAGGTATTATTCTTATCTTTCTTGATTTTGCTCAAGTTCTCCATTAGCTGACTTCTGAGTAGCTCACATAAGTCATATTCTGCATTTTGCTTTATCATTTCAAAAGCTGCATAGATGGTCATACCAGATACAAAATTTTCCTAGCTAGAATGGTATATCTTGTAATCAATGACCATTGATGCGAATTTCACATCCACTTCAGCAATTTCATCTATTTTCATTTCTCTTCTATCCCAATGTGCACGTGTTGCCTTAGTAACTTTGTCATTCTTTATGGATTTTAAGACTAGAAGTCTACCAGTGGAATTTAGACTTGTTACTGCACATATAGCCTCCTTTGTGATTTTGAAGGGTACCTCTAGCCACATGAACTCATCATGAACATGGCTCAAAATGTATCTAACCCATTCATTTTCCTCGAATATAGGAAATCTCGCAAACTATGCAAAATTCTTCTCTTCTAGGGTTTGAAATTCTAGTTTTACAATAAAATCTTCTCCAACTATATGATGGGAGTACATATTCACTATATGAGAGGTGCCTAACTCTTCAATGTTCACGTGAATATATGCCCTAATATCCTCAGTGTGCAAAACTTTGTATAGCATAGATGAAAATGCACCTAAGGGTTTGGTATCCACAGACTTATAAGGATGCCATTTGAATTTAGGATGGGGTCTATCCTTGACTTCAACTATCAGAGGAGTGGACATAATTGCAAATTCAGAAGTTCACAAACTTTTCAAGAAATACCTTTTCATTGAATTGAGGTTTGATTGCAGATTCTTCTTCACGCCTCTAAATCTTAATTCAACAAAGTTCACTCTAGGGCTCCTTCAAACTACTTTTCTCCAAAATGCAAAGTGACAAATGAAAGATAAAAGTGGCTTTTTATCACTCACACAACTAACCCCTTTTGTCACAATAAATGCCTTAACCCTAGTTCATCTGGTTACTCTATTTCAGGCACAAAGACATATAAGCCTTATGTGGATCCTCTTTATTGCATAGTACCTTCTTAATCGATTGAAAAACATCTGAAAAGCATTGATCCACCTACTGGACTGGTCCACATTCTAGTATCACTTTCCTTCACGGGGTAAAATGATTTTTCTGATAGCTCCCCCTAGGCCAATGGCCTAAAACTAATTCCCAGAGGAATTACCAGAAGCATATTCTGGTGCAGGGACATTTTCTTTAGCAAAGGGTTCCTTCTTCACCCATTTCTTCTGCATTTTCCTACTTATCACATATGTAGTGACTTTCCCTTTTCCTTTGACATCCTGTTGTGTATTCTATCTTTCTAGACCTCTTTTGTTCCAATAGAATCTAGCAATATGCCCAAATTTGTTGCAGTTGTAGCACACAACATTTCTCTGATTAGACCAATTGTTCCACTAATTTTTCCTTGATCTACATTGGTTAGCAATATGCCCAAGTCTATTGCATGCATAGCATCTGATATCTCTACTAAGGTTGTTCATCACAAATTTGCATTCATTTGATTTATGACCATACTTATTGCAATTAAATCACTGACCTGAGAATGATGGTCCACTTGTATTCATCCTCCTCCTACACTGAGAAGCCATATGACCGAATTTGTGGCAAGCAAAACAATAACAATTGAATCTATGAGCATTCGGTTGTCTTACAGGATTTCTTCTAGCTAAATTCATCTGATTTCCTTGCCAGAATCTTCCTTTTCCAGAATTCCTTTGTCTAGAGTTCCTTTGTCTAGATCCGGAGCTTTCTCCTTCTTCATATCCAAGACCTCTCTAGTCACCATCAATCCTATGACCTTTAATCAGTTCATCAAGTTTGGTTGAACTAGCTTTGAATTTCTCCTTGTACACATTTTTAGCATTAAGTTCATCTTTGAGATCATCAAGCTATTTTTCAAGCACTTCCTCATTGTTCTTACACTGTTCCAATTCATTGTCCAATCGGCTACATTGTTCAGATTTGTCTTTCAAGGATTGAGCAAGATTTTCTTCATTCTTCTTTCTATCTTCAATCTCCTTGGTCATCCTCATCATGATGGACTCCATCTCATGCTTCAGGGCTGCATTTTCTCTAGAAAAAATATCACACTCTTTTGTTTTCTCCTTTAAGGCATGATTGAGTTGTTCATCATCCATGCTTTTGTTCTTCTGCTTGAGCTGATCACACAATTCCTTTCTCTTCTCCCTTGATTCATTGATTTTTTCTTTCAATGATTGGATGAATTTTTTTGCATTCTAAATATTTTCCTACAGTTCTCGGTTATCATATTTTGACTAGTCAAGATCATCCAAGGCCACCATAAGTTTCTATTGAAGATTGCTTGTATCCATTGAAAACACTTTCCAAGAACTCCTCAAGCTATTAGACTTCTTTCGAGGAACTAGCTCTAATACCAATTGTTGGAAACAAGCAACACTAAGAGGGAGGCTGAATCAGTGTTCTACAAAAAATAACTTTATTATTATGATCTTTAATCCATGTAGAACATTCAAATAAGAGTAATATGCAGAAATAGAAAGCAAACAACCACAACACCATAACACAAGGATTTTTACGTGGAAACCCTATTAGGGGGAAAACCACGATGGATGTACAATCCACAATATAATCTGAGTATACTCAAAAAGAAGTTTACAATATGAGAATGCACTTGCATTCAAGCACACTGCCTAGAGCTCACTGCTCAAAATGGGAAGGTACACTACCTTATAGATATTTGGATTAGATCCAAGAGAATGAATTGATGAGATAGCATCTACAAATTCTTGGTTATAGCTCTAGTTAGGCTCTGATGTCAATCTTCTTTCCTTCTAACTGATATTGATCTTCTACTCTCCTCTTCTCTGACTTTCTTCACAAAATCTTTATGTGCAAATGAAACTGTGCATAAAATCATTCTAACACACTTCTGGTATTCACAATACACATCGACATACCACACACATATATAAAAATGATATAATTGATCATCTATATATATTTGTGACTAAGGATTTAATTGCTACAAGTTGACTCCAACCAAACTTAGAAATATTTGTAACTTGTTGGCTCAAATCATAAGTAAAATCTAATGTGTATCCACAACGGTTGGCAACACCTTAGCTTGGACTCAAAACATAATGAGCAAACACAAAAATATCTGAACAAAAATTTCCTAAACATCCACAACATGTTACATCAACTGAGTTGGCCCCAAAATATTGATAAATAGAGAAGTACCAACCAGATCTCCAAACTTGTACAAGACTTAGTACTGGGTACTAAGATTTCTAGATAACATAAGAAATATACTAATGAACCTCCCATGAGATCCACAACACAGTAACAACTAGAAATTTGTACCTGTATCATTGAACACCGATCTATTGGATGCTCTATTCTTCTAGACAGTCCTCACTCTGACTACCGGTAGGAGCAAATGATGTCATGTGGATCTAATTATCGACTAGGGTTGCCATCAATGACAACACCAAAGCATGACTGCAGTGTCTCTTTCCAACAAAATATACCTAGAAACCTTTTCTTTGGTTGCTTCTAAATGTCCTGCTCTAATAAGAATTTGGTGGAATTCCTTTTTATACTCTTCACTATTTTAGGTCATTTTTTTATACCTTGCATCTTCTTCAACAACTCTAGTTCATAATCTATACGTATGAACTGTCTTTTCATCTTTTCAACCATCTTCTGCCATCTAGTTATTCTCTCCTTTCCTCTTCTTCCTCTTTCCATCTAGATCTTTCTCCACCATATGGAGGCATGACCTTTCAATCTATTCTTTGCAAACATCACCCTATCAGGGTCTCCAATCTCTTCAAATTCAAAATATTCTTCCATCTCATTGAGCTAATCAATTAGCTCTTCAGGATTAAGGTTTCCATTGAAAGTAGGAAAATACATTTTGGGTCTCTTCCCCATTCTTGTCAATGCTATTACTAATGGGTCTCTTGCAACTGCTGAGCTGCTTCTACTTCTTGACTTCCAACCTCACTTACACTTGCAAATTTTGTGCTATCATCCTCACTTATAGGATTTCTCAAGTTTGCAAATCCTGTCCTTATTTCTTCTTGTAGGATCTCAACTTGTCTCCTTAGAACCCTGAAATCATCATTTCTCACATAATTTTCTCCTTTTCCTTGGCCTCCTTGGCCCCTCTCTCTACCCCTGCCTCTATGGGCGCCTCTAGAATTCATCTTCACAAACAAGCAAACCCAGACTCACAAATCCTGGTGTAGAATGCATTTCTTCATAAATTTAACTACACACTCAGGATGACCTTGCTCTGATACCACTAATGCAAGGAGGGGGTTGACGCAAAATCCTCTCCATTGACTTAATTTCAACATAAACACAAGTATGAAAGAAATTGCAACATGCAAACTTGCATTAAAATGAAAAATATGAATTGCAAACTAATAAAGTCTCATTGAGACTATGGGCACCACATATGCCCTTTACAACATCATAGAATTCATTAAAAAAATATGCAACATTCCATAGAATTTCATGTGCTTCTCAAACACTACAACCAACCCACATGCACACTCTGTTACTCCTCAACAATGACTGCAATAAACTTATTGAATCCTTCACACTTTGCTGCAATTTCTCCATAGAGAAAATCCATGACCAATTTGTGAGCTTCATGCACTTTGAAAACTCCCTTCAAAATGCAAATGAATTATCTTTTATTACCAATTTTCCAAATTTGTCGGAATGAAATGAAATTTCCATTTCAAAGTCAAAAATCATCCTTTCCAAAAAGCCACACCCAAAAGGAAAGAATTTCTAAATTGAAATTCCAAAATTCCAAAAATCAAACTTCTCACTTGTGCAAGCAACCAATCTCACACACACTTTACCGATATTTTCCAAAATTGAAGGGTATGTGCAGGATCATCATGGAAAAAATAGGCCCTTAAGTGGCAAAAAAATTAGAAAAATTAGAGTTAGGCAACTTGACGTAAAAATTTGAATAAGTTATGTATATTATTTCAAAAATATGTAAGAATAGAATCTGTAGCAAATTGAATGTAGTTTCTAAACCATTAGGTCTTTTTTTTTTTTAAATCTATTTGTTGAAAATTTGAAATTTCAATGTAGTAGCACTTAAATTTCAAGGAAAAAATAAGAAGTAGGTGTCTGTCTAACCACCTTAGAACCACAATAAAATGATAATATTTTTTTATAAGATTTTAGATTTAAGTATAGGACTCATGTCTCGATGTGATGCATTTTTTTTTGTAATTTTTCCAAGTAAATAATTAATTATGAATTTTTTATTACAACTTTTAAAAAATACAAAAACATGTATGTTTGACCACCTTAACTTGGTCAAAACTTCATGAAATTCATTTATTTTTTAATCCTATAGTATCAGAAGTATAGAATGTGACGCATGTTTTGGATTCAAAAAATGTGATATCGTTTGAAAGATATTAATGTTTTTCAATCAACCTATCAATCAAGACTTTAGTCGTAATTCAAATAGAAAATGAATAATAATTATTTATTAAATTCAAAGTAAAGAATAATTTATATTGGTGGAAAGCTAAGAATCTCCTTTAAAAACCCTTTTCGTTTCATCAATTTTGGGTAAAGAAAAGGTCGTTGGCCACATACCCATCATATCACCACTTTTTGGCCTATCATGATCCTGCACAGACCCCATCTTGATAAACAACTATATGTAAATAATCTTGTAGACAAGCTGAAAAGATAACTATGCAGATATGCAAAAATGCAATGGGTGGAGTAGAATATCTTTCTTAAGTCAAATGTATAATTGCTTTCCCACAAAAAAATAACCATTCAATATTTCCCTTTTTACTGTCATTGTAGATTGTGGTTTATGTGATTGTGGAAGGCAACCACACACTATTGCCATGTGCTTCTGAGAGGACAAGCAATTTGTTGATTGCATCACATTGTTTATCCCCAATAGAACATGATAATGGTATATGTTTCTCCATTCAACTAAACCATTTACAATGTCATGGTTGGCCTAGTTTTCATTTTGTACATGACTACTTTTTTTTCCTTTTTGGTTATTGGTTGTTATATGTGCCCGTATTTTGCAAACACATTTCTGCATATACATCATAGCCATACAATGCAAATATAAGTACTTGCAAAGAAAAATCTATACCGATATATATGTTTGTGAAGTTATATTCACATTTTTAGTTATTATACACTTTTCTATATATTCCATCTATCCATGTTCCTCTAGCCATCTTCAAATCCCATGATGCCAAAACTTTATTAGGAAACCTATTTTTGTTAAGTTTTCATAGCAAAAAAAAGACTACAATATTAGAGATCTTGTTTGAGAACACCCGTTTTCCCCCAACTTTGTTATTGTGTGATATATGATATGAATCCATGAGATTTTCCATGGAGCTTACCTACCTTCTTGCTTGGGGGTTTGGAAAGAGCCCACGAGGCTTCACAGTTCCAATATGGTAGGGAGGAGAGCAAGCATGGGTTTAGTAATTTTTCCTTTCGTCACCATATATTTTTTGTTGATTATATACATTGACACAAATTCTCACATGTATTTTTCTATCAAAAAAATACTCTATTCTATCCATTTTATTTGTCATTGTTTCCGCAGCTCTCTTTTCAACTTCTTCGATAGATTGCTTATTCACAATTCTTTACCAGGATGCCATGTATTCAAAATGTTTCATTTTATCTCTTTCTATTTACAACAGATAATGCTAACCTCTTTTATTGTATATCTATATTATTTCCTTTATAGTGTTGCCTACGTACAATAGACATTCAAAAAAATTAGTGTATTGTAAATTGTCTATTTGAAATTCTTTCATGGTCCAACAACTTGATTCAATGCCACTCGTCCTTGTTAAACACCATCAATAGTACATGTAAGTACAAAAAATTTCCATTCTCAATAAATAGCTTTGGTGAACCAATTGTAAATATTATTAATTATTTTTAGTTTCACATTGTCTATAATGATTTTGCACATATAATTGCACACTTTTTATGCTTCCTTTTTTATTTCAATGGGTAGAGTAGAATATCTTTTTTGAAGTCAAATGTATGATTTTTTTCCCACAAAAAAATGCCATTTAAGATTTCCCCTTTTATAGTCATTGTATATTGTGGTTTATGTGATTGTGGAAGGCAACCACACACCATTCTCATGTGCTTTTTGAGAGGAAAAATAATTTTTTGATTGCATCACATTGTTTATCCCCATAAGCACATGACAATTTGGTGTATGTTGCTCCATTCAACTAAACCAGTTACAATGTCATGGTTGGCCTATTATAGTCTTCTATATATTCCATCTTTCCATGTCTCCAACCATCTTCAAATCCCATGATGCCAATTCTTTATCGGGAGACATGTTATTGTCAAGTTGTCACAGCAAAAAAAAGACTACAATATTAGAGATCTTGTTTGAGAACGCCTATTTTTCCCCAACTTTGTTATTGTGTGATATATGGTAAGAGTCAATGAGATTTTCCATGGACCTTTCCTACCTTTGTTTCTTGGGGGTTTGGCTAGAGCCCACGAGGCTTCATGATGCCAATATAGTAGGGAGGAGAACAAGCATGGGTTTAGTGCTTTTTCCTTCCATCATCATCTATTTGTTGCTTCTTATATACATGGACATCCCAATTCTCACATCTACTTGTCTACCAAAAACATACTCTATTCTATCCATTGTATTTGTCATTGTTTCCACAACTCTCCTTTCAACTTCTCCAATAGATTACTTATACAAAATTATTTACTAGTCCATGTCATGTATTCAAAATGTTTGATATTATCTCTTTCTATTTACAACATATAATGCTAACCTATTTTATTGTATATCTATATTATTTCCTTTATAATACTACATAGATACAATACACATTCAAGAAAATTGGTGTGTTGCAAATTGTCTATTTTTCCCTGACGACCATGTTGCTTTTGTAGACAAAAATATGCATAATTGTGATCATGGGATATGTAGTTCATTGGTTAAATATTTGTGAAACACATATTGCATTTAAGATTGCGAGGATGAAGAAACAAAGGAGCTATTTTTCCCTACAAAGAATACAGGGAAGTGTTATAAAATTCATGGCATTTGTCATGACTTTAAAATTCATGGCATTTACCATTACAAGTCATACTGTTTGCCATGGATTTTATAGCACTTCTGACTACATGCACTAGAGGGAAAGACTATTTTTATGCATGTACCTCATATTTTTCAGATGATGATTATGTGCATTTTATGCTACACATACATCTACTTCAGCACGGTGCTCCAAAAAATATGTTCATCTCTCCCAACTATATAATGTCTGCATATCAATAAATAGATCCAATGAACCAATTGTAAATATTATTAATTATTTTTAGTTTCACATTGTCTATATTGATTTTGCACATATACTTACTCACTTTTTATGCTTCCTTTTTGGTTTCAATGGGTAGAATAGAATATCTTTTTTGAAATTGAATGTATGATTGTTTTCCCACAAAACAACACATGCCTTTTAATTCAATTATTCTAACAATGCAAAATATGTGTATCATGTCATCATATTCTTCTTTTGGTGAAGTTTGTTTATTTGTTTTGGTTCAAAGATGGTGTGAGTGAGTCTTCAATTGGAATATGAACATCTTTACTCTCTAAGTGATACTTTCCCCTATATAATCCTTTTTGTGCTCTTCAAATGGTATAAAATTTATCAATATAATATTTTTTCTTTCTCCCTATATAAATGCATTTACATATTTTTTTTATTTCAACAAAAATTCAAGTTGTTATTCTATTTGGCCATCCATTTATTATTTTGTTTTATCTAAGTCATTTTTATTTTGTTCATACACCAATTAAGGAACATGTTTTTACTAGAAGCAATTCATAAAAAACTAATATTTTCATTTTCAATTTCCTTGTAATTGACTACTTTTGAATCCTTTCTAGTTGTCACCATTTTATTTTACTACTACTAACCCATAAATCACATGCATAATAATGCTTTTATTTCAAAAATTATGGACTAAATACTACTTGTAAAAAGTATTGACTATTAAAGATCTTTCCTTTTTGAAAAAGTCATTAGTAATGACCATCATAACTAATATTCAAATAAAAATATAATCACAATAAATAACATCAAAGTAATAAATTATCTAGTACCACATAAGCATTGCAACAAATATGTCAAACCTAAAGTTATGGACTAACTTTTTTAAAGAATACTTTTTTATTCAATATTAGTATTTAAAGGCATGACTAATAACTCTTTAAAAAAGGAGAATCCTTTAATGTTCCATACTTTTCATAAATATTATTTAATCCACAACTTCAAGTTTTCCATGTATTTCTATCCATATGTATCTTAAGATAATTAAATAATAATCAATCAATTGATTGGTTAACCTAAACAAAAAGGTTAAATATAGATGTGTATCTAGGTCTAATAAATATAAAACTAAAATAGAGATAAAATTATATCGTAACTTAAATTTTGGAGAGAAATTATTATTATTAAAAAAATTAATTATTTAAAATTTACAATTTATTTTATTTTCCAATTGTAATTTTTTAACAATAAATTTATTAAGAAATCATTCTCATTGAGAATTAATTTACTATAGATTCCTAAGATTATTAATTAAAATCAATTTTAAATAACTATTGTAATTAATATTATTAAATATTGCATATTAATAAGAAAAATTTTATTGATGAGTAATTACTTAAAATTAAAATAATGGATACATTGCAAATAATAAGATTCGTTCAACATGACCTATGGTTTTATTTTACATTTTCATAATCAATTTCCAACTAATAAATTTTGATGTGGAAATGCAAATATCAATTTTTCATTTTATGCGAATGGTTCTTAATCTCACATGCATTGTGTGTGAGATAAGAATGGAGAAGTGGACTATAACATGAGGTTTAAAATGCTTTACAATGCTCCAATTAAATCAAGGCATATAAAATAATATATTTGCCAAAATTAAGCGATTTATAATATGTTCAAGTTAGGTGATTAAAATTGATATCTTTCAATGCACGCATAGCTTTAACTTTAATACATATGTATCCATATGCTTGATCTATCCATCTAATTGTCCATAATAATATATAAATTGATTTTCCAACATCTCTTTTCATTATGATCTACTCTAGCTATTTTATCCTAGGTAAAATCCAAAATCACATAATTCACCTCCTACTGTAAACTAACCTCACTTTATTTCATATTGGCTTATTAACACACTTTCCCTTTCTTGACTCAATGAAACAATTGCAAATAATAGTGATTATTTATATTTCACATTGCATTCTGAAAACAAGTTTATTTCTTGCTTCCCACTGAATAGTCATTTGCGGTGGACCCCTATTGGTTGATCGTTGCATGTCTATGCATATGACTGCTAGTTTGTTATTGTGTTTTGTGTGGGGTTTGGGCAGTGTATCCCTCATCACAATAAGAGATATATTGCATGACACTACAATAGAATAAATCTTATAATATTGTGAGGAAATATGTAAGTCTCTAGAGGAATCACTTGTAATAAATATACATAAATTATAGATTATGCATAATATTTAGAGTTAAATATATAAATATTTAAGAATAATAATTGAGTATATTTAATATATAAATATATTGAATTGAGAAAAATTTAATTGAAGGAATATGGACTTAAAATGTTATGATTTTGTGACCTTGCTCGATGAAAGTAAGATCATAAACTATATCTTGTGTCAAAAACTTGAGAAAATTATGACTCAAGAATTTGAGGATTCGTGGCAAGACCATACTTGCAATCTAGTGCATCTAGCACATTTTTTTCCTTAATTGTATAGTTTTTATATACATCACCTTCCATGAAAATTGAACATCTCACTATCAATTAGATAAATAATGAGTAGTTAGAAGAAAGTCAATTTCATTCCTTAATTAAATTTGAATTTTATAGTAAAAATATTTTACCTTTGCACTTATAATATATTTTACTATTTTTAAATATACATGCCAATTGATTTATTAGCATCTATTATCTTAAGTTATATAAATTTATTATGCTATCCAACAAAAAAAATATTAAAACTAAATTAAATTAAATAACAAATATTTAAAACAAATATGCCACAACATTTTTCCATGTTTTGATTAGAAAAAAGTGTGAAATAAATGAAAACCACAAAACCTTTTTAAATCAAGAATTTAGTGTAGTTCATTCAATGGTTTTAGTCTAAGGATTAGGAAGGGGTCATTTGAGAAGAAGAAAATTGTGTTACATGAATAAAAAAATATGTTTGTGTTCAATAAATTAGAAGTCCATGTTCAAGGCATTGACTTTAGTTGGTTAAGACATTGAGTTCTCATTGCGAAAACCCTAGTTTAAATCCAAAAGGGTCATCTGATATGAAATTTTAAGTTGTGGGTCTTCCATAGTTGGCTTCTACTATGGAGGTGGTTTCTAAATAAGTGGATTTCTAAGTTGTGAATCTTGGTCTTTCATAGGTGGTTTCTAGTGTGGTTGTTCAAAATGAGCTATATAGATCTCATTGTTGTGCTTGCATGAGCTTGTATTGGTTTCATGTTGATGCTCATATGATCAAAATATTTATTAACAACTAATAACATAAAAAATATATTAGAAACCCTTATGTTTTAGACTTTAAATATAAGTGGACGTCTTTGGTGTCGAGCTAAAAATTCTTCCTAAAAAAAATCTGTCATATGTTATTCATGTCTAATTTTTTAAAAATCTTGCACATAAATTTTTAGATTTAGCAATTTAACTATAGATTTAGTATTCCTTATTACTAAAAATAGTCTTAAAACCAGAAACTTGTCCATTGTTCAAAATCCATAAAACCCGTGCGTGTAAAAAACTCCTTAAAAAATCTCATCAACGCCCAGTTGGATATTATCATAAGTCTTCTATAGAACTGCAGCCTCAGTCTAGGATTTTAATGGCCAACAAAAATGAATCCTTTTGGATTTGGCCGCAAAAGATCACAGACGGGACTTTTTTGAAGGGAAGTCATGTTGGGTATGCAGACTGCTACAAATTCAAGCCCTTCGGCTCAACACCACATACATTTGTTCACCATTGAATTTTATTTTTCAATATGGATCTAAGAATTATTCTTAGTTTTAACCTTTTACCTTATGTTTTGTTTGTGACAAATTAGCAGTTCCCTTATACTCACCCTTTCTACATGCAATCCCACCATTTCCTAGGGATGTTATTTTTAATTTCATCAATCCATATTTATTGCATATGTGATATTCTTCAGCTTTATTATCTTGTATATGAACATGAAAAAATGACAGACTGATTTAGTGAACCAGTATATATGGAGATCTCTTTCTAACAAAGATTAATCTCATGGGAGTAAAGCACTCACTAGTCATTACTTTTTATTGCCATTACCAACCGCTGTTTTAGCAGAGGTGGTAGCAGAAACAACGCATTCATCCTCCTGTTCTAACAGAAGTGGTAGCAGAAACAAGCCATTATAACAGACATAGTAGCAGAAATAAGCCATTCTAACAGACATAGTAGCAAAAACAAGCCAATCCCCTTGAGCTCCAATGGCAAGTTCCATCAAGTGCATCTTCATTGTGAACACACGTCTCATAACAATCATAAGGAGAGAAGCACGCCCCTTTAAAAGTACCACTAAATCTACCACAAAACCCTTCGTCATCCGCATCGCCCACTTGCAATCATGTGCAAAATGCAGTAATCAGTAATTTTCTGAGGTATCTATATTTCTAATTTCACTATGGCTCTAGGAAAATACCAGCAATTCACTGCTATGTATATACAATTAGAAAATTTATAAATAAATCAATTATACAACAATATCAATCATCTAAAATTTATATTAAAAAATATTTTCCGTTGCTAATTGCTGGTGGTGAATTTTCCTTAAGATGAATTTGTTAAGATAGTGAATTTTCTTGCATGAATTATTGACAGTGAATTTTCAAACGATAAATTACTGACGTGCCTGATACCTGAAACAATAGAACCAGAAGTAAGAATGAATAGTACCAGAAACGAAGACAACTATCGCCAGCAGAAGCAGCACAAACACATTCATGGCCTTTCCCATCGTCTCTACAACTCCAAATCTCCAAATGTAAGCTATTCTGTGTCGAAATGTTGTAATCTATGGCACAAATTATAGAACTGGAAGTTATCTAAATCTCCTCTATTGTAACGCCTATGTTTATTTTAGTTTAGTTTTTGTTCATTGTTTATAGGAAAGTCCGATAGAGAGTAATTTTTTCGGAATGTTGCTATGTTTCGAGGTAGTATGCACCATGCACTGAATACGACCTTCATAGTTTTATCAGTAAGAGATGACTATTTGTCTATATATTGGTATCATTTAATAAGAATCGGGTGTTTATAGATTTATATTTTTTTCTATAATTTTGTTAGCTAAGTATTTCTATAGATTTATTAGTATGATTTTTATAGATTCATTAGTAAGAGTTGGAAAAGGAATGTTCTTATGAATCATATTCTTCTATATTATTTTTTTATATTAGTAATAATATTCAAATGTATTATCAAATGATTGATAGTATATATTATTTTAGAACATGACATTTATAGATTTATATTTTTTTGAATGTAATTCTAATTACAAAAGTCAAAAGTGTCTAATATGATTTTTATAGATTTATAATTTTGTTTGCAAGTATTAAACAATACGATTTTTATATATTTATTAGTAAGAGTTGAGAAGGAAATGTTCTTATAAATCAAACTCTCTATATTATTTTTCTATATTATTTTGTGAATATGTGTATTATATTTTTTTATCTTTAATTAATAGACACGCATACTTGTCAAAAAATACATATATCTATATATTCAAATGTGTCATCAAATGGTTGATTATACATACATACATACATACATACTGATGAAGGAGCATCCAGGGGGTCAAGCAATCCTACACAACCAAAAAAAAATTGTCAATTAGTTTATTTCAATTTTGTTTCCTTAGGTTAGATTAATTAGATATTTGGGGAAATAAATGTTAATAGGCCAAAATGTTATAAATAATTATTGGCCTTAATTTTGTAATTTTTGGTGTGATTTCGGATTTGATTTGGATTTCATGTTTGATTGATGCATTTGGATGACATTTAGTTTAATTTCATGAGTGCTCATCAATTTCATTTGAAAATGCCAAGTTGGCATAGTGGTAGTAGTGGAAAATTGCCATTTTCAAGCAATAAATGTTAAAATGCTTGAAAAAGCATAAAGAGGCATTACAATCTTGGAGGAATAAAGGGTTTTAAATATTGCATTGTGATCCCTAAAAGTAGGGATTGAGGAGTAGAGATGCCCAGTCATGCTTTGTTGATTTTTCCATTTCTAGTGAAGAATTGTAACTCCCTTATTAATGAAGCAATTTGAAAGTTGTGAAAGGAAAAATAGGGAATATTGTTTTATTTTTCATTAAGTTTTTTGTGCAGCTATAGAAAGGGGCATACCATATTGAGAAGGAGTTATGGTAGAAATTAAATTCAATTTCATTTCATGTGGATTATAAATATTGACTCCTCATTCTTGTTGGAGGGTTTTTTTTCCCAATTTGAAGATGGGGAAGGGGAAAGCCAAGAAGAGGATTGGCATAGGTATTTGAAGTCTAAGAAGACATGTTTGTTTCAGGTCAATGAATTTTTTGGAGTAGCAATGAAGATTGGATATCTTCCAAGACACAGTGATAGAGTTTCACTATGAATTTGCAAGATCATTTTGTAGATTTGCAT